>CM076849.1:126514083-127114083 GCA_039519185.1 Astragalus membranaceus
CGAAATTAGGCCGAAGCCTCTGCACACCAAATATAATTATAATAAGGCCGAAGCCTTCTGCTCACCAAAATATGCACATGATCATGAGACTCTAGGACCATGCAACATACACACACAAAAACACCATAACCACGGTTATCACACTCACCAACATCAATTCAGCTCACCAGTAATTATTTAGCTCACCAATAAGTAATTCAGCTCACCAATAATTAATTCAGCTCACCAATATTTAACAAGTATTCTGCTCACCAACATCTAACAAATATTCAGCTCACCAACATTTAACAAATATTCAGCTCACCAACATTTAACAAATATTCAGCTCACCAAACATCACCAAAAACACTCGCACGTTGGCCACTAAGGGCATTTTCGTAAAGACACTCAAACATCACTTAGCTATCCGGGACAGCCACACGGGCGCCCACTCAGCCACAACCGCCAACGACCCGAAAAGGTTACCCAAAACAGTTCACTTTTGGAAATCAGTTCGCTCATCAGAAAATATTGCATTTTTGCCTGAAAGTAGAATATCCAGGTAGGCACCTGAATAAGCTTCGAAACGCATTTTGAACCATCGAATTTGGACACCCGAGTCAAAAGATAATTAGAAAACAAATTTGGGAACAACGGCGACACCCTGGGCTACGCGCACACGGCAGCCAGAATTCGGCGAATTAGTTAAAATAGTAAACGACATCGGATTCCAACAAACGACCCCTCTACAGAAACCTGAGAATGTCTAGTTTCTGACTATGGTTTTCTTTTCTCGAAACAATGAGCCAATTAGTACAGTTTCAACAAATAAGTATCAGGGTTCAGAAAACGGGACAGATTCTGTCCTTCCACTTCAAATCACTCTAAACTGACTTACACTTGACCAAATGGAACAAAACCTTAGCCTTAACAAAAGAAATTTGAGTATAGTTTCTAATGGAAAAAGAATCGTTCAAATCAGAGTTCAATTGAAGACACAAGACCAGAAACACTGAACCTATACCTAGTTTGAGTCCAGAAATTTGACCTGACTTGGGACGCTCATAACTCGAGCTACACTACTCCAAATTTAACCAAACCAGTGCCAAAGTGACCAAAATTAAGTCTGTTTTCTAACCAAAAAAGTCCCATAATTTTTTGTCGAACATAAAGTTCCCAGTTTCAAAAATACCGAACCTACGTCCAGAATGCTTCCAGAATATTACCCTAACTTGTGGAATTCATATCTCGAGCTACACAACTCTAAACGCAACCAAACCAGCGTCAAATTAACAAGCATTCAATCAAGTTTTCGAAATGACAAACCACATAATTTTTCAATTAGTAAAACGTTCTCAGTCACTGAAATACTAAACCTATGTCAGAACATCTCAAAACAGTGAATTCAACAACACAAACAACCATCACACTTCAGCCACATATAGATATTATAAACATCAACAGCAATTTAAACAACTACTCCTAACACCTAGTCCCCATGATTTCGTGGTTTATAAATTATTAACTATGAACGAGAGCCCCCTTACCTAATTGAAGAACTCGAATCCTTAGGCTTAGAAACCTTGAAAAACCTAGCTTTTCTTCTCTCTCCTCTTTTCTTTCTTGGTCACGAACTCCTCTCTTTCTTTTTCTCTATGGAAGCCACGAAATTCCTCTCTTTTTCCTTGCCTTGGCCGCCACCCCTTAGCTCTCACTCTCTCACAAAATCTAATTTTCTCAACTAATGAAACCCTAACTTAAAAACTCCTTATTTATAGGCTCACTTAACCAATCATGGGCTTTCTTAGTTTATGACTTAATCATGGGCCTCCACTAACACCTCTAATTCGCCACCACCTATCCACATATACTAACAACTAATTATTTCTAATATTCTATCACATAAAATCCCTAAATAATTATTCCTATCATTTTATTTTATTTTTCTCAAACACAAACCCTAGATAATTAATTAAATAAATTAACTAATTATTTTGGGCTGTTACAACTCTCCCCCACTTAAAAGAATTTCGTCCTCGAAATTCATAAGCTAAACAACAACAAATACAACACACAAGCAAAGCACAGAGTTCACACAAGAAAAAAAAAACATAACAAGCAATACAATACTAGCAGGAGCATCTCCCCCACTAGTTCTCTTACCATTACCTTCACGATCAGTATCATCTCTGCAACACAAACCACAGTCAGAATAAAAGACAACAGTTGGTCGCTAACCGACACAACGACTCGATGACTCGGCCGGACGGACCAACCACTGCTCTGATACCACTAATGTAACACCCCATTTTCTACCCAACGGTTATTAAAAAAATATCAGAGTTTTTCGCGCCAAAAGAGTGTCACATTTTTCGAACCGGAACACCACTTCGCAAACAGAGTACTTTAATTATAACTAACTTCTTTTCAAAAACATGCAGCGGAAATAAAAAGGTTTCACTTGGCAATCATACTTCAAAAGGTTTACAACTTAGAAAGGCATATACATAACACATAAGAAAAGACACAAGGACAACCCTCCCGAGTGCTACGTATCAGAGCCGACTCGACCATACTAGAAGAAGAATCTCTAGCCACCTTCAGTCACCGTCACCTGCAGGTTGCCGGCATACGAGGCAACACGACGCAGTAGGGTGAGTCTCAATACATAGATAATAATAGATAAAACAAGAAACACAGTATAATAGGCACACCAGGGATACCATCAATTTAACTACACCATCAATACAGTTACACCAAATCCAGTTACGCCGAATACTGTTACACCAAGTACCGTCACACCAAATACAGTTACACCCAGAATACAGTTACACCATTAGTTCAAGAAGACGCAATCAAACACAGGATGCGTATGCAATGTATGAGATGCAACCCAAAACTCCACTGGGCATATGCATGTGGATCCATCAACACCAAAAACTTGCCTTGAGGGCACTCACCAAGATAGGCCGAAGCCTCTGCTCACCAAAATAACTAGGCCGAAGCCTCTGCTCACCAATTTTCGAAATTAGGCCGAAGCCTCTGCACACCAAATATAATTATAATAAGGCCGAAGCCTTCTGCTCACCAAAATATGCACATGATCATGAGACTCTAGGACCATGCAACATACACACACAAAAACACCATAACCACGGTTATCACACTCACCAACATCAATTCAGCTCACCAGTAATTATTTAGCTCACCAATAAGTAATTCAGCTCACCAATAATTAATTCAGCTCACCAATATTTAACAAGTATTCTGCTCACCAACATCTAACAAATATTCAGCTCACCAACATTTAACAAATATTCAGCTCACCAACATTTAACAAATATTCAGCTCACCAAACATCACCAAAAACACTCGCACGTTGGCCACTAAGGGCATTTTCGTAAAGACACTCAAACATCACTTAGCTATCCGGGACAGCCACACGGGCGCCCACTCAGCCACAACCGCCAACGACCCGAAAAGGTTACCCAAAACAGTTCACTTTTGGAAATCAGTTCGCTCATCAGAAAATATTGCATTTTTGCCTGAAAGTAGAATATCCAGGTAGGCACCTGAATAAGCTTCGAAACGCATTTTGAACCATCGAATTTGGACACCCGAGTCAAAAGATAATTAGAAAACAAATTTGGGAACAACGGCGACACCCTGGGCTACGCGCACACGGCAGCCAGAATTCGGCGAATTAGTTAAAATAGTAAACGACATCGGATTCCAACAAACGACCCCTCTACAGAAACCTGAGAATGTCTAGTTTCTGACTATGGTTTTCTTTTCTCGAAACAATGAGCCAATTAGTACAGTTTCAACAAATAAGTATCAGGGTTCAGAAAACGGGACAGATTCTGTCCTTCCACTTCAAATCACTCTAAACTGACTTACACTTGACCAAATGGAACAAAACCTTAGCCTTAACAAAAGAAATTTGAGTATAGTTTCTAATGGAAAAAGAATCGTTCAAATCAGAGTTCAATTGAAGACACAAGACCAGAAACACTGAACCTATACCTAGTTTGAGTCCAGAAATTTGACCTGACTTGGGACGCTCATAACTCGAGCTACACTACTCCAAATTTAACCAAACCAGTGCCAAAGTGACCAAAATTAAGTCTGTTTTCTAACCAAAAAAGTCCCATAATTTTTTGTCAAACATAAAGTTCCCAGTTTCAAAAATACCGAACCTACGTCCAGAATGCTTCCAGAATATTACCCTAACTTGTGGAATTCATATCTCGAGCTACACAACTCTAAACGCAACCAAACCAGCGTCAAATTAACAAGCATTCAATCAAGTTTTCGAAATGACAAACCACATAATTTTTCAATTAGTAAAACGTTCTCAGTCACTGAAATACTAAACCTATGTCAGAACATCTCAAAACAGTGAATTCAACAACACAAACAACCATCACACTTCAGCCACATATAGATATTATAAACATCAACAGCAATTTAAACAACTACTCCTAACACCTAGTCCCCATGATTTCGTGGTTTATAAATTATTAACTATGAACGAGAGCCCCCTTACCTAATTGAAGAACTCGAATCCTTAGGCTTAGAAACCTTGAAAAACCTAGCTTTTCTTCTCTCTCCTCTTTTCTTTCTTGGTCACGAACTCCTCTCTTTCTTTTTCTCTATGGAAGCCACGAAATTCCTCTCTTTTTCCTTGCCTTGGCCGCCACCCCTTAGCTCTCACTCTCTCACAAAATCTAATTTTCTCAACTAATGAAACCCTAACTTAAAAACTCCTTATTTATAGGCTCACTTAACCAATCATGGGCTTTCTTAGTTTATGACTTAATCATGGGCCTCCACTAACACCTCTAATTCGCCACCACCTATCCACATATACTAACAACTAATTATTTCTAATATTCTATCACATAAAATCCCTAAATAATTATTCCTATCATTTTATTTTATTTTTCTCAAACACAAACCCTAGATAATTAATTAAATAAATTAACTAATTATTTTGGGCTGTTACATGGATCACGGGCCCTTGCTCGCACCATTTAATTAGTGACAACACCTCCTAATAAAATACAATAAAATAATTAAACTTGAATTATTTAATTAAACTAAATAAATATTGTAAGCCTTAAATAACTTAATTAAATAATTAATTAAATTATTTTGGGGCGTTACAACTCTCCCCCACTTAAAATATTTCGTCCTCGAAATTACCTGAATCAAACAACTCCGGATATGCTTCCCGCATCTTGCTCTCCAGCTCCCAAGTCATACTCTCGCCAGCAGCTCCTAACCAAACCACTTTCACCAAAAGAATTTCTTTCCCTCTCAGAGTCTTCACTTCTCTGTCTTCAATCCGCACAGGCATAGTCTCCACGGTGAGATTATCCCGCACCTCTACTTCATCCATCTGAATCACATGGGACGGGTCCGGAACATACTTTCGAAGTTGTGACACGTGAAACACGTCATGCAAGTTCGAAAGATTAGGTGGCAGAGCCACCCTATAGGCAACACTTCCCACCCTCTCCGTAATCTGATACGGACCAATGAAACGGGGAGTTAACTTCTTAGATTTCAAGGCACGCCCAACACCAGTCACTGGAGTGACTCTCAGGAACACATGATCACCGGCCTGAAACTCTAAATCCTTCCTTCTTTTATCATGATAGCTCTTTTGTCGACTCTGCGACGCTTTCATCTTCTCGCGGATTAATTTTACCTTCTCAGTTGTTTCTCGCACAATCTCAGGCCCCAACACTGCACTCTCCCCAGATTCATACCAACACAACGGAGTCCTACATCTCCGACCATACAACGCCTCAAACGGTGCCATACCATCACTAGAATGAAAACTGTTGTTATAGGTAAATTCTATCAACGAAAGATGAGAATCCCATGAACCTCCTTGCTCAAGAACACATGCTCTCAACAAGTCCTCTAACGACTGAATAGTCCTCTCCGTCTGACCATCTGTCTGCGGATGGTAAGCGGAGCTCAACCTCAACTTAGAACCCAAAGGTTCCTGCAAACTTTTCCAAAATTCAGATGTGAATCTTGGATCTCTATCAGATACAATGCTAAGCGGAACGCCATGCAATTTCACAATAGTCTTGATGTAGATTTCTGCCAACTTTGGAACTGGATAAGTCATATTAATTGGTAAGAAATGAGCAGACTTAGACAACCTGTCCACAACCACCCATATAGCATCGAACCCTCTCACTGTATTTGGCAAACCAATTACAAAATCCATGGAAATGCTATCCCATTTCCACTCCGGAATCTCCAATGGTTGCATCAACCCCGCAGGCTTCTGATGCTCAATCTTAGACTTCTGACAAGTCAGACAAGAATACACAAACTGTGCCACATCCTTCTTCATACCAGGCCACCAGAACAGTTTCTTCAAATCTTGGTACATTTTCGTAGCCCCTGGATGAATACTCAACTTGCTCCTATGGCTCTCCTCAAGAATCATTCTCTTCATCTCAGCATCGTCAGGAATGCAGATCCTATCTCTGAATCTCAATACACCTTGGGAATCTAACCTGAAATCTCCATCCACATCTTGATCATTCACAACTAACAGGTCTACCAACTTTACATCTGACTTTTGGGCTTCTCGAACACTAACCAAAAATTCATTGCCGATCTTCAACATCCCCAATCTGACACTCTACGGTGTCACTTCACAAACCAGACTCATGTCCCGAAACTGCTCAATCAACTCTAACTCTTTCACCATCATAGCCGACATATGCAAACTCTTCCGACTTAAAGCATCAGCCACGACATTAGCTTTGCCGGGGTGATAGTTCAAGCCGAAATCATAATCCTTCAGCAATTCTAGCCAACGTCTCTGTCTCATATTTAGCTCCTTCTGATCAAACAAGTATTTCAGACTCTTATGGTCGCTAAACACTTCAAATCTGGTACCATACAGATAGTGCCTCCAAATTTTCAGCACAAACACAATTGCGGCTAGCTCCAAATCATGAGTAGGGTAGTTCTTCTCATGGGTCCTCAACTGTCTGGACGCATAAGCTACTACCTTACCCTCTTGCATCAATACACCTCCCAAACCCATCTTGGAAGCATCACAATATACTACAAACGGTCGATCAGGAACAGGCAAAGTCAAAACAGGCGATGTAGTCAACCTCTTTTTCAACTCATTGAAGCTCTCCTCGCAGCGAGCATCCCACACAAAAGCTTTTCCTTTACATGTCAATTGAGTCAACGGAAGTGCCAACCTCGAGAAACCTTCAATAAATCTCTTGTAATAACCAGCTAATCCCAAAAAGCTTCTAATCTCTGTAGCTGACTTCGGGCTCTCCCATTGGGACACAGCATCAACCTTGGCTGGGTCCACAGCTATACCATTACCAGAGATAATATGACCAAGGAAACCTACTTCATTCAGCCAGAACTCACACTTAGACAATTTTGCATACAATTTCTTTTCTTTCAATACTTCCAGCACTAACCTCAAATGTTCTGCGTGCTCCTCTTCTGTCTTAGAATACACCAGAATGTCGTCAATAAACACAACTACAAACCGATCCAAGTAACTATGAAAAGTACGATTCATGTACTCCATAAACACACCCGGCGCATTGGTAACACCAAACGGCATAACAGAATACTCATAGTGCCCATATCTCGTTCGGAAAGCGGTTTTCTGAATGTCTTCATCCTTTACCTTGATCTGGTGATAACCCGACCTCAAATCGATTTTACTGAACACCTTAGCACCTACCAACTGGTCCATCAGATCATCAATTCTGGGAAGCGGATACCGGTTCTTTATTGTCACTTTGTTCAATTGCCTATAATCGACACAAAGTCTCATACTCCCGTCCTTCTTTTT
This sequence comes from Astragalus membranaceus, assembly GCA_039519185.1. Taxonomy (NCBI): domain Eukaryota; kingdom Viridiplantae; phylum Streptophyta; class Magnoliopsida; order Fabales; family Fabaceae; genus Astragalus; species Astragalus membranaceus. The sequence continues at coordinate 126,521,930 of CM076849.1, forward strand.
CACTAACAATACCGGAGCACCCCACGGTGACACACTTGGTCTTACAAATTTCTTCTCAAGCAGATCTTCTAATTGCTTTTTCAATTCAGACAACTCTGAGGCTGACATCCGGTACGGGGCCATAGACACAGGCCTAGTACCAGGTATAAGATCAATAGCAAACTCAACCTCCCTCTCTAGCGGAACACTTGGAATTTCATCCGGGAACACTTCGGGAAATTCACACACTACCTGAACCCCTTCAATGATCGCCTGATTCTCAGCAGACAAAGACGCCATCAAAGCAAACAGATGAACTCCTTCCTTCATTACCTTACGCAAATGACCAGCAGGAAACAAAACAGATTCTTCTTCCTCAGGAGGAAGGAAACTCACAGATCTTCGGGAACAATTAATATGTACATGGTTATATACTAACCAGTCCATACCAAGAATGACATCCAACCCTCCCAACGGCAAACAAACAAAATTCACAATAAAGTCCCTGCCGAAGATCGACACGGGACACTGAGAACACCTGAGACATAATCACCGACCCCTTCGCAGGAGTATCGACTACCATCTCTCCATTCATAACAGGCAAAACAAGATTCAACTTCTTACAACATTCAGCAGCAGCCCAACAACAGCGGCAGCAGCATCGATCCTCCCAGCCATCTCAACTCACTTGCTACAACAACAACAGTTAGATATAACTGACAACACACCGTTGTCAGTTGACACTATGACTGGACAACTTGGCCGGACAGACCGAACTGCTCTGATACCACTAATGTAACACCCCTTTTCTAATAACTTTGCTTTTAAAAGAAATCAGAGTCTCTTTTTTTTTTTTTTGAAAACAATTCAAGCGAGTGCTACATTTACTCCATAAATATCAAGATACATAACACCATGAGAACAATGTTTAGTTCGCATCAACTAAATCCAATCACCATCAGCAGCGGAATAAATATGAGTTCTAAAATTTAAAACCAATACATCACCAATCAAATCTAACAGTTTAGGAAAAATATTGCATAAACATAGGACACCCCCCCCCCCCCTGGTGCTACGTATCAGAGCGTGACACTTCCTACCAGACGAAGGCATAAAGGAATCCTTCACTCGTTATTACCTGCACGTTGCCGACATAAGAAGCAACATAAAGGCAGTAGGGTGAGTCTCTTTTCATAATTAATAACATATGGGAATTAAGCAATGCATAGGAAGAAGGAAACCAGGCACACCAATTCACAACAATGGAACAACCACATCAACATTCTATTTCCAAACAGCACTACACAATATATGATTATGCATGTAATGCAACCCAAACTCCACGGGTACATGCATGTCGGATCCGTCACCAAATACAAATAGGCCGTAGCCTCTGCTCACCAAATAAAATTAGGCCGTAGCCTCTGCTCACCAATAATGCACATGCTTCATGAGGTGTTATGGAGAATGCATCACAACACACCACAAATCAATCAATTCACCATTTTAAATTCTAATCTCACCATAGTGCATTAATTAACTCACCAAATTAAAATTAGGCCGAAGCCTCTGCTCACCAATCTCACCTCATCATCACTCACCAATTCAGCTCACCACCCACACCAACACCAATTCAAATAGACCAACTTAGGACATTGACACGACATAGGGAAAGTGGATAAAAATTGCCATTTGGACACTTGAACACCTCAGCCCAGAAACACCAGTAAAATAATTTATTTTTACATAAAATTGGAACATTTGGATAGACACTGAAATTAGCTTCAAAACGCATTTTGAACCGTCAAATTTGGATAACCGAGTCAAAAGTTACATTAAAAATAAAACCGGAAAAATACTTAGACATCCTGGAAACTGGCGCATGGGCGCTGGGCGCCCAGGGGCAACACAGCGCTTGGCGCATGGGCGCTTGGCGCCCAGGAACAACACGCGCAACAGCGCACAGGCGCTAGACGCCCAGGGGAACAACACGCGCAACAGCGCCCAGGCGCTAGGCGCCCAGGGGAACAACACGCGCAACAGCGCACAGGCGCTAGGCGCCCAGGGGAACAACACGCACAGGCGCTCAGCACAGCAACACGGCGCCCAGGCACTAGGCGCCTAAGGCCAACATGCAACAAAATTTATTTTCCTTCGAAATTGATTTTACACGAGCCAAATGCTCAGAACATGAAAACCAAATTAAAATTTCATCAAAAACAGAACATCATTTTTGGCGCCCATGCACTAGGCACCTAGTGAAAATACGCAACTCAACTCTTTTGTTGCCCAAAATCATTTTTCATGAGCCATTTTACCTGAATATGAAAACCTGAAAACAATTTTTACAAAACTATCACCAAGACATTGGGGCCCTTGGCGCCCATGACTCAAGCAACAAGCGCCAAAACTGTCAGCAAAGTGGCACAGAATGGCAACACAGGCAACAGGCACAGCAACACAGTGACACAGAATGGCAACACAGGCAACAGAATTTTGGAAACTGGCACAGCACACTGCTGGGCACTTGGCGCCCATGACTATGGCGCAAAACAGAAAAATTCAGCAACATGTATATGGCGCCCAAGGCGCCTAGGGGCTTCCAAACAGAATTTTTTTCCACTTTCAATCACCAACTAAAATTACCAAAACACTCCTATATATATATATATTATTAAAGTGACACCATGATCCCCAATTTCACCAAGCTAGCACCAATGAGACATATGATCAAACATAGGGCATCCAATTCGCAATAGCCACAACTCAAGCATCAATCATACAATTCTCAACATAATAATTCAACAATCACGCATTTCTTCATTATAATTTACTTATCAACATCACAATTCATTCATGGGAATTATTCCTAGAACCCTAACCCTAAGCATCCAATTCGCATATCTATTAAGAACAAAAAGAGGACCCCCTAACCTTATGGAAGTCGAATTGCTAGCCAAGCTCCAAGGAAAAATTGCAAGCCACCACGAGCCTCCTCCTCTTCTCTATGTGCTTCGCCCTCTCTTCTTCTTCTCCTCTCTCCTTCGCAACTCTTCTCTTCTCACTCTCTCTTACGTTACTTTTCTTTCTTTTTCCCACTTGAGTCCAAATGAAAACTAGCTTCTAAGACCCCTTGAGAGTCGAATTACTTGACTAGGCAATGGGCCACGGGCCTAATTGTGGATCACGGGCCCTTGCTCGCACCATTTAATTAGTGACAACACCTCCTAATAAAATACAATAAAATAATTAAACTTGAATTATTTAATTAAACTAAATAAATATTGTAAGCCTTAAATAACTTAATTAAATAATTAATTAAATTATTTTGGGGCGTTACAGAGGACGTTTCCTTTTTTTAAGTGGGTCAAGCCTAATTAATTAAATGTGTGGTTTGTGATTTGATTTGGATACCTTTTTTGCTTCTATCCCTTTCGGTTTCCTTTTCTTTCTTATCATGTTGTGTGCACATGCATTTGTCTTTTTTTCTTTTTTTTTCTTCTTCTATGTTTGCTTCCTATCTCTTCTTCTACTCTTTTTCTTTTTATATGCTTATGCTCATGCATTCTTCCAACCCCCATGTTCCCTTCTTCTTTGCTCCTTTTCTCCAAAGGTAAGTTCATGCATCTCTTCCCCATTCTATCATGTCCCCTCTTCTTGGCTCCCTTTCTTAAGGTAAGCAATACCCTTGTTGTTGATATCCTAGGTTAGTTTATTTGGTATAGAACCCTAGTGTAGACAACATGTTATTGCTTGCAATTGTCTGGACTGCTCTGGTTTTCACTTTAGGTGGGGTAGTGCTAGGGAAAACGCCCTTGACACACACTACACTTATCCCTTATGATTGCATGCTTTGAGTGGGACCATAACCCAGGTCTGCAGAAAACTTAGGAGAGTGAATTCGAGTAGTGAGAGCCCATCAGGACCTTTGTCCGTTTGGCTACTTGCGAAAGTTTTAACCAGAGTTGTGCTCTTTCATGATGCCTCACACCTAGCAGTTTGCTGCATTTGTGGGGAGTTTCATGAAAGGGACTGTGGCTCTGGTGGCCTTTGTGAGGAAGTGAATAAAGCTACATGGGAAGATTACCCTTAAATTGCCCTAGATCGTAGGTTTCACCTCTTTTTAGGTCACAAGGGCTTTTCCAAATTGTGTGTTGCATTATTACATCTAGCTTAGCTCTTTTCCTTCAACAGTTTTCAAAAAAAAAATCAAAAAGAACATATTTTTCCCTTCTCTTTCATAAATACCTATATGAGGTGGCACATAGGGTATACTGTCTCAAATTTTCAAACCACCATTTGTAAATATCTCTTTATGTAAGTAACATAAAAAGCATCTTCATCATCCGCACTTTGCATCATGACATCATGCACTACACAAACAAAATTTTGACAAAAAAAAAACTTCATGTAGCATTCTTCATGCATCTAAGTTGTTTGCCGGTGATCTTGGAGTAACTTGGAATCTTGTCATAGGCGAAGCAACATGGGATCAAGAGGCGAAGTCATACTAAATTCGAGGTTCCCAGTGGTAAAGAAAATAGACGTGGCCAGCTTGACAGAGTGTGGCTCTCTAATGGGACCGGATGAGTGTAGGTTGTTTGAAAAGGCTTATGGGAATATTCTTCGGTTGCTGCAGTTAGACCTTCAAGAAAATGCAGTGATAGCCCTCAGTCAGTTCTATGATCTGGATATCCGCTGTTTCATCTTCAAAGATTTCCAGCTCTCGCCAACTTTAGAGGAGTATGAGCAAATTTTGGGTTTCTCTAGGTCGGAAATGGCACCCTATCAGTGTCAGGGGCATCAATATTCAGACAAGAGACTCTCGTTGTTATCGCAAGTTGGAGTGGGGGAGTTAGAGCTTCGAAAAGAGAAAAAGAACCGTATAATGAGATTTCCACTGAGTTATTTCGAAGGCTTAATAAGGTCTCATGCTCAAGCTGACAGATGGGGTCCCTTCAAGTAGTTGCTAGCATTAACCATCTTCGGGATTGTCCTCTTCCCGCAAGTTGAGAAGTTTATTGATGAGACTGCCATTGGGGTGTTTTTAGCCTTCATAAACAAGGATAGTCCAATTAACCCAGTTCCAGCTGTCCTCGCAGAAACTTACTACTCCTTTACTCATCATCGCGTGTTGGGGAAAAAGAAGATTGCCTGCTCTCTCCATGTTCTTTATGCCTGGTTCCTCAACCATGTCATCGCTCACAAGAAGCAAGCTACGGATCTGATGGACTATGCCAAGAGTTGCGAAGTAGAAGTCAAAAGTGCTCAGGAGAGGGTGCATGCCTTAGGGAGTCTCAATGCTCTCAAGATCCGCTGGTTCACTTATTCATGTTGGAAGAACAGACCCTCAGTAGTGTTTCAGTGTGGAGACTTTCAGAATGTGCCACTGATGGGGACTCAAGGCTGCATCAACTATAATCCTTCCTTGACTATCCGACAGCTTGGGTACCCTATGAGGAATATGCCTACTGAAGACATGTTGGCTCCTATCTTCCTTGACAAAGAAGATCCGAAGAACAAGGGTTTGCTTCGGAAAATCTCAAAGGCATGGGAAACTGTGGTCCGTAAAGATAAGGATGAGCTTGTGAAAAAGGTTGGTGATGTCACCTTTTACCAATGGTTGCATGAAAGGATCCAAAGTGCTCGTCCACCTTCTCAAGAGGCATTGCCAGTTGAGAAAGGGATGCCGGAGCCTCACCTTCCTACCCTTGAGGAGCTGAATGAGGTTAAGTCTGCCCTAGTAAAAGCGGAAGAAGGAAAAAAGGCATTGCAAGCGGAGTTGGAGAAAGTAACCCTGCAAAAAGAGAAGTTGGAGGAAGAGAATGAGATTAAGATGATAGCTGTTGAGGAGAGTGTCAAACGATTCAAAGCAGAAGATAAGAGTAAATTAGAAGCTCAGAAATACCTACGGGGGGCTAGAGATGAACTCCAAAGGTACCATCAGAAAACAAGGAAAGCACTTGAAGAAGCCAAAGAATTGAAGATTGTGGCAACTGAGTCCAGGCAGGAACCTCACTTGGTGGTGGAGTTGAAAAGTCAGTTGAGGAGTCTTGAACAAGAAAGAAATTCCATTGGGAATGTTCTCAAAGAATATCAAGAAATGCTGAGGTATGAGCAAGGGAGATCTGATGAACTGAAAAGGAATCTCCGGTACCTAGGGGAGTCTTATAGGCAGGTGCAAGCGGAGAGCAAGTACTGGGAGCAGCGCTTCCTAGCACTGATTGGCAAGATAGAAGAGCAAGAGATTGTTAAAGAGCTAAGAGATGAGATCCGACTTTGGAGGGGTAAATTCTCAAAGTTGGCATGGCTAGCTAATCAAGCTGTAAGGGATGTCCCCAGAAGGCTAAGGAGGGCCGAAGCTGAGATGCTTCCCTTCAATACTCCAGTACATGTGTATGAGTTTGTGAACTTCTGCAAGGCCCTGACTGAGGAGCTCATGGAAAAGGCTGAGGGAGCCGCTGCTGCAAACAAAGAAAGGGAAAAGAAAGAGAAGTTGAAGGCCATATGTTACTAGATCCCGGTGCATTGCAATTTCTCTTTTTAGAATGTTCTCTAGGAAGTTGTAATTTTCCTTTGGAATATTGTAATTTTCTAAGAGCATTGTATTCTTATTTGAGAGATATAGTATGGCACTCTTAATGGTATGGTACCTTTTTCTTTCTTATGAATGGTTTAAAACTTGAATGAAGTATGCTCATATCGCTTGTTGATCCCAACTTTAGTCACGGTCTTAAAATGTTTCAATATCTGCTCATGACAAGAGCGAGTTATCCCACGATTCCCGGCGCCGAACACAAAAATAACATAAAGTCATGTGCATATGCATTACATTCATTTATGCATTTATTCTTGTATTCATAAAAGTGTTCCGCAAACAGAAAAGAAAGGCAAGCTGGTTCGCCAACACCGATATTACAACCGTCTACAAGCAAAATTGATGGCGAGCAATCAAAATTTCGGGGATGAGGACCACCTGGGTCAAGACGAGTTGGTTGTGGAGATTCTTAACCCTGAGCAACTGGCTCAGGAAAATCAGGCCTTGAAGACCAAAGTTGAGGCTATGGAAGCACAGATGGCCGAAGTGATGAGTCTGTTGCAAAATCTGAGAGGTGGGGCCGCTGCTGGGGCCACTGCTGTTGTAAATCCTGAAGGGGTTGTTACTTTCGTTTCTCCTCCGGTGTCTGCTGAGACTACAGCTACTCACCCTCCTCCAGGGCCCGGGATCAGTCACTTTGCCCATTCTTCTGGGGTAAGCGGACAGAGTCATCCGAATGCGCAGATATATCCCTGGGGGATGCCAATGGTTTATATGCCGTCTGTCGCTGAAGAAAATCCCGTGAGGTCGAGCCAATCTGCCGTAGTGGTATCTAGTGGAGTTGCTGGTGGACCACAGATCCACCCTCCTAGTCCCGGCATGGTGCTGCCAAGAAGCTCGTCTAGCCCTACTCCGGGAGTCGCCATGAATCCTCAGAATACTGTCCATCATATGGGAAACCCTGCTCAGTATGGGGGTTATTATCATAGTCCGGGGAACTATCCATAGGGTCATCTGTTTGAGAGTTCGGAGCCAAGAGATCGGTATCACCTGTTGGAAGAACGCCTAAGAGCTATGGAAGGGTCGGGTACTAGAGCTAAAGATGCCCGAGATTTGTGTCTCGTCCCAGATGTTGCCATCCCTCCTAAATTCAAGGCACCTGATTTTGATAAATACCGTGGCACTGGGTGTTCGTCCAGTCATTTGACGATGTATGTTAGAAAAATGGCAGCTTATGCCCATGATGATAAGGTGCTCATTCACTATTTCCAGAACAGTCTGACAGGAGTATCGTTAGATTGGTATATGCAGCTACAATCCTCCGACATTCACAGTTGGAAGGATCTTTCTGAAGCATTCCTGAAAAAATACCAGTATAACATGGACCTTGCCCCTGACCGATCTCAATTATAGCACGTGAGTAAAGGGGATAGAGAATCATTCAAAGAGTATTCTCAAAAGTGGAGGAGCATAGCCGCTCAAGTGAAGCCGCCGTTGACTGAAAAGGAGATGGTGTACATGTTTATGGAGACTCTTCCAGGGCTGTATTATGATAGGTTGGTGGGAAGTGTTTCATCCAGTTTCTCGGATATGGTTGTCATTGGAGGACGATTAGAGCATGGATTACGCAGCGGGAAGATTGCTGGTGGTTTTGGTAGTTCTAGTGGACAAAAGAAGCCCTTTTCCAATTTCCCCAAGAAGAAAGAAGGGGAGACCAATGTTATTACTGGGGGGAGAAGCCCGTCTTTCAGTTCTCCACCGCAAACAGTGCCATTTTCTGTTCCAGCTCAGCCACAACAAACTAATTCTGGTCACAGAACCCAGAACTACCAGGAGAAGAGACGTGCTAGTTTTGATCCGATTCCAATAACATATACTGAGTTGCTCAACCACCTTATCTCAAAGAACCTGATCAACCCTCGCCCCATGAAGCCTGTTCAACCTCCATTTCCCAGGGGATACAAAGCTGATGCTACCTGTAGTTTTCACAATTGAGGGATCGGTCACACGATAGAAGACTGCAAAGCTTTCAAGTATGTGGTCCAGGATTTGATTGATGCCAATTGGCTCTCTTTCAAGCAGAATAGTCCAAGCACAACTACAAACCCCTTGCCGAGACATGGGGCACCATCCGCTAACGCAATAGAAGATTCTGTGGGGCAGACGATGATAAAAGATGTTGAGTGTATCCAGACCCCCCTGAAAAATATACATGCTGAGCTATGCCGTTGTGGGGTCATCAAGAAAGGCTGTGTATGTGCTGATCCTTTGTGTGTAGGTGCCTGTGAAGTTTTCAAGTCAGTTTTACAAGACTTAATGGATCGTTATGCGGTTCGAGTGGAAGTGGTTAAAAAGGAAGAAAGCGTGTTGATGTTACGTTTCAGTGATGGTAAAGGGCCTAAGAAGCCAATTGAGATATTGTACAATCCAAAACCAGCCCAAGTCAAGCCTCAGCCAGTGGTTATTGAGATCCCTGCTCTATTCCCATACGAGAAGGACAGTGCGGTGCCATGGAAATACAGTACATTGCCTCCAGTAGAGAGTTCTCCAAGCACCTCTGTTGTTACCAATATAACTGGAGTAAGTGGAATGACAAGGAGTGGCCGTATGTATGCTCCTGAGTTCGTTCGAGGTGAATCATCCAAAGAAGCTGAAGACAGGGCTCGCAAAGGGAAAGATAAAGAAGCAGAGAATGCTCAGAAAAAGAAGGTGGCAGAACAGGAAGTTAGTGAGTTCCTAAAGATTGTAAGGCAGAGTGACTATAAGGTAGTCGAGCAGATGAATCAGACCCCAGCAAAGATTTCAATGTTGTCGTTGTTACTTAGTTCAGAAGCACATCGAGCTGCCCTAATGAAAGTGCTGACTGAGGCGCATGTTGCTCAGGACATTTCCATAGGTCAGTTTGACGGAATAGTTGGGAATATCGTGGCTGCAAACCATTTGACTTTTGCTGATGACGAACTCCCCCCAGAGGAAAGGAAACACAACCAAGCCCTACACATCTCTGTCAAATGTGGGGATTACGTGTTAGCTCGTGTTCTGATCGACAATGGGTCTTCTCTAAATGTGATGCCAAAGTCTACTGTAAACAAGTTAGATGCGGATTGTTCTTTCATGAAGCCTAGCTCAACATTGGTGATGGAGTTTGATGGATCGAAGAAGGAGGTACTAGGGGAGATGGAGTTCCCCATCCAGATAAGCCCTGAGACGTTCTATGTTAACTTTCAGATCATGGACATCTCCTCATCGTACAGCTGTTTGCTTGGAAGGCCATGGATTCATATGGCGGGAGCCATTCCTTCCTCTCTGCATCAGAGAGTCGAGTTTGTAGTCGATGATAAAACTATGGTAGTATTTGGAGAGGAGGAAATGTTAGTCAACAAGCCTTCCCCCTTCCGTTATGTGGAAGCGGCCGAAGAATCCCTGGAGACTTCCTTCCAGTCTCTCGAAATTGCCAACGCTGTGTTTGGAGGGGGTGAGCCGTCTTCACCTGTGCTGAAATTGTCGAAGAGCGAAGAGATGGTTGCGAGGATCATGATGGATCAGGGATACCAGCTGGGACGCGGCTTGGGAAAGGTTGGACAAGGAATTCTTGCTCCTATCCAGCTGAAAGAAAACAAAGATCATTGCGGGTTGGGATATTACCCAAGTGAGGCTGAAAAGAGGAAGTTGGCTGAAGAGAGAAGAGGTGAACGGTTGGCCAAGTTGAGAGGCCAGGATCCATGGTCAAAGAGGACCCCCATCTGTGACATCAGTCAGAGCTTCAAGAGTGCAGGGTTGCTAGATCCAGATCAGATCACTGCTATTGAGAATGGTTCAGAGGATGAAGAAGGCGGTACCAGTCTAGTCCGTCGTTGCCTTGCTGGAGAGAAACTCAAGAATTGGGAAGCTGTCGACTTGCCCGTCACTTTTACTCCAAAGTAATGAATTGGAATGCAATCCTTTGGCTCTGCCCAAAGCCTCAGGATAGTTTGTTAGGGCATGCATGTTTTTATTTTCAATGACACCATCATCAATAAAAACGCTTGTTTCGAATTCCATCAATAAAATCTCTTTTCTTCATTTGTCCTTTTTTGCTTTATCTTGTTTGTTTGTTTCGCTTTTCATTCTACTTTCTGCTTCTACGAATGCAGATCAAAAATAATTATCTCTGAAAATAACAGTGCCAATGATTCATATCATGACTTTGATCATCCAATTAATCAAACTGAGGGGGATGTTGAGGATAACTGGGAAACTCCTCCAGAATTAATGAGGTTAATAGAGTAGGAAGAAAAGATCATTCAGCCTCATGGGGAATCGATTGAGATGATCAATTTGGGTACAGAAGAGGACAGGAGAGAAGTTAAAGTCGGTACTGCCATGGAAGATAGTGAACGCAAGAAGCTAATCCAACTTTTACGTGATTACGCTGATGTCTTCGCGTGGTCGTACAAAGATATGCCAGGGCTAGATACAGATATTGTTGAGCACAAATTGCCGGTAAAACCAGAATGTCCTCCAGTGAAGCAAAAGTTGAGGCGGATGAACCCTGAGATGTCTCTGAAGATCAGGGATGAAGTAAAGAAGCAGTTTGATGCTGGGTTTCTAGCGGTCGCCGAGTATCCACAGTGGGTTGCCAACATTGTTCCAGTCCCAAAGAAAGATGGAAAGGTCAGAATGTGTGTTGACTACCGTGATCTGAACCGAGCAAGCCCTAAAGACGATTTCCCTCTACCCCACATCGACGTTCTGGTGGACAGTACAGCACAGCATTCAATGTTTTCCTTCATGGACGGGTATTCAGGTTACAATCAGATTAAGATGGCTCCAGAGGATATGGAGAAAACTACCTTCATAACCCTTTGGGGAACCTTCTGCTACAAGGTCATGCCTTTCGGACTAAAGAACGCCGGGGCAACCTATCAAAGAGCAATGGTCACTCTGTTCCACGACATGATGCACAAGGAGATTGAGGTTTACGTGGACGATATGATCGCAAAGTCGAAAACTGATGAGGAACACATTGTCAATTTGCAAAAGCTCTTCGAGCGGTTGAGAAAATTCAAGCTCAGATTAAATCCTGCCAAGTGCACCTTTGGCGTGCGATCGGGGAAGTTGTTGGGATTCATCGTTAGCCAAAAAGGGATAGAAGTTGATCCAGACAAGGTGCGTGCAATTCTTGAAATGCCAGTTCCTAAAGCAGAAAAGGAGATTCGGGGTTTTCTTGGAAGACTGAACTACATCTCTAGGTTCATATTCCAGTTAACTGCCACCTGTGAACCAATCTTCAAGCTATTGTGCAAGAATCGAGAGACCAAATGGAACGATGATTATCAAGAAGCATTTGAAAAAATCAAGAAATACCTCAAAAATCCGCCTATCTTGATGCCTCCTGTGCCTGGCAGACCTCTGATCCTGTACCTAACTGTGCTAGACAGCTCAATGGGTTGTGTGTTGGGTCAGCATGATGAATCTGGTAAGAAAGAGCATGCTATCTATTATTTGAGCAAGAAGTTCACTGACTGTGAAACAAGGTACACGATGCTAGAAAAGACCTGTTGTGCTTTAGTTTGGGCTGCTCATCGTTTGAGGCAGTACATGCTAAGTCACACTACTTGGTTGGTATCTAAAATGGATCCTATCAAGTACATCTTCGAGAAGCGCGCACTTACAGGGAGACTTGCCCGTTGGCAAATGCAGTTATCAGAATTTGATCTCCTATATGTCACTCAGAAAGCCATTAAGGGTAGTGCACAGCCCGAGTATCTGGCACATCAGCCTGTTGAAGACTATCAGTCTATGCAGTACGACTTTCCGGATGAGGATATCATGGCCTTGTTCGAAGAAGGGAAATCCCCAGAAGATGAAAGATGGAGAGTGGTGTTTGATGGTGCCTCCAACATATATGGGCACGGAGCCGGGGCAGTGCTGATTTCCCCTGATAATCGCTTCATTTCGTTCACGGCCAGACTAAGCTTCTACGTCACCAATAATATCGCAGAGTATGAGGCATGCATTCTTGGTGTCCAGGCAGCCATTGATTGGAAAGTTAAGAGACTTGATGTGTATGGAGATTCGGCCCTAGTCATTCATCAAGTAAATGGTGATTGGGAGATCAGGGATTCCAAGTTGATTCCTTACCGAGATTGCATTCGAGAGTTGGTTGAGTCTTTTGAGGAAATCACGTTTCAGCATCTTCCTCGCAATGAGAATCAATTGGCTGATGCACTAGCTACTTTGTCTTCAATGTTCAATATCAACTGTGACAGAAACTTGACTCACATCAGGATTCAGCATCGAAATTTGCCAGCACATCATTACTGCGCAGCCATTAAGGAAGAGTCTGGTGACAAGCCCTGGTATCATGACATCGAGCAATACATTTTGAACAGAGAGTACCCTCCTGGAGCATCAGAGAATGACAAGAGAACACTCAGGAGGTTGTTGATGAACTTCTTCTTGAGTGGTGAAGTGCTCTACAAGAGAAATCATGATAAGATACTCCTAAGATGTGTAGCAAAGGAAGAAGCTGAAAGAATCATGAGAGATGTTCATGAAGGGTCGTTTGGAACTCACTCTAGCGGGCATACTATGGCAAGAAAGATCCTGAGGGCTGGTTACTATTGGCTGCAAATGGAGTCAGATTGCTATAGCTTCGTGAGGAGATGTCACAAGTATCAGATTTATGCCGACCATATCCATGTACCACCTGCTTTCCTAAATGTCCTGGCGGCATCTTGGTCATTCTCAATGTGGGGCATGGACGTCATAGGTCCTATCGAGCCTAAAGCGTCAAATGGACATCGCTTCATCTTGGTTGCCATTGATTACTTCACCAAATGGGTCGAGGCTGCTTCCTACTCCAGTATTACCAGCTCGGTGGTTGTCAAATTTGTAAAGAAAGATCTGATTTGCCGCTATGGGCTCCCAGCCAAGATTATCACAGATAACGGTAGCAATTTGAACAGCAAGATGATGAAAGAATTGTGCGAGGACTTCAAATTCCAACATCACAATTCCTCTCCCTACCGTCCGAAGATGAATGGGGCAGTCGAAGCAGCCAATAAGAATATTAAGAAAATTGTGCAGAAGATGGTAATAACCTATAAAGACTGGCATGAGATGCTCCCTTTTGCTTTGCATGGCTATCGCACTTCAATACGCACCTCAACCGGAGTAACCCCTTTTTCCCTGGTGTACGGGTCAGAGGCACTCCTCCCTATTGAAGTTGAAATACCCTCTTTGCGGGTATTGATGGAGACCAAGTTGGAAGAGGCTGAATGGGTTCAAGCCCGTCTCGATCAGTTGAACCTCATTGAGGAGAAAAGGATTACCGCCTTATGTCACGGGGAGTTGTATCAGCAGAGGATGAAAACAGCCTTCGACAAGAAAGTTCGCCCTCGAGAATTCAACGAAGGGGACCTTGTGCTCAAGAAAATCCTGCCTATTCAGAGTGATCCCCGTGGGAAATGGACTCCAAAGTATGAAGGGCCTTATGTGGTCAAGAAAGCTTTTTCCGGAGGAGCGTTGATACTCACCCATATGGATGGAGAAGAATTCCGAAACCCAGTCAATTCGGATTCTGTCAAGAAGTACTATGCCTAAGAAAAATAAATGAAAAAAGAGAAAGATGAGCCCAGCAAGAATTAGCTCGCTAGGTTGAAAACCCGAAAGGGCGGCCTAGGCAAAATCTGAGCGACCCGGTGGATTGAAAACCCGCAAAGGGCGATCCAGGCAAAAATTAGGGTCAGAAAGCTAGGGCATAAAAGCAAACAAAGGCATACAGCACCCCCGAAGGTCTGGATAAGAGGGTGGTCAAGGTCATGAGCATAAGTGTTTGGCACTGTTCCACAGAGATGGACATTCCGAGATTTGCTCCTCTTTTTTTTTCTCTTGTCTCTTTGCAGTTTAAATTTTCAAATGTATTGAATAGTCAGTGTAACCTTCTGTACAATCGGCTTCTATATCAATAAAGTCCAACCGTTTCATATTACTTTGTTTTCTATCTTTGCTTTTTCTGCTCAAAATAAACGTTTTATGATGATGGTAACACTGATCTGTAAAACATGTGCATAAATCATAGAGCATCAGAATCATTGCGAAATTTCTAACAGTCATGGGAAGGAAACAACCTCTCAAAGCGAATTAAGTTCGCAAGGAAATAATTGCGCTCATAATCACTTCAAAAGACAAATCATAAGGCAAACCTGCACTGGGCTCATGCGCCGCCACAAGTCTAATGGGTTCCTCAGTCTCGTCACGGGTTGGTCGAACCGGCAAAAGAAAATAAGCCAAAAGAGCAAAAGAGCAAACAAAAAAACAGATGACCAGAAAAAAGAAAGCTGATCAGGCAAAATCATTCAAAAAAGAGCAAAACAAAGAAAAACAGATGATCAAAAAAAAAAGTCAGACCAAAAGAAGAACTTCAGGAATGTTCCACCACATTCATCATTACACCAAAATCATAGCATTGCATGCACCTGCATAACATGCCCTTGCATAACATGCACCCATGCTCCATGCACTATTCCTTGCATCAACTGACGTATGCAGGTACCTCAACTCAGTGCGGCAGCATTGACCATTTCAATCAATATATCAACAGGATTTGCGAATCCCTTCAGGACCCATGTGTCCCTTCAAAAGCAGACTCCACCTCGTATTCAAGCTACGGTTTGCGACTTCGTTCATTACCCAGAGTTAGTGAGCTCATTTCAGTTCAGATCACGTTATCGAGCATCGGCGAATCATCCGACCGAAGGTCCTTCAGTATAGTTCAAATCAAAAGTCCAAACAACGACTTTGAACTCTACCTTCATGTCACCAAGTCATCTATGAGCATGACAGATCTTCAGACTCCATGTCCTTCAAGACTAGCTGTGTCAGCCTAAGGCACGGCGTACGTCCTTCGAAGTAAAACATATCGGTCCCACAACTTGATATTGAACTTCAGGTCGCTCGAAAAGGCCACCCTCAGAGCTCAGGTGCTCCTTCAAAGCCCATGTGCAAA
Organism: Astragalus membranaceus; assembly: GCA_039519185.1. Lineage (NCBI taxonomy): Eukaryota > Viridiplantae > Streptophyta > Magnoliopsida > Fabales > Fabaceae > Astragalus > Astragalus membranaceus. The sequence continues at coordinate 126,537,439 of CM076849.1, forward strand.
CTCGGATCGTGCGCGGTTCGTTAAAAGGCTTTAGGCAGCCTCCAGTGTCGGCTTACTGTAGGCCGGTACCTCCTTTACTGCTCTCTTTACCGCTTTATTTCTTGCTTTTGCTGCTTGAGGGCTGGCACCAATCTATTTCCTGCTCCTGTTGGCTTACTAAGGGCTGACGCTTCATCTATTGCAGTCATCTCGTGTTAGCACCTATGCATAAAAAAAACAAAAAAAAGGGAAAAATTCGGGTTTTTCCCTAAGTAGACAAAATCGGTATAATTTCTGAATTCTTTATCTTTATTTTGCCTCGGAATATGTTTCGGCCAATTCATATTCCTCGTTAAAATCCAGATAAAGAGGGGCAGCTGTCATACCCCAGTTTTGTCTGGCTTAGGTCAAAACCCTAATTTCCCACAAAAATAAATAAATTGAGGAGTGAGGAGCATTATGCATTGCATTTTTGAGTCCTGAAAGTCATTCCAGAGCTTTTAAAATCATTTTTAGAGTTGAAATACACTTCCTGGATAAATTAGGGTTTTAGGGTCAAAAAGGGCATTTTGGTCATTTCACAACAAAAACGGTTTTTCATCACAAATCACTGGGCAATCATCAGGGGAATTATTTGAGGAAGAATGTGCTTAATTAGATTTTTTTTTATTTTATGCGCATGAATGTTATTCATTTGCATAAAAGCTCAAATTTAAAGGAAAGGGTAAAATGGGAATTTCCTTCAAGGAGAGGTATCGAATCAATTTTGGGAATTGTGGCATCATAGAATTTTGGGCCCAACGATTGATTTCCAAAGACATGGCCCAAAATGGTAAGATTTTCATGGAATAATCAAGAAAAGAATAATCAAAATATGGAAGGGATAATGTTGTGCACATGTGAGACAAATAGTACAATTGCCAACTTGCAAAAGTTGGCTAATTCTCACCCTCTCTCCTTGCTAAGGCCGAAGCCCCACTCCCTTCCTCACTCTCTATTTTGTGTTTTCTCCCTATCCTTAATCCATATGATAAGTGATCTCAACCCTTCATTCAAAATTCAAAGTTCAATCCTAAAGCACTTCTCAAGAACAATGACCAAAATGACCCCTTTGCTTGGTGCCCAAGTTCAATTATTCATTTCCATTTATTTTCAGCTGATTATTAATTCATTTTTATTGCTTGATTACCATTTTAACCCTAGACCTAATCCCATTCTATAAATACCTCTCATATTCACTCATTCCTAACTTTTTTGGCTCATTCTCTCCTACACTAAAATTAGCACACCACTCTTCTCTCCTCCCTTCTCTCCTCTTGGCCGAAGCTACACCACTCTCCTCTCCTCCATCTATTTTATTTTTCTTCATCCAAACACCACCAATCCATCTCCCCTTCATCCCTCTCTCACATACTACTTCCATTCTCCACTAAAACTTAAGAACTTTCATCAAGAGGGGGTGACCTTCATTTTGGGCATGGGTTCTTTGTTGGTGTCTTTGGTTGATTTGTGTTCTTGCTCTCCATTTCTTGCATAATCTAGCTAGGATCTAAGGTATACTCTAAAACCCTTGCATCATCTTCAACCTTTTTGCATTAAAACCCATTTTCCTCTTCACTTTTCATTTCGCATATCATTATCATTTTGTTTAAAATGTAGTTTGTTGTTGTTGGTGAGAGGAGCCTTAAACACTATGGACAAACACTTAGGGAGGCTTGGGTGTTTAAGGTGCCTCTCACCCTTGAATAATTGGTTTCATGTTGTTTTGTGTTAATTTCTTGTATTTTTTGTGAAATAAAATGTGAATCCATGCTTGTTTGGTTCGCGTACTATGATTAATGTGTTCTTAAGCTAATTTTGTTGTTCCTCTTTGCTTGATGATGTGCAATCTTGGCATTGGTATTTGATTTTGGTGTTAAATGTTAGTTTCAACATATTTCACTTGCAAATATTTGTTGATGATCTAGCAAGATGATTCCTACTTGTGCTTTGTGCACTTTATGTTAAGTAGTTGAAGATTGCTAGATGTGATTCAACCTTGTTTATGTGTTCTCTTATTTAGTCTTATTTTAATGTGCTTATTGTTAATGGTGGATGATCTAGCAAGATGATTCCTACTTGTGCTTTGTGCACTTTATGCTAAGTAGTTGAAGATTGCTAGATGTGATTCAACTTTGTTTATGTGTTCTTTTATTTAAGTCTTGTTTTAATTTGCTTATTGTTAATTGTGGATGATAGGCAAGTTGATTCTCACTAGTGCCTAGTACACTTTTCTCTAAGTGAGAGGATTGCTCTATGTGATTCAACTTTGTTTTAATGTTTATTTATTTGTTCTTATGTTCTAGTTTGATCATTGTTCATTGTTGATGATAAATCATGTGACTCCCACTTGTGCCCAGGGTATCATATTTTAAGTGGTGAAGATGGTTTTAGATGATTCAACCTTCCTCTTGTAATTTTGTTTTTTAATGAATAAAAGATGAGATTGTAGGTTTATGGTTTAGGGTTCGTGAGGTATTGCAAGGGATAGGTTACCCAAAACCTTGATGCCCCCTCCTCTTTGATCGTGTTATTAAACTTTGGGCATTTGTTCATATTATTGATTGCAAAGGATAGGCTTACCCTAGTCTTGATGCAATTCCTTTTGTTCATGTTATTGAGAAAGCATTGCTCACATGTTCACTAGCTTAACTAAGATCATTCTATGCCTGTGATCAATTGTTTAATTGCTCTTGATGCAACTTAAATGTCTTGATTTAATTGTGTGCCATCCTCTCCACTTGTATGACCTCCTAATGAAGACGTAAGCCTACTTTCTTGTTGTAGCATAGAGTCATTAGGGTAAATACACTCTTTCTTACACACACACATTTGTCTTGAGAACCTTACTTTGCATCCTTGACATTTGAATCTTTGATTGTATTCGCATGTTTAGTCTTAGTTGACGTTCAACAAATGCGTGATTGCTCGATTAACGAATGTGCTTGAACTTTATAACCAATCTTTGATAATAACTTCACTCTTTCCCAAAAACCTCTTGTTGCACCCGAAAAAGTCCCCGAGGGAGAACCTTCCTCGTTCACAACTTTTTAAAACAATGAAGCCGCCACCAATATTTATTAAGGAAAATATTAGGAAAACCCTTTTTTGGAAAGCGATTGGTCTTGCGAAACTAGAGAATAGGGTTCGGGGGTCGGTTACGCGCAGGGAAGGTGTTAGCACCCCACACGTCCTCTCTACTGAGAGGGAACCTTCAATTAAATGTGTGGTTTTAGTGTGTTGACTTGAAAATACTTAATTTTGCCTCTCTACTTCTTATTGAAAAAATCTTAATGAAAATCTTTATTTATTATGAAAAAGGGGGGAAAATGGTTTTTTAGAAAAAAACGCTTGACGGGACATGGCCCGCTCCTACGTATCTCCCGGTGCGATGGAGAACTCAAAGCTACGTAGTTCTTCTTTATCCTGAAAAAAAAAGATTTTTGTCTTTTATCTTTTTAGTGAGTTTTCGAAATAGGACGAGTATTTAGTGAATGATTAAACTAACCAAGGTTATGGGTAATCACTGCTAAGTACTCTTGAAAATGAGAGTCACTACCACCAGTCAGACGAACAAAGGTTCTGATTGACTATTAGTAGCAACCCGTTTTTATTTGCCTTTTTGAAAGTGTTTTTCGGAAGAGATTGATTGGCACGAATGATCACACTAACAAAGGTTATGAGTGATCATCGCTTGTTGTTCTTTTTGGGAAAAAGACATCGCCACCAATGGCTAGACGAACAAAGGTTCTGATTAGCCACTAGCGACGATGGGTTGAAAATGTTTTTAGAAAGGAAAAGGTTTTCGTTCTGAAAATGATCTTGGTTTGCAAAAGTGATTCTTTTTTGTTATGAAAATAACTCTTTTCTTTTTGTTATGCAAATGCTAAACTTGTTATGATTGCGCTTGACGAGAATGTGACTCGCTCCTACGTATCCCAAATGGGAATCAAAGCGACGTAGTTCTAACGAGCTTTGAAAAATCTTCTTGAAACGTCTTCTGAAAATGAAAGCTTTCATGATGATCAAACTAACAAAGGTTATGATGGATCATTACTAGTAACTCTCTTTGAAAATGCCTTTTGTAAATGCAAGCTTTCATGGTGATCAAACTAACAAAGATTATGATGGATCACCGCTAATAACTTGTTTTTGATTCTTTGATACTTAGAAAAATGCTTTTTGAAATTGGACGCGTTCATGATAATCAAACCAACAAAGGTTGTGATGGATTATCACTAGTAGCTTGCTTTATGCTTACGAAAATTCTTTTGAAATTGAGGCTTTCATGACAATCAAACCAACAAAGGTTGTGATGGATATCCACTAGTAACCATTTTTATGCCAAGTCGTTTAGAAATGAAAACAATGAGTGCAAGAAAGAATTAGTGAATTCAAGCATAACACGATCATTGGAATCAAATCATTAAGCAACAACATTTGAATTCGCAAACAAAGATCAAGCCTAAACTATACATATTAGATCACAACACAAAGGTAGGCAAGGAAGGAACTTGAATTGGGCATTTAAGCAAGAATACAAGAGTAGGCAAGATTGAACCTAAATGCACATCTAATGGAAGATGCTAGGTGAGAACCATACTCAAATATTTCTACAAGACGCAAGGGAATCTAAACGCGCATCTATTGGAAGATGCAATGTATGGAATTGACCTATCTAAGTGTTGATGATATTCTTATATGAGAGTGGACAATGAAATTGTTAGCTTAAGTAAAAGAGTTAGCTCAATCATGATCATAGGCAAGCATAAGCAAGCAAATTATTTAGCAACCAAAGTATCAAAGAATGTTGAATCACTTTGATCAATCCTCACACTTAAGATTAAGTGCACAAGTGCACAAGTGTGAATCACCTTGCCAATCATCAACAAAAACAAGTTTATTAAAGCAAACCCAAACCCTAATTTTTTATGTTAAAACCTAGGAGCATCCATACCCTAAATCAACTATTATTCATCCCCAAATCATGAAATAAACAAAAGCATTTAAGAACCCTAAACTTAGGCCCATGGCTGAATGTTATCATGCTTGAAATGGGTTTCTTATTTTGTGAAAGTTATGCAAACATGAGTGAATATGCAAGGAAATATGATTAAACACAACAACAACTAGTAAATCACATTTTTATGAGAGTATGCGAAATACAACATGCCATAAAACCACATTTTATTTCATGAAAGGCAAGGATTAAGATCAACACAAATCAACATTTATTAAAGGGTGAGAAGCACCATAAGCACCCAAGCCTCCCTAAGTGCTTGTCAAAGTGCTTATGACACCTCTCACCAACAATAATCAACAATATGAGAATATGAAGATGATAGGATGAATGCTTTTTATATTTTTGAGGAAATACTCAAAGATGATGCAAGGTTTTAAGGATTACCTTAGCTTTGAGCTAGAAAGTGAGATGAGAAGATGAAGCTAGACACAAATCAACAAAACTCCAATATCCTTCAAAGAAGTACCTACTTGATGATGATGCTTGAACTTTGAATGAGAAATGGAGGGAGTATGTGAAAGAGGGATGCAAATGAGGTGAGTTGTTTGTTAGGGTTTTTGGTGTAGGAGAAAATGGGAAGGTTCCTTTGAGATGAAAGAAAAACAAGAGGAAGTGAGGAAGGGGAGAGGGGCTACGGTTTCTTGGGCTCCTCTTGGAGGAAAGGAGTGAGTTGTTCTTATTGAATTTCCTTGGGAGGCCAAAGATCTAATGGGTTTAAAGTTGTGAGAGGGAAGTAAAGAAATTAGTATGTATTTAGTGGTGTAGAGAGAAGGAAGGTAAAAAATATGTTGTGTATTGAATGTTATTGGACTCAAAGGTGTGTTTGTCAAAGAAATGATGAAAGGCTTTTGTGATGTGCACTTGATGTGGGCTGAAGTGAGGGGTGGCGTGGAGCATGAGGATGGAGTGAGGGAAGTAAAGAAATTAGTGTGTATTTAGTGGTGTAGAGAGAAGGAAGGTAAAAAATATGTTGTGTATTGAATGTTGTTGGACTCAAAGGTGTGCTTGTAAAAGAAATAATGAAAGGCTTTTGTGATGTGCACTTGATGTGGGCTGAAGTGAGGGGTGGCGTGGAGCATGAGGATGGAGTGAGGGAAGTTGTTTGCTTGTAAAAATAGTGCTTACTTTAGCCAAAAATGGATAAAAGCAAAAAGCACCTAAAAAGGAATTAGCCCTAATTCTAAAAATACAATAAGCATCCAATATTATTTTGTTATTCATTTTTTATTTCAGATTTCTATTTTTAATTATACATATTTTTGAGCCTTTTTGAAAGCGAGAGAAAAAACTACCGTTATAATTGACCAAAATACCCTTTTTGGCTCTAAAACCCTAATTTGCCCGAAAAATGCGTTCCAACCCTAAAAATGATTTCAAGAACCTTGGAATGCCTTCTAGGATCCGAAATGCAGTGCATAAGGCTCTTCGCTCTTCAATTTATTTATTTTTTGGAAAATTAGGGTTTTGACCTAAGCCGGACAAAATTGGGGTATGACAGCTGCCCCTCTTTATTTGGATTTTGACAAGGAATATGAATTGGCCGAAACATATTCCGAGGCAAAATAGAAATAAAGAACTCAAAAACTATACCAATTTTGTCCACTTGGGGAAATCCGAATTTTCTTTTTCCTTTTTCTCTATTCTGCTTATCTTTGTTATCTTATTTTTTCAGATAGATAGACACTTTTGTGTCGATGCAAAAATAGTAAATGAACACTGACGTGCAGACAGAAAAGGTAAAATGGACACTTACGTGCAGACAGAAAAAGTAAAATGGGCACTTGCGTGCAAAAAGCGGTAAATTGCCCAGGCTGCCTAAAACCTGTAATCCTTAAACGAACTCTTGACGAATCCGAGTTTGCACGTCGCTTTGAGGAGCACGCTCTTCCTGTTGGCCTTTCGAGCGACCGGGGGGATCGTTATCAGCTCCGGAATTGATATACAGATCAATGCACGGCGTCCAATGTATCTTAGGCTTGATACAACTATTCCGTTGTGCCTCGCATGGGGCTGCGGTCCATCGCGTTGCTCGTACACGATGTGAGACCTGGGCAGAAGGGAGCGATGATCTCTGTGCTCCAATCCGCAATGCGCGCTTGAGCGCTCTCTTTTCTTTTCTCTCTTTTGGCTTCTCTTTTTGCTCTTTTAAGAATCATGGGTATGCGAATGCAAAGCTTTGGTGTTTGATGACATGGAATGCTCGTGTATTTTAATGGAATGACATGCAAAGGAAAACTTTCTCTTCTTTGCTTTTTTTTTATGAAATGGGAATATTGCTATAAAATGATGAATAACATGAAAGGATGTTCTAGCTTTCTTTTCTTCTATGAGATGCAAGTATTGATGTGATGCAACTGTATTGCTTGGATGTTTGATGGGATGATGAATTTTGGTTCTTTTTGTTTTATGGAATGCAAACATTACTATGATGTAGACGACACTGAATGTTTTTGTTTGTTTTCTTTTTTTGGCATGGGGACGTTAGGATTCTTGAGTGATCAATTCAAGTGTCCTATCGTGATGACTATTTCGAATGTACATTCGACCTAGTCTCCTATTTATTGAAAATGATTTTGTATTTTGAGACTTGATTTGATGTCTGATGCAATGATGATGAATGCTTGGTTTGCTAGAAAGAAAGCGGTAAATGAACACTTGGCGTGCTGATGAGAAAGCAGTAAATGAACACTTGGCGTGCTGATGAGAAAACAGTAAATGAGGATGAACACTTAGCGTGCTGATGAGAAAACAGTAAATGAGGATGAACACTTAGCGTGCTTTTAATGAACCACTTGGGACCCGAGGGCATTTGAACTCCAAACTGAAGGAGTGACTGGGAATGAGATTTTGAGACTGACAAGTCCGGAATGATTGATTTGAGAATTAGATTGAAGATTGACACTTGAAGTGCTGATTCTTAGAACTAGGCATGAGGATTAACATCTTGTGTTCATCCGCATTTTGCTTAGCAATGCAATGAATGACACATGTAATGCAGACGTATGCCATGATTAATGTCTTGAATATTATGGAATGCTTTTGTTCTTTTGTATCTGCTTCTTCTTTGTAGTTTATGAAATGCAAATATCAACATAATGCTTTGACGTTTGAATGCAAGTGTATGCGGTGATTGATGCTTTGATGAATGGAATGCTCCGGTTCTAACTTCTGTTTGTCTCTTTTTGCTTCTTCTATGAAATGCAAACATTAATATGATGCAATGCTCTGATGTTTGATGCAATGATTTTTGTTCTTTTTCTTTTATGGAAATGCTAATGTTAATATGATGCAAATGCACCGCTTTAATGTTTGAGGATTGAATGACAAAGGAATGCTTATGAAATGATGAATGATATGGAATGCTGGATGACAGGGAATGTTTCTGTTCTTTTTGTTGCTTGTTTGGAGTTTGCAAGTGAGAGTCAACACTGGATGTGCTCATGAAATGAGGATCGCCTGGGATCAAGGGAGTAGCTTTGAATTATGGACACAAAGGCCTGGTTTATGGGTCAACATATGTCTGTATTGATCTAATGGTCTGAAGAATTTTGATGATGCAATGGCGCATGCAATGATTGGTACCTTGTGAAAGGGTGAATGACATGGGATGATTTTTTTTCTTTTCCTTTTTATGAAGTGCGAACATTAATATGATGCCAATGCAATGAAAAGATTTCTGCTTTTTCTTTTTTACTATTTTCCTCTATGAAATGCAAGTATTAATCTGGTGCAACTGACGTGGAACGTTTTTCTTTTTGCTATGTGATGAATGCACAAAATGTGAAGATGCAAATGTAATGCTTCGATGCATATCCCATAATGAATAGATTGAAATGCCTAGGTGCATGAGGTAAACATTTTGTGAAGATGAGATGCGAGACTTTGAATGCAAGGAATTGAGATGACTATTGCCCATTCTGTTGAAAAATTGAATTTGATTCAAACTCCGGTGTTCTCAAGGTTTTTATTTACAAACAACCTCACTTGTTTTCTCTTTCTTTCAATGATGACTGAATTTTGGATACCACGTAAACAACTTGTGTTCTCTCTTTTGAAGCATTGTCTAGTAAGCATGCATAGGAGTGCAAATGTGAATGAATGATTCAGTTAATTGGGAATTGGTTTACGGCATGGACATTTATGGCAAGTGAAGGAATGACCGACATGGCTATTGCCGAAGCTTATGAGGGATCAAGAGATACAAGACTGCCCCAATTCAGGTCTTTGATGAGTGAATAGTTTGCCCCTGTCTAGTGGTGACAACAACTAGGGGCGTAGAAGATGATGAATTGGGAATGCTTCGGCTTTTGAAAGGGAAGGTGGATCAAAAGAGATTTTGTCTCAACCCATAAAGTTTGATGTTTCCCCAGTCATAACAAAGACAAAGCTGCCCTAATTTGAATGACAAGGCCTTGTTTAGGATAGTGAGTTGAGAGATTGCCTCGGTGAGGTTTTGTAGGAATGAATGAGGTGAAGGAATGGGAACGCGCTTGCCCCACTTTCGAATGACATTTCAAAAGGTTTCTTTGAGTGTGGTTGTGAAAGGCGACAGAGTTATGGTGATGGTTATGAACTGAGGGTGATATATGAATGGGGTGGGCAATGAACAAACCTCCCCAAAGTTGAGAGGTGAAGGAAATGCCCCCTAGTACACAATTTTGGTTTTCTTTAAGAACAACTCAAATGCAATGAAAGTTTTGACTTTTTAGTATGATGAGAGGCTCCACTTGGTGACCACTAGACCTTGTTTTAATGCAACACGAATGCCTCTTGGAGTGCAAGTCCTTCTACTTTTTTACCAATTTTCCTTTTTTGATTGTTTGTTTTTTCTTTTTGAGCAGCTTTCTTTTTTCTGCTTGTTTGTTTTTTCTTTTTGAGCAAACACGTCGCAAATAGATAAACTTATTTGTCCTAAAATTAAAACTTGAGAAAACGAAGGCAATTAGTCATTGATCGGAATGGACTTTTTAGGGCTGTGACGTGGAGAAGGGGATGATTGAGCTCAATGAAGTGTTTGGGGTCGATGGAGAGGACGGGTCTTCGGTGTTGCCCAATGGTCAATGATTTGTGAGGGAAATGGTTATTAAGTTTGATGAGGTGTTTGGGGGTGGTCGTACCCAATGAGGTGTTTGAAGGTTTTATGAAAGAAAATATGGCCAAACCCAATGAATTGAGGGCTTTTTTGAAAGGAGGATTGATTGAACCTAATGAATTGAGGGCCTTTTTGGAAGGGGAAGTGATTGAACTCATTGAATCTGAGGGCCTTTTTGGAAGGGAAAGTGATTGAACCCATTGAATCTGAGGTCCTCTTTGTAGGGGAGCTCTTATGCTTCATGACAAAATGTATTGACTCTTAATTTATACTCCCTTTGTCTTCCTTTCTTCGTTTTGGGATTCTCCTCTTTGAACTTTGTTATTCCCCTCCTTTTGTGGATTTCCTTTCCTTTTGACTTGGGTGAGAATGATATACCATCTTTGATGTGGAATTAACCCTCATCCAGAGTGATGGGGATATCTTGGGCTTTTCTTGGCTTAAGATGGATAACAAAGGGTATTTTTGTGATTTTGAATCTTTGGCTTAAGAGGGGTAGGAAATGGATTTTCTGGGATTTTAGGTTCTTGAGGTTATGGAGAGATGGCCAAATTTCAAGTCCTGATTGCTTATTTCTGTAAGACTTAACTTTAGGACAATAATTTATCTATCTTCATGTGTTTGCTCTTTTGCCCTAATTTTTTTGCCTGGACTGCTCTTTGCGAGTTTTCAATCCACCGGGCGCTCTTTTTTTGCCTAGGCCGCCCTTTGCGGGTTTTCAGCCTAGCGAGCTTATTTTATCTTTTTATTTATTATGTATTTTTTAGAAAGATTTGCACTAAGGGAATATGATACCGACAAGGAAAATTAGTGATCACAGAACTGCCCCAGCATGGAGGACTTAAAGTGTTAGTGAGAATGAACCAAAAGTCAAGTATGCACTGATGGTAGAGAATATGCGCTTTAGGGGTGGACGGGGCGGGATTAGACTTGGATGGGGAATGATGATAAATGAAGGAAATTGACTGACTCAAACAAGAGAAACTGCACGTGGCATGCATGCTTACTAAAAGAACGCTTCACAGAGAGTTAACATTGGTTAAAACATGTTATGAAAACCCTTTTTTTTTATGAACTGTTTCAGTCTTTTATCATGGAATGGATGAGATGTAATGTCTTTTTTTTTTGAAGGAAATACAAATGAGCTATTGATGTGAAAAAACTGAGTGTCTTGGAACACCTTGAGTTTGCAAATGAGTGAGGGTAAACTTTTCCAAAAAGGAAAGATTACTTTGCAAGAACATCTCGTCTCTCATCACAACATTTTTGTTGACGCAATGCATGGATGAAAACATTATGATGTATACATGATGAAAATGAAATGCATGAAAGCATATTCACTTGAAAAGTGTGATTATTCTAAAAGTTTTTTTTTCTTTTTCTTTTTGATGCTTTCTTTTTATGCAAGACGAAATATGAAATGCCAATGCATCCTTGGATGATGAATGATGCAAGGATGCTGCTTCTTTTCAAAATGATTTTTTTATAGAGGCAAGACAAGATATGAAATGCCGATGCCCCCTTTTTCTTTCGAATGATGGAAGATGCAGGAATGATGCTTTTCTCTAAATGATGATGATTTTTTTTAGAGGCAAAACAAAGTATGAAATGCCAATGCCCATTTTTTCTTTTGAATGATGAAAGATGCAGGAATGATGTTTTTTCTAAATGATGATTTTTTTTTTAGAGGCAAGGCAAAGTATGAAATACCAATTCCCCTTTTTTCTTTTGAATGATGAAAGATGCAGGAATGATGCTTTTTTCTAAATGATGATTTTCTTTAGAGGCAAGGCAAAGTATGAAATGCCAATGCCCCTTCCTTTTTTGAAAGATGCATGTATGGAGGAATGGTGTATTTGAACCAAAGTAATGAGGTTAATGAAATGGTGCATGAATGCTACATTTTGAATAAATTTGATGATGATTTTTATTCATGATTATGAATGAGATGCTTTCTTGTTTTCATTTTTTGTGCAATGAAATGCATGGTACTCACAAAAAAAAACATGTGTGGGAAGACATGGTTTTTATTGAATGGAAATGCATGCAAAATGAGAGGTTAGTGTATTATTTTTCATGATGTGTGAAAAAGGACAACAATAATGCATGAGACGCGCTTCTACTAAGACACGATTTTTGGATTTTTCGAGAAAATTAGGGGAAAAGCCTTAGTGAATGGAAACGCACACGTGCGGAGAATGCACTCCTGACAAACCTAAATGAGATTAAGAAAAATGCATGTATGAATCTTATCAAGTTTTGTTTTATGTCATGCAAATGATGTTTTTATATGAAAATGACGGCGATAATGCGACTTGACATGCATATGAAAAATAAGATGAAAACATTTTTTGAGTTTGGTGACTGAAATTTTGGGAACATCACCTCATGTAGCCCGGTAAAAGAAAAGACTATGATGATTTTTTGAAAGTTTTGCTTTTTGCCTTTTTTTGAAAATTTTGTTTTATGTAATGCAAGGATGTATGCAAATGATGATGTGAGGCAACCAATTGTCGTTACTCTGAGTAACTTGCATGAAACATTGAGTGGATCCTGACTCAATACTTCACGCAATATACTGAAATGCTTCGACATTTGGTTAACTCAAACTTATTCTCTTATTTGAAAACAAACCTCACTTGATAGGGTCAAAGTGCCCCGATATCGTAGAGTAACACCTCAAATTTGTAGTGCACAAACAAATTTGAGATATTACCCTTCGTCATTCGAATGTGCACTTTTACTCATTGAGCTTTTACATGAAGAGCTTTTCTATTTTTTCTTTGTTTAGAGAAGATGCATGCATTGGGAACTTTTCATTTTTTTTCATTTCTAGTTTTGGAACATGATTTTGAAAATTATTTGGATATGCAAATGATCTATCATAAAAAAGCTTTTAGAAAGGATGTGCTTGACGGGGTATGACCCGCTCCTACGTATCCCCATTGTAATGAGGAATCAAAGCTTACGTAGTTCTACTGGTCTTTTTTGAAATAATGCTTATGCATGAATGCCATGTTTTGGATGAACTCGGGGAGGATTTTTTTTTTGCATGATTATAAACGAAATGCTTATACTATGCAGATGATAATTGTTTTTTATTTAACCTTTATGTAATGAAAGAGAATGCAAGATGAATGGTTTTTTTTTCAAAATTGGAATTTTATGCAATGCAAATGATGCGATAATGCAGTGATGCAATGATGCAATGATGCTTTTTTTTGTGTTTTTGCAGAAAGAGGATATTTACAGGTGGTGATTTGAAAATTTTCACACTATATGCCACCTCATATAGGCGAAAAGGAAAAGCATATCTTTTTTGATTTTCGAAAATTCCGAAGGAAAAATTGATTGAAGTGAATGCAACGATGCAGCACACAATTTGGAAAGCCCTTGTGACCTAAAAGGGGGTAGAACCTATGATCTAAGGTGTTTTAGGGATAATCTTCTCATGTAGCTCTATTCACACCCTCACAAAGGTCATCAGAGCCACAGTCCCTCTCATGAAAATCCCCGTAAATGCAGCAAACTGCTAGATACGAAGCATCATGAAAGAGCACAACTCTGATTGAAACTTTCGTGAGTAGCCAAACGGACAAAGGTCCTGATGGGCTCCCCCTACTCGAATCCACTCATCCTAAGGTATCCTAACAGACCTGGGTTATGGTCTCCTTCTCTAATCGTATAATCTCAAGGTACAAGTGTGTGTGTGTGTGCGAAGGGCATTTCCTTAAAAACTACCCCACCTGCAAATGAAAATCCAGAACAGTCCAGACAATAGAAAGCAATAACATGTCGTCTACCCTAGGGTTCAACATCAATCAAATACAACTAATCTAGGGTGCCGACAACAATGCACTAATCTAGGGTGCCGACAACAATAGAAGTAACTATCTATTATTTTAAACAAAAGCAAACATAGAAGAAGAATGCATATGGATGCAACATGCTTATGAAAAAGAGGAAGAATAGAGGCAAAGCAAGATGTTCAAATCAACCCCACCAACCAACACACTTAATTAATTAGGCTTGACCCACTTTTGAAAAAAAATGTTTTTTTAGTCCCCAGTGGAGTCGCCAGCTGTTGCGCCCGAAAAAGTCCCCGAGGGAGAACCTTCCTCGTTCACAACTTTTGAAAACAATGAAGCCGCCACCAATATTTATTAAGGAAAATATTAGGAAAACCTTTTTTTGGAAAGCGACTGGTCTTGCGAAACTAGAGAATAGTGTTCGGGGGTCGGTTACGCGCAGGGAAGGTGTTAGCACCCCACACGTCCTCTCTACTGAGAGGGAACCTTCAATTAAATGTGTGGTTTTAGTGTGTTGACTTGAAAATACTTAATTTTGCCTCTCTACTTCTTATTGAAAAAATCTTAATGAAAATCTTTATTTATTATGAAAAAGGGGGGGAAATGGTTTTTTAGAAAAAAACGCCTGACGGGACATGGCCCGCTCCTACGTATCTCCCGGTGCGATGGAGAACTCAAAGCTACGTAGTTCTTCTTTATCCTGAAAAAAAAAAGATTTTTGTCTTTTATCTTTTTAGTGAGTTTTCGAAATAGGACGAGTATTTAGTGAATGATTAAACTAACCAAGGTTATGGGTAATCACTGCTAAGTACTCTTGAAAATGAGAGTCACTACCACCAGTCAGACGAACAAAGGTTCTGATTGACTATTAGTAGCAACCCGTTTTTATTTGCCTTTTTGAAAGTGGTTTTCGGAAGAGATTGATTGGCACGAATGATCAAACTAACAAAGGTTATGAGTGATCATCGCTTGTTGTTCTTTTTGGGAAAAAGACATCGCCACCAATGGCTAAACGAACAAAGGTTCTGATTAGCCACTAGCGACGATGGGTTGAAAATGTTTTTAGAAAGGAAAAGGTTTTCGTTCTGAAAATGATCTTGGTTTGCAAAAGTGATTCTTTTTTGTTATGAAAATAACTCTTTTCTTTTTGTTATGCAAATGCTAAACTTTTTATGATTGCGCTTGACGAGAATGTGACTCGGTCCTACGTATCCCAAATGGGAATCAAAGCGACGTAGTTCTAACGAGCTTTAAAAAATCTTCTTGAAACGTCTTCTGAAAATGAAAGCTTTCATGATGATCAAACTAACAAAGGTTATGATGGATCATTACTAGTAACTCTCTTTGAAAATGCCTTTTGTAAATGCAAGCTTTCATGGTGATCAAACTAACAAAGATTATGATGGATCACCGCTAATAACTTGTTTTTGATTCTTTGATACTTAGAAAAATGCTTTTTGAAATTGGACGCGTTCATGATAATCAAACCAACAAAGGTTGTGATGGATTATCACTAGTAGCTTGCTTTATGCTTACGAAAATTCTTTTGAAATTGAGGCTTTCATGACAATCAAACCAACAAAGGTTGTGATGGATTGCCACTAGTAACCATTTTTATGTCAGGTCGTTTAGAAATGAAAACAATGAGTGCAAGAAAGAATTAGTGAATTCAAGCATAACACGATCATTGGAATCAAATCATTAAGCAACAACATTTGAATTCGCAAACAAAGATCAAGCCTAAACTATACATATTAGATCACAACACAAAGGTAGGCAAGGAAGGAACTTGAATTGGGCATTTAAGCAAGAATACAAGAGTAGGCAAGATTGAACCTAAATGCACATCTAATGGAAGATGCTAGGTGAGAACCATACTCAAATATTTCTACAAGACGCAAGGGAATCTAAACGCGCATCTATTGGAAGATGCAATGTATGGAATTGACCTATCTAAGTGTTGATGATATTCTTATATGAGAGTGGACAATGAAATTGTTAGCTTAAGGAAAAGAGTTAGCTCAATCATGATCATAGGAAAGCATAAGCAAGCAAATTATTTAGCAACCAAAGTATCAAAGAATGTTGAATCACTTTGGTCAATCCTCACACTTAAGATTAAGTGCACAAGTGCACAAGTGTGAATCACCTTGCCAATCATCAACAAAAACAAGTTTATTAAAGCAAACCCAAACCCTAATTTTTTATGTTAAAACCTAGGAGCATCCATACCCTAAATCAACTATTATTTATCCCCAAATCATGAAATAAACAAAAGCATTCAAGAACCCCAAACCTAGGCCCATGGCCGAATGTTATCATGCTTGAAATGGGTTTCTTATTTTGTGAAAGTTATGCAAACATGAGTGAATATGCAAGGAAATATGATTAAACACAACAACAACTAGTAAATCACATTTTTATGAGAGTATGCGAAATACAACATGCCATAAAACCACATTTTATTTCATGAAAGGCAAGGATTAAGATCAACACAAATCAACATTTATTAAAGGGTGAGAAGCACCATAAGCACCCAAGCCTCCCTAAGTGCTTGTCAAAGTGCTTATGACACCTCTCACCAACAATAATCAACAATATGAGAATATGAAGATGATAGGATGAATGCTTTTTATATTTTTGAGGAAATACTCAAAGATGATGCAAGGTTTTAAGGATTACCTTAGCTTTGAGCTAGAAAGTGAGATGAGAAGATGAAGCTAGACACAAATCAACAAAACTCCAATATCCTTCAAAGAAGTACCTACTTGATGATGATGCTTGAACTTTGAATGAGAAATGGAGGGAGTATGTGAAAGAGGGATGCAAATGAGGTGAGTTGTTTGTTAGGGTTTTTGGTGTAGGAGAAAATGGGAAGGTTCCTTTGAGATGAAAGAAAAACAAGAGGAAGTGAGGAAGGGGAGAGGGGCTACGGTTTCTTGGGCTCCTCTTGGAGGAAAGGAGTGAGTTTTTCTTATTGAATTTCCTTGGGAGGCCAAAGATCTAATGGGTTTAAAGTTGTGAGAGGGAAGTAAAGAAATTAGTATGTATTTAGTGGTGTAGAGAGAAGGAAGGTAAAAAATATGTTGTGTATTGAATGTTATTGGACTCAAAGGTGTGTTTGTCAAAGAAATGATGAAAGGCTTTTGTGATGTGCACTTGATGTGGGCTGAAGTGAGGGGTGGCGTGGAGCATGAGGATGGAGTGAGGGAAGTAAAGAAATTAGTGTGTATTTAGTGGTGTAGAGAGAAGGAAGGTAAAAAATATGTTGTGTATTGAATGTTGTTGGACTCAAAGGTGTGCTTGTAAAAGAAATAATGAAAGGCTTTTGTGATGTGCACTTGATGTGGGCTAAAGTGAGGGGTGGCGTGGAGCATGAGGATGGAGTGAGGGAAGTTGTTTGCTTGTAAAAATAGTGCTTACTTTATCCAAAAATGGATAAAAGCAAAAAGCACCTAAAAAGGAATTAGCCCTAATTCTAAAAATACAATAAGCATCCAATATTATTTTGTTATTCATTTTTTATTTCAGATTTCTATTTTTAATTATACATATTTTTGAGCCTTTTTGAAAGCGAGAGAAAAAAAACCGTTATAATTGACCAAAATACCCTTTTTGGCTCTAAAACCCTAATTTGCCCGAAAAATGCGTTCCAACCCTAAAAATGATTTCAAGAACCTTGGAATGCCTTCTAGGATCCGAAATGCAGTGCATAAGGCTCTTCGCTCTTCAATTTATTTATTTTTTGGAAAATTAGGGTTTTGACCTAAGCCGGACAAAATTGGGGTATGACACCTCTCAAACTCTTTTCTAACCAATGCAATTTATTAGTGACTATCACCCAAAGCCTTTGCTTGTTTGATTGTCATGAACGCTATCAAGAGTTATTAGTAATGATCACTCAAAGTCTTTGCTTGCTTGGTCATTATGAAAGCTTTTCCTTTTTCCAAACCCTTTCAAAAGCATTTTCATTTTCAAATTAGAACTACGTCGCTTTGATTCCCATTTGGGATACGTAGGAGCGAGTCTCGTTCTCGTCAAGCGCAGCAAATAAAAGTCATTTTAGCAATCAAAAACTAGCATTTGCGTAACAAAGAGAATCATTTCTATAAGCTAGAATCATTTTCAAACCCATCGTTGCCAGTGGTTAATCAGAAGCTTTGTTCGTCTAGCCATTGGTAGCGATGTCTTTTCCCCCCAAAGAACAATAAGCGGTGATCACCCATAGCTTTTGTTAGTTTGATCATCCGTGTTAATCAATCTCTTTCGAAAACCATTTTCAAAAGAGCAAATAAAAAATGAGTTGCTACTAATAGTCAATCAGAACCCTTGTTCGTCTGACTGGCGGTGGTGACTCTCATTTTCAAGAACACTTAGCGGTGATTACCCATAACCTTGGTTAGTTTAATCATTCACTAAATGCTCGTCCTATTTCGAAAACTCACTAAAAAGACAAAAGACAAAAACCTTTTCAAAGAATAGACATGCCAAGAACTGCGTAGCTTTGAATTCTCCATCGCACCGGGAGATACGTAGGAGCGAGAGGCTAACTCTCGTCAAGCGCCAAAAATAAAAATTTTCATTAAGTCTTCTCATTCCCTTTTCAATAAAGAGGCAATTTAAGTATTTTCCAAATCAACACTTAAAACCACACGTTTAATTAAAGGTTCCCTTTCGGTAGAAAAGAGGTGTGGGGTGCTAATACCTTCCCCATGCCTAACCGACCCCCAAACCCAAATTTTACGGTTTCCAAAAGGCCGTTCGCTTTCCAAAAAGGTTTTTCTTCAATATTTTCCTTATAAAAAATATTGGTGGCGACTTCATTGTTTTAAAAAGTTGTAAACGAAGAAAGATCCCCTCAGGGACTTTTTCGGGCGCAACAAGGCGTTGTATCTATTTGGTAAGATCAACGATGAAATTCTCAAAATTAGCAATTTGTTCATAATGTTCTGCCACTTGATCCTCATTCTCCTGGAGAGTCTCATTGAAACTATCCATTATCTGGTGGGCTTCGAAAGCCTCTGCATCCAATTGATAAGCTTCGAATTCTAAGGCTTCAGATACCGCACCCTTACCTTCTAGACCTGTATGAGCTTTCATCATCAGATTAAGGAGCTGAGCAAGTTCTTGAAATTCTTGTCTTCTCTAACGAGGCGGATTCTCTTCATGCTTAGAAATTTCATCAATTAAATTGGAAAAATCTCTGCTTAAGCTTTGGCATATTAGTGATGACCTCTAGGATGTTATCGCCATGTTTTCAATATTCTTTTTCAATTCTTCAAAGAAAGGCATAGCATTGGCTTCAGATCCTGTTGAGGCTAAGGCACTGGCAATTCGAGATTTTGATCTTGAGGTAGAAAGGGAGAGCATGTATTTTCTCAGAGTGGCAATGGGATCCACAATAGCCAGGTCAATGGTGGGCACCACAACAGCCCATGAAGGAGTCTCTATTGAAGGGGCCTCTAGAGCAGCCAAGGGAGTGGAAGTGCCTTCATTCACATTAGTAGCATCTGGTTCATCTTGCACCATGGGATCTGGAGAGGGAGAAAAGGGAGTAGCTAGAACTTTCTCTGAAGTTTGTTTCTACAAAAGACGTGTATGAGGTTTAGAGTTATGTTAGGCAAACAGATATTTATGAAAGATGATTTATGAAGAGTATTACCTCTGAGCTTGTCTTAGAAGGGGAACTCTGTGTGAGATCAACTTCCATGGGAGCTGAAGAAGAGGTAGGTGAAGTGAAACTTATATTGCGTCTACTCCTTCGAAATGGGATAAGAGAAGTGATGGGCTTTGCAGAAGTACGTGGGTTCCTTGAAGGTGAAGCCCCAAAGGGCTAAGACTACTTTGCATGGGATGAAGAAATAGGATCTAAATCTGTAAAAGTAACAAGAGTCTAAGGTTAGCAAACAGTTGGATAAGAAACAAGTAAGTTAGAATACAAAGTGAGGGTTTTCCTTTTCTCTAGATGTCAGTATTATGCTCCTTCTTCGCCATGAATCTAGCCTCGTTGTGCTCAAGGGATGGTTAAGCCTTATCAAAGTAGGCATTCCACCATGCCTCTAAGTTTCTAGATTTGAAGAAGGATAGTTTGAAAGGAACCAGTTAAAGATCAAGGAGTTTACTCTCCAACTTCGAAAATACTTTTTTCAAAAGCCTCCATAGAGTATGGCTTGGAAATGGTTATGCAACCATCAGTAGTGGCCAAGGGTTTATTGGGCAGACATTGGCTCGGTCCAAAAAGACGAGAAAAGAATTGGGGATGAACCACAAAGACCTTAACTTCTTGGCTTCTCAAGTAGTGCACAATGCAGTAAGGTCTAAGAAGTTTTCGCCATATGGCAAGGGCAGAGGGTTCAAGTGTAGTTGAAAAAAGGGTTCCAAACCAATCAGGCCAAATGTGTCTGGTAGCAAATGGAGCAAGCAAGGTTTGGAATTTGGTTCGTGAGGAAAAGAGAGAAAAGTACTCGATAAAGGATTGCTTCGAAACCTCTTTCTTGGTACATGTTGTGATACCAAAACATGCTACATGATCACGGAAGGTTGATGGAATGGTAAACAGCATATATATGCCTTCGAAACATGGCGTTTAGCCAAAGTTGGAGAAACCATAGGGGACCTTTAATGATTTTGGGTTCCCCTTTGTCCCGTTATAGATGAGCCAAAAGAGCCCCCTTATGGTTTTCTCATACAACAAATAAAGGTCCCCTATGGTTTCTACAACAAATAAAGGTTTCAAATAAAGGCCCTCTTATGGTTTTCTCATACAACAAATAAAGGTCCCTTTATAGGGGAACTCAAAATCATTAAAGGTCCCCTATGGTTTCTACAACAAATAAAGAGCCCTCTATTGGAGAATTCCATGTTGGGGCTCTTTATTTGTTGTTGGGTTTGCCATACTTTCTTACTAGGAATGTTTTCCAAGGTCCATCCGATGCCTTTCCTATGTTCCCTTAGAATTGGTGGTAGCTTTTCCTGTTCAGAGTCAATGTTAGCTGAAATAATCTTAGGAAAATTTTCACTTCCCTTTAAATATGCGCATTTAAAGTTTTCAGGGAGTTGTTTAAGATCTACAACATGTGGCTGCTCAATGGCAGCAGCAACTACATGCATCCACAACATCAGCTATGGAAAGTGTATCAACCTACAAAGTATTTTCAATCTTAGCACAAACAGAAGGATTATCAGAACATGTATAATCAACAAAACCATCAAGCAATTTTGTTTTACAAAGGGAATGCTCTTCCATGGGGTGTTTTTTAGTCATCACATCTCTTTGAGGGAAAGGGAGTGGTGGTGTGTACTGCTAATCACCAACATGTTCAGTCACCTTGTTATTTTTCAACAGCCTTTTCAGATCTCAATGTACTAGCACTCACATTGGGGGTTGGTGCATTTGATTTAACTACTGCCTAGTGTTACACCCTTTTTTCACCCATCGTTTATTCATAATTTATCAGAGTTTTTCGCGCCAAAAGAGTGTCGCATTTTTCAACGTAAAACAAAACCTCGTAGTTTTCTCAAAACATGCAGCGGAACTATTCAAGATCGTTAAAAACATCAACAACCGACAAAGTGCAAAGTGCACCAATTACTAAAAGATTCAACATCAACCGAAATATAATTAAAAACAGTAATCGACCCTTCCCCAAGTGCTACCTATCAGAGCAGACGACACCAGGCAAAAGGAAGACTGCAATCTTCACTCGGGCTCACCTATAAAGTAACAACCACAAAAAGGGGTGAGATTCCATACAATATAAGAAGTGTATGAAGGAC
This sequence comes from Astragalus membranaceus, assembly GCA_039519185.1. Taxonomy (NCBI): domain Eukaryota; kingdom Viridiplantae; phylum Streptophyta; class Magnoliopsida; order Fabales; family Fabaceae; genus Astragalus; species Astragalus membranaceus. The sequence continues at coordinate 126,559,157 of CM076849.1, forward strand.
CACATACAAAGCTTAAGGCATCAATTAATCACAGCAAGCAACGTCACTCTTAACAGTTAATAACAGCTAAGTATACATTAACACGTCACTTTCACAACAACACATCACTTTAACAACACATCACAATGGCCAAACAACTTCATTCAATCAGTCGTGCAATATGAATGCGATATGAGACTCAAACAATGCACATGCATGTGGTTACAACCTACGTCACTAGCCAAAGGCCTAATTTTTGTCGCTGGCACGGGCCTAAAATATCGTCGCTGGCCAAAGGCCTAATTTTCTCGTCGCTGGCACAAGGCCTAATGTTCATGGTATGCATGCGACTCAATGATGTGTGCACAACAGTCAAACAATCACACATCAACGTCACTGGCCATAGGCCTAAATCACATCGAACAACGCTGGCCAACGGCCGTCACAACAAAACAGCTCAAAGGTGTGGGCCATTTGGCGGTACCCACGACAACACAAACAACACAACATCTTCAGCAATTAACAGCTTTCAACCACAACACTTGTCCAAAACATTTAGGGTTGACGACCACTTTTTGAAAAAGACACCAGAGACGCCTCAAGGGCATCTCGGGACACCAAAACAGCTCCAGGGAACAATGTTAGAAAAATAGTTCAGAATGCCTTAAAATTAGAGTATCCAGTTAGGCACCTGGATAAGCTTTCCAAAACATTTTGAAACGCCTCAATCGGACTCCCGAGTCAAAAGTTATTTCGAAAACAGTTTAGGAGAAAACTAAGACATCCTGAAAATGGCGCCCAGCAACAGGGATCCAACCAAATTTTCGCAAAAGTGAACAATTCGCACAGGAGCAAGAATGGAATGACTCAATATGATTAGGCAAGGCATCCAGCAAAGGCCCGGACCAAAACACCAAGAGAAACAGAATAGGGCTTGGCGCCCATGGGTAGGGATCCGAAGACAGCAACACAACACAGAATGGCAACACAGCACAAGTGCTGAATTCCTACAGCAGTACACCTACTTCGGCGAATTAATTAAAATAGCAAACGACATCGGATTTCAACAAAAGACCACTCATTGGAAAGCCCTCTGAGTGTAGTTTCTGCCTATGATTTTTATTTTTCAAAATAAGTATCCAGTTGGTACAGTTTTTCAAAACACTACACTGTGGAACCAAAATCGGACAGAACTCTTACCCAGCTTGCAACCAAATTTTCTTTCTCATTTCTTAATGAAATTTCGTGAAACCAGTGCCTATTTCGTAGAGAATTAAGTCTACTTTCCAATGAAACAAGAATCGTTCAAAACGGAGTTCAATTGATAACACAACGCCTACAAAAACCGAACCTACTCACAATTTGATTCCAGAAATTTGACCTAATTTCGGTGACTCATAACTTGAACAACACAACTCCAAATTGAGCGAAACCAGTGCCAAAACGACCGGCTTTAAGTATATTTTCAAAAACAATCAGCCACATAATTTTTGGATCAACCAAACAGTACCAGTTTTAGGAGGACCGAAACAGTGCCCAGAAATGCACAAAGATCATAAACAAGTAGGACTCATCATGATCAATTCCCAAACAACAATTTCAACACCACATACTTATGCATTTGCTCAAACACTTGACATGCAAAATCATAAATTCTCAAAAACAAATCATCATATGGCAACAATTATTATTATGAGCATAACAACATGTCATTTAGGCATAGGAATGTGAGGAAATCAAGCATACATCGAATTACTCAACAAGGCACACAATCATAGGGCATGCGATTTTTCAAAACAACAATATGGTGATCAAGACACCCTAAAACCCCACATGTAGATCCCTCATAAACCCTTATATTGAATTAAATCCCACCCTTACCTTTTAGAAGAATTCGAAATCCCTTTAGCCTTATAACCTTGGAGCCCTAGCTTTTTCCTTCTCTCTCTCTTGTTCTTGGTTCACGCCTCTTCTCCTTTCTTTTCCACTAGTTCAGCCGCTCCCTCACTCTCCAAGTCGTTTCTCTTCTTTTCTTTTTCTAAAATGCGCTAATCCTTTAATGAAACCCTAATCATTAAACCCTTCTCATGACTTACCACTCATTTGGGCTTTTTCTTCTTACTAACTAATTTGAATACCATGGTGGGCTTATCCACCTCACTTAATTATTTTCTAACGCCTCTATGGACCAACCCATACTAATCATGTAGTAGTAATTAATTCTATTATTATTTTTACCACTTAATCTCTATTTAATTAAATCTACCAAATAAATCTAATCAAATAAATCACACAAATAATTAAATAAGCATTTAAATGAAAATGGGGTGTTACACCTAGGCAGACATTTGGTTTGATCTTTGAGCCCATATCCGATTGAATGAAGTGCCTAGCTGTCCAAATATTGTCCCCAATTTCTCAAGTGTGGAATCTGTTCTTTGTTGGAAATGGAGATTTTGAACAGCCATCTGTTTAACAAGGTCTTCGAGTGAAGGTTCATATCTAGCATACATGTTATGAGTACCAGAATTAAAAAAAAAAGGAGAATCGCTAAACATAAGGCAAATCAGAAAAAAAAAATCAAAATAAATGGAACAAATCAGAAAATTCCATCTATGTCCTAATGTTAAAACTAAGGCGGAAAATCAAAAATGAATCAAATCTAATCTACGCGGGTCAAAATAATTAAAAGGGTAAATATAGTATCAAGGTAAGAGACCTTGGTCATCTCACGAAGACCTCTAAATACTGAAATTACCAAAATCAAGAACGAACTTAACAATAAAAAGGGGGGTTTGAGGAAAAGAATCTGACATTTAACGAAGAAAATCAATTAAAGAGAGGCAATCAACCCATTGGTTTCAGGTGCCTATCTTGGATTTATTATTGGTTTTAAAATACATATTCGTGAAAGGTTTAAAAATTCTTGATTGATCATAAACTAACTGAAAAAGCGCTAGTTAGTTCATACACATCCCCTCTGGATCAAACAAGAGTCAAGACATAGTGTTCAGTCAATCGTGATGGCAAACAAGCGCCAGAGAACGCAATTAACGTTATAACTAAATTCTATCAATCCTATAAACAAGCGTCATAGAATCTATGAATTTCTAACCAAACTAAATTAACCAAGCGATAAAATAATTTGAATAATGAAAGTTGTAAAATAGATTCATGATTAAATGATTAAGCAAAACTGAATCATGAAAAGAATCACATGAGCAAAACACAAAGTTTGAGTAATTAAGCAAAACACAAACCAAATTTGTAGCAAGAATTACGGAGAGGAAACTGATACAGAACAAATTAAAATCATAAAAACGAAATAAATATTAAGCACTGAACCTCAAAATCCTTACAAGTACCACTCTTCACCAACAGATTGATCTAGGGACTTAAGCTTCCATGGAGGTTAGGGCACAAAACGTAAAATTGAAAGTAGAATGCGTAAGAGAGTTTTTAAGAGCCGCTGACCAGAAAAATATAAAAGACTAAACCTAAACCTAATGACTAATGGGTTCTTGGATAAAAGCACGATACAAAACAATAATTGGCCCATAAACCCGTTTTTAACTGTACTGATTCAGTAATATGAAATTTAGACCTCTAAGACATCAGAATTTGGTTTCGTGCTCAACAGGAAAATTGTATATCTACTCCTTAGCTTTCCAACGCATGCTCTCACGCCTCAATTGGATAACCACAGCCAAATTTATGGCCTGCAGAATCAACAAGTGTCAATATGCAATAAAACCGAAAATTAGTCAAGAAAATACATACAGTAATGCTCAATTAAGATCCCAAGTCTAGAAGAAAAAAAATTGTCTACACGTGTGGTCCATGTTTTTTAGAGAGAGTGTCTATGCCTTCTTTCTAAAAATTGTGCCGTCATCTCCCTCCCGGAACCCTAATTCGGTGGCGGTCTCTGTCTTCAGCTCGCTGGTTTTTTCCCCACTCCTTAGTGGTTATGTCTCCCTTTCTCTAGGGTTCGTCTACATTTCGATGGGTTTTCAATTTTTTATTTGCTTTTCGTTTCTCTCTGTTTGGAATTCCATGGCAAGGTGGAAAGACACGAATTTCACCGAGGAAGAAGGTCTGGTTATCATTAATGAAGGGGGGAAGATGTTGGCGAAGAATCATTCCAACGATCCCTTCCGGGTAAGTTGCGGACCGAAACCCCTTTCAATGTCAGGGCCTTTAAACAATGTCAGTGGAGGTTGAGCTTGGAAAGAACCTGTTCATGTTCCTCTTCTCCACTAAACGTGACCTTGACAATGTCCTTAGCTTAGGACCGTGGAGTTTTGACAGAAATATCCTGGTGCTGAAAAGGATTTCTGAGACTGAACAACCATCTGAAATGGCGTTAGACACCACCTCTCTCTGAGCAAGGGTTTATGACCTACCTTTGAGACTTCGTTCGGTGGCTATGGCAACTAGACTGGAGAACATGATGGGGGTATTTGAAGAGGTGGGCAGCAGAGATCCAAATCGATTGGGCAAGTTCATGCGCTTGAAGGTGCAGATCGACTTGAAGAAACCAACGAAATGGGGCACGACCATCAGATTTCAAGGAAAGTATCTCAAAGTCTTTTTTAGGTATGAACGACTTCCTTCCTTCTGCTTCATTTGTGGGAAGCTGGGACACCAAATGAAAGAATGTGATGACAATGAAAACCCTGATGTTGAAGGATTAGAAGACATAGAGGAAGAAGATCTTCCTTTTGGTCCTTGGCTTAGGGCATCGTCTTTGCCCAGGAGGAATTATGGTACTAGAAAGGATAGCCAAAGTACCTGCGGTAGGAGTCTTTTTGTTTCCTCAAGTAGCAGTAAATTTGATGCTAGTGGTAAATCTAGGGATGATATTGAGGTGCTGCAACCATCTAAGTCTGTTCAGGAAAAACCCTCTGATCCCAATCCTGTTATTGTGGTTGTTAAGGAAAGTGCAATACAGCCCCAGTCTGAGCCCACTCCAACAAATCTTATTGAATCCAGTAAGGTGATTGAAGAAGTAGCAGAGTCTTTTGGAACAATTGATATAGCTCCTAAACTCCTAAGTGAATTGCCAAAAGTTGCTGCTACCTCTAGCAAACCAAAGGCAAAGAAGAAGTGGACTAGGCAGAAGAGCAGAAAGGCTAGTATAGGAAAAAATACGAGCATCAAAAATTTTGAAGGAGGTAAAAGGCAGCTATTTGATGTTTTGATTTCTGAGGTATCTGTTGATGAGTTACAGGAGGGTGTTCATAAGATGCAAGATGTTATGATGGATATTGATACACCACTACCAGAGGGGGTGTTGGAGACCCAACACCTCCTAAAACCATGAAAATCATTAGTTGGAATTGCAGGGGGTTGGGGAAGCCTCGGGCAATTCGAGCCTTATTAAGGCTCAAAAACCTTGAAAATCCTCATTTGGTCTTCCTTATGGAGACAAAGTTATCAGAAGTAGAGATGAATAAAGTCAGGACTCAATATGGTTTCATTTCTGGAATTGTAGTGGGCTGTTGTGGTAGTGGTAGAGAAAGGGCTGGTGGTATAGCTTTGTTGTGATCTGATTTGGTAAATTTCTCTGTGCTTTCTTTTTCACATAATCACATTCATGGGTCTACCTCATTTGATGGTTCTGATGTTCCTAGTATGGTGACCGGTATTTATGGTTTCCCGGATGAAACTCATAAGAAAGATACTTGGCTGCTTATTCAGAGCTTGGTAAACCCTCAGTGCCCTGATTGGTTATGCTTTGGGGATCTTAATGACAATATCTCTTCTGGTGAGAAAATTGGGGGGGAATGACAGAACTTTTGATCAGTTAAAGGTTGGCAGAGATACAGTGGAGCTATGTGGTTTCAATGATTTCAGATTCTTGGGGTGTCCCTACACTTGGTCAAACGGCAGAGAAGGTTTGGCTAATATCCAATGCAGATTTGACAGGGCTATGGCTACTAAGAGTTTCTGCAATAGGTGTGCTCCTATTAGGGTCACTCATCTTTCCAAATATGGCTCTGATGACTCTGTGGTGAGGATAAACCTTGAGGATCATGATCACCTTAAGTAGAAGAAGAGGATCCATGTCTTCAGATTTGAGGAAAATTAGTCTAGGGACCCTAAACGTGAAGAAGTGGTGAGAAGGAACTGGGTTGGATTTGCTAGGAATTGTGTGGACAAACTGGGAAGTGTTAAGGCTGTGGATTTTGAATTTCAAGAATACAGGACAAGTGAGCTAAAGAAGGAAATATCTAAGGTGGAGGGTCTTCTTAAAAATGAGGCTTTGTGAAATGGTGATGCTAAGAGTCTTACCACCTATAGGGGATTGGAAAAATCCCATGCTGACCTTCTCAAAAAGCATGAAACTGCCTGGCGCCAGAGGAGTAGAGCCATTTGATTCAAGGAGGGAGATAAGAACTCCAAGTTTTTTCACAGGAAAGCAAGTCAAAGAAGCACAACAAACTCCATCAAAAAACTTTGTTGATGACGGAGTTTGATGGCATGGTGAGGAACATGTTGAAAAAATTATTCTTGATTATTTCTCTGATATTTTCTCTTCATCTGGTTCTAAGGGTATTGATTCTGTGTGTAGGGGGATTCAGAGGAAACTGTCTGAAGATCAACAACTCTGGTGTGATCAGAACGTCACTGGAGATGAGATAAAAGAAGCAATTGACCAAATGCACCCTCTAAAAGCCCCTGTTCCTGATGGGCTTCCTGCTCTTTCCTTTCAGAAATTTTGGCATGTGATTGAGCCTGATGTTCAGAAGCTGGTCTTAGATATTCTTAACCTTGGCCTTCTCTCTAGTGTGATTGATGAGGAGCAAAGTGTTTTTGTTAAGGGTCGACTTATTACTGACAATGTCCTTATTGCCATGGAATGTTTTCATTCGTTGAAGAAGAAGACCAAGGGTAAGAAAGGGATGATGGCCCTTAAACTTGACATGGCAAAAGCCTACGATAGGCTTGAATGGCCTTTCATTAGGGTGACTCTGTTGGTCACTGGAATCCCTCCCAAGATTACATCTCTGATTCTTTCATGCATCAACTCAGTGTCTTACCAAGGTCTCATCAATGGGCAACCTAGAAGAAGCATCACTCCGGAAAGGGGTATCCGGCAAGGAGATCCCCTCTCCCCCTACATTTTCATCTTGTGTGCCAATGTTTTGTCTGTTATGTTTCACAAAGAGAGCCAACTCGGGAATTTGCACGGAATTAAAATTGCAAGAGCTGCTCCTTCCAAAGAGAGGTTGATTCCATTATTCACATTCAGCACTCCTACCAAATGGCCTCTGGCCAATTGGTCAATTTTGACAAGTTTGATATGTCATATAGCCGAAATGTGCCTATCCAAAAAAAAGAAATCATTTGTAACAAGATTGGGATAAAGGCTGTGACTCATCATGCTAGATACTTGGGCCTTCTTGTAGTATTTGATAGGTCAAAGAAGGATGTGTTCTCACTAGTGAAAGAGAGAATTTGGAAGAAACTCAAAGTGTGGAAAGAGAAGTCCTTATCTAGAGCTGGGAAAGAGACTCTCATCAAATCTATTGCCCAAGCCATTCCAAATTACGTTATGAGCTGCTTTAGAATCCCAGTGGGTATTTGCAGAGAAGTTGAATCTTTGGTGGCCAAGTTATGGTGGGGATCTACTGAGAACCAGAGGAAAATTCATTGGATTAGTTGGGATAAAATGGGCACAACCAAAGGCAAAGGTGGCATGGGTTTCATAGGGTTTAGTGAGTTCAATTCAACTCTTCTTGGAAAACAAGTGTGGAGACTCCTTATTGATGAGAACTCTCTGATGTCCAGAGTGTTTAAAGCCAGATATAATCCAAGATCTCATCTGTCAAAGACTACCATTGGCTACCAGTCAAGCTATGCTTGGAGAAGCATTTTCAGTGCAAGAGATATGGTGTTGAGTGGCTCCAGATGGGTGATTGGCAATGGTCTGGAAACTCAAATTTGGAAGGATAATTGGCTACCGGAACAAACTCATTTTAAGATTTGTAGTCCTATCAACATTCTGGATCCAGAGGCCACAGTGAGTGAACTCATTGACGTTGACACGAAGCAATGGAACATATCCCTTTTGTTCAGTGTGTTTAACAGCTTTGAGGCCAACCAAATCCTTAATATCCCAATTTCCTGGAGAATGCCTGAAGATTCTATGATTTGGCATTGGGAAAAACATGGAAAATACTCTGTGAAATCTGCCTATCATCTACTGAAGAGTGCTGGGAGCAGAAATGTTCCTGAATCCTCCTGCTCCTCTAATGGATCACTCTAGAAAGCTGTTTGGAAATCTGATGTGACCAACTGTGTAAAGAAAAGGTTTTCAAATAGACACTATTTGCCCCATTTGAAATATTGAGAAGGAGACATCTAGGCACCTCTTCATGCAGTGTCACTCAATCAAACAACTCTGGTTCTCCTCTCCTTTAGGCATCAGAGTCCCTGAGAAAATTGATATGTTGGATTGGTTTTTGCATGACCCTGTGGAAGATTTGGAAAACAAGAAATGATCTCATATTCAACAATACCACTTTCAACCCTGTTGCTATAGCTACAAAGAATGTTGAGTTTGTAGATGACTACAATGAAGCTAATCACAAGAGCCAAGGACCTCTTCAAAATAGAACATGTAGCCTTTGGATTCCTCCTAGTGAAGGCACAATCAAAATCAATTCTGATGCTAGATGTTTCCCTGATGGCATGCAGCATGGGGTGGGGTTTTATTGCTAGAGACCACAGTGGTAATGTCTTGTTTGCTGGCACCAATTTACTGAACATCTCTGTGTCTCCTACGGTTGCAGAAGCCATGTGTTTATGGTGGGTTATTAACTGGGCAAAGGAGATTGGGCATGAATCTATTTGGTTTGAAACAGATGCTGAAATTGTTGTCAAATGCTATGAGGGCTTGGTTGAAGACACATCCATCTCACCCATTGTCCTGGACTGTAAGCTATTTTTGAGTCTCATGTCTAATTCTAGAGTTTCTTATGCTAATAGAACTTGTAATCGAGCAGCTCATGCTCTTGTAGGTATGGCCAAACTGTTAGGCCCTATGTTATGGCAGGGATATGTCCTTAAACCTTGTAATTCTGTAACCTATAAGGATGTCACCGGCTCCTTTTTTTTCTCAATTAATAGAATGAGAAATGTTTCCACCTCAAAAAAAAAGATCCCAAGTTTAGAAATATGTTAAGACTCAAATATTAGGTACAGAGCACAACTAAGAACACCAAGTGAAAAGCTCTAAATAATGCATTAAAATGCACTCTTCACTCACGTTTTAGCCAGTTGTAGAAAATGCTATTCGAAGAGGAAGGGTTGTCTTTAAAGACCATTTTCAAATCAAGAGGGAATTGGTCTTCAAGATCTTCCTTGGCCCCAAGAATGAGTGGGCCATCTTTAGAGAAAACAAGAGGGGTTTCTAGAGTATCTACGTAAGAGAGGTGAGAACCCAAGAACGGATGAGTAATCCCATCACGAACAAAAGTGTGAAAGGAATTACCTTCTTGGGAGCCTTGAGAAAAGTTATCAGCTAACGGCTATGTGACAACGGAGGAAACACCATCAAGATTCCATTTGAACTAAGGGTTAAGGGTAGAGTTCTAAACGCAAAAATTCCTTGAAGTAATGAACGTAGAAAGAAATCAGGAAGCAAATGTGAGATTTGTCCAAAGACATGTGGCAACAGATCATCAGCAATCATTTTCTACTTGTAAGTCTATAAATAGTATTTTGTAAGCAGTTCTTTTACACTGGTAGTTTTGAACAGTGTTATGGATCAGTTCTGGAGTTGGCATGCGATGACGTCATCAAACCGCCTTTGACCCAGTCAAACCGAGTGGTTGACCGAATTTTATTTTGCAAAATGTCATGGTTGGGGTTCAAACCCCTTACATTATGCTCAAACTGCATGTTGTAACCAGTTGAGTTGCATGTTGCGTTGATACATTTGTAGCATATATTATAGTTAAGTCAGTCTTCCTTTTTTCTTTTTTTTAAACAAAATCCTTTTAACGTACTAATTATATTCATTTTTAATTACTTTTATACTTACATGTTTTATATATCTATATATATAAATATATATATATATATATATATATATATATATATTATATATATATATATATATATATATATATAAATATTACGTATATATCTTACCTATTTAATATCTAATATTTTGTATCACATTCCATAAATTTTAGATTCTGTATATTATTGAGTATGAATAATTATTCATTTTAAAAATTATTATAATATCTAATTAATTCATATTGAAGATATTGACTTACAATATTATATATTTTATCAGTTTTTAGTAGTGTTGCGGATCATGCGGGCCAACTAGTGACCCATCGGTCCGACCATTGACCCAGTGACTTGACCGGGTCGATTTTAATAACATTGGTTTTGAAACTTATTAATTCGAATCTTGACTATGCTATTGGTCTTGTGGCATTGACTCGATTGATAACATAATTGAATTCTACGTGAAAACCATTTTACCCTCTGAAAAGGCATTAAACTTGGGGCTGGCATGTAAACTTGTCAACTGGTGAACCCAGGATCTAATTCAAGTCCTCTTATTTTATCTCTTTCGACTTCATTTGTTTGACATATAAGTAAACGAAATTTATTGGAAAACAACAAGCAAGAACTAATCCAAACTCACGTGTTTAACCACCATTAGAGGAAGGGAATATCCCATTTCTCTATTTTTCTATTCTTCCAAACGCACCATTAAAGTTTTATCTTTTAGTCCCCGTTAAATTGTCATCAAATTTTTGATGAAAAGGCTGACGTGGCAGTAAGGTGGTGACATTGCAATCACGTGTCGTGCATGGATATTCCAAGAATTAGAAATATGGAGTTTAAACCCATGAGTAACGGGCCAAAATCAACACGTTTACCACTAAGCCAGATAGATGAATTATTATAAATTAAAAAATAACAATACCCAATAATTATGTTAGCAGACACGCGACTGTCACATCATCACTTTACCGACACGTCAACATCTTCGTCAAAAATTGGTTGACAATTGAAGATTTCATAAAATTGGGGGACCAAAATCGCAGGAAAAAAATTGGGTGACTAAAATTACAGATTTTTTTTATAAAAAAAATAATTTAGGATGAGGGGATGACGCCCCTGTCCAATGTAAGGAAAACATTTAGGCTCTTTGAGCACTTACAAAGAGAATTACATTCATCTCACCCCAAGAGGATTAATAGAGATTTGAACTTGTGACCTCCTGAATACAAATCATATGATGCTCCACCAGGCCAACCAACCCCTTAGAGTTAAAAATAAATAACATAGAGGGACCAAAACTCCTGTTAAACCTAAAAAAATATGCAATTGCTTCTACTTAGACCATCCTCAATGGACCACACCCTCCAATTGAGTCCTTAAATGGATCTCACATGTACACATCACTCTTTTATACATTTTTAATATTAATGTCTAATAAGCACTAAATCCCTCCAATCCAGCACCTTCTAAAAATTCTTAAATAGGTCTCACAGATAATCACACATCATCACTTTATCAACAAATAACTCACAATATTTGAAATGGGACTCACATAAAGTAAGAGAGAGAGAGAGAGTGCTTATATAAGTGCTTCTCTTTATGAGCACTTAATATAAATTCTCCGCATTGGTATTACTTATTTAGTAGTAGTGCTAATTTTTGACTAAAAATTGCATTCATCAGTTTCTGTGCCCCGACCTTAGACCTTAAAGAATGAGACGGAGGATGTACTTATTTAGTACTAACGCTAAGTAAGAAAAAGTAAGTTAATTGATAAAAAAAAAAGTAAGTTAAGCACTCTCCATTGAGATCCTCTTAGTTAAGAGCACTACTTACCGATGGTTGCTATTTGTTGTTTGATTTAGCTTGCTCTCCATCTTGGTTCTCCATCTTGGTTCCAAGTAGGGATGTCAAAATGGGCGGCCTGGCTCGGCCCGGCCCACATTGCCTTCAGCCCGCTAAAAATTGGGCGGGCCGGGCTGGCCCGTTAACGAAACGCGTTCGCAAAATGTTAGCCCTGCCCGCGAAGTGATGGGCAGGCGGGCTGACGGGCTGGTCCGTCAAATAACACTAGATTTATAAAAAAATAGGCTGGCGGGCGACTCAACCCGCCACAGTGTTTAGCCTGCGAACTGTTCTTTTAAGCAGACCGGGCAAAGTAGGCTAGCAGGCAACAATACCTGAGCACTCCCCGCCTTTTTTTGGCGGGTCAAGCCTATTTTGACATCCCCGCTTCCAAGAGCCAGGTTTCGTGTATTGTTAATACTTCTCACCGGTATAAAGGTGTTGTTTTTTGTTTCTTTTTTTTCAGTATGTTTAATAAAAATATCAATTTCCTTTAGAAGCTTCATTTCAGATGTCGAATCAAAGCCTTAAAATAGTGACTTAAATTAATCTAATCATATATAAATTCTCTCACTTATAATGATAAGATAGCTTGACATTGAAAGACTTCGGATACATACATGCACCATTAGAATTTTGCAACATTAATTATTTATGTTAATTAATCCTGTGTACAATAGTATATTACATTTACATTTGGACACACGCGTGGGAGTAGAGAATAATTTTTTCAATGTATTTCCACTTGTAGACAGAAAGATTATAAGTATATAAAAAAAATTGAGAAAGTGATGGATATGGAGAATCAGAATACAAGATGTGATGTGTGATTGATTTTTGTGGCTAAATAAATACCCTAATAGTCATTTATTTAGATATACCTTGTAATTCTATTGTTTGTAATAATAGTAGGTGTAGTTAAAAACCTAGTCGAAATGGGCCAGTCGAATGGGCTAGTCGAAATTATGGGTCTGGGCATGTTTCATTGTATATATATACAGACGTCAATAGCATGTAATTTGTACCCTACTTTTATGAAATTCAGTGCAGCTTTTACTATTCTATTGATATTCCCCTATTCATTCCTCTTGTCCCTTAGCGCCGCCACTTCCTTTTCTTGTCCCTTTCACGTGTTTATCCCCCAACAAACTGGTATCAGAGCTTGTTAGATCCTTACAAAATCTATCAAGATTCATGGCAGCGCGAGACAACTCTGGTGGAGGTATTCCGGGGAACCTCCCAATCTTCGACGGAAAGGATTATGAACGATGGTGTGCGCAGATGAAGGTGCTGTTTCGATATCAATATGTCCTTGATGTCCTGAATGATGGTGTTCCACCCTTGGCAGCAAACGCCACTGAAGCGGTGAGGAACAACCACCATTCGCTGAGGAAGAAAGATGGAAAAGGGCTGTTTTTGATTCACCAATGCGTTGATTCCAATGTCCTGAACCTGATCATCGACAGTGAGTCAGCAAAGGCAGCTTGGGACATCCTCAAGAACTCGTATGGAGGAGCAGATAGACTGAAGAAGATACGCCTTCAGTCGCTCAGGAAACAGTACGAGGCCTTGAAGATGACAGATGGAGAATCGATTGGAGAATTCATTACGAGGTTAGTAGCATTAACTAATTAAATGAAAGGTAATGGTGAAACTGTGACTGAAGTAAATAAAGTCGAAAAGGTGCTCAGATCCTTAACCCTGGAATTCGACTATGTTGTCACTGCTATTGAAGAATCCAAGGACCTAGATACGTTGAAGTTAGATGAACTTCAGGGTTCCTTAGAGGCGCATGAATTGAGAATAAGGCAGAGAAGTTCAGAGAAAGAAACTGAACAAGCCTTGCTTTCATACTCCTCTAAGAGAAATTGGAAGGCAGGCAACAAGGAGAAGGGTAGAGAAAAGGGATCAAGCAGTAAGAAGAAAGAACAAGGATCTTTCGACAAGAAGAAGGAAGACCTGTCGAAAGTTCAGTGTTATAACTGTCAGCAATTTGGGCATTATAGGAACAAATGTAAAAACAAGAAAGTTCCTAGGGATAAAGATGCAGAAGCCAAGTTTGCTAATGATTGTGACTCAGACTCTGACTCAGAGGAGTTAATGCTGATGGCTGTCGAAGATGAAATTCGACTCGATGAAGGAATTGCTGAAAGTAGCGAGCAAAATAGTGGGAACACTTGTATAAGTGGATTCACTTGCGATACTAAAAATACTTGTGCAATGTGTGTGTGGCAAGGCAGTAGAAACACTGGTGATGCCTCCAACATTGCCAGCAATGATGATGAAGAATTGTCATTCATGACAGCTACTGACCTAGAATTACTGTTGTTGAAGGCTGATACAAATTCGACTGAAGAGAAGTCTGTCGAATGGTATCTCGACACAGGATGTTCAAATCACATGTGTTGTCACAAGGAGTGGTTTGTCGAACTGAAGCAGATAAGCAAAAAGATAAGGTTTGCAGATAACAGTAGAGTTACTGCTGAAGGAGTAGGTACCATAAAGTTCCTGTCGAAAGATGGTAAGTGGTGCTACATCCAAGGGGTATTTTATGTACCAGATATGAGGAGCAATCTGCTAAGTATTGGGCAGATGATTGAGAAAAAATTCACCGTCGAAATGGGTGATAACAGTCCCAGCTTGTTCGATTCGACCAAGAAGATGATTTTGAAGGTGTCGATGCAGAGTAACAGAACCTTCAAGATCAAGCTGCAAGTAGTCGAAGAACATTGTCTCTAGACCACTGTCGAAGAGGAGCACTGGAGATGGCACAGGAGATTAGGCCACCTCAACTTCAAGAGCTTAAGTCAACTACATGAAAAGAATATGGTTCATGAGTTGCCTGCAGTAAAAGTACCTGTCGAAATTTGCGAGAGTTGTTGCAAGTCGAAGCAACCAAGAAACTCGTTTAAATCAGAAGTACCTAGCAGAGCAGAGAAGAAGCTAGAGGTGATATTTTCTGATGTCTGTGGTCCTTTCGAAGTATGTTCCTTAGGAGGGAATAAGTACTTTGTCACCTTCATTGACGAATACACTAGAATGTCCTGGGTGTATTTGATCAAAAGGAAGAGTGAAGTACTAGAAATATTCAAGAAGTTTAAGGTAATGATTGAAAAGCAGAGTGAATATGCAATCAAAACCCTAAGAAGCGATGGAGGTGGTGAGTACAATTCTCATGGATTTGTGGAATTCTGTGAGAAATAAGGAATTGTGCATGAAGTCACTGGACCTTACACGCCTCAGCATAATGGTACTGCTGAGAGGAAAAACAGGACCATCCTCAACATGGTAAGAAGCATGTTGAAGGAGAAGCAACTACCTCATAGTTTATGGGGAGAACTTGTAGCCACAGCAGTATACATTCTGAACAAATGCCCCACAAAGAGATTGATTGGGAAGACACCTGAAGAAGCTTGGCTAGGAAGAAAGCCAAGTGTCAAGCATCTCAGAATAATTGGCTCATTATGCTATAGACATGTCCCTGAGCAACTAAGAAGCAGCTGGATGATAGAGCTCAACAAATGATTCTTGTTGCCTATCATTCGACAGGAGCATACAAACTGTATGATCCTGTGCAGAAGAAAATAGTGAAAAGCAGAGATGTCGTAGTAGATGAGTCGAAACATTGGAACTGGGAAGAAGGCTGTGAGAAACCTACAATGATGGACTTCGACGAGGTCTCTGATCGAGATGATCAGAATGAAGAGGTCGAAACTGAAGAGCCAGAAGAACCCATTGCTGTCGAACCTTTAAGAAGGTCGCAAAGGGAAAGGCAGAGATCAGTAAGACTAGAAGGATTCGACACTTACCCAGATTCTGCTATTACAGCAGAGGGAGACCTGACACACTTTGCATTAATGGCTGAAGCAGAACCAGTGAGCCTGGAAGAAGCTCTTAGTCACAAGCAGTGGAAGGAAGCAATGATTGATGAGCTGAAGTCAATCGAAAAGAATGGCACTTGGAAGCTAGTCGAACTTCCAAGGCAAAAGAAAGCTATAGGCGTGAAATGGGTCTACAAGACTAAACTCAAGCCCAATGGAGAAGTGGCCAAGTACAAGGCCAGGCTAGTAGCCAAAGGTTTCCTGCAGAAACCTGGTTTGGATTTCAATGAGGTCTTTGCCCCAGTAGCCAGGATCGAAACCATAAGATTGGTAGTAGCATTGGCAAGTCATAGAGGCTGGCCCCTGCATCAACTGGATGTAAAGTCAGCATTTCTTAATGGACCTCTGGAGGAGGAAGTTTATGTTTGTCAACCACCTGGTTTCAAATCGAAGGGTCAAGAAGACATGGTTTTTAAGCTTGAGAAAGCCCTATATGGACTCAAGCAAGCTCCAAGAGCGTGGAACAAGAGAATTCATGGATTTCTCTTGGCTCAGAAGTTCATGAGATGCACCAATGAACATGGAGTGTATGTGAAGAAGAATGGAACTTCGACTCAGTTGTTGTTGTGCCTGTATGTAGATGATCTACTAGTAACTGGAAGCAACGAAGTCGAAGTCGAAGCCTTTAAGAAAGTGATGATGTCTGAGTTTGAAATGAGTGATCTAGGACATCTATCATATTTCCTAGGAATGGAATTTACAGAGTCGAAGAAGGGAATATTTCTGCATCAGTCGAAGTATGCAGCTGATATCCTGAAGAGATTCGACATGATTAACTGTAAGGAGGTTTCGACACCAGCAGACACAAGCAGCAAGCTGTCGAAAGATGATGAAGGGATTGAAGTAGATGCCACCCTCTTCAAACAGATTGTGGGTTCCCTGAGGTACTTGTGCAACACTCAACCTGACATTATGTTTAGTGTCGGAATGATCAGCAGATTCATGGAGAAGCCGAAAAGCTCTCATCTAGTAGCTGCGAAAAGAGTACTAAGGTATATAAAGGGAACACAAAGTTATGGTATTCTATTCCCTAGCAAGTCAGAGTCGAAGAATGATGCTGAAGTGCTTGGTTACACAGACTCCGACTGCAGTGGAGACAAGAGTGATCGAAAGAGCACAAGTGGGTATGTCTTCATGCATGGATCGACACCCATCTCTTGGTGCTCGAAGAAGCAAAGTATAGTTGCGTTATCCTCTAGTGAAGCAGAGTATGTGGGTGCTTCGTTTGCAGCATGTCAAGCATCATGGCTGAGCATGCTATTGGTCGAAATTGGAGTGCACAGGGTCGAAGCAATGAAGTTGTTAATCGACAACAAGTCTGCGATAGATCTCGCCAAGAATCCTGTCGCACATGGTAGGTCGAAGCACATAGAGACCAGATATCACTTCCTGCGCGATCAAGTAAACAATGAAAAGCTGAATCTGGAATATTGCTGTTCGGAACTTCAAGTAGCTGATGCAATGACCAAGACATTGCAAAAGGGAAGATTCGAAGAACTGAGAACAATGTTTGGGATGATGTCACTCAGCAATGTGAATTAGGAGGGAATATTGAGATATGTCTTGTAATTCTATTGCTTGTAATAATAGTAGGTGTAGTTAGAAACCTAGTCGAAATGGGCCAGTCGAATCGGCTAGTCGAAATTATGGGTCTGGGCCTGTTTCATTGTATATATATATACAGACGTCAGTAGCATGTAATTTGTACCATACTTTTATGAAATTCAGTGCAACTTTTACTATTCTATTGATATTCCCCTATTCATTCTTCTTGGCCCTTAGCATCGCCACTTCCTTTTCTTGTCCATTTCACGTGTTTATCCCCAACAATAAATACCCGTAATAGTCATTTTAGCATGGAAAATTAGTCTCAAAAATAAATGTCACTTACAACTTTCAATACAATATTATTATTTTTTTTCAATTGTACCCTCTAATTTAAATAATATTCATCACTCTCAAGTTCTTAAATTCATCACTCACAATATTTGATAAAAATAATTTAGTAAAAATACTATTCTCTTTCATTCTTTTATAGTTTTTTCTTAATATACGTGAAATGCGGTAAAAGGACAATTATTATGAAACGGAAGGGAGGGAGTATATATTTTTTCGTCATCTTGATAGAGTTTTATTCGATTCCTTAGGCACTAAAGTAGCTAATGGAGACCTTAGGGTAAAATATGCAGCACGCCATCTTCTTAGAAATGAAATGAGATGTATGAGCTAAGCTATATACCTATAAATGTTGAGACCAACCACATCTTTCAAAAGACTACTTCTTATTCTATCCAGAAAAAGCAAGAATAATAGACATTTTCAATGCTTTCTAATTCGATTAAAACTTCCCGCGTGATAAACGAAGAATCTTTCCCTCCGTGAATTCCAACGGTGGAAATTTTAAAACATTATATTGCTATGTTTAACTTAAAATCACAAAAAAAACAAATTCAAATGTTTTTACAGGATTGATGCAAGAACTGGCCCGGCGGTTTTCTAAATACTAACTGCTATTACATTTTGGAGTGTTACTACTGGACCCCCTTTGATGAAGTCACAGTCATGAATATTAACACAGAATATAAGAATTACTTAATTCTTATTGTAAAAAACTTTCACGTATGTACTTTTTTTTATAATTGGAAGTAATAATATATTGATGGCAAAATAGCTAAGCATCATTGACACACTCCCCTCACTTTCTATTAAGGATTTGAGAGGGCGTCCAATCATGCGCTAAAAAAGCCTTTAAGAAATAATACACCAAATTCAATATATTGCATAGTAGCATGAGAGAAAACAAGTGTTCAAGAGAGATTCTCCACAGAAAAACACCAAATGAAAAAATATATTTTACAAAAATTTCACTTATGTACTTAATTTTGACATTAAAAATTACACGAGTTAATTGAAATTCTACATCCAATTCTTATTCTTTTTTTTGGTTCGGGACCATTGCTAGCTACCCACGCAGTGTCTCAACGCTGTCAACGAAGCAATGTTTTTAAAATCGGACCGGAGATCGAACTGGCGAGGCCTCCGGTTCATGGTTCAATCGGTTCAACTGGTTCAACCATGGTTGAACCGGATGAGTAATTTATTAAATAAAAAATATAAAATATAAAATTTTGGAGAAAAAAGTAAATTTAAAAATAAAAAAAATGTATTTCAGGCAGTTCGATCCGGTTCTGAGCGGTTCAATAGGACTGCGGTTCAAATGGGGTTGAACCGACCGGCCGGGGGTCCGATTCCCGGTTCAACCGGTTGAACCGGCCGGTCCGGTCCGGTTTTTAAAACATTGCAACGAGGACTAACCGACGCTCGTGCGTTGGGCCAATGACATTACTGTCAACGATTGTACTGGCCAACCCGTTGTTTGTCACCGCAGGAAATCGAACACGGGAGCAAACAGTGATGACCCCCCGAGTGTCCCAACGGGAGGCTCGACCAACTGGGCCAGACGAGCTGGTTATCCAATTCTTATTCTTATTATAAACATAGTGGTTACATTTTTATGTCAAACATAGAACAACTTGAAATAGGACTTTACATAACTCCCGACCGAACTCCGGATTAGTCACAACCCATTTCCCTTGGGTCATTTACCTGTACGCAAACCCATAACCATTGAGTAGTAGTTACTTTTCCATAATAGGTAAATTTTATTACTACTATGCGGTATACGCCAAATTGTCATCCCTCGTCATCCCCGGGCAAGCTTGGAGTTGTAGCTTTGCATGACTTACTTTGGGAAGGAATTCCATCACATACTTGTAAATCTAGTTAGTATTTCGAATCCAATTTACTAAGTCAAAACATACACCAAAAACGATCCACTTGACCCAAAAACAGTACCAATTTCTTGTGTCCTGCGACTTCAAGCTTTGAGGAAAGCAGAAAATCCGAATACAAAAATATCTATAAATTCTCTAAGATTAAGATTATTTATTAACCTTTTTGCTTTGCATATGGGAACTAAAATTTGGTTGACTAAGTAGATAACAAAAAAAAAATGAACAAAACATTTAAAGTCCACTCCCACTGGCATCCACCAAGAAAAGAGAGGAAAAAAACATGTACTACTAACTAACAAGTTGCTCAAACAATGGCATGCTTACCTCCCATGCACTCTAAAGAAAATAAATAGACTTGCAATAAAACTGTACAAGATTCTTGCTTTTCTTTGATACCTACCGTGACTATTGACTACTCACCTCAACCACGCTCATACCCCTTTCACTCTCTTAAGCACACAAATGTCATGTTTCTCACTAATAATTCAACGCTGTGGTCCCCTCATAAACCCTTATCACCCCACCATCCATGTAGTAGCTACTTTTCATAGTTTTACATAGAAATCATCTAAATAAATAATAATTAAACACATCACTTTCTCATATAATAAATGCGTGCATGCGAGGTAATTACACAGGCAAAAAGACAACAGTAACGGGCAAAAAGACAACTGTGGCACAAAAAAAATTTTTTTTTACCAAAATAGCACACTTTTTAAATTAATTACCAAAGTAGCACACTTTTTATTTTTAGGCTAGAAGTCGCCCCCACAGGGGGCGACTTCTACACTGCAAATTTGTAATTTTTTTTGGTTTTACAGTGCAGAAGTCGCCCCCTGTGGGAGAGACTTCTGAACTGTCTTTTTTTATTTTTCAATTTCTTTTATATTAATATATATATAAACCTTATTAAATTCTAAAATTAATTTTAAAATTAATTTTGTGCCTCACACCAACTCAACGTGCGACACCAACTCAACGGGCGACCCAAATTCCCCAAAGCTTTCAAGAAACCCAACAAGATGTGCCTCACACGGTGGTGGCCGGCGATTCCGCCTTGAACGTTGTTGTTATGCTGCTGGTATTTCTTCATCAGCTGGGGTAGGTGCAGGTGGTTGTTCGTATTGATTAAGCGACAGGGAATTAGCACCAGCCTGTTCCTGAAGCCTCCGAAGATATGCAACTGATTCAAGCGTACCACAGTGGACACCAAACAGATTATAGAACATATTGTCGTCGCTGCTAGCCGTATAATGCGAAAATTACGACAGAAAATAAAAAACAAGTCAAACCTCATCAAAAATTATAACAACACCACTAAAAATCTAATAAAATCAAAAGAAGATTATACAAATTTTTTTAGATTTTTCGGAGATTATGAAAATCTAATACACCACTAAAAATCTAATAAAGTGTCGGCAACATGAATACCATTGAAAAAATGTTGGTTATTACCTTTGAATTATCCCATGTTTTTAATTTTATCTCGGTGAGGACAAAAAATTGTAGCGTTAAAATAATGTGAGAGTGAGAAGTAAGGTAGAGTTTTTTTTTGGTAAAATAGATGTAATTTAGGTACTGCGAAACAGAAGGGTATTTTCGTAAAAATGAATTTACATTTGGTACCGCGGCGGGCCAGTGCCAAAACACGGATTACAATCGAAAAGAACACTAACAAAACACGGATTACATTTATTGAAAAGTGGATTACAACAACGTTGAACTAGTCTAGATTGCGGTTTGGACAGTTATTTTTGTTGTGACCCTCATTTCTACAAATAACAAAATTAATTTTAAAATTAATTTTAGAATTTAATTAGGTTTATATATATATATATATATATATATATATATATATATATATATATATATATATTAATATAAAAGAAATTGAAAAATAAAAAAAGACAGTTCAGAAGTCTCTCCCACAGGGGGCGACTTCTGCACTGTAAAACCAAAAAAAATTACAAATTTGCAGTGTAGAAGTCGCCCCCTGTGGGGGCGACTTCTAGCTTAAAAATAAAAAGTGTGCTACTTTGGTAATTAATTTAAAAAGTGTGCTATTTTGGTAAAAAAAAAAATTTTTTGTGCCACAGTTGTCTTTTTGCCACAGTAACAACAACCATATTGAATTACTACATCCAAAAAATCCAACAAACATCATAAGAAATTACATACACCAATTACGATAAAAAAAACAACACAGCAACACAAGTCCATAATATAGTACACAAAAATCAGTGTTTGCCACAGGCTCAGTTGCATTACTGCACCATCCATCAGAGGGGTTGGGTGTTGAGGGGGGCCCCTATCTAGAGTCTCTCATAAAAGAGAAGGTGCTTGATTAATAGCCTTAGCTACTGATAAATTGTACATCAGGGAAAAAGGTAAACCCACAAAAGGATTGAACATGACAAAGATACAAAAAGAGGAAGTGAAGTTGGGTCCCATGACAGCCAAGAGGCGTGCACACTAGTTTGTTGAGGGAATGACCCTTTTGGAACAACCAGTCTTCTCATTCAAAAAAACAGCTCACTTATCTCATGCCACAGTTAGTGCTACTTTTTCTAACCCTCAAGACATTATGGACTTAATCATCATTCATATTTCCTTTATTGCTGCATAATAATATGCTAAATACTGAACAATACCTCCCTTTTTTTTCACACAAATAATTAACAGCTGGTTTCTTAAGTTCCAAATCAACAACTGAGGAAGGGGTTCAAGGGTTGGTGGAACAAGAACTCACACTTTCAAGCACCAATTTTCAGATTTCTTCCACACCTTTTGTACAATACTTCCTCTGATAAAACATGCATATATAACCTTTATTCTGCAGAACAATACTTAAAATATAACATACTGACAAGGAATAAGTGATAATGCTGCTGCTGGATTAAAACTCTCCCAAACCTTAGAAGGCATCCAGATCGAGCCCAAGAGCTCTAGCCTTGAGTTTCAAAGATTTCAAACAGCTTATAGCTTCGTCGAGAAGCTGGATTGGGTCTTTGTCCTTTCCACCAGGCACTATGCACTGTAGAATGCTTAGAACATCTTGTATCTTCTCCTTTCTCACTTTCTTGTTGCCTGGTAAGGAACCCATCTCACCTGACCCTTGATGACAGTAATTGCCACTAGAGCATCTAGATTCGGCATCATCATCATCTGCCATCTCAAAGGGCCGGTTCCAATTCAGAAAACTTGCAGTGTCCATGAACTGCACATCATTCTCATCCCAACCTTCATCGAAACACTTACGTTTCTTAGTTTCCCCGGCAGAGGAGCTAGCAACTTCTTCTGCCATTGCCACGGAAGGAACCTGGTTATCGTGAGTGGTCATTGTACTGGGCGAATGCCCTGTGCTGGTAACTTCATCATCCTCAGTAGAATAACCATCGCTGTCTGAGTAAAGCAACGCATTGATTTCCTCCGTGTCTTCATGCATCTCACTTTTGATGCCTGTTCCTTGATTCTCGATTTCATCAACTTTATCATCAAAAGTTGGACCAACCAC
This sequence comes from Astragalus membranaceus, assembly GCA_039519185.1. NCBI lineage: Eukaryota > Viridiplantae > Streptophyta > Magnoliopsida > Fabales > Fabaceae > Astragalus > Astragalus membranaceus. Next base: position 126,582,205 of record CM076849.1, read on the forward strand.
ATGATTCACATCTCTTCTTAAAGAAGGCTCAATATCATTCACATTCAAATTGTTACAACCATGTAATTTCGAGTCCCAGGAACCAAGGCACTCAACAGGACTCCCAAACCTTGAACTGTAAATGAGAGTCGTTTGATCACCCGTTTGATCAATAACCAGGAATTGCTTCTGAGAGAAACCTGATTCCCCTTTGTGCGCAATTTCCTCCTTTGAACCGTTCACATGACCAGAAGGCAGGAATTTTTCATCAGATGTGAAATTTGGAGAACATGTAAATTCCTGTCGAAAGCGAGGCAAACAATAAAACCAACCATGAGGTTCATTGGAATGTCCTAACTGCATATGAGGAAATGCAGAGGATCCATAAGTTGGAACTGCCTCATTTCTTGTGATCATGTTCACACCCGGGTTCATATCTGCAGAAGCAGCATTTTGCTTCCCCACATCAAGGGGAGCACAGAAGGAACTCAGATTGGGTGATTGCAAATTAAAATGCAACTGAGAAGTCCACTTTCTACAATCTTCACCCATTCAACCACAACAATCACCTAGTGATTTTAATAAAAACATAAGTCATAAATCAACAAGTAACCAAAAAGAAAGATATAGACATAAGAACACTTCAACAATTGAATATGAAATTAACATAGAATTACATACCTTTAGAAAATTTGATTGACAAATAAGAGCTATCTCTTACACCAACAAGGAAACAAATAAAACCACCGGCTTAACCCAAAAGAGCAAAGACAACAATAAAAAAAGCGTTTACGTCACAGGTTTGAGCAATTGACGAAAATATTCAGCCTGCATAACACACAAAAACAAAAATTATTTTTGGTCAAAAAAAAATAAACAAAAATTATTATGAGTTGATGTCTATGTAAGATCTTAAACAAATAAGAACAAATTGATGAATCATTAAAGGTGCATATATATACCTGGCATTCTCTGAGAGGTTGAAAGCATGCTATAACTCTAACTATAATGGTGGAGCACCCTGCAGTTCCATTTTCATGTTTCAAAGCCCGAAATTTGGTATGACTAGCTGCTTGGCACACCATAACTACTTTCCTCCAACCCTTCGAAGTATAACCCACCACAATGTTCCAGAATCTTAACACCAACACACCAGTGAACAAGATCTTGATGATTTGAACAAAAACAACACAATTTTAAAAATCTAATGTAGACTCAGATGAGCAGAAAGGCTTAAAAAAGTTCAGCTGATCTGACGAACATAACAAGGAACAACGATAAAGAAACTGGATCCCATTTGAAGTTATGTTAGGAAGAGAAAGTATGAGAAGATTGAAAGGCTTTTTCTATAACAAGATTGGTTTTGTAAGCTACAGAATCACTTTGCAATAGAGGTTCAATGAAATAACTCTGCGATATACGTCAATAGAGAGACTAAGCCACCACCGCATGCTAGCTACTTTATCCTTTTCAACAAATAAGAAGCCACCACTTTTCCTTCAACCAAAAACCCTTTCACAATCCTGCAGAAAAACTTTCACATCAGAGATCTAACAATTTTCACATAATAACTTCTCATTCACTCCAAAATATAACAAAATCAACACAAAATGAATGAAAATAAAAAAAGATTTTCCTTTTCTTCTTTATCCTTTAATTTCATTTGCAAAATAATAGGTTTATTTCAAATCTATGATTCTAGGTTACGAAATATTTCAATCAGGTCCAAAATAATAAACTAACAAAAAATATGAGCTTCAACGGGGAAACACGTTACAATGATATTGCACTTTTTCTGAAAATCATACATGAAATTCAAGAGCAAAGAACTGAAAAAAAAAGGGAAGCAAAAATTAGTCAAAAAGATTTTTGGAAAGTTCGAAGGAAGCAAACTTACACTCTAGATCTTAAGCAATAAATGAGATTCAGATGCAAAAAAATTGAAAACTCTCTCAAAAGTACATAAATTATCCTAGACTAACAACCAAATTTGGAAAGAAAAACACAAACACAAACAAAAAAAGAGTATTTACATGAAGATAAAGAAGATGAAGGAAGTGAGAGAAGAACTTACAAGAGAAGAGATGAAGACGACGAGGAACAGAGAGAAAGAAGGAGGGAGCAAAGCGTGAATCGGGTACAGTCAAAGTGGAAAGTGATAACTATGTGTAACCAAGAAGAGAGAAGAGGAGTTCAATTATATAGAAGATATATTGACACAATTACCCTCCATTTAAGTGGTTGAAATTAATAAAAGGGGTGAAAATAGAAAAAGGATAATTGCACCTTAGTGAGTGTTGTGGAAGGTTAGTTGTAATTGATTCATACGTGCCCGTGCGTGCGTGAGAGCAGGAGTGCACGCAAGCTATTAAGTGTACAATCATGAACCACAGTAGTAGCACTAGGGATATAGATCCTCTCTATTTACCGGACAGTTTCAGTAGATGAGAGATACACAAATCAAATAAAATAATAATATTATATTATTTTATTTGATTTGTCTATCTATCTCCTACTGCAACTGTCCAATAATTAGAGAAAATCCGAACCGATAGTAGTAGCCTAAGCCTATGGTTAAGTTAATTAATGGGAAAAAATATGTTCACTCTTGTGTGGCCCCTGGTTGTATAATCATCGTCTTGTGAATGTTTTTGTTTTTTGCTTTGGGGTCAATGAATTAATACTCACTTGCTTTTTCTATGCATTCTTCACCTAACCATGTTTCTAGGTCTAATCTAACTATGGTTAGTTTGGTTGGTCTTGTCTCCGTTCCCCTGGACAATATCTTACACCCTTAGTCCCATAAATTTGTATTTTGGCTATTGACAAATTGAATAAAACAACATTAATTAGTATTACGTAGTTTGCTTTTTTTTTTTGGTGAATAGAAGGTTTGATGTAAAGATCATTGAGAAGGAAAAGATGTATTAAAAAGGAACAAAAAAAAATGATAAAATAGAGCTGAATGGAGAACTAGACCAATATTCTTGAAAAGAAAAAATATTGAAATCAAAACAATAATAGGGAGTCATTAACTTTTTAAGGCGAAATACCCTAATACAATGCTTCCTAGAGACAAAATAAACAGCAAAGGACTAACTTACATTAGTAAGGTCAAAACGAGACATGGGTGGGATTTGCCCTGGACAGAGTATCATAGCCTACAATTTTTTGAACCAATTTCTTTTTTGTTGAAATTTCTTCTTTTTTGGTCTTGGACACAACTGGTTCGAAGTTATCATCCTGCACAACTATTCCTTGGATATTGGAAGTTGTAGGATCAACAACATCGTGTAACCCATCACTCCAATACTTTTCTAATATTTTCATGTCAGATGCTAGCACTAGATTAGAAGTAGCATCAAACTTTGAGGCATTTAGCGAATCTAGTCTGCTAGTGGAATGTTGAGTGGAGAATGAGTCAATAGAATCATTCCAACAACGGCTAGCAATATTCATATCGTAGACTACATTGGCGTTAGAGTGAACAACGGGAGTTTCAATATTCAAACCACTAATAGTATCAAAGGTAGGAGATTTTTGAGCGATGATGTCTTGAGCCGTTGTTTGTGTGGTAGAGGTAGAACCATTAGCCAACTTCTGAATGGAGTTCAAAAATGTCTCCTGCATCTGCATACCCACATGCGACATTTGTTTACCCTCATCTGAAGCGAAAGAGTCCTGAACAAATTGAACAAAATCAGGGTCTTCATTAGATTGCCTGACAGTTTCCCTAATTCCATAAGATGAAGTTTCCCCAAGCTTCAAACTTGATTGTTTTATATGGAAAGCTTGTTGGCTATTAGATGACTCGGCGAATCCCAATAAAGGATTAGAATTCAAACCTTCCCAAGAGACGCTGTCGACGCCTTTAAGTGCTTCCTTATTCACGTCGATTTGAACATATTTATAACCCAATCTTTCTTCTTAGAATTCTCAATATTAGTATCCTTCAACTTAGGAACGTATTTAGTAACCAATTTTGGCTGAAAATCATGTTCTGGGATCTTTTTTCCTTATTATTTACAACAACATAGTGCATCACTTTATTACAATTGCTCGTAGTATGACAATTTTCCATGCAAGTCAAACAAAAGAAGGGCAAATTTTCATAGTTAATTCCCACAAAGAAAGCTTAATCAAATCTCTCATATATAATTTGATTTCTCGGCTTTGATCTCAAATTTATATCAACTAGTATACGTGCAAAATGTCAAAAGATCTGTCAAAGGAACATTTACAATATACATGTAGTTTGTTGTTCAGTATGTGTGTGTGTGTGTGTGTGTGTGTGTGTGTGTGTGTTTTATAAATGAAGGTATCTTTTGGCGTAATTACAGAGACTAATTAATCTATCGATGTACTTAGATCCGCTTAAGGGGTTGATCCCACTAGATATTTTTCTATACACACCAGTCATGGATTGAACACCTGACCAGATGATTACAGAGTCCAAGTATCTATCACTTACACCATATTGGCAAGTCTAATCTTTATTTAATAATAATAATGTGTTGGAACCATAATAATCAATCCATATTCTTATAAACAACACAACCCTAGTCGCCTCTCTCCCAAGTTTGTTTCTATTTTTCTCCTTCTTCCTACTCATTTAATATGTTCATATGGTTTACCAATCAAATTACAAATTCAATCAATAACTTAGGCGTCAACGTTACAGATCCGGAGGAATGAGTATTTTGGTCACCTTGATTTTGTCAAATTTGTAAACATTGTGCGGTTTTGTAGACCTTGACCTTGAGTGGTGTGAGTTTGTTCATAAATTCATCTGTTTTGGTTTTACCGATATTGAATTTGTACCATATTCAATATATTCTCTAAATTTGAATGAATGAATATTTTTTTGTAGTTGAAAAGTTAATGTTAAAAAATTTACAAAAAAGTAGTAAACTATTAGGTTGAGTATTAATGCCTAGTAAAAGCTATTAAGGATATAATTGGAAAAAATTAATCTATTTTGTATTGAACTTATAAATCATCATGAATTTTGAGAAAAAATTAGAAGCCTAAAACATCAAAAATTATGAGCAGATAGAGTATGCGTGTAATGTGAAAAGTCTACCGTGTCTTTCTTAATGATCATAATCACCAAACTATAGGCCCCGACCAAGTCCCACCCTCTGTACAAAACAAGCTTTGTAGGTTCATAGAATGTATATTGATTTGAGAACGACAATAGAACATAGAATGTATATTGATTTGCCAAAGAATTATTTCGTGTTTGGCTTGTTAAAGTTATTTTTTAACGCAGATATATCAGTATTAGAATTGAAGAGGTTTTTTGTCAAAAAAAGAAAGAATTGAAGAGGTTTGGTTAACGAGTTGTAGTATATTGCCATTGTTACGGGATACATGCTTTTACATCACATGTTAATTAGTTTAGACTAATAATTAGAAGTTATATTTAGATAGATTCTATTATGCTATTTTTAACATATACTAGTATATCCCTAAAACAGTCATTTTTGGGGGATTTTAAGACTTTATTTTCTTGGTAAAAAAAATACATTTATTTTCACTAAAAACAACAGTCAATTTTGTGTCCATTGTTCCAATGTTGTAAGAATCGGACCGAACAAGGTTGTTCAACCGGTTGGACCGAGAACCGAACACTCCAACGGTTGATTCAATCCCATTTGAACCGCAGGCCAATCAAACCACTCAAAACCAAGTTGGACCAGATCAAATCGCAGGCCAATCCCATTTCGACTCATGTTGCACATGTACATAAATGCACACTTTTGCATCTTAGAGAAAATATGAAGTAATATAATCTGGTAAATTTAAAGTCCTCTCATTTTTGCGACTTCATTGATCAAATGAAATAAACTTGCAAATTTTTAAAGTTCTCTCATTTACTCATTTAGTTTATTCATTAACAGCAATAAACTAGTAAGTGTTATGAATATTATTATTATTATTGGTGGATGTCCATTTCTTCTGTCTTCTTCTCATTACTCATTTGTGGTGGCCTTTTATTAGTGACCATTCACTTTCCAATTTTCACCCTACAAATAGGGTTCACCCTTATGTAAAGCGGGGTACATGTGAAGAGAAAAATAAACAAAGTTAATATCTTCTTCATAAATCCTCTTGTTCTTTTTATCTTCTACATCTTTCTACATACTTTTATCTTTTGTTTTATAACAGTGAGAGTTTCTTCTTGAGCTTTTTAGCAACGTGTTTTTTCATAAGTTAGAAACTAAATACTCATTTTAATTTTAAAATTCAAGTTAATTCGAAGTTGGTGGTATACTCAAACTATTCAATCCGGTTGGCTAACATTCTTCAAATGCAAACTCTTTTCATTTTTTTTTTTTTTGAGATTAGATGCAAACTCTTTTCAATTTAAACTTTATTATAATTTGTACATTTTCTTTAATAAATCTACCACAACTTCGATTTCCTTTCTTATTATATAACTCAGTAAATCAAATCAACATTAAGCCCAAACACACCAACAATCATCCTTAACCATGTGATTTAGTTAAACCTCCATATTAATATATATAGCATCATACATAAATTAGATTCATGGTAAAAACTAAAAGGCATATTGTATGAATATGAACATGAACATGCAAAGAGGCAAAGAAGTGAAGGAAGGTAATCATGATGGGGATTATAAGAAGGAAAAGAGTCTATAATATTCCGTATGATCAAATGTTTCTCATGAACTTTAATAATTTGTAGCTTGACCGTTCAAACCAAGAATAATATGGACTTAAGTTTGGGACCCACACATCAGCAATTGGGTATCATATCTCAAGCTCACTCCACCTGACGGTCTATCTCTCCTTTGTTAACCATCAATGGCCTAACTTTAGGGTTTGGAACTTTGGGTAAAAAGCTCAATAGGTATTGGTCCCACTCAAGAGTACCATTATACTTTCTATTGATGTGATATTTATGTTTGTGCCTAAAAAATCAAAATAATCAATGTTAAGTTGGCCCATTGTGCACTCTCCAATTGCCTTGTTTCCTTTGGTTGCATAATTTTTGTTTCCAAATTAACCATTTTATCTTCTTTTTCTTATGAGCAAAAGTAACAATATGCTACCCAAAAAAAAAAAGTAACAACCCCAAATTTTTATAAGGCGATTAAATACTTGTGTTGTGATCCATAATAAAAGATACAATGTGTGGTAGACATATCACATCTTAAAGCACGTTTTGCAATGTCTTCGTGTTAGATTTGATTTGAGGCCAAAGAAGAAAATATCACATCTTGATGCACGCTTAGTTTAAGGCGTGTTAACTTCATTGGAAAGAGGAAATTAAGAAAAAAATAAGAGTAAATGCAAAAATTAATTTCTAACAAAAAAGGTGGTATCAATTATTTCTTTAGTCCCATATTATTTGTCATTTTAACAAAATCAATTTCTCATGCCAAGTAGGTAGCTCAGTTGGTGGGCGAAAAAGTATACCAAATGAATGCAAGATAGAAGTCTCCGATTCAAATTCCGGAAATTAACATTTTCCCCACCCCCACTAACATTGTCTAAAAAAAATTCAATTTGTCCCAATTTAATTGTCATTTTATATTATCAATTAAGTATTAAGTATTATTTTCATTTATACTCTTCTTTATCATGAGAAATTGTTATATTCGGTAAACAGAGATTATTAACGGGCAGGCCGTTTGATAACGTCAAAAAACCATCGCTACCTCGTCTTCCGACGGATTATAGGCGTACATGGATTCGTCGGTAAATGGAGGGTCAAAAACACGTACCGACATGAGAGAAAAAAATCGTCGCTAATTTTTTACGGTTACCGACGAGCGTGTACGTTAGTAATTAGCGAAAATTTTTGTGGCCTTTGTTAATTACCGACGGACACGCTCGTCGGCAACCGTCACATGCGGATTCATTACCGATGGTTATACATGTCGGTTCTTAGCGGTGCAACTAAATTTATTTATTTTAGGCTAAATATATATTTTGGCCCTTTATCTTTGGGGTTGTGGTCACTTTGGCCCTTTATCTTTTTTTTTCTCATTTTAGACCCTCATGTTTTTTGTTTGTGTCATTTTGGCCTCTGCCGTTATGTTTATGTTTTTTTAGGCAAATTTTTAAGGACGAAAATGAAATCAATTAAAAACATAAGGGACCAAAACGAAATCAATTAAAAACATAAGGGACTAAAATGAAATCAATTAAAAACATAAGAGACCAAAATGATAACGGCAGGGGCCAAAATGACACACACAAAAAACATGAGGGTCTAAAATGAGAAAAAAAAAAGATAAAGGGCCAAAGTGACCACAACCCCAAAGATAAAGGGCCAAAATATATATTTAGCCTTTATTTTATTTTATTGGCAACCTGCTCACAATAAACGAATTAGACTTTTTACAACATCCAATAGAATCAAAAAGATACATATCAAATTAAATAGGGTAAAATATGTTTTTAGTCTCTACAAAACAGAGTCATGTTAACTTTAGTCCCTACATTAACGAAATAATCGTTTTGTTCCGTACTTTTTTTCTCCGTTTCTATTATTAGTCCCTAACATTAAATGATGCTGACTGGGCTAACGGGATGCTGACATGTTATTTACAGGTGCTCTTTTTTTATGATGTGGCATTTCTTTTATTTTTAACCAATGGATGGCTGCCACGTGTCGCATAGTGTGTTAAAATAAAAAAGGAATTTTCCCAAAAATGGGGACCGAACTTGTGACCTCCAACCAGAAGCGAGTCTCTAATACCACTGCACCACATGATAACTTTAGAACATTAAGCCAACATTAGATATATATTACATAAATTCTTATAATTTTGATAAAAAAAAATAAAAAACAAAATTAATCTTCTTCATCGTTCCTTTATTCATCTTCTTCATCGTTCCAGAACTGATTTCCAAACGTTATTATTGTTCTGAAATTGAAATCAAAATTAAACGAAATCGATTTTCGTTTTCCAAAAAAAAAAAACCCAACACAAAATCGATAGGAAATCAAACCCAAAATCAAAAACCAAACCCAAAATCGATTTTCATTTTTTGTTTCACAGAATGAAACCCATTACAGAAACCTAAAATCAAACCCAACACATAATCTATTTTCGTTTTCCAAACAATAAACGAAATCGAAATTAATTCAAAATCGGTTTCTTGGGTTGCTGCTGTATTTTTGTTGTGTTTTGAAGATGAAGATTGTGTTTCTGAATTTAACATCAACGACTGTTGAGGAAAGAAGGGGATTTCATGGGTATAAGGGTGAGGGGGGAGAATAACGTCAATGTGGTGGTGGCGGTTAGGCGGTGGTGTACAGCGTTTGCAAGCCTGTTGTGGGTGGTTTCTGGCCGTGTGGGGCATCAATAGTGAGAGGAGTACCGAGGTGGAAGGAAAGGAGGATAAGAAGAGGGAGAACGCGAGTGAATTTGGGGGCCTTCCATGGAAGCTTCTTCTCTGCGCAGCAGAGGAAGCGTGAAGAAGAAGAGTTTTTTTTAAAAAAAATATAAATTCCACGTGTAAAAGCCCTATTTGCCACTTAGGTAAAAAAATTCCACGTGTAACAGCCACGTCACATTTCCTTCCTAATCAGCTAGTCTTAATGACAGGGACTTTTAATGGAAATGGAGAAAAAAAGTAGTGACCAAAACGACTATTTCGTTAATGTAGGGACTAAAGTTAACATGACCTTAAGGGATATCGAAGGAGTGCACCAAAAAAGTGCAAGAAGGAGGTCCCGGGTTCAAACCCCGGAAACTAACATTCCCCCACCCTCACTAACATTGCTTATAAAAAAAAACATAACCCTATTTTATAGGGACTAAAAACATATTTTACCCAATTAAATATAATGCAATTCAAAGTGGTTTTACAAAACCAATAAGTTAAACTCATAACGTCATATCAAATGTTAAAACTCCTACAAAATCATAACATAAAAAAAGTCATAAAAATCCTAATAATGGTTGGGGCTACCATACAGGATGATGAGGAGTGCTATGTTGCAAGTTGCACATCCTCACTCGCTGCAACTCCCCTTGAAAATGCATCATCCGACCCTTTAGCTCTACTACATCAGCTAAGTTCTCTGTGGGAGGGCGATTACGATATACTCCACTCAAGGTAATCAAAACCGGACCGGACCGGCCGGTTCGACCGGGAATCGGACCCCTGTCCGGTCCAGTTAGACCCCAGAACCGGATGGCCAAAGAACCGGGTGAAAAACCGGAAAACCGGTCAAGAACCGGCAAAACCAGCCAGAACCGGTCAAGAACCGGCAAAACCGGCCAGAAACCGGTTCTGAGAAATGACTTTTTTTATTTTTTTTAATTTTTTTTAATTTTTTTTAACTGAAATAAAAAAATTTAAACTATTTTTTGTAAAACAAAATGAGTGTCAGGGCTCTATTTATATATTTTATATATTATGAAAGCCAAGAATCTCACTTATATTTTGCTGTGCACACTCTAGCTCTATTTATAGAGAAACACAGCTCATTCTTCTTATTTGCCATCCGATGTGGGACTAGATATTCACCTTTCAACAACATTAGCTTCATTGTTTGCAATTTTCTTACATGATGTGATCTTTTCTAAATAAAGCGACATTAGATTCTTTCTAAATAATGCATTAAAATATATATATTTTAAACATGTCAAACTTTGAGTTTTTTTATACCTACCAATTTTATGTGTAACTTTAACTAATGACTTGGATATTATATTGTTGAGCTTAAGTTAAGCATAATTTAATTATTTGTGGTGTGAAATTTTGGGTATTAAGGTTTTTTATCCTTTATATATTGTAATAAAAATATTAAATAACATATTTAATTAACTCCGGTTGAACCCCCGGTTCAACCGGTTGAACCCAAGAACCCCTGAACCGCCACCTCTTCCGGTTCAATGTCTGGTCCGGTTTTGATTACCTTGGCTCCACTAGTGTAGAGGCGTCCCTTATACTTGCCTCAATCTGACCTCGTCTAAGCGTCTAGAAGTAGCGCCCGCTTATTCTAGTGGTGCGGATGGGTCAGCTCTAGCCTGTATCGCCTGAGTCATCAGAGCTGCTCAAACTCCTCCTATTATGCATAACCAAAAAATAAATGAGTATATTTTTCCAATTTTAACAAAAAATATAACAATAAATTAATTGTGTCGAAAATTACTCAAGTATGCCTCGAGTGCGCTTCAAAATAACCGACAGTGAGTTTCACTGACGATGAGATACATACTCGTCGCCACCAATATAGCCTTCGCAACACAACGACCATCGCAAGCATCAAAGCTGCAGAGAGGAGAGACACTGGTTGTCATTGTAACTTTATCCCGACACTGTGGGTTGAGAGGAGACACTGAGAGGAGAGAGGAGACAGAGAGGGAGAGAGGAGAATGGAGGGGCGATGGTAAACAACACGCAGAGGAGAGAGGAGACACATAGAGAGGAGATAAAGTGTGAAAGAGAGAGAGAGAGAGAGAGAGAGAGAGAGAGAGAGAGAGAGAGAGAGGAGCAAAGAGTGAACTAAAAGAGAGAGAGAGAGAGAGAGAGAGAGAGAGAGAGAGAGAGAGAGAGAGAGAAGGATGTGGTTGCGATTGCCACCACACAAAAGAAAAATGGAGAAGGTTGGAGGAGGGATTGAGTGAAATCAGGCTACCATTGTTTTTATGGAACCTATGCATCCACCATTGATTATATTTCAAAAATTATGTAATCATTTTTTACACCCTTTATACCATACACAACCTATATCCCCTAGAGAAAGCCTACAACCAATCAAAAGAAATGTTTATTTCACCATTAGTAAAAACAACAAAGAAGTTTTTTTTAAAAAAACTAAAGAAAGGGGAAATTTTATTAATTAAAGTAAGTAATGACCATTTTACAATTATCCCTAAAGAGATTTAAACTAAATTTGAAAGGAATATATTAAAAGTCTACCTAACAATAATTTTATTGTGTTTATTGTAATGTTGATTGATTTGATATTTGATGTTTTCCCATTCACTAAAGGGGTAAAACTTTGGTGGTGACCACGCTCGTTTAACTTTTACTACTCTACTTTAAGTTAGTGTATGAAAGAACAAAACCATACAGTACTTAAAAAAATTTGGCTAAATTATAGTTTTGGTCCCCTTATTTTCACAAATTCAGATATTTAGTCCCATTATTTTAAAACTCAGATATTTAGTCCCCTTATTTTAAAAAATTCAGACATTTAGTCTAAAGAGGGGTTTTGTCTTTTTTTTATGAGTTGGAATTCTGTCAAAAAAATAAATCTGATGTGGCTCTCATTAAATGACGTGGCATTTAACACATGGCTGCCACGTCATTATTTAATTAATAAAATATTAAAACGAAAATTAATTTACAAAATTAAAATTTAAAATGAAAATCAATCCATTTCCTTCTTCCATTATTAAAATTAAAAAGCGCAAATCCATTTAATTTATTGAATCCATTAAAAATGAGTCCTTTCTTAGAAAACACAAACGCAAATCTTTGGACTATCATGCTTGTTCATCAAATATTCATATGTTGTTAGAAGAACATTGAACTTCTGGTGAACAATCCTTTCCTTGAATATGCGACACCTCTCCTGCTCTTCTTCAACAACAACATTGCATCTTGGTGGAGCAGATCCAGTAACGGTTCTTCTTCAAAAACAACAGAATCCTCTTCAAATTTCATTCTTCAAGAACCTAATTCCCTTTTCTCTTCTATTATTACTATTATTTAACATCTCACTCTAGACCTACTCACTCGCTGGCAATCTCAACTTGTCGCGGCGACGACGGCGCCGTCATATCCACCACCAAACCAAGGTCTGTTACTCCTCTCTCCACCTCTCGAAAACTCCCTATTGCTCTTTCATCCTCAAAGCTCGCTTCAACAGAGAAAGAAAACAACCCTGGTAGATCTACTTCTCACAGATTTTCTTCCAACCCGACCCAGAAACCCACGACCCGACCATCACAGATCTTCGTCTTCATAAGAAGCTTGCATTTTTAGAAAAGAAAAGTAAAGAATTATCTTCAGATATAGCGAAAACAAAAGAGATGTTAGATTTAAACAACCTTGATGCATCAAAATTGATACTTTCAGATATTCAAGACAAGATCTCAGGTCTTGACAAGGCAATTGTTCATGTTGTTTCCAACAAGGATAATGAAAAGGGTAATCAAAATAACATGCAAGTGGGTATGGTTAGTGTTCTCAAAATAACAAAGGATTTGAGAAGAAGAAGAAGAAGAAGAAGAAGAAAGGATTTGAAAAGAACAAAAACGGTTTTTTTTTGGTATGATGAAGAAGAAAGGGTTGATCGAATGTTTCTTAGGGGAGTAGTGTTTTAGCCTTTTAGGGACTCTGTTGCTGTTTGCAATTTCTGGGTTTTTATTGTTGTTGGAAGATGAATCTGAAAATTTGTTGATGGAAGAAGAAGAGGGGGGAAGAACGATGGAGAAGGGAGAAGACGATGAATCTGGAATCACATTTCTATTTTTGTTTTAGTTGATTTTAGTAATAATAATAATAATAATAATAAATAATATAGTTTATTTAATTATTTTAATAATTATAAATAATAAATTTGATGTGGCTAGCTGATGTGGCTTCATTAAATGATGTGTGCAAGCTGAGTCAGCTGTCACGTCATTTAATGAGAGCCATGTCAGCAAATTTTTTTGTTAGAAGACCAACTCAGCAAAAAAAAGAAAAATCCCCCTTTCGACTAAATGTTCTGAGTTTTTTAAAATTGAGGATCTAAATGTTTGAGTTTTAAAATAGAGGGACCAAATGTTTGAATTTTTAAAAATAGAGGGACTAAAACTATAATTTAGCCAAACTTTTTCTATTTTTTATTTTTAACTTTGACCGACCGCAACTTTCTTTCTACATGCAGCCACACTTTTGTTTTACTTTTTGTTTGAGGTCCTTTGATCTTGCTCTATATCATCTTATAAAATGTTAAAACTTTTCCTTCTTTTAATTTTATTTCATTTCATCTTTTTCTTTATATCCCTTCTTGAGAATCTTGTTTTTCTTGATTTGATTATGTGGACGGTTATGTTTATTAGTATCATGGCTTAGAATTAGATGGGTTGGACACAAATTTATCATCCATGTTTTTTTATTGCTCAATATAATTATTTGAAACTTTTAATGACAAATATTAGTTGTTAGAAATATTAGTGAGGGGAATTTTAATCTACAACCTTTTATCTCTCCATCTCTTATCTTCCTCCCCTAAACAACCAATCACCTCATGACTTCCATTAGAAGTCGATAATTAGTTTGAACAAACGATAGTTACAACCTTTTTGTATAACAAACAAATTTACTAGACTTATGGCTAACAATAACACCGTGATGTAGGATATTACACCACTTTATATTAGGAGTTTCTCTCCTAGGTAGAAGCAAGTCAATTCTCTCTTCGTTTAACTGTGATTCGTTTGCTCTTTTTCAATTCTCTAGTCACTATGAAATATATTTAGCTCGAAGATAGCGAGAAGGGGTTGAATTTAAGTGAACGATTAGTCTCACATCAACTAGGAATGAGTTTAGTTAAATATATATTAGGGAGGTTCTGCCAAAAAAAAAAAGATATCTCAGGGAGGTGACTCATATACTTAATACATTAAGGTTTTTGGTGGAGATGTAATGTCTAGGTCTCTTGCTGGTCTAAGTGATTAGCCCGTTGTTGCTCCTCATGCTCAACAGACTCCTCAACATGTGGTATCAGAGTCATGGTATGGCCGCGGGAGTGGATTCAGGTATAATGAGTTCTTGTTTCAAAATTCTTCCTAACTACCTGAAGTCAGGTGACAATTCAAGGGTGAGTGATACTGGAGAAGCTAGAGGGTTTCAGTGATACTGGATAAGGCAGACTAGGTTGCAAGTTGAAGAAGTTTTTGCACTACAAGAAAATCGACGATTTCCGACGACAATTTTCGTCGCAAACGCAGCAATTTTCGTCGGAAATTGACATTTCCGACGGACAAAAAGTCGTCGCAAAATCGCTCGTCGAAAATTTTTTTCAGACGAATTTTTTCGTCGCAAATGTCTTCGTCGCAAAGTCGTCGGAAACTCGTTGCAAATATCCGATGGTGGTTCTTTTATTTTTCTGTTACTGTATGTGGACACTGTGTTGATTGTTGCTAATCATTTACATGACGTAAATGAACTAAAAATCATATTGGGAAAGGAGTTTGATATGAAGGACTTAGGTGTTGCTAAGAAGATTCTTGGGATGAAAATTCACAGGAATAAGAGTGCTAAAAAATTATGGCTCTCTCAGAAAAGCTATGTTGTAAATGTGCTAGATAAATTTGACACGAGCAATTCCAAGGTTGTGAGTACTCTATTGGCGAATCACTTTGAGCTCTCGTTGGATCAATGTCCAAAGATGGACGCAGAAGCTAAGTATATGTCAAAGGTTCATTATGCTAGTGCTGTTGGTTGTTTAATGTATGTTATAGTCAGCACTAGACCGGATTTGGCATAAGCTGCAAGTCAAATTTACAAGTTTATGTCCAAACCAGGAAAGCATCATTGGGAAGCAGTCAAGTGAATTTTCAGGTAATTAAATGATACAACAGGTCATAGTATCATGTTTAGCAGTGAAAATGGTGATCCTCCAGTTGTCAAATATATGTTGATTCAAACTATGCTGGTGATATGTCTTTAGCAGAGTACATGGGAGTAGCTAAAGCTGCCAAAGACCTTATGGCTTACAACATTAGTGAAGGAATTTGGTGTTGAGCAAGGTGGTGTTCAGTTGCATTGTGATAGTCAGAGTGTCGTTTACTTGCCGAAGAATCAGGTGTATCACACTAGGACCAAGCATATTGATGTGAGGTTTCATAAGATCAGGGAGCTACTTGCATCTGGACAAATATTACTTAAAAAGGTTAATACTACAGATAAGGGAGTTGATATGTTGACCAAGCCGGTCACTAATGACAAGTTCAAGCACTGCTTCGAATTGTTGCGTGTTATTCAGTGTTAAGCAAGAGCTCTAACCCCCCAGTGCCAAGATGTGAACGTCATGCAGTGAATCTTCATAGGGGTTTGATATTCACCAATGTGGAGATTTTTTTGTATGGTGGTAGGACTCAGGGGTACTGTTGTAATCTGAACTAAGATATTATAAATACCACTTGTAACGCTGAAACCCTAATTTTCATTCTGAAATAAGGTGGAACTACAGCTACTCTGTAGCTCCAAACATAGGCATACTTTGACCAAACTGTGTAAACAAATATCGTGTTCTTGTTCTTATGTTTTTGTTTCTTTATTTCTTCTTTTACTCGTTGCTCTTCAGACATATCATCCCTTTTAAATAGCCCATAATCTAAAACAAACCGAGAGAAAGGTGAAATTAAACCAGAGTCGTCTCATGTATAATTAGTTTTTTGTTTTCTCCTCAATGTCAAAGTAAAGCCTTAACTAGGATTAATTAATTAAGAATAAAATAATCAAAAAGAGAAAGCATAGTATACTGTGAGGAGACAGAGTATGGAATCACTCCCACTAAGAAAATACAAAAGGGTGTGCAACCCATGATTTAATCACCTGAAACAAATCTTATGCACAGAGAAGAAGATCTCTAGGCACGCAATTAAATAGGCACTCTAACCTTATTATATTAAATTAAATAAAAAAATATGCTCACCTCATGCCCTCTTGTTTGGACTGAAGGGAACACTTAACGAGTCCAATCAAGTTCTTACCTTTAATCCCTATCCTATTGGGTCTAACTTTTTGTTGGCTCTTAAACAAGTGCACCACCAAAAATAATACTAATTGAGATGCAAAGCATAAACTCCTTTACGACTAAAAAAATTACTTTGGTTTATATAAGTTAATCAAATAAAACCAATTCTTTTGCACGTCTGTGCGTTATTCTATCATCATTGGTCACTTTATTACTAATTTAATATTTCTTTAATGTATGCTACCCTTTATTTCCAATTATGCCAATAAGACATTTGCATTTACATGAATTAGTGGTTAGGGGATAACATAGTAACTAATAACAAATCCCCATGGTCTCTAGCTCAAGCTTCTTGGTCACTGTCCACTAAGAGGAAGAGGACATCACTATGCGTGAGTCACCTATGTGTAACACTTTAATATTTGACGTGGACATGTCATTTTGTAGGATATACGTAAGCTTAATTGTTTTTCCCACAACTCCCTCTCTTTTCTTTATGTTCTTTTTTGTTTTCCTCATCCCTTTCCTAAATTGTTTGTTTCAATATATTGCCAAGATGTTTGGGAGAGTTGAGCCAAACCTTTTTTTTGGCTTTCATTTGTGTTTTTCCAACCTTGATTCAACTATGGATTACATAAAAATGATTAGAAATTTTTTTTTCCCATAAGGCCTAGCTCAACCAACAAATATCGAAATTGTTAGACTGGATATCATCACCCAAGTTAGAACTTGGGACTTTGCAATTGTGTGTGTGAATTTTAAGTGTCAATTACTACTCCATCTACAAACCCAAAAAAAATACCAACTTTCATCTAATGTTTTCTTTGTTAGGCTGGATATGGTGACTTGACTAGAGTCAATGAGATAATGGGAGATGCAGAGTTTAAAAAGTCATCTCTTTGGTGGAAGGATATATCTTTAATAAGGGCTCATCCAATGAAGCCCGGATACGGGATACGACACGATACGTGGATACGGAAAAGTTTTGAAAATCAAGATACGATACGGCAAGGATACTTCAGTAAAAAATTAAATAAAAATTTAAAAATATAAAACATAACTAAAGATACTTCACTTTACTAATTGACAATTGCTCATAATATTCAATAGATATAATCAGATTTACAAAAAAGATACTTGTAACCAAAATAAGTAAGCATAGTTAAATGTCTTTTCCCCACCCATTTTAAAATATATTCTTCCTAAAATAAGCCACACACTACTATAATACCTAAAATAAATTAAAATAAAAAACATTGCATTAGAATTCAAAGTAGGACTATTCTAATTCAAACACAAATATTAATACAAAATCAAATAAATATAAATATAAATTTCAGGATACTCCCAGGATACGTATCAGATAAGTATCTGGTTTTTTTGATTTAAAAATAAATATAAATTTCATGATACTCCCAAGATACGTATCCAGACGTATCCGACAAGTATCGGTATCAGATACGTATCCGATACTGGTACGTGGCCTATTTTGGAGTATCGGGGCTTCATAGGGCTGTGATTAGAGGGGTTTGGGCTTTCCACTCTGTGCGGTGTAGACTTAATAATGACAAATCAATTCTCTTTTGGGAGGATGTCACTACAAGAAAAATTAGACTTTTCGGCGTGCAAAATTCGCCGGAAAAGCCAAAAATCTGTCGAAAATGTGGACTTTCCGACGGATTTTTGGCGCCGGTAGCCAGCACGCAGCAAACGGTTTCCGGCGGATAATCCGCCGGAAAATCCAAAAATAAATTCGCATGAGTTTATCCGCCGGAAAGTCCACAAATCCGCCAGAAAAACCGTTATTTTTTTAAAATTAATTACTTTTAAAAAATAAATATTTTTTTTTGAAAATCGTTTTATTTAAAAAATTAATATTATTTTATTAAAAAGTTTAATTAATTATTTTATTAAAAACTTTAATTATTGATAAAAAATAAAATTTAATAATTAATTAATTTACTAGTTAAAAAAATAAAAATTAGGAATTAAAATTAATAACTAATTTAAATAAATATCCATACAACAAAAAAATATCCATACAATAAAAAAAATATTCATATAACAAAATAAAATAATCCAAAGCTACTGGGGTGGCTGCTGGTCTGTGTCATCAGCATGATAATAGGTATCATCAGATGCAAGAAAAGCACTAATCGCATCGATATTAAGATCGATGTGGGGCTGGTGGGGTGACCGCCGCTGGGGGTGCTGGTTTGGCTGGTGGGGTGACTGCTGCTGGGGCTGCTGGTATGGCTGAGGTGCATACTGCTGGGAATACTGGGGTGCATACTGCTGTTGAGGCCACTGCTGAAATGCACCGCCGTAATGCTGTTGCGGCTGCTGCGGCAGGTAGGATGGCATATGTGATGAGGATGGCCTCGAGTGCTGAGACATCAGTTGATCCTGCAATAACTTAAAGCGCTCCTCATTTAGCCTAGCTTGCTCCGCAACTAACCTAGCCTGCTCCGCAGCTACCCTAGCCTGCTCCTCCATGTGCTCCTCAGCTATCCTGGCTTTCTCCCGAAGAGCCTGCACTTCCCGTTCATTTTGCTCCTGCCGCTCGGCAAACTGACGCTGGGCCTCGCTCAGTTGCTGCGTCAATTGTGTAATAGCATTCAACTCACCAGCATTGGGAACATAAGAGCGACCAGTACTCGAGGATCCAGAATGTGAAGCTGATAGACTCGGAATAATGCTTGTTCGGAAAGCAGCCGGTCCAATACCACCTGATCCTACCATACATTTACTCTTTTGGGGACCAACTGCTCTCTCCCAAATATCACGAGCTACTCTAGCCTCCTCCACTAGATCGATATCAACTGCCCCACTGCTCTGTTGTGACTCATGGTACTCAGCCAGCCCACCCTGGAAGCTCTGCTGAAAAAATAACCCAACAAATAAATAACTATAGCAAAAGTAGTTTTAATATAATATTCCTCGCCCGATGTAAAGATTAATATAAATAATAAACATTAATATATAATTGTAAAAGTAGTTTTACCCGAATATTCCTCACCCGATCTGTAGCAAACTCACCAGTGTCCTCCCGCATATGCATGTAGCGATGCAACTCAGGCAAAGTGATTGTCCTTTGTTTCCCCGCCTCCTATATATATACATATTATTAATTAATACACATGAAAATGACTAGTTAATTATAAATAATTAATTAATCAAGTAATAAAGTAATAAATTTACCAAACGCATGTGATGCGTTGCAGTATTAACACTTCCCCCTGTGTGTGTGCAGCCACATTTTTTAGAAGCACGGTTCTTCTTGGCTTTCTCACAATAATTCCTAAATTCTGGGGTCTGCCAGTACTCCTTTAACCCAACCCAAGTTGAGTCTCCCATATAAGATGGCTTCGCATTCTTACCGCGCGCCTCCCGCAGTAATTCAGAATAGCGATGGGAACATCTCTTATGGAACACTCTCTCAACTTCTCTTTGCTGCTCTGGTAACCATGTACATTTTTCCTATTTAAGAAATTTACAATAATGTTGTTAATTATAAGACAAAATAATTAATCAAGTCAATAAGATAATACACCAAATTAATTATTTCGTAGAACAACTTACCAAAAATGATTTTAACATCCTCTCAATTGCCTCTCTATCTTTTCTAACAGCCGTCCAATTCTTCCAGCTGCTGGTGAAATTCTCCTTGATTGTTTTTGTGATGGCGGTAGCTGTAGCCTTCGAAGGAAGAAACCTGCATTAAAAGAAGATGAATTTTATTACACCAAATTATATAAGTTATATAAAAGGCAACAAAAATAAATTAATAAATAATATATATATATATATATATACACTTACGAATCGCCAGCAGTCTCCAATATGATACGCCCATCAGTTGTATACCTCACTACCTCATGGTCAACAGTGAATGTGCGTACCCCATCTGAATCAACATCTGTCGGGTGGTGAAGAGGGAGAACTCCGGTGGTGGTGAAGAGGGTGAGCTCCGGTGGTGGCGAAAAGGGAGAGCTCCGGTGAGAGAGAGGTTCGCGTAAGAGAGAGAGAGGAGAGAGAGCGACGTTCGCGCAGGAGAGAGAGAGAGAGAGGAGCGACGGCGACAGTTGGTTGTAGTGGTGTGGTGGTGGTGGAAATGAGAGAAGGGAGTTTGGGTTCGGGAGAGAGAAGAGTGAGGGAGTGAGGAGAAGAGGAATGGGAGAGAGAAAAATGAGGGATCTAATTCAATTTAATTGGGGTTAGCGACGGAATTTGCGAGGGACCATTCCGTCGCTAATCCCTTCACGCTAACCAAGACTGGAACGGTCAAAATAGTTAGCGAGGGACCCTTATTTCCGTCGCTAATCCCTTCGGTTTCCGTGCTGTTCTAATTTCATATTCCCTTCTAACAGTTAGCGACGGGCTGTTCCGTCGCTAATACCCACAATTCCGTCGCTAATTATCAAAACAAATGAGGATTCTTATTCCCTTGCAAATTCTGTCGCTAATGTCACTTTTAGCGAGGGAACAGTATTCCCTCGCTAATGTCCGTCGCAAATGACATTTTTTTTGTAGTGTGCCACCAGAAACAACAACACGAGCAGACTGAACACGACGCCCTAGGCGACGCCCTCGTCATCGGATCCTGAGTGAGATGCCATGACCGTATCTAGACATATATATATATATATATATATATATATATATATATATATATATATATATATATATAAACATACTAAACAAATTAAAATATATAAACATACTAATTAAACAAACATAAGTTACATCCTTGATTAAAAATAGGCAAACATATATTGTTGAAACATAAATAACTAATTGGAATCCCATTAATTCTCAAAATCATCATCATCATCAGAGGAGTGAATTCTTGATACACCAATGTGGTCTGTTGCATTTTCATCAGCATCTTCTTCGTCATCAACTTCATCGCCGGTGTTTGGCTCATCACATAAACGACTAATGGGTTCAACTTGAATCACTTCATTTACATTAGACATCTTTTCCATTTGATATGGCACATCTTCCACCGTGTCGTCATTTGTCTCAATGCGACCTCTTGGTTTTGTTTTAATTGCGACACACCAACTTGCGTATCAGTCTGCGTTGATAGATAAGGGACATAATAGACTTGTCTCACATTTTGTGCAATGACGAATGGATCATACAGTCGATATCTACCATTCATTTTAATGTCCACTGTATTTGACTTTGGATTCATCTTTGTTCCTCGAGCAGACGGATCAAACCAATTACAATAAAAAACCACTACCTTCCGACTAAAATCAAGATGGGGTAAGAAAGTTCATATATGTGTTGAACCACACCATAAAAATCATCTTCACCTTCTCCAAAGACACCCTTCATGCACACTCCACTATTGACTGTCTCTCTGCCCTGTGTCCGTTCATTGGTGTGAAATTTGTATCCATTGACAAAGTATGTGTGCTATTTTTTAACACATCTTCGAGGACCGTCTGATATGTTCCTCAAGTGTTGGTTGGTAGGAGTTGGTGGGAGGGCATAAACATGTTGCCTAAACCACGTTGGAAAATGTGCATTAATATGAGCAGAAGATTGTTGCTCATTTACGTCCTCTGATGACAAGAACTCCCTAAAAAGAAATAATTAATTGTTACACATTTGTCTACTTTATATTAATTAATTAATATCGATAGTTAATGTTGAGGAACATACTCAAAAAATGGTTGCACCTCAGTACAGTTTATCAACACATGAACATGTGCTGAACTTAATTCTTCATCTGTTAGCCAGTGAATTGACTCCTTCCCAGATGGACGACCGGGTAGACAAAAGACAGACAAAGCTAAATAATGTCTAGGACATTCAGTATCCATTTCATTTAGACTGCTTCGAGGAGCAAACTCATTCTTGAAATAATAAGAACAAAAACGTGTTGTTTCACGGTGTAAGTAAGAAGAACATATCGATCCTTCAACTCTAGCTTTGTTTTTCACCGATCTTTTTGAATCACCCATGAACCTAGAGAAAATGATATTAATTACCATAATGATCATATATTTTAAACTTGTTTCTTATATTTTGTCAAAAAAAACTTGTTTCTTATATTATAAATATTAACTGACCTTTCAAACGGATACATCCATCTGTATTGGACAGGTCCGCCAAGTTTAGCTTCATATGCGAGATGCACCGGTAGATGCTCCATAGAATCAAAGAAACCAGGCAGAAATACTCTCTCCAACTTGCATAAGATAAGTGGGATGTCTTGTTCCATTTTTGAAAGATGTATGGTTGCAAAAATATGTCAATACCAGCTGTTGGATTACTTGGCCCTGGAATAATAGAATTTAAAAACATGTATGGTTTAGACATACACATTTATGGAGGAAGGTTGTTTGGGGTAACAATAACTGCCCAACATGAATACGGTGTTGCCGAGGCTTGAATATATGCTGTGAAACCATCAGAGCATAAACCAAGCCGAACATTGCATGGATCACTGGCAAAATCTGGATGAACACGATCAAAATGCTTCCAAGCTTCACCATCAGATGGGTGATGTAATTCACCAGAATTATTTCTATTTTGATGGTGCCACGTCATTTTACCCGCGGTCTCCATTGAAGTAAACATCATTTGTAGCCTTGGTATAAGCGGAAGATAGAACATTGATTTTCGTGGAACCGGTTTGCCTCTGCTCATCCCTTTCCTACTGACACGATAGCGTGGCTCTCCACACAACTTGCATTCCGACAACTCTCCATCATTTATGCCAAACTCATTGTTATAATAGAGCATGCAACCAGACACACAACAATCAATTCTTTTAGATTTTAAGCCAAGCTTCGATACCAGTCTTTTAGCATCATAATAACTCTGCGGCAAAAGCCCTCTAATGGGGGTTGCATCCAACATCATTTTGGTCATATATTCCATGCACAACTCAGCAACATTAAATTGAGACTTAAGACCCAACAACCGAACACACATTGATAATTTTGAGTCTTTATATCCTTCAAATAATGGTTTATTTGTCTCACTCAAATACATGTATAACCTTTGAGCTTCCTCATTTGGAACTTCTTTAGCATCATATTCTGGTTCTTCAAAATCCAAATTTACTCCAACAGCGTCAGATATCATTCCCTGATAAACATCTAACGATTGTATAATTTGGCCTTCAGATGTCGTAGTCGCTGGATAACTACTTGATGTGGGAGCTACTACTTCAACAGGAAAATTAACCGCAGGAACTGCAGCTACCCCTGGTCCTAGAACATGGTGTAGTTCGGTTTCAAACCAAACCGAAAATCGCAAAAAACCGCTTCTTATTGGTTTAGTTCGGTTCTTTTTTTCATTGCACCGCGCGGTTTGGTTCGGTTCGCGATTTTGATTACAGAAACCAAACCAAACCAAACCGCAAGTAACACTAAGACTTATTGACTTACGACTTTCCTTACTAACTTACTAGTCCAAATGCAACTAAAACCCAACTCTCACACACTTACTAGCCCAACTACAATTAATTCTTTGACTCACTTAAAAATTACAATAAAATATTTAATTCAAATTCTTTTAAATATTGTCTTAGCTATACTACAAAAAAAACACTGATTAGCGACGGACATTAGCGAGGGACTTGTTGTCCCTCGCAAAAACAGTCATTAGAGAGGGAATTAGCGAGGGCATAGAGCTGTCAATTTTTTTGTCATTAGCGAGGGAATTAGCGAGGGAACTGTCCCTCGCTAATTCCCTCGCTAAATTTTGCTTTTTCAGATGATGGGACTCAGCGCAGGGGTTGGTAAAGGTGCAGAAATTAGCGAGGGACAGTTCCCTCGCTAATTCCCTCGCTAATGTTAACTTTTCAGATGATGAGACAGTTCCCTCGCTAATTCCCTCGCAAATTTTTTTCTTTTTTCCTTTATATCCGTTTACACCCTCACTCTTCTTTCTCACTCACTCACTCTTCACCATTCCTCTTCCCTTCCTCTTCCCCCTTCCACTTCCTCTCACACCCTTCTTCTCTCTTCACTCTTCCAACACCACCACCACCACCATCATCACCACCTCCTCTCACACTCTTCTTCTCTCTTCGCTCTTCCACCACCACCACCACCACATACCTCCTACCACTCTCACTCACTCTCTCTTACTCTTCACCACCACCACCCCACCACCCCACCACCACCACTCTCACTCTTCTCTCTCTCTCTCTCTCTCTCTCTCTCTCTCTCTCTACTCTAAGCCACCCATCACCACCACCACCACCACGCCACCACCACACCACCACCACGCCACCACCACTCTCACTTCTCTCTCTCTCTTTCTCCTTTACTCTTCTCATTCTCTCTACTCTAAACCACCCATCACCACCACCACACCACCACCACCACCACCACCACACATCACCACAAAATTAATAATATAATATAATATTCATTAATTAATATATATATAAAAAAACAAGCCATTCAGCACTGGACACGTGTCATTTTTTTTTGAAAACTGCAGTCATTAGCGAGGGAATTAGCGAGGGCAAAAGCCGTCGCTAATTCCTGCGCCTTTACCAACCCCTGCAACTGAGTCCCATCACCTGAAAAGCTGCAGTCATTAGCGAGGGAACTAGCGACGGCATAGTCCCTCGCTAATTAGCGAGGGATCCAACTTCCCTCGCTAATCCCATTTGCGAGGAGGGAATTAGCGAGGGAACCAGTCCCTCGCTAAGTCCCTCGCAAATGACCATTAGTGAGGGAATCAGGTCATTTTGCGAGGGAACTGTCCCTCGCTAATGACTAGTTTTTTTGTAGTATATCTTAAAAGAAATAATAGAGCGTAATTTATATACTATATATATTTGAGTAGATTTTTTCTTAAAGATTTATGTTAGCCATTTTTTATGTTAGTTAATTTTAACTTCGTTTTAAATTATGTTTTTTCTTGGACAAAACCGAACCAACCGAACCAATCCAAACCACATTACTTTGGTTTGGATTGGTTCGGTTTTATTTTAGGAAGGAAACCGAACCAAACCAAACCGCATGTAGTTTTACCTTGCGGTTCGGTTCACTTTTTATCTCAAAACCGAACCAAACCGCACCGCGAACACCCCTACCTGGTCCTACTTCCCCGTGACGACTCCATATCCAATAATTTGGCCTAAACCCATTATTGTACAAATCAAGTCTAACTTCTTCTTCATTTTTTATAAATCGAAATGAACATTTCAAGCACGGACATCTAATCCCGCATTGTCGCGCAAATTCTTCATGACACTTAGCACAAAAAATAAACTCTTCTACTCCTTCTACAAAACGTCGCTTTAAACCGGATCTTCCAGGAAATAATCGATCATACATTACGATCCATAATTTCAAGATCTATGTACTACACTACAACGTAAATGAAATAAACTATCAAATAAACTATCAATTACCTTATATTTTGATATATATTGATATATTAATTACTTTATTTTGATATATCAATAAACTATCAATTACCAGCAACACAATGAATTTTTAGATAATGTTATATATTAATAATTTAAACATTATAAATAATAATTGCAAATTTAATTTTAAATTTCAATTTTTTTAAGACAATATCTGTTAATAAAATTTATAAGTTAACTTAATAAATAAGTTTTTTCAATATAAATTATTTTGTATTATCATTGCAAACAAAATTTGTAACAAAATTTTACTATAAATAGTGAAGTAATTAATATTTTATTAAATTTAATATTGTACCAAAAATGTGATTTGAGAAAACCAACTTCTAAGACACGACAACGAGACATAGGAACATGTATTCAAATCATCAACAATAAGCGTTATTAAAAGTCACCAAGGACTAAAAGAAAAAATCCAAATTTTACAGTGACCAAAAGTTGGTAAAATTTTGTTTAGACACTAAAAACAAAAAATCCATATATATATATATATATATATATATATATATATATATATATATATATATATATATATATATTGATATATTAACTACTTTACTTTGATAACTAACCGTAGTGAAGAGAAAGCTCTCACTTGAAGCGTATCCCCAACTCAAACAAAGAGGAAAAAAGAGGAACGCAAACTCAAACAATACCTAAACAAACAACACCACAATTAGTAACAAACTCATATTATAAAATAATTGAAAAACTAAAACTATTAACTCATGTTACAAACATACCTTAGATCGAAGAAATTTGCCAAAGAGAGGAAGAGATTTAGTAGAGAGAAGAAGAGAATTCGTAGGGGGGGGGGGGGGAAGAGAGGAATTTCAAGAAGAGATTTAGTAGAGAGAAGGAGAGTATTGGTAGAGGTGTGAAGAAGAAGAAGTGGAGAAGGGATTTATATAGAAGAAACGAAGTCAAACGGTCAAAAGGCAGAATCCGCCGGAAATGTCATTTACCGGTGGATTTAGGAGATTTCCGGCGAATCAGGGGATTTCCGACGAATTTTTAAGGATTTCCGGCAGATTTAATTCCCCGCTTTTTTCAAAAAAATCCGCCGGAAATGATGTTTCCGGCGGATTTTAGTCGGGTTGTCATTTCCGGCGGATTTTTACGCATTTCCGGCGGATTTTCGAAATTCAAAATTGGCGGTTCTTGTAACTATCCGCCGGAAATGTCCTTACCGGCGGATTTTTTTTTTTAAAAAAATTCGTAGACCCAAATCCGCCGGAAATATTGCGGAGGAAAAAAAATCCGCCAGAAAATCCAACAAATCCGCCAGTTACGGGTTTTTTTTTAAAAAAAATTGAACGACTCAGATTCCACCGACACTTTTAGCCAACGGCTCACAACCAGTCAAACGTGTCAGGAAAAGGAGTGGATGGCATTTCCTTTGTAAATTGTGACCCAACGAATAGAAAATAAACGGCTCAAATTTGTGATCTAAAATTTTGATCAACGGCTCATGTTTCCCCACGCCTATTATAAATTGGGCTTAAGCTTTCCCTTCTACTTCACAAAAACCCTAACCTCTCCTCTGCTTCTTCTCCACCAAATCGTATAAACACAAAAAAAATGACCCTAACACAATACTCAGAGGATTCTTCCCTCACTATCATTCATCATCAGGGCATCATCACCAAGAAAGTTGAAGGTGTATGTTTCGAGGGGAGAGACACAATGCAGTGTAGGCTTAAACACAACATAACATTCGCTGCCCTAAAAGATAAACTACTGGGTAGGGTGCAAGTGGAGGGCGACGAGCGAGAGATAACTCGTATAGTTTATCGGAAACCCGATTGGTCAGATGGACGTGTGCACTGGTCAACAATGGATGTCAAGAACGACGATGATGTCCAAGCAATGATGTCCATTTATGTCCTGTTTAAATGGAAGGGTTATCTGCATTTTTACGTGGAAACCACACGGACCGTCGCTGTTGTGCGAAAAGTAGATGTGCAAGTATACACAATCGCAACAAGTAATACAGTGATAAAATAGAGATCGTTCCCACAGGGATTGGAATTTATTTAGTAATTTAAGCAATTAGCAAATTAGTGGAACATGTTAAGTGACAAATAAAAGTGTGGAGTTGTAAACATAATGGTTTATAATAAAACAGTAGTTAATTGAAAGTATTTAAGAGTGAGTTGGATGGCTCATTTGTATGTAAATTCCCAAGAGTAGTGTTCTATAATATGAGACGCTGTAGCGTTAAGCGCTGTAGCGTTACAGAATCAATAGACGCTGTAGCGTCATGGTGGCGTGCCTTTCAGTCACTTTCGTCAGGGCTATGTTACAAGACTCCTATGTCTAGGCTTTAAATAAGTTTCCCCCCTGTATATTAAGTTCATAGAGCATTTACCTTATGAACTATTACTTCCCTATGTCTAGGGTTAAGTACACTTCATTTAAATGTCTTTAAATGGTTTTTCGTTCATATCATTCCTTGAGCTCTCTTCGTGAACCATGTCTGTACCCACAAAGCCCCCTTATTCTAGTTGATCATTCCCAAAACAAGGTTGAAAGCATTATAACGCAAGGAATGAAACGCAAACATCATAATATTATATAAAAGCTACTCAAGGTTCATTACAAACTAAGAGAAATCCAACTACAAAGTGATTTAGCTCATAACAAGCTTCATCAACACAATATAAACAAACAAGCTTATATTACCGTAGGTAGAAAAGAGGAGAATGGTTGCAAAAGATGCACTCCAAGAATCCCAAGTCATATACGTTGGATGAAGCTATGGCGTGAGCAAACCTTGAATGAAATCTAAAAACTATACTAAAAGTAAAAGCTTCAAGAGTGGAATAACAATGGAGGAAGACTAAGATGTCAAGACAGAATTCTCCTCGTTAAAACTCTTTCTATCTACGAATGTTATGTGTGTGTCACTATTGATTATTATCGCCTAGATATTTATCCCCTAATAGATATCTTAATAATTAGATATTATCCCAATTATCCATAAAGCCACTTTACAAAAAAAGGGGTGATGATTAAAATCACCAAGTATCACATGGGCTTCAATTAGGAGGCGCCAAGTGTATTATTGCATCCACTTGGAGGCTGAAATATCATGCTGAGAAGAAGAAGATCAGATTGGTGACTCATCACTCAGCAAGTGGCTTCACAAATATCCAAGTGGTCAACGCTCCATAACGCTGTAGCGCTTACTGCTGGCCTACCGCTGCAGCACTCAGGCAAAACATCAATATATTCACAAAGGCACCTATTATGCCCAATATTTAGGAAATCAAGCCTAAACTTATATTTATGCAATCAATCACATATTTACATACTAATGCACTAAAATTACTTGAGAACTCACTTTGATTTAGGTATTAAGAGCATAAATAACACATATAAATATGAGTTATCAGTCGCTGAGATCCTTAGTCGTTTAACTCCACCAGCTCAGTAGTTTCTGTCATTTTATCGTTTTCGTGTATTTCGAGTTTTATATTCGGTGACACTTTTTAATAATAAAATTGTTGTTTAATTTAAACGGTACTGTAAACCAAAAAATAATAAACCCAATATTTATTCATTACTAAATCAGTGACATTCAATTACAATTATTGATAAACAAAATAACAGTAAAAAACTACAACTGGGTAACAACAGAGCCGGATCCAGCATGACTCGCAGTATCACTGTCACTCCCACTCCCATAAGAGGCAACCGCCGGCATAATCCCGACGACCTTGAAGCTCCCGGTCTGATGGTATGTTAACGAGGCTTCCACACTCTCAACACCCCCATACGCTTGGCAGATGACATGCGTATTAGTAAGGATGTTGGCATAGCGCATGTTGACACCACAAATACAAGGGCCAACTTCCAAAACAAAATAAAAGGAGCAAGGCAACTCTAGTCTCCAAATCTCATTTGGAATGAAAATCCTCCCAGCATTTCATTCAATGAGGGTAACGAATGAGATCATACCTGCAACCGAACATATCAAACACAATCAGTATCAGTATGATTCGATTGAACTCAACCGAACGTATTCGGTTGACCTCAACCGAATGGGTCCATTTTGCTTCGTCCCCAGGAGCATTCGGTTGTCGTCAACCAAATGCTTCGCGAAAATGCAGAAGTGAAAAAACGATAAAACACAGCAAATCAAGCAAAATGCAAGTAAATGAGGGTTAGAAATCGTGTACCTTATGTTCCGAAAATGAGTTTGAAGGTTAAAATCGAAGATTGAGTGGGTTTGGGAGAGGGCGAAGTCGAAGAGAGTGAGGGAGAGGAAGAGGGTTTCGGCTGGGTGTGTTTTTGGTGGGTGTGAGGGGGTGTGAAGGGTTTGAGAGGGAGAAAGAGTGTTTTTGAGTTAGGGGTATTTTTGGGGTGTGGGGTGAGTAGGGAGGGGTGTGGGAAATCAAATCCGGCTGATTTTAAGGGGTCTGGGGATTTCCGGCGGATTTTCAAGGATTTCCGGCGGATTTTCAAATATCAAATCCCCCGCTTTTTTCAAAACAATCCGCCGGAAATGACGTTTCTGGCGGATTTTAGTCGGGATGTCATTTCCGGCGGATTTTTACGCATTTTCGGTGGATTTGTGAAATTCAAAATTGGCGGTTCTTTTAACTATCCGCCGGAAATGAACTTACCGGCGGATTTTTTTTTAAAAAAAATTTCGTAGAACCAAATCCGGCGGAAATACCTAAAAATCCGCCGAAAATGTTGCGGAGGAAAAAAAACCGCCGGAAAATCCAACAAATCTGTCGGTAATGTTTCAGCGGATAAAATCCGTCGGTAAGTCCTAAAATCCGCCGGAAATTTTTCGGCGGATAAAAATCCGTCAGAAAGTCCTGGCCGGAAAAATCAGTTTTTCTTGTAGTGTGTGTCGTGTGGCCCAGGTACCCTTAAAGACCTTTTTTGAGGCTATACTATGTATTCCGAAGCGCCTCATCGTGGCAGAGGGATTCGTGTTGTATAGGTGGGTCGAGGGAATCGCGTTGACAATGGTGGTTCCCTTATTTTCATGGGAGAGTGACACTCTAGTCTATGTTATTCAGAATTGTGTGTTAACCCCATATAAGGAGGTTTGATTATCATTGTAATATCCTAGATGTTAAAGACTGGAAGGAGATACCCCATGTTGTTGAAATGGCAAATACTTCAAGTAGCCTTAAAAATTGTTAAAGAAATGGCAGATAAACACCACGCACACACTACCACTGCTCACACCCGAGTTCGAACCTGAGAGCCGACGTTCCCATATCACTGAAATAGCCAAGACAACCAACAGTGAGGGACAAATTACGCATCATTATAAAGTTAATAAAAATAAAATTTTAATATATTTAATTAAATAAATTACACAACTATGTGAGTGATTGTGCGAGGGTAGTGCAGTACGAACTGGGTACAAAATTAGAGGTTTGGGTGCAAATCATTTTCCTAGTGGTGAGTTTGTGTGACGTAGTTGGATGCAACTGGATGCAATAATAGGGGTACTAATGCAAAATTGAAATTTCAGGGGGGGGTCAACATATTTTTGTATGGGGGGATAAATGGAAGGGAAAAAAATGGGCGGTTCAAGTTACCCCCCTCAAGTTGCTTTAGGTTCGCCCCTCTTCACACTACACAGAAGAAGGAAATCTTGGCACACACCTGTAGTTGCACTGTATGGACCTCTACAAAAGAAATAATTCCAGATGACATCCAAATTACTTGATATCTCCAAGCATGTAAAGGCGTCACAACATCCCAAAGCTAAGGGCATGGCTAATATATGTTAATATAGATTATAAAGGGGACCCCACTCTCACTTCATCTCATTGAAACATTGCAATCATCTCCCAAACCCATATTTGGGCTAGAGTTGGCTCCAAGCCCCAAGCCCAGCCCCATTGGCCCCCAATCAAGCCCCATAGAATAGAAGTCCTCTATTAATGGGGCTTTTTTTAGCCCCAGTCCACACTTTAAAATTTCTTAGTGGGTTAGGGCCAGGACTTTGTGGGCTGGCCCCCAAATTATTTTTCATTCTTTTCCCACTATTTACACCTCCACTTTCATTCTTTCACCCCCTTCCTCTTCTCCCTCCCTCACACCACCACCTTCTTCTCCCTCTCACCACAACCACCACCACTACCATCACCATCTCCCACTCACCACCACCACTACCTCTTTTCCCACTATTTATACCTCCACTTTCATTCTTTCACCCTCCTTCCTCTTCTCCCTCACTCCCACCACCATCACCATCTTCCACTCACCACCACAACCACCTCCTTCTCCCACCCACCACCACCACCAGTCCACCACCACCTCCCACTCACCACAATCACCACAACCTCATTTTCTTCTCACAACTATCACCACCCCCATCACCCACTATCACCACCAACCTCATTTTTTTTCTCATTCTTTTCCCACCCCCACTTCCATTCTTTCACCCCCTCCCTCTTTACCCTCACTATCACCACCACCTCCTTCTCCCTCTCACCACCAGTAACAAATTTTTAGGTTTTCATGACTAACGAAGGACAACGGGAGGACTTGTAATTTCCAGTTTTTTGTAAGAAAGTAAAAAAAAAATTAGGGCTCATGGGCTGGCCTAGGTCGAAGCCCACATAGGTCCGTGGGTAATTTTCAGTTTCGTTGCAAAACATAAAATTAAGGGCTTTGGCCTGGCCCTGGCCCACTGGGGCTTGGGGCCTCTATGGGCTTTTGAAATGTGGGCTTTTGGGCCCATGAGCCTTTTGACCCATGGGCCATGTGGGGCTGGGCTGGACTGCTCCACATGGGCCAAATTGACGGCTCTAATTTGGGCAGAGGATACAACAAACTATGCTATGGTAGTATTAGCATCAAATAAGCACCTATATTGGGTAAGAATATATTGAAAAACTCAACAAAATGATCCACTAAATTGATCTTGACAGAACAAAAAGGGAGCTGCCCATAAAAGCCAAACACCCTTTGGAGACATCCGAAGCCGCCTATGAATAAAAGACTACATTGTGCAGCTAACATACTCCCACAAATTCTTCAAAGAAAAACTCTGAATGGCTAAGCCACGAGTTCTTTACAAGAAATCTCCAAGCGCTCAAACCCAACACAATAACAATTTGCAGCAGCAAACACATCCCTAAACCAAACAGATTGAATACCCTCTGAATCATGATCCAACAACACCACTCAAACAAGGCACTGGCTGATCTTGTGTTGACTAGCAGCAGCACCACAAATATTTAATGACAACACTTCTAGGCCATCTCGAGATTTGATGAGAGGCAAGTGACGAGCAATAAATCTTTAGAGGCACGAAGCTTACACCGATGCAAACAAGGCACCAAACACAACAAGCAATCATGGAAGACAAAGACAAATAGAATCACAGGCAAACGAAAGTAGTGGACATGGAACCAACTATAACATCCAGCGAGCATAACAAACCACGCGCTCAGGGCTGATTCCTAGAGGAAAATGAGGTGACCGAGATCTCAGAGTCAGTGATCGCACTCGTCATCACCAAGTGGACACAAGGAGAGTCTCCTCAGCAATAGCCAGCAAAGAATCCTGACCATAGAGAAGGTTCAAAAGAGATATGACACACCTGATCTAAGATGTATCTTCAATCATGGAAACCCACTTAATCCAACGACCCTCTAGAGAAGCCCCTTCTTTGGTTAGGCTATCTGCAATATGGTTTGATTCTCGATTTCTATGGGTAAATGTAACATTCTTCAAGATCCACAATAGGTTCAACAAGTTAATACCGTAAAAGAAGAGGTTGTAGGGATGCAATGTTTTTACTCAAGCCAACACTACCTTAGAATCTGACTCCACAATTAAACTACCCTGCTTTAGCCACTCCTTTTCTGATGATAGTTCAAGAGAAAAGATGATTGCTAAGAAATCAGCTTCGTTAGAGTCCCTAATATCACTAACAATACAAATTTTGTCAAGATGCATCATCTGTTATCACGCAACATTACACTCCGCCAATAAACATTGGACCAGGTTTGCTTTTAGCGGGGCCATCCATATTCCTTATCCAAGTACTTGAGGGTGGCGGATGCCAATGTGTTAACACACGAGATTTGGAAATCTTTCTCCATGAGGATACCCCTTCCAAGTTTGCAACTACCTCACTAAGAATATGGGCAATCTGCCTCCCATCATTTCTTCCAGAAGCCTAGCCTAAGCTTAATAAGGTATAGCTCCTGGTCCTAGTCTGTCTTTTCTTTTTCAAAAACCAACATGTTTTTGACATTCCAGATGGAGCAAAAGACCACGTAAAGTAGTGAGGTCCAAAGCTTATTACGGAAGACACCTTCAAAAGAACCACTCAATCCTTCAATCTATTGCTTGCAATTTGTAGAGATAGGGAATTAGATATCTCACCAATTTAAGATCTCTGCCCACACACGCCAAAGAAAATGACAATGAAGGAAGAGGTGGTGTATGGTTTCTTCCTCAGAATTGTAGAACGAGCCTCATTCATCTCTTGTCGGTGCAAGCCCCTACCAAAACATTTTTTTATTATCATTTGATGTTTCCTTACACCGCTAAGCCTTGACAAAGGACCTAACTGGGAATTCTCCCTTCAAGTTGAAATGCCACCATGTTCTATCGTTTGAATGATTTGAAAGTGTACTTTCTGAAGGGTAGCCAAACGTGCTTCAAACTGCTCTACTTCCCATTGATACAAATACCTCCTCCAAACAAGGTTCCATTGCCACTGGACCCCATCCTAGAAACCCACATTCGCAAATGTTTCATCTTTTTGAAGGGAGATTGAGTAAAGTCTTGGAAACTTCTCTTTTAGAGGTATGGTCCCTAATCACAACTCCTGCCAATTTTATTTTTCTCTTCCTCCTCCAACACTTTTGCACCAACCTTTCTTGGAACATCCTTGATATTTTCTTCCCAGGTTACCACAACCAAAATGTTTCTCCACAGGCTACCACCGAGACCTTTTCCTTGCTGGTTAATAATCGCCACATCTAGATTAAGATTGTGGATAGAGCAAATAGTCTTTTTCCAGGGTGGGTTTGCCTCATCAAAGAAACACCACCACCATCTAAACAAGAGGGTAGCTTTTTTATTTGTGAGATCTCCAATCCCAAGGCCGTCGCAATTTTTTGGCTTTTGGATGATGGACCATTTGATAACCGGGAGGCCCCTATCCGTACCACTTCCCTGCCTAAAGAATTGTCGTTGTAGTTGAATGATCCTCTTGATCACACCTTTTGAGACATTATAGAGGCTCATGTAGTAAAGGGGGAGGCTGTTGAGGACTGATTTGATCAACACTAATCTGCCTGCTCTGGATAGTAGCTTAGCTTTCCAAGAGGCCAATCTCCGTTTTAACTTTACGAGATTGGTTCCCTAGTAGCAACCTTGTTGGGGTTGGACCCTAAGGGAATGTCCAAGTACCTCGTTGGGAGTGAGACTAGCTGGCAACCCAATTTACTTGCTCTGCTTCTTGCCCAGTTATCCAGTTTGCCAAGGACTATCAATGCCTCCAAGCATTTCCAAACCCCATATGCTCCGAGATAGACTTCAAAAGGGCCACCTCTTTCTTACTTCTTTTTGCTTAATTGATGATCCCATTCGTAATGAGGGCCCCATCCAGTATTTGTCTACCTGCAACAAAGGCAGCTTAGGTTTCACCCACCAGGAAGAGCAAAACTTTCCTCAGCCTTAATGCCATAACTTTGGAGATGACCTTATAGATACTGCCGACCATGCTAATGGGTCTGTACTTTGACACTTTTGCGGCTCCCTCCAATTTGGGTATTAGAGTGACCCAGGTGGTATTAATCGCTTTAGGAAGAATCCCACTCTCAAAGAAAGCCAACACAGATTTGGTGAGATTCTCCCCAAACCGTGCCCCATATCTTTTTGAGGAATCCAAAATTGAATCCTTCATAATCGGGGGCTTTTGACGCCTCGCACGCCCATACCACAATTTGATTTCCCCCTCATTACCCAAATGCGCCAACCAAGTCCAAAAGTTCTTGTTGTTAAAATGTGTAATCTTATGTTCGATGGCGTAAGTCTTTCAAAGCATATCATCCGATGGAACATTATGTTTCCACCTTGTAAAGCCTCCTTTCCTAGTCACATAAAAGCGCATGAAGGAAATAATAGGTGAAGAAGGAGAATTTTTTTGGCACTATGTAGTTCTTCTAAAGTACTAGTAATTGTTCTTATTTTGGTAATTCCTTTCACTTGTTTTAAAAAAATAAAAATATTTCAGACAAATAACCATTAAAATGTTAACGTTTTCTTCATGAAGAAGATATATAGAGGGTGTATTTTTTTTTATTTTCTTAAAAAAAATTAATCTAGAAGGGCCATTACCTATTGAGAGTGTGGGACATAAAACCATGGAGCCATTTGGTTGTGGATTCTCCAACAAAAATTTCCACGCTTGGAAAGCTAAAAACGCTCACTCCATCCACCATTCCGCACTAAATATAAAGCTTTGTGAATTTTCCTTTTTGAAAATTCCACAAACCAATGCAAAGTTAGACCAAAAGGGAGGAAAAGGGATTCCATTCTTCAAGGGTTCTCTTTATAATAAGCTAAATACCACCCACTTTCTTAGACTTTTATCCCACCCAACCCCAAAACCTTTTTTTATCATGTCCACAATCACACTTCCTTTCTTCCTAAAGAAAAAGCTTGATTAGAACTTGCGAGTGCAACCCTCTCCCTATTTAAAAAAGGAACAATTTCATCATTTTTCTTGCATTACTTGAATCCCGTTGAAATGGGTAATTGAGTAATTATGTTAGCTTTGGTTAGATTTTAAAATTTACATCATCAATACACGTGTTTCAACCATGCTTATGACTTTCACCATAATATCTTATTTTAATTGGTTCAATTGTTTCCCTTTTTCATAGAATTACAATTAAATCACTAGTTGATTATTATCAATGAAATATAAACATGGAGAAACCGAAGTTTGTCTCTCGTTAAAGTAGGTAGCTCAGTTGGCGAGCTAAGGGATACCGAATGAGTGCACCAAATGAGTCCAAGAAGGAGGTCCTGGGTTCA
Organism: Astragalus membranaceus; assembly: GCA_039519185.1. Classification (NCBI taxonomy): domain Eukaryota; kingdom Viridiplantae; phylum Streptophyta; class Magnoliopsida; order Fabales; family Fabaceae; genus Astragalus; species Astragalus membranaceus. Next base: position 126,619,334 of record CM076849.1, read on the forward strand.
ACTCCCAGAAACTAACATTCTCCCACCCCCCATTAACATTGCTTATAAAAAAAGAGTTTTTTAAAAATCGAACTAACTGAAGAGTTCAATTGGTAAAAACATAAACCGACACCGTCTACGGTTGGGTTATATCAGCGGTTCGATTGCAATTTCATCCGAGTTCGAACAGTTTAAAATGATTAAACATGACTCGGAGGCCTCATGAGTTGGGTTTTTAAAACATTCGTTAAAATGCTAAAATTAGTGACTAAGTTTAATTTTTTTCATCTCTAATATTTGTCATTAGTTCGACATTTTCTATTATGAATAGATATATAGCCCGATTTAATTTATTGCTTGCTTCTTGTAAATCACGTCCTCCTATTATCAATGGGATTTGAAGTTTCAAGTAGTTGATTTTCAAAGAGTCTAAATACATATGTTTCACGCCTTCATGTCTTGTTTTTTAAAATAGTAAAATGGAACTTTTCTATTTTGAATGCATATCATTGCTTAAAGTGCAAATCAACGTGTATAGTAGTAAAGAACTGGACATTTGTGCGTACACTTATGTCCCTTAAATAGTAAGAAAAGAGAGGAAACTTGATAAGGTAATCTTAAACTTTAGTGTTAAGGGCATGCGATCAATAACTTCACATCTCTTCCACCATGAGTGGGTTCCTGAAGTGGTGGGAGAGATTCAATTGTGTGAGGAATCATGTGCTTCTTGAAATATTGGAGTACAAGGGTGGTTCTAATTATCCCCACTCCCAACTTCATTACATTGACATTTGATACACACTAAATGCATGTTTGTATTAACTTTTGCAACAGTTAAAACCAAGTTTGACAGAAGACGCTACGATCATAAGATTTAGCGTTAGTGTCTCAAGATGACAAATAACTTTACGATTGTGGTGAGAAAAAGCTTAAACAAACGAGCCTTAAGCTTGTATTTCGTTTGAACAAAATGTTAGAGAGAGAGAGAGAGATAGAGAGCACTACTAGAATTTTCGTCTTTTCCTGCAGAATTTCCTGCAGATTTTCATTAAAAATTTGCAGGAAACGTGTTTCCTGCGGAATTTTCAGCGAATTAAAATTCCCAGTTATTTCGTTCGTGGATAATTGTTTCCTGCAGATTTTAATATCGGCAGAAAACTTACGCAGGAAGTCTGCAGGAACTTCCGCACGAAATCTCTGCAGTAAGTTCCTCACGAAATTCCGCAGGAAATTTCTACTGCAAAATCCGCAGGAAACCGCAGAATTATTTTTAGTTCAGTTTTGCAGCAAATTTTAGTGACTGATATTATTATTATTATTGGCAGAAGCAAAGCTTGATAAAAATGAGAAAATACAACTATTAACAGAGGCAAAGCCTGAAGGGCACAAATAACAAATTAAAATCTATATGAGACAAAAATAAGATGGCACAAACTGACAATTTATCTTCACAAACTCTATGAACAAAAATATTGCTATTACTTGGCTATAAACTTCAAGCAAACAAAAATAGAATAGCATTTAGAAAGTTGAAACAATTCCTCAATTCGTTGAGAAGAAGCAGATTAAAGAGAAATCGAAGCAGATTAAAGAGAAATCTTTCTTTTCCATTTGAAGTCTTGTTCTTCCCAATGATGGAAGGAACACCGCCACTTAATGAATTGTTTACCAGCGACCTACCAAAGAAAATGATATTAGTAAGATTGTTGTCCGATAAATCACTTCACACATAAGGTAATCAATATACAATTTACTAAGAAAAGATGTTGTAGCAACATACTGGAGTAATGGCCCAGTATCAGGTTTCAAGTTAATCATTCCACCTACCTTTATGCCTCAATTGTTTAACATTAATTCCACAAGCATATAATGCAAGTTACAATTGATCATAGAATTAATTACCAGGTGTCCTGCCATAATGCAAGAAACTAACACTTGTTTTAAGTTCTATAGGTGGCAAATCTTCATCTTTGGCTGGTATGATACATCTCATAGCCAAAGAATATGATGAAGTATTGACAACGAATCAAGATATTAACATAAAATCCCATGCTAAAAGACATGATTCTAATACATCTAGCAATGTCAAGTGGGAAACAATAGTGAAAACTTCAAATTTGCATCATGATCATGTACGCTACTCTCAGGTAATAGTCTATATCAACTCTGGTAGTGACATATATAAAAATTCAAATTTAATTTTCTCTGCAGGAAATAACCACCAACAAATCTCGGCAAAAAAAAACAATTTTGGGCCAAAAAAAAAATTATTTACTAAAATAACCAAACTTTTAGATTAAATACCAAAGTACCCCACTTTTTAAAACTAGGCCAGAAGTCGCCCCCCACAGAGAAGACTTCTGAACATGAAATTTTAATTTTTTTTTCATTTTCAGTTCAGAAGTCGCCCCCCACCAGGGTGACTTCTGAACTGCGTTTTTTAATTTTTTTTAATTATTTGTTTTTAGTTTGATAAAAATATAAAAAAATAATTAAAATACAAAAATTAAATAAAATATTATAAATAATTTAGATAATTGCTATTGTGAAACCAAAATTACTAATTAAATTGAAGGGTCGCAAAGAGATATTACAAGACATTAATTGATTTAAAAGACTAAAACGAAAAATACAATAGTAGTAAATGCGACTAGTTTACATTGCGGTTAGGGCAGTTGTTTCTGTTGTGACCCTCGTTTCTACAAATTCCGCATCTTTTGGTGCGGGTACCACTTTCTCTTTGATCCATCTCAGTACGAATACGGGTAGACTGTGGACGGCCCTTTTTATCTCTCCGTTTAGTTGGATCATGCTGTAGTTCTAGAGTATTGAAATTAGGCCACGAGGTCTCAGTTGGCAAGGGTGGGAACTCCACAATGTAAGTATTGAAAACATTACGCATTGTGTAAGGTTCATCCACGAATTGCAAGTGGTCGAAACTGCATTTTGCGCATGCTGTGATGGCATGTGAACAGGGGTAGTGAAGTACCTGGAATTCGCCACACTCACATGTTCTAGCTCTAATGTCGACCACAAATGTGGCCGCAGGTCTACCAGTTTGTGGTCGTTCAAGTTCTTGAACTCGGAACAATTGCCTTGCACGATCGTGAATTGCGACGTTATGCGTTTTTGAGACTTTAATGTTGCTGGCAATTTTTTCCATCAATTTTTCAGAGTACAGAGTGCCAGATGTTAACATCGCCTGTGCCTGCGTTCCCCTTTTGACAAATAACTCGTTCATTCTGAAATATGTTGCATCTATCAATGAACGGATAGGGAGATTCCGCACCCCCTTAAGGACGTTGTTGATGCACTCGGCAAGGTTTGTTGTCATGTGTCCCCAACGTGAACCTCCATCGCACCACTGCAACAATAGTTCCGGGTTTATGTCTTCAACCCAAGCCACCCCCTCAGGACCTACTTCGTCAGCAATTTTTGCTTTGTAGTGATTGGCAGATCTTTCAGTCATTGAGTATGCTGAAGCAACAAAAGTAATATGTTGGTCATTATGGAATGGAAATTAGAAATGGAATAAAGAAAAAAGTTTTAAAAATACTAACCCATATTGATGACATGTTTCCTGGCAGGAGTGTTTTTGAAGTGTCTCATGAAGTTTTGTGCTATGTGGCGAATACAGAAGACATGTTTCCAATTGCTGTTTAGACGCCGAACAGCACTTTTGATAGACTCGTGTCTATCTGATATCAAACAAAGACCCTCCTGTGGTGTCACAAACTGTTTTAAACGAGATAGGAAGAAAAACCAAGCCTCCGCTGTCTCACCCTCAACAACTGCATATGCAATTGGGAAGGTGTTGTTTCTTCCGTCTTGGGCGATTGCCAAAAGAAGAACCCCTTTGTACCTACCATACAACCATGTTCAATCAACAGAGACTACTGGTTTGCAAAATTTAAAGCCTTTTATGCAAGGGCCAAAACTCCAAAAGATGCGGTGGAATACACCTTTGTTGTCAACTTGTTGTCCATTCTCAAAGAATGGTTTGGCCTGGTAGTCGTAAACTGTGTCTGGAATATAGTAAAAGAAAGCATGTAGCCATCTGGTTACTTCATTGTAAGATAGTTCCCAGTTACCGTAGATGTGTTCGATTGCTTTTTGTTTAGCAATCCAAGCCTTTCTGTAGGAACTCAGGTACGTTAACCGCTCCTTGATGTGTGCAATCAACACAGCCACTGATATTGTCGGGTCCTCCCTTACCAGTGGAAGGATACGAGTACACATGTAGGAGGAGGACAGATGGCGGTGATCTTGGGAAATAGTGGATGTTGTACATGTGTGTGGGTGGGTCAACTGTGTAATCCCCCACAACCTAGATTTTGCTCCGAGCCTGACTACACACCTCCACAAACAGGTATCGTGAACACAAGTAACTGTCCAAACTGACCTACTAGAATCATCCACTTTGTATTCAACTGAATTGTTTAGATGATACGTTTGGATGAATTGAATGGCAATTTCTTTTGTGGGAAATTTCATTTTGAGTTTGAGTTCGTTTGGGTCATCATGGGATAAATCTTGGTTTCTGTCCATGGCATGGCCAAACTCTACATCATAAGGTTCTGGGTTATCAGCTGTGACGTTTTGAAAGTGTGGGACAGGGTTGCGGAATGCAACACCTATGTTGGGGTTTGGTTGAATTGGTTCCTCAACGTCTTCACGTTCAAGAATTTCATCTTCATCATCGCTAAAATCCCCAACGTCCTCATTATGGACACCAACAAACATACTAAACGGTGGGGTATTAGTTTGAGTATTTAGAGGGTTAGTTGTATTGAGGTCAATGGGGATTTGTGAGGATGATGGTGCAGAGTGATGGATAGGTGGTGACAGATTATAATGCATGTTAGTTTGGGATGATGAAGGATTGAAGTCAGGGTAAACAGGTGGAATGAAATCATTGTATGGTTCAAATGTTTGTTGTGAAAAAGGAACGTTGTGTGGTGATGAAGATGGAATAGAATGGACGTGACTTACCTGGGTATAGTTTGAAACAGCATCAACCAAATCCGCGTAAATTTCTGGTGTACATATACCTTGATGTCTACAGTGTTGGTAATGCTCCATCATAGTTTCAACATCTTCATCGGATAGAATTTCGAATCCCGCATAAAAGTCATGACCAGCCGTGAGAGTTGTGGGGTACCGATATGTAAGACTAGAAACCATTTTGGAATGGTCAGGAGAGATTTTTTTTTCAATGGCTTCTTTAACTTGAGGTAGTTTGAATTTGGAGTTGAGTTTGACAAGGGTGTAATTATCACATCTAAACAACATTCCCTGAGTATCTGAGTTGTGAACATAACCATTGTAAAACACCGTGATAAAAACCGGGGTTGGAGTTGGAGCCATTGATGAAGTTGGGAGTAGGAGGGTGTGTTTGAGTTTTACTTTTACTTGGTAGTAGGAGGATTTGTAAATGTGTGGTTAGTGGTGAGATATGAGTGGCTATTTATTGAAGTTGTCATGGTGTTGATTACTACACTTTCTAATGATTTTCCCTACACTTTCTAATAAATAATTTCCTTACTTAAACATTTTTAATTTTTTTTTTTCATGACCAAAGTTTAGTAATATACTTTGTCTACAAGGTGTAATGTTTAAAAGAATGAAAAAAAAAGTTGTTAGACATAAAAATTAAACTAAAGTTAGCTAAAAAATCATTTTCCACACTTAGTAAAAAATTGTTCCAACCTAAATTTTTTTCCTTCTACAACTCAAACTTAACTCAATGACTCCTAAATGAAACTTGTATCATTTAGTTCAGAACCTCTACAATAATGTCATTCAATTATTTCATTTTTTAAAATATGTTAACATAGTCAAAAATTAACTGAAACTAGACAACAATATGACACATCTAAAAACAAACAAAGGCATGTGAATAAATGTCATAAACCATAATCTAGCCATGTGAAGAACATAGACACAAGGATCTTGACAAATTCATGTGAATAAATGTCATAATTCATTTTTAGGTTTATGTGAATGATTTTGAATGAAGAATATGGACAAAGGCATGTGAAGTATTGTAATGAGGGATGAAAACAAAAATCAAAATTATCATTTCCCCTCCATGGAAGGACCGGACACCAAATTAAGTACACCTGGCTACGAAGTGAATATAACGTAGTACCAGCGGGGGCTTCCATGACAGTAAGGAAGCAATATTGTAGGGCTTGGCTGTTGCAGTTGATCGGGGGATTCATACTCCCAGACAAAAGTTCTAACAGAGTAAGCATGAAATATCTCCCCCTGTTGGAAAATTTCAATGAAATTTCAAACTATAGTTGGGGGTCCGCATGTTTAACCAACTTGTACAGAATGCTCTGTAAGACATCTACAGACTCCACACACGTTATGGGTGGATGTACTCTTTTGTTACAGTCTTGGGTCTGGTACCGCATGCCTTTCCTAGCCCCGTCTTGCATCCCTTCTTATGGTTGGCCACTAGCAAAGAGGTAACTATTTGAAACACCTTACAAATCCTCACAATTATATGTCTTCTTTATGTTAACAGTTCATTTTTTTTGACTAGATGGGCAGTCGCGGCACTTAACCACACAACATGTCCATCAGACCTTGTTTCATACAGAACAAGGATCGACCACATGAGACATGAAGATTTTAAGTGGTTGCCTTATTATGATTTGCCACTTCCACCAGATGCATATGAGGGCTCTGCCATATGGACTACAAACACAGCTATGGTCTGTTTCCAAATGGTAGAATGGCACCAGGCCGACAGAGTGAAATTGCAATTTGGCCTTCTCCAAGAAATACCATCTGAACCATTTGATTTGACACAGTTTCACTCACTCAGCATGCAGGGTCAGCATGATGTCAATTGGCCTGTATATCACAATCCCTCGATTGAGTTATGGAATGATAGACAAAATCAATGTGTTGTGGGTCGACCCTGTTGTGGACCACCATCACATTCCGATAAATACATGCGCTGGTTTCTGAGCAATTCAAGGCCATACCTTTCAGTCGAGCAACAGCTAAGGGATCCACGTGCTGGTGTACATGTTGGTCATGTCAATGAAGAAGATGAAGAACAGGTGCCACCTCCCCCAACAACTCAAACCGAACGTCGAGAACGTAACCGTAATCGTCATCAACGTGGGACACAAACTCAAGCTACTCCCCAAACCTTTACTCAGACAGATGATTATGTCCCTCACCGCCACTCTATCTTCCACCCACCATCATTTCAGGACTACCAACCATACAACCAGTCATTACAATATACACCGTTTCAACATACCAATCGGCACTCTACGGCTAATACGAACGATGATTTCTTCAATAATCTCTTTGGTGTCTACCCCGGTACGCCGGAATCTATGATTTTAGCTCGTTCCCTTCAAGAGCGGGCCGGCGGTGCAAGTTCATCATCAGTTCCCGCATTATTTCCAGTTCAACCTGCACCTCCACCTGCCTCGACTGAGGAAGACCAAGAACAACCACAACCTCGCCAACGTCCACAACGTCATCCCCGTCCACGACAGTGTGGAACTGGGTCTCATCTTCTTCGTTAAATTTTAATTCCATGTATTATTAGTTTGATTTTAAGCTTTTAATTTTAATTACAACTTAATTTTAATCTAACATGTTCATGGGTTTTTATTCGCTTTAAATCACTATCAATAGCTATATATAAATATATAACTGAATAATTGAGTTTAAAAGGAATTGTAACGATTATATGAATTCTTCTTCAATTAATTTAACATAATGTAAAAACTTTAAAACAATGATATAAATGCTTAACTAAAATTGTAACTGACTGTTTCAGGCAAAAAAACGGTCTTAGACCAAAATAACCCACTTTCTAATTATTCTACTTATTTAAATTAATTATTGTAATTAAATTTAATTAATTCATATTTTTATCAATTTAAATATAACAAATTGATTTGTGCAGAGTGTACATTGTGCAGAGTGTGCATTGTGCAGAGTGTGCATTGTGCAGAGTGTGCATAGTGCTGAGGTCTTATTTTATTGAACGGCCTAGATTTTGCCGACATTATTTAACGGCCTAGATTTTGCCGACATTATTAAACGGCCAAGATTTTGCCGACACAATTTAACGCCCTAGATTTTGCCGACACTAAACCCTACAATCAACGGTTATGATCATCCTAAATCAAAGGCTCGCACACGATCACCTCTATTATAAATACATTCTCAAATTACAATAACATTCACACCAACAGTTTACCCTCAACCTACCCTTGGCTTCTGAGTCATCTTCTCTTCTCTGCTTCTGCCCAAAAACCATCGCCCCACCCGCTAAAATGGAATGGCAGTTGTGCCAAACCCAGTACTCAAACGACAAATTCCTAACCGCTCTTCATCACAGTGGAATTGTCACCACCGACGAACATGGTGTTGTCTTTCGTTGTCCTAACCATGTCTTCTGCAGAATGAATAAGGACATCACCTTCGCCCAACTGAAGGAGAAGGCTGAGAGGAAGATTCGTCCAGAGGGAGCGTGGCGTAAAGACGTTGAGCGTATACGTTACCGAAAGTACGAACATGGAGAAGACGGGACTGGCTATTTTTCAGTTATGGAGATCCGCAGCGACGACGACGTCCACACAATGATGGAATATCATGCTACACTTCCCATGGGGCGACAAATCTTAGAGCTGTACGTGGACACAAGACGCACTCTAGAAGAAGTCATTCATCTTCTTCAACAAAGACCACCCGCACCACAAGAACCCATACCGGAAAGAGTCATTACGCACACCTGTAAAGTTGACTATCAAGGCACTTACCAGTCCAGGGAACAACATGGTGTGGTGATTAATGGTAGTAAAACTAAAAATTTCAGGCTTAAGAACAACATCACCTTCGCCGAATTGAAAGAAAAATTAACGGATAATTTTCACGTAGATGGTGTCGAGCAAGAAATCACTAGTATCGTTTCAAACTCCCCCTACATCTTTAGCGGCCCACGTAATCGTATTCGGATGTGCCCCGTGCCTATCAAGAAAGACAAAGATGTTCGTGAAATGTTTGAGAAACATGAGAGCTTCCAAGGTTTGATTGAACCTTATCTCGAATTGTGCGTTCAAACCAGAGAGTCTGGCGATTCCATCGTCCGTAGCATTGTGCCTCCAGTCATCCGATGGCCCCTACCTGACAATGTATGGTGGAAGTAGAAGTAGTTTAAATCATGTTTGCCTCTTCTTGTTTTATGTTTTCCTGTCGTTTCGTTTTAAATTTCCTATCCTTGTATTTTTGCAATTTGTGTTTTTCATTTATGTTCTTATCCAATATTAAATTCTGTTCCACTTTTTAATATCTTCATTTTTTTACCGTGATTATTACCGTAATTACTTTATAAATAAATTTACTAATTATTCTAATTATTTCAATTAATTATTCTAATTAAATTAAATTAATTTACATTTAAAAACAAATAATTAAAAAAAATTAAAAAACGCAGTTCAGAAGTCACCCTGGTGGGGGCGACTTCTGAACTGAAAATGAAAAAAAAATTAAAATTTCATGTTCAGAAGTCTTCTCTGTGGGGGGCGACTTCTGGCCTAGTTTTAAAAAGTGGGGTACTTTGGTATTTAATCTAAAAGTTTGGTTATTTTAGTAAATAATTTTTTTTTTGGCCCAAAATTGTTTTTTTGCCAATCTCAGCATTCAAAATCTTAGAGATGGAACTGAATGATTATACTAGCAATGTCAACACCAAGTATTACATGATTTATAAATTCCTGTAATAAATTTTTCATTAAAATCCTAAATGAAAACTGAAAAAGTAATTGAGAAACAAAAACAATTTAGTTAAACTGAAGCCTGGACAAAGATAGGTCCATAGAGATAAACCAAGAGAGAGGGGCTTACAGTATATTTAAATATGAAAGGTTTCCAATTTCTGATGGCATGCCTCCTTGGAAATAATTAGCCCTCAAGTACCTTTCAATTCATTAGATTCAGATGAAAAATGTAAGCCATTCAACATGGTATAAAAAAGGAAACATTTAGGGAATTTACATAGCAAATTTCTAGCAACGGAATTGAACTATTTAACTTACATGGCTCTAAGTTCAGTACAATTGGTAATCTCAATAGGAATGATTCCACTCTGATGAAGAGCCCTGATTAATTAATCACTGAATAGGATAAGAATGAAAGTAGTCTAAAATATAAGTGTAGCAATGTTGTGAACAACGAGTTCTACTTACAATCTATGCACTCTACTAAGTTGTTAACCAATGCTAGGAGATATTCCTCCAAGGTGCATGTACGACGGGTTTCTGAATAACAACAAAGAAAGTGTCACACTCAGTTGAGAATGTGGGAAAAAAGTAATAATTGAATGAAAAGCATTGTGCTACTTGCTTACACTAAGAGAACTCTTTGTTTACCAGGATGACAGATGATGCCAGTCCATGCACAAGGGGACTCATCAAACTCTTGCCAGTGCTGATTTGGGTGCTCTTCTTGATTTGAAAATCCTTCAGCTTCTTGTTTACTTTTCTCAGCCTAAAAAACAATAGTAAACAAATTGACAATTACAATGGAACAACTCTTAGTGGATAGTTGATGAATTTCATTCTAGCTAGTAAGCAAATACTCCCTTGTCACGAATACATTTATGATGAAATTCATTCAAAGTCAGACTTATAATTTGTGTTTAGTATCATGTGCAAAATGCATAAAAACTACATTAGACATCCCTTCACAATTTTTTCATACACCTTCAGTGCACCAGAATAATCCTCATTCAATAACCTTAACCTGCGCCAGCTGCAATATCAAGCACACAAAGACAAGGAGTATATAAGAGACTATACAATCTATGATAGACAAAACTTTAGTAACAAAGATCAATATATGATGACTAGTTCTAACTCTTGGGCCTGAAAATTTGGAGATTCTTCAGCCCTAGAAAAACATAAAATTCCAAAATGATAACTTTCAGTGCAACAAATAGGATTACATGAAGTTAGGATTACCTGAAGTTAAAAATGTATACAATTAATATTTAAGACATCAAAACAAATCCCTTACTCATCAGTGCAACAATTTACCCATTCCCAGGGAGTTGAAACACTAGGATCACCTTCATTGGCTTGGAAACTTTCAGCAGACAAGAATGTCAACGCATTTAAAGCAGATGCTGCAAAATGAAATATGGTTAGCAATTAGTTTCATTTGCTTCAGCTTCAGTCATGTAATGCTATATATAGATGCACCAAAAGATGAATTTTCACATTGACATTAAAAACTTACAATCTTTCCTGGCAGTCTTTGAAGCAATCTGTACATATATGCTTATTTCCAATGCATTTAGAATAGGCATAGTCTAACATCCATAAATGAAGCAATCTGTACATATCTGCTTATTTCCAATGCATTTAGAATAGGCATAGTCTAATATACCAAATCTCCTTATGCAAACCTCTTAAGTACTAAGAATATTTATCCCACACCATTCAAGTTAACATTTATTTATAAATATGGAATAGCAATTAGAACTGTGCTATATTTGAGTTATTGTACGAAATATGCAGACACTCGAAGGTTTCAAAAACGTACAGAAGGAACGAAATTGAAGAGCAGAGGAGGAAAATCAATTTTCAACGAAGGAACGAAATTGATAAGCAATTAGGGTTTGAATTAGGGACAGGTTCAAAGCACAGGGAAACAAGTTAGGGCAAAATCAATTAAGGAAATGCAAATTTGGGGGAAAATCAATTATTAGGGTTTGAATGAGAGAAATACCTAAGCTACAGAAGAGAAAGACGAACTGAGGTCTGTCACGGAAGATTCACAGACACGTGATGGTCTGGGGGCGTCCGCGTGAGGAAGAGGAAGAGACGGTGGAGGTGGCGTCGCGGTCACTGTTGGTGTGAACTGAGGAAGACGAAGAGGAACACGGAGGTGGCGTTGGAGTCTATGAACTCGACGATGAAGAGATCGGCGAGAGACAAGTTCAACGGTGAGAGACGATGAGAGGAACGAAGAAGACGATGAGAGTGAACGAAGAATGGAGAGTGAACGAAGCTTCAGTTTCTCTTTTTACAAGTTTTCTAAAAAATTTAGTCAAAAGAACTTTTTTAAAAAAAAGAATTAAAAATTTTTAAAAATAAAAATAAAAGAATCTTTTTCAGTTTTTCAATTTTTTTTTTAATAATAATAAAAGAAATTTCCTGCGAACAATAGTTCTTAGGAAAAGCCGCGGGAAAATGAAAAATTACAGGCCAACTTACCTGTCAACTCAAATGCCCAGCAAATGTTCTGCATAATTGCAAATCGGCAGGAAATTTCTCAAAAATTACCTGCGAAAAATTTCCGCAGAAAATTCCACAGGTAATACCGAGATTTCTAGTAGTGGAGTTGGATTATTCCGATGCAAAAGAGCCAATAGACACACTACGTGCCTTTTGTTTCTTAACATTGCGAAGAAATGGAGGAGAGAGCTAGACTTTCTGCAATATTTTGATCCCACGACAACGCCTGAAAACCGTTGTTCAAAGTGAAAAAACGGTATCCCTATCTTTTGGCATTGGTTTTTGAATTGTGGTTTTTGTGGGCATTACCTATACTTTAAACAACGGTTTTTTGTTGTCAAAGGAAATGTCGGCCCAAAACTGTTGCCATTGAATACATTTTAAAATTGTTATCTTTAGGTAGTAAAACAGTTAATATCAATGACCAGAATGAAAAATCGTTCTCTAACAATATGAAATAATACGTGTCAAAATTGCCCTCGTTTATTGTGTGTAACTAGGGGTGTCAAAATGGATGGATCGGATGGATTTGGATTTGGATTATAATGGATGGATCGAAAACAATCCATTTATCCATTTATATCCATTAAAATTGTGTCAAAAAAAACCAATCCAATCCATCCGTTTAGAAAAAAATTCATCCAATCCATCCAATTGCAATTTTTTTATGGATGGATATCCAATCCATCCACTAATATATTTAAAATATAAACAAATCTTTGAATAAAAAAATATTGATTCAAAAAAAAAAATTAACATTTTTTTTTTGCAAAAATTAAATTTATTATTATTTTTTGATAAAATTGAATTTTTTAGATTTATAAATATATATATATATATATATATATATATATATATATATATATATAACTATATGTATATATAATATTGTTAATATTATATATAATATAATATATAAATATATATTTTAATATGTGGTGGTGGTAGGGGCGGCCGGCGGCGGAGCTGGGGCGGCCGGCACGGCGGCCGACGGCGGAGTTCCGGCGGCCGGCGGTGGTTCCGGCGGCGGTGCTCCGGCGGCCGGTGGTGGTTCCGGCGGCGGCGGACGGTGGCCGGCGGTGGTTCACGGTGGCCCTCCGGTGTGGTCAATATTATTATTATATATATATTATATTATATTATATTATATATATATATATATTATATTATATTAGTTTTTGAATGATTTTTGGTAAAAAAATTATTTTTTTAATGAATTTTTTTAAAAAAAATTTCTGGAAAAAAATATATTTAAAAAAATAATTTTTTTTAAAAAAAATATTTTTATAATTATACAATGGATTTGTTTAAAAAAATTAATTATCCAATGGATTTTGATTTTGTAGTTATTGTAATCCAATGGATTTAGAAAATACAATGGATGGATCACAACCATCCACAAAATCAAACGGATGGATTCAATCCAATCCATTAATATTTTTTTTTTTTTGTAATGAATGGATTGGATGGATTTTGTTATGGATGGACCGGATATCCGATGAACAAATGGACCATTTTGACACCCCTATGTGTAACCAGTGTTATCATTATCAATGGCATCATAAAAAAATCGTTCTCTAGTTTTTTCAAAGACTATATATAATAATCGTTCTCTTTTTTGTGTTTCTATCAATAGCAACACAAAAAACCGTATCTTATAATTGCTCTCTCTTTCATGCTTTACGTGCAAGAACGATTTTGTACCTAATTTAGCAGAGATTTCTTTTTTTTTTTGGCAAAAGAATGAGAGAAGCTTCGTTAAAACCTTTTGATGTTAAAAAAAACACCAAGAAAGAAAAATAGTACTTCCCCCTGAATTTATTAGAGAAAAGAGAAAAAAGAAGAAGACAGAAGAGAGGCCAATGTGGGACTAGACCAATACCCTTGACAAGAAAAAAACTAAAAACAAAGCAATAATAAGGAGCCCTAAGATAGAGACTCCCTAAAACAAGTCATCCCAACGATTTATCAGAGATTTCAACAACCATTTATCATTAATTAATTATTTACCAAAATAAGTTTGTCCTTCAAATGACAATCGTTATCCCGAAGAACCCCAAGGGGTTGGTTTAGTGGAGCATGACAGGAGTTGAATCCGAGAGGTCCCGACCGGGTTCAACTCTGAATCCGAGAGGTCCCGACCGGGTTCAACTCCCCACTAGTCCTCTTGGGCGAGGTAAATGTAATTACTTTCGTAAATACTCAAAGAGCCCGAAGATCTTTCCTGCCTTGGATTGGGGCACCATCCCCTCACCCTAAAATTTATTGTAAAAAAAAAGTCGTTCCTTAAGTTGCAAAGAATTCTAGATAATAAGGTTTGAGTATTTAATGTATTTCAAACAACATAATTATTAAATACAAGAGTTCATCCATAAATTGCAAAAAATATTGCTGGATTTCCAGATTAAAACTTTATGAGTCGTCAAGGCATATCTTCATATTCGTTTACTTCCAAGTGATTAAGATCTTCTTCATCAATACCTTTCGTTATTTTGCTATAAAAATAACGGAAACACATCAAGAAAATTGAAATCTAATATATTGGTTAATGCAATATACAATACTCTATTAAAACAGTCAAATATTTCAATATACAGACAACAAAAGAAACTAAAATATAAATGAATACTGTTGGGTCTTTTTACCCCTTCGATTCCATTTTTACCATTAAGTTTCAATTTTTTTGGGGCACAATGCAATCATCTAATCTATTTAGTATGGTAGATAATGTTGAACTCGATTCGAATCAACACCGAATTTGTGTTAGAAGTAGGGGTGGGAATAGGCTGGGCCGAGCTAGGCTTTGCATTGAAAATGTTGGGCCTGAGCCTGGCCTGTGGCCTGTGATAGGCCGATTTTTTAGGCTGGCCTTTTGAAAAGCCTGGCGAGGCCTGCAAACCTATTTAAAAGCCTATTTCACCAAAAACAATTACGAAAGTCTACAACATTTAGGTAGTATAGACTCTGTAAATAGACGAACAAGCTAATCGATCAATGAAATTAAGATCTAATTCAAGATCAAACAAAATCTTTTAGAGAATTATATTTATAGGACATTTTATTTAAATTTTATTTTATAAAAATACTTTTAATTATATTAAAAATTGATGTAGGTCATTATTTTGAATAAACATAAAATGTAAGCAAATTTATAAGTTAAACAAAGTAGAAAATTTAATATAATAATAATAGTAATAAAAAATATTATTAATATTTATTTAAATGCCGGCCTGGTTGGCCTAAAAGGATTTTTCGATGGTGTGTAAAAGAACTTTATGAGAATTGGCTAAGTTTGTCAGAGATATTCACTACAAGAAAAGTTGGTTTTTTCGGCGGGCAAAATCTGCCGAAAATTTGGACTTTCCGGCGGATTTTTCGCGCCGGTAGCCAGCTCGCAGCAAACGGTTTCCAGCGGATTATTTGTCGGTAATTTCCGGCAGATTTCGTGGCGCCGAAAAATCCGTCGAAAATTTCTGGCGGACAATCCGCTTGAAACTCCAAAAAAAATCGCATAACATTACCGGCAGAATATCCACCGGAAAACCCGTCGAAGAATCCGCCGGGAAAAACCTTTTTTTTTTAAAAAAATCCGCAGGAAATCCCGTTAATAAAAAAAATAAAAATCAGCCGCAAAACTCGTTAAATCCGCCGGAATTTTTTTTAAAAAAAAAATCTGCCGAAAAACCTTGAAATCCGCCGGAAATTAATTTTCGTTTTATTTAAAAAATTAATATTATTTTATTAAAAACTTTAATTATTGATAAAAAAATAAAAGTTAATAATTAATTTAATTATTAATTAATTTACTAATTAAAAAAATAAAAATTAGGAATGAAAATTAATAATTAATTTAATTATTAATTAATTTATTAATTAATAGATTATAGTTATTAATTTTAAATATCCATACAACAAAATAAAACAATCCAAAGCTACTGGGGTGGCTGCTGGCTTGACTCATCGCCATGATAATAGGTATCATCTGATGCAAGAAAAGCACTAATCGCATCGATATTAAGATCGATGTTTGAGTTGGGCTGCTGGGGTGACTGCTGCTGGGGGTGCTGGTATGGCTGGTATGGTTGCTGCTGGCGGTGCTGAAGCTGCTGCGGTGGATGCTGCTGGGAATACTGGGGTGCATACTGCTGGGAATACTGGGGCAAAGGCCACGGCTGAAATGCACCGCCGAAATGCTGCTGCGGCAGGTAGGATGGCATATGTGATGATGATGGCCTCGAGTGCCGAGACATCAGCTGATCCTGCAAAAGCTTAAAGCGCTCCTCATTTATCCTAGCCTGCTGCGCAGCTATCCTAGCCTGCTCCTCCATGCGCTCGTCATCTATCCTAGCTTTCTCCCGAAGCGCCTGGACTTTCCGTTCATTTTGCTCCTGCCGCTCGGCAAACTGACGATGGGCCTCGCTCAGTTGCTGGGTCAATTTCGTAACAACATTCAACTCACTAGAATTAGGAACATAAGAGCGACCAGTACTCTCTGATCCAGAATGTGGAGATAGACTCGGAATAATGCTTGTTCTGAAAGCAGCCGTTCCAATACCACCAGATCCTACCATATGATTACTCTTTTGGGGACCAACTGCTCTCTCCCAAATATCACGAGCTACTCTAGCCTCCTCCACAGGATCGATATCTGTTCCACTGCTCTGCTGTGACTCATGGTACTCATCTAGCCCATCCTGGAAGCTCTCTTGAAAAACTAACCCAACAAAGAAATAAATAACTAATTATTAATAATAATGTATAATATAATAAAAACAATATATATATATATATAAAGATAAATATAAATAATAAACATTAATATATAATTGTAAAAGTAGTTTTACCTGAATATTCCTCGCCCGATCTGTAGCAAACTCACCAGTGTCCTCTCGCATATAAAGGTAGCGATGCAACTCAGGCAAAGTGATTGTCCTTTGATGCATCGCCTCCTATATATATATAGTGTTATTAATTAATACACATGAAAATGACTAGTTAATTATAAATAATTAATTAATCAAGTAATAAAGTAATAAATTTACCAAACGCCTGTGATGGGTTGCAGTATTAACACTCCCCATGTGTGTATGCAGCCACCTTTTTCAGAAGCACGGTTCTTATTGGCTTTCTCACAATAATTCTTAAATTCTGGTGTCTCCCAATACTCTCTGAACCAATCCCATGTTGAGTCTCCTATATAAGATGGCTTCACATTCTTATTGCGCGCATCCCGCAGTAATTCAGAATAGCGATGGGAACATCTCTTATGGAACACTCTCTCAACTTCTTTTTGCTGCTCTGGTGACCACGTACATTTTTCCTATTTAAAAAATTTACAATAATGCTGTTAATAAGACAAATTAATTAATCAAGTTAATAAGATAATACACCAAATTAATTATTTCGTAGAACAACTTACCAAGAATGATCTTAACATCCTCGCAATTGCCTCTTTATCTTTTCTTACCGCCGTCCAATTCTTCCAGCTGCCGGTGAAATTCTCCTTAATTGTTTTTGTGATGGCGGTAGTTGTAGCCTTCAAAGGAAGAAACCTGTATTACATTAAAAAAGATGAATTTTATTACACCAAATTATATAAGTTATATAAAAGGTAACAAAAATAAATTAATAAATAATAATATATAATACTTACGAATCGCCAGCAGTCTCCAATATGATACGACCATCAGCTGTATACCTCACCACCTCCTGGTTAACAGTAAATGTGTGTACTCCATCCGCATCAACATCTATCGGGGCTAAGCCCTCAGTACCATCAGGAATCACTGGCTGCCCTGCAGTACGACTACTAGCACCCTCAGACCCAGGGGGTGGCAAATATCTGCCACCAGAAACAACAACACGAGCAGGCTGACGACGACGCCCTAGGCGAGTAGAAGTCTTCCTCCTGTTAGTGCTGGCGCCATCACCCGTGACAGGTGGAGGAACATATGTGTCGCCATGATCGGATCCTGAGTGAGAGGATGCCATGACCGTATCTAGACATATACATTTAAACAACCAAACATATACTAAACAAGGTTAACATAAACATACTAAACAAAATAACTAATTAATTGGAATTCCATTCATTCTCAAAATCATCATCAGCAGAGGAGTGAATTCTTGATACAATGTGGTCTGTTGCATCTTCATCAGCATCTTCTTCGTCATCAACTTCATCGCCAGTGTTTGGCTCATCACATAAACGAGTAATGGGTTCAACTTGAATCACTTCATTTACATTAGACATCTCTTCCATTTGATATGACACATCTTCCACCGTGTCATCATTTGTCTCAATGCGACCTATTGGTTTTGTTTTAATTGCGACACACCAACCACGCCTATCAGTCCGCGTTGATGGATAAGGGACATAATAGACTTGTCTCACATTTTCTGCAATGACGAACGGATTATACAGTCAATATCTACTATTCATTTTAATGTTCACTGTATTTGACTTTGGATTCACCTTTGTTCCTCGAGCAGACGGATCAAACCAATTACAATAAAAACCACTACCTTCTGACTAAAATCTAGATGGGGGTACGAAAGTTCATATATGTGTTGAACCACACCATAAAAATCATCTTCACCTCCTCCAGTGACACCCTTCATGCAAACTCCACTATTGACTGTTTCTCTGCCCTGTGTCCATTCATTGGTGTGAAATTTGTATCCATTGACAAAGTATGTGTGCCATTCTTTAACACATCTTCGAGGACCGTCTGATATGTTCCTCAAGTGTTGGTTGGTAGGAGTTGGTGGGAGGGCATAAACATGTTGCCTAAACCAGGTTGGAAAATGTGTATTAATATGAGCAGAAGATTGTTGCTCACTTACGTCCTCTGATGACAAGAATTCCCTAAAAAGAAATAATTAATTGTTACACATTTGTCTACTTTATATTAACTAATTAATATCGATAGTTAATGTTGAGGAACATACTCAATACACCTCAGTACAGTTTATCAACACATGAACATGTGCTGAACTTAACTCTTCATCAGTTAGCCAGTGAATTGACTCCTTCCCAGATGGACGACTGGGTAGACAAAAGACAGACAAAGCTAAATGATGTCTAGGACATTCAGTATCCATTTCATTTCGACTGCTTCCAGGAGCAAACTCATTCTTGAAATAATAAGAACAAAAATGGGTTTTTTCACGGTGTAAGTAAGAAGAACATGTATGGTTGCAAATATATGTCAATACCAGCTGTTGGATTACTTGGCCCTGGAATAATAGAAATTAAAAACATGTATGGTTTAGACATACACATTTCTGGAGGAAGGTTGTATGGGGTAACAATAACTGGCCAACATGAATACGGTGTTGCCGAGGCTTGAATATATGGTGTGAAACCATCAGAGAATAAACCAAGCCGAACATTGCGTGGATCACTGGAAAAATCTGGATGAACACGATCAAAATGCTTCCAAACTTCACCATCAGATGGGTGATGTAATTCACCAGAATTATTTCTATTTTGATGGTGCCACGTCATTTTACCTGCGGTCTCTATTGAAATAAATATCCTCTCTAACCTTGGTTTAAGCGGCAGATAGAACATTGCTTTTCGTGGAACCGGTTTGCCTCTGCTCATCCCTTTCCTACTGACACGATAGTGTGTCTCTCCACACAACTTGCATTCCGTCAACTCTCTATCATTTATGCCAAACTCATTTTTATAATAGAGCATGCAACCAGACACACAACAATCAATTCTTTTAGGTTTTAAGCCAAGCTTCGATACCAGTCTTTTAGTATCATAATAACTCTGCGGCAAAAGCCCTCTAATGGGGGTTGCATCCAACATCATTTTGGTCATATATTCCATGCACAACTCAGTAACATTAAATTGAGACTTAAGATCCAACAACCGAACACACATTGATAATTTTGAGTCTTTAGATCCTTCAAATAATGGTTTATTTGTCTCACTCAAATACATGTAAAACCTTTAAGCTTCCTCATTTGGAACTTCTTCAGCATCATATTCTGGTTCTTCAAAATCCAAATTTACTCCAACAGCGTCAGATATCATTCCCTGATAAACATCTAACAGTTGTATAATTTGGCTTCCAGCTGTCGTAGTCACTGGATAACTACTTGATGTGGGAGCTACTACTTTAAAAAATCCGCCGGTAATACCTTTTCCGGCGGATTTGGTCGGGGACGGACTTTTTCGGCGGATTAAGTTGAATTTCCGGCGGATTTAAATAATTCTTTAATAAATCCGCCGGTAATACCGTTTCCGGCGGATTTCTCTTTTTTTTTTTAAAAAAAATTATATTTTGACCAAATAAATCTTGCGGAAATCCCCTTAAATCCGCCGAAAAATTACCGAAGGAACAAAACCCGTCCGAAAGTCCCAAATATCCGCCGGTAATTTTTTGGCGGATAAAATCCGCCGGTAATGTCTGAAATCCACCAAAAATGTTTCCGCAGATATTAATCCGCCGAAAAATCGTTACCGGAAAATCTCATTATTCTTACGGTGAGTTGATCGAGGTCCTATTATAAGACCCAAGGAAAGAGTTTTCAAATGTTAAGAAGTTTTGGATTATAATTTAAATGCAATAATTGCTGAAGTGACGTATCGTGCAACAGTTTACACAAAAAAAAACAATTTAAGTGCTAGTTGAATGCAACAAGCATTCGAGTGGCTCACTGAGTTGAGTTACTACTAATCAAACCCTTGCTAGCCGAAACTATTTCAAACGAGCAGAAGTGAAGGAGAAGCAGAAGCAGTATAACCAACTTAAGACTATAAGTAGCAACCTCTAAGCCCGTGTAAACTTAGCAGTCACGCTTAGGTGATTCTGTGTCGGCCTATGAAGCCCCGATACTTCAAAAATAGAGACGTACTCGTGTCAGATACGTATCCGATACCGATACGCACCCGATACTTCTCGATACGTTCCCAAAGAGTATCTAATAATTTTTTAATTCTTTTTAAAAAATATTTGACTCGATACTTTTCAGATACATCTTTGATACTTCTTACCAACTAAGGATACTTCTCAGATACTTTTTCGATACCTCTTACCAACTAAGCACATGATTGTCACTCATATATGATAATAAAAGAAATAATACATTGTGATATGAATGAGATAAATATACATTGTGATATGAATTATATGTTTTTTTGTAATACAATAATTATATGTTTTTTCGTAATACAATAATTATATGTTTATAATGTTGGGGATAAACACGTGAAAAGGACAAGAAAGGGAGGTGGCGGCGCTAGGGGACAAAAGGAATGATTAGGGCAATATCAATAGAATAGTAAAAGCTGCACTGAATTTCAAAAAAGTAAGTTCCTAATTACATGCTACTGACGTCTGTATATATATATATATATACAATAAAACAGGCCCAGGCCCATAATTTCGACTAGCCCATTCGACTGGCCCATTTCGACTAGGTTTCTAACTACACCTACTATTATTACAAGCAATAGAATTACAAGGCATATCTCAATATTCCCTCCTAATTCACATTGCTGAGTGACATCATCCCAAGCATTGTTCTCAGTTCTTCGAATCTTCCCTTTTGCAATGGCTTGGTCATTGCATCAGCTACTTGAAGTTCCGAACAGCAATATTCCAGATTCAGCTTCTCATTGTTTACTTGATCACGCAGGAAGTGATATCTAGTCTCTATGTGCTTCGACCTACCATGCGCAACAGGATTCTTGGCGAGATCTATCGCAGACTTGTTGTCGATCAACAACTTCATTCCTTCGACCCTGTGCACTCCAATTTCGACCAATAGCATGCTCAGCCATGAAGCTTGACATGCTGCAAACGAAGCAGCCACATACTCTGCTTCACAAGAGGATAACGCAACTATACTTTGCTTCTTTGAGCACCAAGAGATGGGTGTCGATCCATGCATGAAGACATACCCACTTGTGCTCTTTCGATCACTCTTGTCTCCACTTCAGTCGGAGTCTGTGTAACCAAACACTTCAGCATCATTCTTCGACTCTGACTTGCTAGGGAATAGAATACCATAACTTTGTGTTCCCTTTATATACCTTAGTACTCTTTTCGCAGCTACTAGATGAGAGCTTTTCGGCTTCTCCATGAATCTGCTGATCATTCCGACACTAAACATAATGTCAGGTCGAGTGTTGCACAAGTACCTCAGGGAGCCCACAATCTGTTTGTAGAGGGTGGCATCTACTTCAATCCCTTCATCATCTTTCGACAGCTTGCTGCTTGTGTCTGTTGGTGTCGAAACCTCCTTACAGTTAATCATGTCGATTCTTTTCAGGATATCAGCTGCATACTTCGACTGATGCAGAAATATTCCCTTCTTCGACTCTGTAAATTCCATTCCTAGGAAATATGATAGATGTCCTAGATCACTCATTTCAAACTCAGACATCATCACTTTCTTAAAGGCTTCGACTTCGACTTCATTGCTGCCAGTTACTAGTAGATCATCTGCATACAGGCATAACAACAACTGAGTCGAAGTTCCATTCTTCTTCACATATACTCCATGTTCACTGGTGCATCTCATAAACTTCTGAGCCAAGAGAAATCCATCAATTCTCTTGTTCCACGCTCTTGGAGCTTGCTTGAGTCCATATAGGGCTTTCTCAAGCTTAAAAACCATGTCTTCTTGACCCTTCGACTCAAAACCAGGTGGTTGACAAACATAGACTTCCTCCTCCAGAGGTCCATTAAGAAATGCTGACTTTACATCTAGTTGATGTAGGGGCCAGCCTCTATGACTTGCCAATGCTACTACCAATCTTATGGTCTCGATCCTGGCTATTGGGGCAAAGACCTCATTGTAATCCAAACCAGGTTTTTGCAGGAACCCTTTGGCTACTAGCCTGGTCTTGTACTTGGCCACTTCTCCATTGGGATTGAGTTTGGTCTTGTAGACCCATTTCACGCCTATAGCCTTCTTTTGCCTTGGAAGTTCGACTAGCTTCCAAGTGCCATTCTTTTCGATTGACTTCAGCTCATCAATCATTGCTTCCTTCCACTGCTTGTGGCTAAGAGCTTCTTCCAGGCTCACTGGTTCTGCTTCAGCCATTAATGCAAAGTGTTTCAGGCCTCACTCTGTTGTAAGAGCAAAATCTGGGAACGTGTCGAATCCTTCTAGTCTTACTGATCTCTGCCTTTCCCTTTGCGACCTTCTTAAAGGTTCGACAGCAATGGGTTCTTCTGGCTCTTCAGTTTCGACCTCTTCATTCTGATCATTTCGATCAGAGACTTCGTCGAAGTCCATCATTGTAGGTTTCTCACAGCCTTCTTCCCAGTTCCAATGTTTCGACTCATCTACTACGACATCTCTGCTTTTCACTATTTTCTTCTGCACAGGATCATACAGTTTGTATGCTCCTGTCGAATGATAGCCAACAAGAATCATTTGTTGTGCTCTATCATCCAGCTTGCTTCTTAGTTGCTTAGGGACATGTCTATAGCATACCGAGCCAATTATTCTAAGGTGCTTGACACTCGGCTTTCTTCCCAGCCAAGCTTCTTCAGGTGTCTTCCCAATCAATTTCTTTGTGGGGCACTTATTTAAAATATACACTGCTGTGGCTACAAGTTCTCCCCATAAGCTATGAGGTAGTTTCTTCTCCTTCAACATACTTCTTACCATGTTGAGGATGGTCCTGTTTTTCCTCTCAGCAGTACCATTATACTGAGGCGTGTAAGGTGCAGTGACTTCATGCATAATTCCTTATTTCTCACAGAATTCGACAAATCCATGAGAATTGTACTCACCACCTCCATCGCTTCTAAGGGTTTTGATTGCACATTCACTCTGCTTTTCAATCATTACCTTAAACTTCTTGAATATTTCTAGTATTTCACTCTTCCTTTTGATCAAATACACCCAGGACATTCTAGTGTATCCGTCAATGAAGGTGACAAAGTACTTATTCCCTCCTAAGGAACATACTTCGAAAGGACCACAGACATCAGAAAATATCACCTCTAGCTTCTTCTCTGCTCTGCTAGGTACTTCTGATTTAAACGAGTTTCTTGGTTGCTTCGACTTGCAACAACTCTCGCAAACTTCGACAGGTACTTTTACTACAGGCAACCCATGAACCATCTTCTTTTCATGTAGTTGAATCAAGCTCTTGAAGTTTAGGTGGCCAAATCTTCTGTGCCACTTCCAGTGCTCCTCTTCGACAGTAGTCTGGAGACAATGTTCTTCGACTACTTGCAGCTTGATCTTGAAAGTTCTGTTACTCTGCATCGACACCTTCAAAATCATATTCTTGGTCGAATCGAACAAGCTGAGACTGTTATCACCCATTTCGACGGTGAAGTTTTTCTCATTCATCTGCCCAATACTTAGCGGATTGCTCCTCATATCTGGTACATAAACTACCCCTTGGATGTAGCACCACTTACCATCTTTCGACAGGAACTTTATGGTACCTACTCCTTCTGCAGTAACTCTACTATTATCTGCAAAACTTATCCTCTTTCTTACAGGCTTCAATTCGACAAACCACTCCTTGTGACAACACATGTGGTTTGAACAACCTGTGTCGAGATACCATTCGACAGACTTCTCTTCAGTCGAATTTGTATCAGCCTTCAACAACAGTAATTCTGGGTCAGTAGCTGTCATGAATGACAATTCTTCATCATCATTGCTGGCAATGTTGGAGGCATCACCAGTGTTTCCACTGCCCTGCCACACACACATTGCACAAGTATTTTGAGCATCGCAAGTGAATCCACTTATACAAGTGTTCCCACTATTTTGCTCGCTACTTTCAGAAATTCCTTCATTGAGTCGAATCTCATCTTCGACAGCCATCAGCATTAACTCCTCTGTGTCAAAGTCTGAGTCACCATCATTAGCAAACTTGGCTTCTGCATCTTTATCCCTAGGTACTTTCTTGTTTTGACACTTGTTTCTATAATGCCCAAATTGCTGACAGTTATAACACTGAACTTTCGACAGGTCTCCCTTCTTCTTGTCGAAAGATCCTTGTTCTTTCTTCTCACTGCTTGATCCCTTTTCTCTACCCTTCTCCTTGTTGCCTGCCTTCCAATTTCTCTTAGAGGAGTATGAAAGCAAGGCTTGTTCAGTTTCTTTCTCCGAACTTCTCTGCCTTATTCTTAATTCATGAGCTTCTAAGGAACCCCTGAAGTTCATCTAACTTCAACGTATCTAGGTCCTTGGATTCTACGATAGCAGTGACAACATAGTCGAATTCCTGGGTTAAGGATCTGAGCACCTTTTCGACTTTATTTACTTCAGTCACAGTTTCACCATTACCTTTCATTTGATCAGTTAATGCTACTAACCTCGTAATGAATTCTCCAATCGATTCTCCATCTGTCATCTTCAAGGCCTTGTACTATTTCCTGAGCGACTGAAGGCGTATCTTCTTCAGTCTATCTGCTCCTCCATACGAGTTCTTGAGGATGTCCCAGGCTGCCTTTGCTGAATCACTGTCGATGATCAGGTTCAGGACATTGGAATCAACGCATTGGTGAATCAAAAACAGCCCTTTTCCATCTTTCTTCCTCAGTGAATGGTGGTTATTCCTCACCGCTTCAGTGGCGTTTGCTGCCAAGGGTGGAACACCATCATTCACGACATCAAGTACATCTTGATATCGAAACAACACCTTCATCTGCGCACACCATTGTTCATAATCCTTTTCGTCGAAGATTGGGAGGTTCCCCAGAATACCTCCACCAGAGTTGTCTCGCGCTGCCATGGATCTTGATAGATTTTGTAAGGATCTAACAAGCTTTGATACCAGTTTGTTGGGGATAAACACGTGAAAAGGACAAGAAAGGGAGGTGGCGGCGCTAGGGGACAAGAGGAATGATTAGGGCAATATCAATAGAATAGTAAAAGCTGCACTGAATTTCAAAAAAGTAGGTTCCTAATTACATGCTACTGACGTCTGTATATATATACAATAAAACAGGCCCAGACCCATAATTTCGACTAGCCCATTCGACAGGCCCATTTCGACTAGGTTTCTAACTACACCTACTATTATTACAAGCAATAGAATTACAAGGCATATCTCAATATTCCCTCCTAATTCACATTGCTGAGTGACATCATCCCAAGCATTGTTCTCAGTTCTTCGAATCTTCCCTTTTGCAATGGCTTGGTCATTGCATCAGCTACTTGAAGTTCCGAACAGCAATATTACAGATTCAGCTTCTCATTGTTTACTTGATCACGCAGGAAGTGATATCTGGTCTCTATGGACCTTTCTTAGGGAAAAGTATGCCTGTATTTATAGGAAATCGTGCCCCTTTGTGGGTCGTTGGATTGGTAGAGTCGATCTTGACCGTCCAAGCATGTTGGGCTCGCATGAGGTGGATATGGGCTGAATCGGTTGGGCTGATCCACATCACTGTCTAGATGCACCTCCTGGTTTTGCTAATGGGACCCCTTAGTTGACTATAGAACAGTTGCCCCCCAAGCCGAGATTATTCCGAATGATGGTCTTGGCTTGAAGGATTTTCGTCGGTTTGCTGGATCTACGAGGTTACGCGGAACACTGCCTTTGTAACAACCGTGTTATGTCATTTTCACTCTCTAGAGTAAAAAAGGAGGGTCGCGCCCTCATGGGCGCCTTGCACTTGGTGATTTGCACATCGGGGAGAGGTTCCCTCATGGGCGCCTTGTGCTCGATACTTTGCATGAGAGAGATTGGCGCCCTCATGGGCACCTTACACATGGTGTTTTGCACATTGGGGAGTGGTGCCCTCATGGGTGCCTTGTGCTCGATACTTTGCATGAGAGAGATTGGCGCCCTCATGGGCATCTTACACTTGGTGTTTTGCACATCGGGGAGTGGTGCCCTCGTGGGCGCCTCGTGCAAGATCATTTGCATGAGTGGGTTGGCGCCCTCATGGGTGCCTTGCACTTGGTGATTCGCCCAAGTAAGAGAGTGGCGCCCTCGTGGGGGCCTTGTGCTTGATGTATTGCGCTAGTGAGGTTGTCGCCCTCACAGGTGCCTTGCACTTGGTAATTCGCCCAAGTAAGAGAGTGACGCCCTCATGGGTGCCTTGCACTTCGTAATTCGCCCAAGTAAGAGAGTGGTGCCCTCGTGGGTGCCACGTGCTTGATGATTTGCACCAGAGAGGTTGGCGCCCTCGTGGGCGCCTTGAGCCACAGTGCTAAGTTCTGCTGTTGGCGCCCTCCTGGGCGCCTTGCTAGACGTTTGTTTGCTCCTAAGAGTAGGTACCCTCCTGGGTGCCCTTGGTGTTGTTCCCTGCGTGCGTGCGCTGGGTGTCTTTTCGTGGAGCAGATTTTGCTTTCAGACCGCCCCCTTGCCAGGCGCCCCTCTGCTGGGTGCTGCTTGCTCCTGACAGGCGCCCTCATGGGCGCTGGTTGCTTCTGCCAGGCGCCCTCATGGGTGCTGGTTGCTTCTGCCAGACACCCTTATGGACGCTGGTGGCTTCCTTGCAGGCGCCCTCATGGGCGCCCTCCTTGCCAGGCGCCCTCTTGGGTGCCGACTTGTGTAGACGGGTGCTTGGCACTTTGCTTTATTTTTTTGCTGCTCATCTTGTCCCTTAGCCTGCTTTTCTTGCTTGATCTGCCAGATCCGTGGTGTTGCGCGAAGCGCTACCTCCTAAAAATAGGCGGGTATTTGTCTTGTGGTCCACATTTTCTTATTTTAAAATTTCGTGGAGGAGTAGGGACCAATCCATCATTGGAGCGCTTTCTTGGAAGGTGGAAAGGAGTAGGGGCCAAGTAATTGTTAACCCTAGCGTCTACTTCAAAGAGGAGGAAGGAGTAGGGACCAAGTCACCAACCTAGTGCCTCCTTAAAATGCAAGAGGAGGGAGTATAGTCCACTTGTTTCAACGTCTTTTCTTCCTGGTAAGTATTTGTTGTTCGTTACCGTTTATTTACGTTGTTGACAGTGCCCTCTTGCCAGGCACCCTCATGGGCGCTAGCTGCTTCATATTAGCGCCCTGCCAGGCGCCCTCCAAGGCGCTGGCTGCTCCTGACTGGCGCCCTGCCAGGCGCCCTCATGGGCGCTGGCTGCCTTGACTGGCGCCCTGCCAGGCGCCCTCATGGGCGCTGGCTGCCTCATTGGCGCCCTGTCAGGCGCCCCTATGGGCGCTGGCTGTCTTCTTTAGCGCCCTGCCAGGCGCCCTCATGGCCGCTGGTTTTGTGTGGACGTGTGCTTGGCACTCCGTTTTATTTTTGTCGTTCCTCCTGACTCTTAACCTGCCTTCTTACCTATGAATTCTCAGGGCTTGCTTGGTACCGAGGGAAGTTGCTCTTACCATCATCCATTGACGTTCCCGCGAGTCTTTGCGGCTTCTAATTTACTGAGGTAACTTCCGGGCGGACTTTCCGTTTATCTTTCTAGCTTCTTTGTTCTTTTGAGCATGTCTTGTCTTGCAAAGTCTCCAACCTCGGGGGAGGAGGTTGTCTCTAAGTTTTCCTGTCTGTCTCGCGACTGCTTGTTCTGCCCCCTGTCCCGTAGGTTGAGAGATGGCAAGGACGAAGAAGACGGCTCGGATGCACCCTACCGCTCACCTTGCTAAGAGTCAAGCTGACGACTTTGAAGAGGGGACTGGTGATACCGTGCCTTCGAAGGGGACTGGTGCCCTTGGCTTTGTTGATACTTCCTTTGTCTTGCTTATTTTTCACGCTTCTGAACGTATCATCTCCTATCGCCTCGTGGCAATGTTCTCTTTGTCAGGAGTTTATCAGAATCGATCCGATTTAAATTCCGCACTAGAGGTTGCGACATTTGCGATGCCGCTTCGCCCATCTAGGGACTCTGACAGGAGTTTATCAGAATCGATCTGAACTTAACTCACCCATCAGAGGTTGTGACCTTTTCGATACTGCTTCGCCCATCTAGGGGTGTTCAGTGGAGTGCATATGAGCACAAAAGCATCTGCATGAAGCAAAGCGTATGATTGAAGAAGCATTTGATTGAAGAAGCATCTGCATGAAGCAAAGCGTATGATTGAAGAAGCATTTGATCAAACCTATGTTGACTAAGAAGATCAAAATTCTGCTCAGCCACTTAATTGCGTTTATGAATGCATCTTCAAGAGAAGCAAAAGATTAACTGTACGAGGATTCTTCAATGATCAAGAAGTTAATACAACAAGGAGAAAACGACAAGAGTGAAAAAGCTAATCTCGTATAGTGGAATTGGAAAAGAATATTTACGTACATAGTATTGTTTGAGCTGGTCAATGAAAAATGACATCTTGTTGCATTCAATGCATATGTCTTTCAAGGAATCTTGCCAGCTCATCTACAACAGATACATTTTATTGTAGTTTCTCTCAATGGTCATATTAACTGCTCACACTATAAGTAGATGATTTTAACATCTCTTCTACATACAAGTGAGAAGTTACCAGAATGTGCAAAAGAAATAGAAGCCTCAGTTCTCAAAAGAAAGCAAAGGAAAGAAACTCTTCAGGTAAAATAAGAATATAAACAAAATAAGAAATCTCTTATAGTGTCCAGAGAAGACACTTCAAAACACTCATATTCTGGTTCACTAAAGAAGAAGATTGAGTATGCGAGAGTATAAGAGAAAGTCTCATATGAAATACTCTTTATGCATATCAAAGAGAAGGTTTTCAACATTTATTCTTCATAATAGCGACTACGCGCTATAAAGAAGAGCAACGCTACCGCGGTTTAACTATCTCTATTTCTTTAGTAGTCTATTCAGAAAAGGCAAAGTTCATATAAAATATACATATGAAGAAAACGCCTTTGAACAAGTTCTAGTTTTATTGAATATCCTCTCTAGTGAGAGTTGACTGGAACTTTTCAGAACTCTGTTGTATGACAATGGAGCAAGCCTTGATTTTATATAGGATTTGTAATATATGTTTATATGCTCTGAAAAGAGTTATAAATCCTAGGATGATTTAGTTTCACATAGATACTAACTCAAGCTCGTATTGTTAAATGACTTGGTGTCACTCAGACACTAACTCAAGTACGTTGTAAATGGCCCAATAGTGGCAACAATCTTAACTTGACATAAGGGGTCTAGAGAGACGCTAAACACTTAGTTCTCGCTAAGCAATTAGCTAGTATTAGTGAGTTTCTCAAATTTGTTGCCCAAAGAGGCTATAATACTCATATAGCTTGGAGAGGCTCTGTACAATACTCTTAGAGCCTGGAGAGGCTATGAATAATACTCTTGTAAAGCCTTGAGAGGCAGAAGTTAAGAATACTCTTCATAGTTGAATAAATACTTAAAGTTTCGAGGCAAAATGACTCTATAATGGGTGGACTAGATTTAGCAACAGTTGTTGTAAACTAAGATAAACATAACTGTGTATTCTTATCTTAACTCTCTATGATTTACTTTGTGTGTTTACTGCTTTCTGTTTTACAAGCAATGACAGTGAGATCTTCTGGTCGATGACCTTAAGCTTAAGACGTTTGTAGCATTTTCTCTGATCAAACAATACCTCATCATCTATTTTATGCGAGTAGTTTTAATTTAAGATCAATACAATTCAAACCCCTCCTTTCTGGTGTATTCCTCCTTTCTGGACTTCCTACTCGCGAACTTACATGTCTTTAATATTCTGAGCAACGAGCGCATATAGATGCCATGATTTGTATCTTCTGCAACTAAGTTTAGTGTGGAGAAAATCCTGACAACACACTATAAAATAGTGGCCTAGTCCCAAGTTAATTGAAGGCCATGAAGTAGAGCGAACAACTCAATGTGGAGGTTACTGGAGACCCCAGTGTTGCCTGCAAAACCAAGAAGTAAGGTGCCACCATCATTCCATAGCAGACCGCCAATTCACCACAAAAAAAGCTGATTAGCGAGGGAATTAGCAAGGGAATTTTTAGTCCCTCGCTAATTCTGTCATTAGCGACGAAATTTTTAGTCCCTCGCTAATTAGCGACGGAATTTTCCGTCACTTGCTAATTTCTGACAGTTTTCAGATCACAAGGCTTCGTGCAGGTGATTAGTGACGGAGTTTTCAATCCCTCGCTAATTCCCTCGATAATTTCTGCCAGTTTTCAAATCATAGGGCTCCGTGCAGGTGATTAGCGACAGAATTTTCAGTCGCTCGCTAATTTTTTGACTTTTCAGCTTATTTATCCTCACACACACACACACACACACACACACACACACTCTCTCTCTCTCTCTCTTCTCTCCTACTCTCCTCACACTCTTCACTCTTCTCTCTTCTTCTCTCCCACCTTCCCATAACTTCCACCACCACGTCCTCTCATCATCACCCTCTCTCTCACTCTCTCTTTCTCCCTTACTCTTCTCCTTCTCTCTCTACCCTATTACCCTTCACCACCACCACATAGCTTGTTTCACTCTCTCTCTCTCTCTCTCTCTCTCTCTCTCTCTCTCTCTCTCTCTCTCTCTCTTTTTCTCCCTTACTTTTCTCCTTCTCTCTACCCTAATACCCTTCACCACCACCACCACCACACCACCACCACAGAGCTCGTCTCTCTCTCTCTCTCTCTCTCCCTTACTTTTCTCCTCCTCTCTCTACCCTAATACCCTTCACCACCACCACCACCACATAGCTCGTTTCTCTCTCTCTCTCTGTCTCTCCCTTCTCTTCTCCTTCTCTCTACCCTAATACCCTTCACCACCACCACCACACCACCACCACACCACCACCACCACCACCACACCACCACCACCACCACATAATAATATTAATAATAATAATAATTAGCGACGAAATATTCCCTCGCTAGTTAGCGAGGGATTCAAATTTCCCTCGCTAATACCCATTAGCGAGGGTATAGCGACGAATTTGGGGCATTTAGCGAGGGAAACATCCCTCGCCAATGAGCAATTTTTTTGTAGCGATTCCTGAAGGCTGAGGATTACCCAATCTTCTACCATCAACATTTAAAATGATTGCATCTCCCCTAGAAGGATGCCAAAAAGTTCATCGGGGATTGAGGCGAGTTTTATCTGAAGAGAGATAGTTGAGATGATGAGGTTGGCATAATACCTTATGGTAAGTTGCAACTAGAACAAATGAACAGTCTCCCGAGCAGAGCATATAGTGTTCCTAGCCCTCTAGAGCCACCAAATACCTACAAGGAAACAATGAGAGGGAGTGCTTGAAAGGCCCTTCTTGAGCCAGGCCTGGGAATTTCCCTCTTGGAAGAACTCATTGACTTAGAAGCTAAGAGTATTCGATATGCGAGTAGATAAGTAGAAATCCTTGAGACACTGTAACATCTTTTTGGTCATACATCATTAACAAATTGAAGAATGATACATCTCTCTTATATGGAGCATAACCGAGGTGGGGAGGTAATCATGGCAAGAAGTAAAAATAAGAAAGTTCATGTTGCACAAATAATATGGAGACCCTCATATTGCACCTTATACTAATGGCCGTTCACACACACATTCCCCACCACTGGTTTGGTTAGGTCTATTTCCACATATATTCGTGCAAAATGACCTTGTTTGACCTTAAGAGTATTTGTGTCAACCTTCACAGGTATCCGTACAATTGCTCCTAGCGCTAGAAAGAAGCTTCCACCATAGTAGCTAGACAAGGTTTAGACGCGAAAACGTATTCAAATCGTAGTTCTCTCTACTTTGGCTAGAGGGGAGCAAATTTAGGAGTCTATTGAGATATGGAAGGTAATGATCAAAAAACATACAGACATCCATCTAACATGATTGTTTCTTTGTCAGTGAGTAGGTTTCATTTAACAATGTAGAAACCATTATCTATATACATGATATCAAACCCTCATGCGAGATCATATTTTTTCAGCCTCTCCTTCAGCACATGATATCCCACAGTCTTGCTTAAGATTTTAGTCAAATAACGCATTCTTCCAAGGAGTGCAAAGTTCCAGGAAATACTTTTCATCTAGTGTCACCATTGGTATCCATCCGTTTCTCCTTAGAAGGATATGTGCACCAATCTTGTAGCAAGTAAATCTACCTACTCCTTGATTGGCAATCGTCATGCTCTTCAGTCAACATATCTCTAAAAGAAGGCTTTGTGGGTAGAGGTCATCTAATGCCCTCATCCCACTACAAAAAAACAGGTTATTTGCGAGGGACATTAGCGAGGGAATACTGTTCCCTCGCTAGAACTGACATTAGTGACGACATTTGCGAGGGAAAAAGGGCCCTCGTTTGTTTTGATCATTAGCGATGGAATTTTGAACATTAGCGACGGACTGGTCCGTCGCTAACTATTGGGAGGAAATCTGAAATTAAAACAGCACGGAAACCGAAGGGATTAGCGACGGAAATAAGGGTCCCTCGCTAACTATTTTGACTGTTCCAGTCTTGGTTAGCGTGAAGGGATTAGCGACGGAATGGTCCCTCGCAAATTCTGTCGCTAACCCCACTTAAATTGTATTAGATCCCTCATTTATCTCTCATTGTTTACTCTTCACTTCACTTCCTCACTCTTCTCTCTC
Source organism: Astragalus membranaceus (assembly GCA_039519185.1). Taxonomy (NCBI): domain Eukaryota; kingdom Viridiplantae; phylum Streptophyta; class Magnoliopsida; order Fabales; family Fabaceae; genus Astragalus; species Astragalus membranaceus. The sequence continues at coordinate 126,653,028 of CM076849.1, forward strand.
ACGAACCCAAACTCTCTTCTCTCATTTCCACCACCACCACCACACCACCACAACCATCTGTCGCCCTTTCTCCTCTCTCTCTCCTACGCGAACCTCTCTCTCTCACTGGAGCTCTCCCTTTTCACCACCACCGGAGCTCGCCCTCTTCACCACCACTGGAGTTCTCCCTCTTCACCACTGGATCTCTACCTTTGGAGGTTTTGATTTTTACTTTTTATGATGTTGTTTTGATTTTTATTTTTTATGATATTGTTTTGTTAGGATTTGTAAATGTAGTTTTGTGATATTGTTGTTTGGTACTTTTAGTGAATTTAGTTTTGTGATATTGTTGTTTTGAAAGAAGAAAATAGAATTAGGTTTTGTGATATTGTTGATTGTGGTTTGGGTAGGGTTTTAGGTTTGGGTAGGGTTTTAGAAGAACAAAATGGGATTAGGATTTGTAGAAATTGTGTAGGATAAAAATTTGAAGTTGAAATTGAAATTGTTTGTTGAAATTGAAGTTGTTTTATTGAAATTGAAATTAATAGTGAATTTATTTATGTTTTTTGCTTGAAATTGAAATGGTTTTACTGAAATGTGTTATTGAAAAGTGTATCATTACAGTTGTTAATTGAAAAGTGTTTAATTGTTGTTTTGATGAACCCTAGGTTAGATGACTGTGTATTGTTGATGGAAAAGGGTGAGGTGATGTCGTCCCTCATCCCCATATTTTGCTCGAAATCATCTCCATTGAGATAATTGCGAGACGATACTAACAATTTTAAGGTTGGGAGTTAGAAATAATTTCCTTCACTACTTATATGGAAAAGGGTTTTGTCTGATCTATCCTTAACCCCCATATTCGGCTCGAAATCATCTCCACTGAGATCATATCGATGCCACTAACTTGATAGATTATTGGGAATGTTAAGGGAATCTAACACGTTTTCTTAAATGCGTGTAGATGAATTTGTATGAATTTAATCGTGGTTGGGTGTATGATCGGTTATATCCTAGAAGAGTGGGTTTGAAGGAATCTTTTGTAATTTGGGTTGAACAGTTTTTTATGGTAGTGTGGCGTCATGAATTGGCTAAACGGGAAAAGGGGGTTAGATGTCCATGCTTAAATTGCGACGCTGTACTTATTAGGACCGATAATGAAATTAGGGAGCACTTGTATCATTGGGGGTTTAGGCCTAATTATTGGATTTGGGTGGACCATGGAGAACAACAACGTCAAAATTTTGAGGTAGGGGCTTCAAGCAGTTCTGGTGTTCCACGTAATGAATTTTTTGAGTCGATGGAAAACATGATTTGTGATGGTCTCAGGGTGAATGTGCCATTTGATGAGCCTCAATATGACGATCATGATGAACTTCCAAATGAAGATGCACAAAAATTTTATAATTTGTTAAGAGATTCAAACAAACCGTTGTTTGAAGGCTCGCCACAGTCAAAATTATCTATGTGTGTGAAACTTTTAGCTCTCAAGTCCATGAGTAATATTTCTGAGATGGGTTTAAACTATGTGACTGAAATGATGTTGGAAGGGACACATAATAAGGATAATTTGCCAAAAAGTTATTATGAAGCAAAGATGTTAGTTTCGAAGCTGGGATTGAAATTTAAGAAGATTGATTGTTGTGAGAAAGGGCACATGTTGTTTTACAACAATGAATTTTGTAAAAATGATGGTGAGCTACTTGAATGCAAATTCCGTGGAAACCCAAGGTATCATGATCGTAAAGGGGAAAAACGTAATTATAAACCTATCCCTGTAAAGTCGATGTTCTATTTGCCTATAGTTTCCAAGGTTGCAAAGAATGTTTGCATCGACCAAAATTGCGCAGAAAATGACTTGGCATTATGACAATAGGCGAACCTCAAACGACATTTTACGCCACTCATCTGACGGTGAAGCGTGGAAGTACTTTGATCAAGTGCATTCAGATTTGCCTCAGACCCATAGAATGTTCGGCTTGGCTTGTGCTCTGATGGATTTACTCCATATATCCAAGCATCGGCGTCACCCTACTCTTGTTGGCAAGTCATTGTTACCCCTTACAATCTTCCTCCTAAGATGTGCATGACTAAACCGTATATGTTTTTGACTTGTCTGATACCTGGTCCATTCAATCCAAAAGCTAACATTGATATCTTTTTGGAACCTCTGATTGGTGATCAAGGGTGTTCATGGGTCGGTTTGGATCGGATTTGACCAAATCCGCTGCCCGAACCAATGATAATGATTCGGTTTGGGATGGTTCGGATTTTACATTTTTTCCTCCAAAATCCGAACCAAACCGAACCGATATTGGACGGGTTGGTTTGGATTGGGCTCACGGGTCATTCACTAAAATATTAATTTTCTAAAATATAAAAAAAAACATTTTTTTTATGATATTCCAACACTTTAAATAGCTAAAAAAATTGAAAATCACACGAAATCAAACTCAAATCCACTAATAGTCTTCCCATTCATAGTATTAAAATTTTACAACTTAATCATAAATTATTAAGGTAAAAATTCTAATAAAATCGTGTGCATCTAAAATTACAAAATTGTTATGACGTAATATGGGTTGGTTCGGGTTCGCGGATTTGATTTTTAAAATCCGTTGCCCGATCCAAACAACTACGGGTTGGTTTGGATTTGTTCGATTTTGACCCGAACACGAAAAATATCCGAACCAAACATATCGGTTTGGATTGGATCGTGGGTTGGTTTGGATTTGCCCGAACCACTGAACACCCCTATTGGTGATATTAAGAGATTGTGGGGGTGGTGTTTTGACATATGATGCAGCACGAAAAAAGAATTTTATGATGAGAGCCGTATTGATGTGGACAATTAACGACTTTCCTGCTTATGGTATGTTGTCTGGTTGGGGGACTCAAGGTAAATTTGCATGTCCCCACTGCATGGAACACACAAAGGCGCTTACCCTAAAGTACGGGGGCAAGAGTTCTTGGTTTGACTCGCATCGTAGATTCTTATGGCAAGATCATAAATTTAGAAAGAACAAGAAGGCCTTCAAGAAAGGGGTAGTTGAAACAGATGGACCACCACCTTTGTTGACATCAGGTGAAATCTGGAGCAGAGTTATGGATTTGCCACAAGCCACGGAGGTAGGGGAACTCACCCGGCTGGATGGTTATGGACAGGTGTACAATTGGACAAAAAAAAGCATATTTTGGAATCTCCCATATTGGAAAGATAATCTGTTGAGGCACAATCTCGATGTTGTGGACATCGAGAAGAATTTCTTTGACAACATATTTGTCACTGTTTTATGTATTTTAAAATTTATTATTTATTATTAAAATAAACAGGTAAAAAAGTAGGTTTATCAAAAAAAAATTCAATAAGTTGGGCATTAGCGAGGGAATTAGCGAGGGAAATTGGACGCGTGGTTGTCAGAGTTTAACCACGTGGCTGTCTTTATTAGCGAGGGAATTAGCGGGGGATATTTTCGTCACTAATTAGCGAGGGATTCAGATTCCTTCGCTAATCTCATTAGCGAGGAGCAATTTAGCGACGGAACATGTCCCTCGCTAATGGGAATTAGTGACGGATTTTGGGCATGTAGCGAGGGAATAATCCGTCGCTAATTAGCAAATTTTTTGTAGTGTCCAGAGGTTTGGCCAGCGTTGGAGAGGCTATTCGTTGTAAAGAAAAAAAGTCCTCACGTTTTTTGCGGAGTGCTTGCGATTCTCAATTGTTGTAGTCGTATTTGGTCCAACAGAACTTAATTAGCTAGTAGTTTGTAGAGTGCTAACCATTCTCATTTCTTGTAGTCAGCTGATCTGAATTTAGTCGATCTTAGTTTAGTCGATATGGACTCAGAAGATCAAGATTCAACTGATCGTCAAATATTGGCAGAAAAACCACTATAGCACCAAATAATTTTTTTTACCAAACTAGCACACATTTTAAAACATGACCAGAAGTCGCCTCCCCCAGAAACGACTTCTGAACTGAAAAATGCAATTTTTTTTGCTTTTCATGTTCAGAAGTCGCCTCCCCCAGGGTGACTTCTGAACTGTGTTTTTTATTTTTTATTTTCTTTATATTAATTTAATAAAGTTATACTAATTAATTTAATTAATTTAAAAAATTAATAATGTTAATTCTAAATAGAAATTATTAAATTTCTTTATATTTTTTCGTTTTCAATTTTAGTCCCTCATGACTTTTAATAGCGCTTCAAAACTTTTAATAGCGCTTTTTTGACCTTTTGTAAGGGCTATTAAAAGGTTTGAAGCGCTATTAAAAGTCACGAGGGACTAAAATTAAAAACGAAAAAATAAGATGAGGACCAAAACGCCTATTTCGTTAATGTAGGGACTAAACTTAGAAGGAGCCGATTTTGTAGGGACTAAAAACATATTTTACCCTTGATTTAATTAGTAGCACACATTTTATAATTAATATTTTTTTTGCCACACATTTTATAATTAATTTAGAATTAAGATTATTAATTTTCTAAATTAATTAAATTAATTATTATAATTTTATTAAATTACTATAAAGAAAATAAAAAATAAAAAAACACATAAAAAAAGTATATAAGTTTATAAATGTCGGCAAGATCTTGGCCGTTTATAAGTGTCGGCAAGATCCTAGCCATTTAAAAATTTGACCACGTGTATATAAAAAAGTTACACCATGTGTCTAAAAAAATGATTTTTATACCATTTAGGGGACAATTTTTATTATATTTAATTTAATTTTTTGACCGAAAAAATATATGGCCTTGTAGTGTCGGTGCAATCTAGGCCATTTAAAGTGTCGGTGCAATCTGGACCATTTAAACTGTCGGTGCAATCTAGGCCATTTAAAGTGTCGGTGCAATCTGCGCCATTTAAAGTGTCGGTGCAATCTGGACCATTTAAAGTGTCGGTGCAATCTGGGCCATTTAAAAAAGTAGGTATTTAACGGCCTAGATTTTGCCGACACTCTTTAGGGTTTCATATTTTCCACATAAATAGACCCATTACATTTCACTTCTTTCACACAGAACAAAAGAAAATGACCACTTCCTGTACACTTTACTGTCAGGGCCACCTCAATTACAATGAAGAAGGTGTCTATTTTGATAGTCCAAACACCATTTTTTCCACGCTTGAAAACAACACCGCCTTCGCCGCTCTCAAAGAAAAACTAACGGAAAAGGTGCAGCTGGAGGGTGAGGAGCAAGAAGTCACTCGTATTGTTTATCTCTACCCAACCTTGTCGGCAAATAGACGTGTTCGATGGATCAAAATGGATGTCATGAAAGAGGAAGACGTTCGACGCATGATGGACAGACATCAAATGTTTCAACTTCGGAGTGCAATTGAGTTGTGCGTCCAAAGCCGTAATACCTTTGAATCCTTAATTCGTCTTGTTTTCCCTAATGGGCGCTAATAAGGTGCAGCTAGAGGGTGAGGAGCAAGAAGTCACTCAATTCGTCGTGTTTTCAGACCATCTAAGTAGTTTGTATTATGTTTTCGTCTCGTTTCGTTTTGAATTTTCTAATGGTGTATTTCTGGGAACTCTGTTGTTTATTTAAGTATTTCTTCTATAGCCGATAATTTTTTTTTTCACAATAATATTTATAATTAATTTAGAATTAATAATATTAATTTTCTAAATTAATTAAATTAATTAAATTAAATTTATTTAAATTAATCAGAAGAAAAAGAAAAAAAAAACACAGTTCAGAAGTCACCATTGGGTCGTCAAGATCTTGACCGTTGAAACTGCACTTTGCACTATATATGCACTTTGTAATGTGCTACTAATTAAATCAATACAGTTAGTTCCATATTTCTATTTAGCGCATAATTTTTTTTTCACCACAAATTTAATAATTTCTATTCAGAATTAACATTATTAATTTTTTAAATTAATTAAATTAATTAATATAACTTTATTAAATTGATATAAAGAAAATAAAAAATAAAAAACACACAGTTCAGAAGTCACCCTGGGGGAGGCAACTTCTGAACATGAAAAGCAAAAAAAATTGCATTTTTCAGTTCAGAAGTTGTTTCTGGGGGAGGCGACTTATGGTCATGTTTTAAAATGTGTACTAGTTTCGTAAATAATCTAAAAAGTGTGTTATTTTAGTAAAAAAAATTTATTTGGTGCTACAGAATGCTTTTTCTGCCACAAATATTCTCTCATTACTCGAGTGGTTTGACCAACTATTTTTTTTCTTCGATAAGTGGTTTGACCAACTATGTTTTGATGTAAACAAAAGGATAAATAAGAAAATTGTAAAGCAAGTTTTTATTTTTGAAATGGGCCAAACAATTGAGATATAATATCACATCTACGATAATTTCACTGGTGAAAAAAAGATATTTAGCGTCGGTTAAATTGGACATTTAGCGTCGGTTATCGCCCGACGCTAAATCGCCCGATGCTAAATGTCATGCATGTAGCATTGGTTATTTAACGGACGCTAAATGTCATATTTATCATCGGGTGTTCAGATAACCGATGCTAAGTGTCCATTTCATCACTGTTTTTTTGCTGTCTGAAAATGACATTTAGCATCAGGTGTTTGAAACAACCGATGCTAAATGTCCTGAAAGTGACATTTAGCATCGGTTATTCCAAACAACTGATGCTAAATGTCATTTTTATTGATACATTTAACATCGGTTGTTTGAAACAACCGATGCTAAATGTCATTTTCTCGACAAAAAAGACATTTAGCATCGCTTGTTTGAAACAAGCGATGCTAAATGTCTAGTTTCTTTTTATACATGCCTCACAAACATCACTTACAACATCAATTCATTCAAGAAGAGAATAATATATTCAAGAACTATGGTAATTACATTGATTCATTTCCCAAATAACTAAATATAAAATCTTGCACAATTCCAAACAGTAAACTGCGAACAAGTACAACATTCTTTCGTTCAGTATACCAGCCAATCAATATACAACTCACTGATCCAACTATTTCTTCTACTTTATCAAAGAGCTTAAAAACTAGTAAATGAACTGAAATCAGTCAGTATACCAGCCAGTAAATCGATGAGATGTGACAATTGAAACAAAACCAAAACCACCCTGTTGGGCATATTGAAAAATAAATGAATGCCAAAGCAACTGATAAAAAGATAGATATGAATTACTGGGTATGAAGGGTCTTGCACAGCCATTTTTACATTCGGCCCAAAGACAATCTGCCACAAAAAGAAAATAAAAGATAGAATTAGTTACATTCACGAATTATGGAAAACACCCAATAGGCAGAATAAGTGATTAAAGTGATGAAAAATAAATAATAAGTCCTAAAGCAATCAATATCACAAAAAAAGACAATCGATGATGAAATTACAGTTTCATTCACTCATTAGCATTTTATGAAGGCACTATATGCTTATAGAAGAATATTAAATTGTGTCCAAGGTTCAGAAAGATTTCAAGAAACAATACTGTGATGTGAACAGAGTTAATCGAGTGATAAAAATATTTAATAAAAGACCAATTTAGAACATGAGGAATACTAGTAGACGTAAAATCAACTTCCACTAGATCCAAGCTTGAGGTCAAAACTGGATAGCATCAACGGATACGCTAAATCCTTTACTTGAGGCCTAACTACTGAGGAAAAATATTCAGAGTATAACTCACACATAAAAATGCATATAATTCCTTTACATTGCCAATTTCAAATATTATTATAAACTTGAAAATGGCATCATTCATAGAAATAGTCAGCGGTTGAAAATGTAATCCCAGCACAAGTAAAAGGAGAAAGAGAATTAATAAACGTAAACGAAGCAACAAAACATATTCAAATAAAATTTCTGTCAAAGAGAAATGATAAGTTTTATAGAAGTCTTATAGTGAATGGAAAAATAATAGAACACATTCAATCAAAGTTTCATAGAAGAAATGTTAAGTTGCAAAACTCATACCGAATCTGCAGCTTCTTGAGAGTAAAACTCTTGAATCCTTTTACTAGTTTTCAGAATGCAGGCCACATACCAACTCTTTGAACAATGGTTTGGGTGTTCGAATTTTATGACCGGAGCTTAGCATATCCCAGGGTCTTCTTACCCTATCAAGATCTCCTTTATCATCACAAAGTGAAAGATGTATCTCCGTGGACAAATTGAGCTGCTTAAATACTTTTGATGCGGTAAAACAGAGAAGTGCCAAAATGTATTGGAATAAGTATCCAAAAGTAAAACAAAATACCCAAGAAAGAGGAACACGAGAATACAGGAACTTTACCTCAAGAGTGAAAGATGGCATAAAAGGTTCCAATAAACAAGCTAGAATATATACAAGCCCAGCTGCAGTCTTGATAACAAGGGAGCAGAGAGGTTGATCTTGCTTGTAAAGCTTCCAAAATTGAGCTTCCTATATAGTTAATTGCACAAAAAGTTAAGAAGCAAGTTGCACAGCCATTTAACATCAACATATATAATAAATGATTATTAGGTGGTGAAGAAATATAAAAATAGAGTATATAGCAATTCCAAAGTTACCTGCAGATATGCATTCCCGTCGCTGGATATGTTCATTGCACTTCTCAATCCCTGCTTTAGATATGTTGGAATGAACTGTTAAATAATAATAACAGTTTATAATTTTTTGATGTATCAAAAGACATAGTAATATGAACTATATGACCTGTGCTACTTGTTTGTCCATAACTCATACTCAACTCTGTTGTCAGGGTGAGGTACTGATTCTCTCCAATCTATTCTTAATAGAACTTCATCTTTGTTATTTAAAGCTTGTTTTAATGTATCACCAAAGTTTTTTTCTACTAGAGCTGATGGAATTACAATTTTCTCTCACTACAAGAAAAGCTGGACTTTGCGGCGGGCTAAATCCGCCGCAAAATCCCAATTTGCGGCGGATATTTGGACTTTGCGGCGGAAGTTTTTCGCCGGTAGCCAGCTCGAAGCAAACGCGTTACGGCGGATTATCCGCCGCAAGTTTGCGGCGGATTTAGTGGCGCCGCAAAATCCACCGCAAATTTGCGGCGGATAATCCGCCGGAAAAGGGGACAAATTTTTGACGCAATATATCCGCCGGAAAGTACCCAATATCCGCCGCAAATTATCCTCCGCAACGTACCCGTTATCCGCCGCAAATCACCCGTTTTATTTAAAAAAAATGAATATAATTTTTTTAAAAAAACGTTTTATTTAAAATTCCGCCGCAAACGACACAAATCCGCCGCAAACGACACAAATCCTTCAAATATGGGTTTATTTGTCTCACTCAAATACATGTAAAACCTTTGAGCTTCCTCATTTGGAACTTCGTCAGCATCTGGTTCTTCAAAATCCAAATTTACTCCAATAGCGTCAGATATCATTCCCTGATAAACATCTAACGGTTGTATTCCCCATCCTTCAGATGTCGTAGTCATTGGATAACTACTTGATGTGTGATCTACTACTTCAACCGGAACATTAACCGCAGGAACTGCAGCTACCCCTGGCGCTCCTTCCCCGTGACGACTCCATGTCCAATAATTTGGCCTAAACCCATTATTGTACAAATGAAGTCTAACTTCATGTTCATTTTTTATAGCTCGAAATGAACATTTCAAGCACGGACATCTAATACCGCCTTGTCGCCCAAATTCTTCATGATCAATGTACTTAGCACAAAAAATAAACTCTTCTACTCCTTCTACAAAACGTCGTTTTACACCAGTTCTTCCAGGATACAATCGATCATACATCCAACTACGATCCACTTTCAAGAACTATACGTATACTACACTACAATATAAATAAAATAAACTATCAATTACTTCATATTTTGATATATATATATTTATATATTACTCATTTTATTTTGATATTTCAATAAACTACCAATTAATTACAAGCAACGGAATTAATTTTTTAATAATGTTATATACAAATAGTTTAAACATTATAAATAATAATTCCAAATTTAATTTTAAATTTCAATTTTTATAAGACAATATATGTTAATAAAATTTATAAGTGAACTTAATAAATAAGTTTTTTCAATATAAATTAATTTGTATTATTATTGCAAACAAAATACTAAACAAAATTTTACTAAAAATAGTGAGGTAAGTAATATTTTATTAATTACTTTAACAACTAACCGTAGTGAAGAGAAGGCTCTGGCTTGAAGCTTATCCTGAACTCAAGCAGAGAGGAAAAAGCAGAGAGGAAAAAGGAGGAACCCAAACAATACCTAAACAAAAAAAACAACACAATTAGTAACAAATTCATATTATTATAAAATAATTTAAAAATGAATATTAAAAAAAAATTAAAAACTAAAACTATTAACTAATATCAAAAACATACCTTGAAGAAATTTCCCAATAAGAGCAGAAGACAATTCGTAGGGAGGAAGCGCTACACTTCAAAAACAGATTTAGTAGAGAAGGAGAGAATTTGGGAGAGAGTAAAAGAGAAATTTTAAGTAGAGAATGGGAGGATTGTTAGAAGTGTGAAAAATGAGAAGTGGGGAATGGATATATATAGAAAAACGCAGCCCAACGGTCAAAAGGGATTTGCGGCGGATTCTGGACGGTTGCGGCGGATTTTGAAATTCAATATCCGCGGGTTTTTTTTTTCGGTGCTTTGCGGCGGATTATGGAGGTTTGCGGCGGATTTTGAAATTTAAAATCCGCGGGTTTTTTATTTACGGAGCTTTGCGGCGGATTCGTGGTACTTTGCGGCGGATATTCAAATTAAAATATCGCGCCTTTTTTTTTAAAAATACCAAATAATCCGCCGCAAAAGCTATAATCCGCCGCAAAGATCCGCCGCAAATGCTCAACATCCGCCGCCAAAAACACAAATCTGCCGCAAAGTACCATTTTTTTTTTTTAAAAAATTATTATTTTTTTTAAAAAATTATTATTATTTTTAAAAAATAAAATTTATTTTTTTTAAAAAATCGTTTTAATTAAAAATATATATTATTTTATTAATTTTTTTAATTATTGATAAAAAAATAAAATCCAATAACTAATTAATTTTTAATTTAAAAAATAAAAATTGGGAAGAGCAGTAAAATATTATCATCAAAAAAATATCCATACAATTAATAAAATATTTTAAACAAAAAAATAAAATAATCTAAAGCAATAAAAATTGGGAAAAACAGTAAAATATATATTTAATGTCTGCTACCCCTAAACGGAGACCTACGCCATTATCTTGATATGACACTCTCTTGAGCATTGTCGGCAGCAGCTCCATTACAGTGGCGTATGTCTCCATTTCTTTGTAAAGAAATTTCCACATTGTCGTGAACACCCCTTCATCTTTTTCGTTAAAAGTAACCCATTTATCAGCAAAAAGGTCCTCCTCATTATTTCACCACAAGTGACATATACGTTAATCAAACGCTCGGTATCATCCTTCAACTTAACAGCCCGTCCTTGCAGTTCCTCAAACTTTCTATTTAGAGATTCAACCATATTTTCAAAATAGAAAGTTTCACAAGAAACCATCTTTTGAAAAGATGATTGAATCTCTAAATAGAAAGTTTGAGGAACTGCAAGGACGGGTTGTTAAGTTGGAGGATGATACCGAGCGTTTGATGAGCGTATATGTCTCTTGTGGTGAAAATAATGAGGATGAACTTTATGCTGATAAAGGGGTTACTTTTAACGAAAAAGATGAACGGGTCTTCATGACAATGTGGAAATTTTTTTACAAAAAAATGGAGACGTACGCCACTCTATTGGAACCCCGCTGCCGACAATGCTCAAGAGAGTGCCGTATTAAGAGATCGAGTGCCGTATCAAGAGAATGAGAGTATTGGTAGAGGTGTGAAAAAAGAAGAAGGGGAGAAGGGGTTTATATAGGAGAAACGAAGTCAAACGGTCAAAAGGCAAGATCCGCCGGAAACGGCAGTTACCGGCGGGTTTAAGGGATTTGCGGCGGACTTAAGGGATTTGCGGCGGACGGAAGTGCATTTGCGGCGGTTAATTAAAATCTCGTAAAAAAAATATTTTGTGAACCCAAATCCGCCGCAAAAACCGTTAAATCCGCCGCAAAATCCAAGACGAATTTTAATCCGCCGCAGCGGTCAATTATTCCGCCGGTAACTTTGAGGAGGATAAAATCCGCCGGAAATGCGTAGATTCCGCCGGTAACTTTGCGGCGGATCCATATCCGCCAGAAACTCCTGGCCGGAAAAACCAATAATTCTTGTAGTGTCTATGTAGTCATCTGCATCAGTGCTTTCTTCGGGAGAATCCATTGTTATTAGAGATTCTTCAATGGTGTCAGCTACTAAAACGGCTGCAGCTCCAGCTAGTTGTGCATGCCATACAACTCATCTACCAAAATACTAATTCCTTAAATGATTTAACATCCAATGGATTTTGATTAAAAATAGGAAAAAATAAAGCCTTTGATGAATTATCTAGAAGGGAAAGTGTTGAGTTATTAACTATGTTGTTATACAATGCTGAAACCAGGTTACTAGTGCAGATGAAAGCTTCTTGGAAGTGATTGCTTTCTATAGCAAGGTAAACACAAAACAAAGCAATATTCTATCAGAATAATCAAAACAACAATTGAAACTTGTATGAAGAAAATTCCTCAATGTACTTTAAGAGCTTCCTCAAGAGCTTTGAGTAACATTGCAGCATTTGACGGTTCACTAACAAGGAAACTTAAATGGCCTGCATAATCAGAGACAACAAATTAGGGCTTCAATGCTATGCATCATCATTTTCAACTTGCATGCATAATCAGAGACTCTCCTATAGCTAAATGACTTTGAACAAAACAAATAAACAAAAGTAAAGACATTAATATAAACATACCTCTCCTTTGTTTGGGTGACTTTCGTTCAGTGTAACAATTCCATTTTCTAGCAACAGATCTAACAATTTCATTCCTCCTTCATCCTTCAAGTATAAACGTAAAGCTCCGTTTTCAAAACTATAGTCAAACCTACAAATTTCTCTCCGTCGAGCAAGGTTCCGTTTCGGAACAGTAGCTAATCCTAATCTGCTTGCAACAACAATTAAAGCGCTTGCTCGAACTAGCTCAAAACCCTCAGCGTTAGAAAACTCTAAACCCTTGATATATCTCGTGGAGAGCAAAAGAGCGAGGAAAGCAGGAACGAGAAGAAGTAAAAGCAAAATAATCACGCACGGAGGAAAGACGAGCGGAGACGACATCGAATAGAAGAACGGGGTGATTCCAGATCTGAGAACGAGAACGAGACGACGTCAAATAGAAGAACGGCGTGGAGGAGGCTTCGAATAGAAGAACGACGTGATTCCAGATGTGAGAACGGCGTCGAATAGAAGAACGACGTGAACGGCGTGATTCCAGATCTAGGAACGAGAACGAGACGGCGTCGAAGAGGAATCTTTAGCGAAGATATGCGATGTTCTGAAAGTGAGAGATATGTGATGATGTTCGAAGAGTGAGAGATATGCGATGATGTTCAGAGAGTGAGAGAAGAGTGGAGAAGAGATAGAGAAGGTTCAGAGTGAGAGAAGAGATAGAGAAGGTTCAGAGTGAGAGAAGAGATCGTGGGAGATAGAGATATGCGATGGAAAATTAGAAAATAAAATGGACCTTTAGCGTCGGGTGTTTAAACACCCGATGCTAAATGTATTTGCGTTAGACATTTAGCATCGGGTGTTTAAACACCCGATGCTAAATGTATTAGCGTTATACATATAGCATCGGTTGTTTAAACAATCGATGCTAAACGTATAACGCCAATACTTTTAACATCGGTTTTTTAAACAACCGATTCTAAAAGTAGGCGCAAAAATTGAAATCTTCTATTTAATTTCAAAATTGCCACCGTGTCTACATTTAGCATCGTTTGTTTAAACACCCGATGATAAATGATACTTTTTAAAGTCAATTTTTCCTTAGTGTTTCTAACCGATTTAAACTTTAATTAGAAAACATAACTTGATACCGTACGCCTTCCGTGGTTACGTTTTCCCCCATATTAAAAAGTCAAGGTGAAAAATAACAATAAAAGAATTGATTTTGTTTTTTGAGAAATTAAAAAATGGGAAGAAAATCTTGGAAGCCCCGACCAGCAAATCTTCGGGACAGTGAGTAACAGTAGACTTTAGTAGGAAAAAAAAGTCGCACACGCGAATTCAGAATGCCTTTTTAATTAACACGCCGTCTTATGTAATCTCCCATTTAACAATTCCAAGCACAATTATTATCATACTTTAATTTCCTTTCACATGGGATGTGTCATTTTCTTTTTGTATACTTGCTCTATCACATGTGTCATGCTAGAATTTTTTTCGTTATTGTCATGCTATTTGTTTTAAAAAAAATAAGTGTCATGCTATTTGTTAAAATACCCGCTCTTTTCACAAGCGTCATGCATGCTAGAATTTTTTTAAATAAGTTTCGTTTTATTTCGTCAAATAGTAGTATAGTATTACCAGTAGTCTAGTATATTATTATTAGAACAACAATGTTGTAATCTCAAGTAGGTAATTCAGTTGTTGAGTTAAAGAACATCGAAGTAGTACACCAAAAGTGTACAAGCAGGAGGTAGTAACACACGGGCCAATAAAGCTGGCTATATAATTATTTTATTTTATATTTCATTCCAATCCGATTTTACTCTAGTCTACCTACATTTTTTTCTAACGTCAGTAAATAGTTGACTAGTCAAAATTGAATTGAAGTTAAAAAATGAACAGATCCCAATCCCATTATGAATAGCGCAGGTCAAATCTGTATAGAAATCCGAGGAGCATGAGTGTCGGTTGATCTTTCTGGCAAAATATCCGATCACAACGAGTCATGGGAAGAAAGGCACGCCCAAGAGACGAGATAAGCGTGAAAACTGAGAGAACTGAAAAAGTAAAAAAAGGAGGTGTGAGTAGTAATAGTACTTGTTTCTTGCTCCTTGTTCTTCGTTCCTAATCCTGAGGTCTGCGTTCGCATGGTGTGTTGTGTTGGTAGATTTATTGGTGGCGCATGCTTTGGCTCGTGGATCAACGAATGAAATGAAATCACTGCAGTAGTAGTACTAATATTTAGTCAAACCATAGTTAAAATGCAACTAGGCTAGCCTAACCCTATTCTAGAATCTCATGCAAAAACGCAACGCAACCCTGCCACGCGACCTGTCTCGCTCGTTCGTACGTTTGTATAGCAGTATAGGTACTTGAAAAACCAATAATAGGATGACGCGTGTCAAATTAGTTCAACTAGCGCTGACGTGTATTGTAGCCGCCAGTGGCGTGCTTTCTGACTTATCCACTTTTTGTATTTACATCTTTTAGTTTTTTAAAATATTTATCAGTTTAGCTGACATCGGTTGTTACCCTTACTTACGCAATGAATGCAAGTTGAGAACGTTTTTTTTTACCCCACGATTTCATATTATACCACCATAAATTGTTTTATTTCCACAACACCCCCTCATTAAATGAATTAACGGATTTATTTAAATGAATTAACGGATTTATTTAACCGAAGAGTACTTCCTTTTCTGGGAAAAATAATTAATAGATTTATCTTTTAGTTAAATAAATCTGTTTGGGGGAAAATGCGTAACGGAATTACTACTGATTGACATGACATAAGTCTGTTGTTTTAAAATAACATAACAGAATTAGTGAAAAGAAACATAATTCCGTCTTCTGAAGATTGTACTAACGAAATTACATATTGGCAACGTAAATCCATTTTCATAATTTCCAAAACAGAATTATCTAGTGAATAGATAATTCCGTGTTCTATATTTGAACTAACAGAATTATCTATTTATTAACGACCCACTTTTGTTTCTTGGTATCTGTGCCCCAACAAATATATTTTTGACGGTGTAGATTGCAACAACAATATCAACGGCACATAATCAATCAAGATTGCTATAAATACTCACACTCACCGTCATTTCATCCACACCAACATTTCACTCTGATTTACTTCTTTCACACCAAACACTCCAAAATGAACACATTTTCCACTCAGTACTCAAGCGACAGCTCACTTATAGTTGTTCACCATCGTGGCCAAATCACCATGAGAGAAGACAGGGTCTTTTTCTCATGTCCCGATCTTGTTTTATGCAGGCTCCACGACGACCTCACCTTTGATGGTTTGAGCTCATGATTGACCGTGGTTAGAGCTGAAAAATGAGGGGCCCTAATTAGTGGCGGACCCAGGACCCCGGGGTCGGGGGTGTCAATTTTTTTAAAGCCGGTGTCAAATGGGTGCAAAACTTGGTCTACTAGTACAATTTAAAATTTTCAGGGGGGTCAAAATTATAATTTCAGGAGATTTAGGCTATTTATATAGAGTGTTTAGTGCAAAAAAAAATTCCAAGGGGTTCAATTGAACCCCCTGGTTGCATGCTAGGTCCGCCACTGGCCCTAATCCAGAATGTTGAATGTGATAATAAAAGCCAGGACTCTGTGCTAAAGGGGCCAAATTTTTCTGGATTTTGAGGCCATGTGCAGATACTTTCAATTTATCCCGCAACTGAATTAAAAATAAATAAACTTACTTAAACTATTTATCTATAAATTTATATAATAATACTATGTAAATAAATATATTAAATTATTTTTACCTGGCCTCCGAGAATCTTCGATGCTACATGAGCATCAAATGCAGTGAGCAAAGAACGATCCATATATATAGGTCCTATCCAAGCATGCTGCTCATCGACATCCTCATCATGCTGGTACTCTTGCTGGTACTCCGGCTCCAGCTGGTGATGGTGCTCCGGCTCTGGATGGTATTGCTCCTCATCCTCCTCCATGTGCTGCTGGTACTCCTGAAGAGGCTGCTCCTCAACATCCATGTGTTGCTCTCGTCTCCAGGCGCGTTTATCTCGGTTAGACGTATGTCCGACAACTCTGATCCGAGTCCGTGTACTCACCAGAGTTTCTTCCGGTTCAACACCTCCTGACCGTGAAGACTGCCCTCGCAATATCAACAACGGCTTTAACGTACATCCGTTAGCCATTTTTGTTCATACGGAATTACGTAATTCTGCACAGCTTCAAACAGAATTATGTACTTCTGTATCTTCATTTTTGGCGCCTGCGGATTTATGTAAATTTGTCTAACGAAATTATGTACTTACGTGAAGAGAAAAAACCAAAGTTACTCTTTCTCTTCAACGGATAACTGAGAAATGATACATGTTTTGGATTTTTGTAAAGTATGAAGGGTATTTTGGTCCTTTCACACGCGGTGTGGGGGGGGGGGGTATGGTGTTAAATCGTGGGGGTACCAAGAAAAACCCAACTCAAAAAGAGCTTATAGAATGAGTTAGGGAAGAAGGAGGAATCGGGCTTCAAGGCCCATTTATTTTTTTAACAATCCCATTAGCGTAAATGACAAAAATTATAAAAGAATTTGTTAATTTTTTTTGTACAAAAATAATTTGTTAATATATATATATATATATATATATATTTATATGTGTCAAAAAATTATATCTAATATATATTTCTAAAAATATTAAATAATATATGTAACTATTTCATTAAATTTTAAGTTTATAATGTAATTCTAAGTTGAAACCTAGTTTGGTAAATTTACACCCAAAATCAATTTTGATCAAAACTATCCAAACAACACATATTCGTAAGAATCACTTTTTTGTTAAGATATGCAAACAAAAATCACGTTACATTAAACTCATTTTTAACGAAAATCAATTCTGTTAAAATCAATTCTCGTCACCGCAGAACCAAACATACACTTATACGTAAGCTGTTTATCTATAAAAATATTTATTAGTTTAGTTGACTTAGGCCATCGTTGTACAATGGGTCAATATGGATACAATGCAAGTTGCAACACTCAAAAGAGCTTATAGAAGGACTTTAGGGCGTTTAGATAAACAGTTTAATTAAGTCCTAATGGCATAAATGTTTATTATTTAAGAATTTTTGCATAAGCTATTTATATAATAAAAGATAAAATAACGCTAACTATTTTTTAAAAGTCATAAGTTGTTTTCGTAAGCTATACCGAGAAGTTTATGAAAATTAGCGGAAGACAACTTATGAACATGTCATAATTAAGCTGTTTCTATAAACTCTTTCAAACAGTCTCACAAGTACGTGTAGATAAGCTTAAATAAGTCGATCCAAACGATATATATTTGTGTTTAGATAAATAGCTTAATAAAATATCTATATATAATCTATTTTTATAGTAAAAAAATAAATATGAGTTATTTTTTTCGTAAGTTACTTACAAAGTTTATTGAAATATTCCCTCCCTTTTCGTAATACATCTTATCTAACTTGTTCTCTCTTTAGTAGATATTTTAAACACAGAAAATGAACGGGTGTGTGGAGTTGGGCAATAATAAAAATTACTCCATCCTTTTCGTATAAAATTAACTATTTTTCTTAACACGTGTGAAATGACCCAAAATGACATATAATACGAGACAGAGTAAGAATAGTAAAAAAAAGGGTGTGTGTGGCTGTGTGAAACTGAAAGAGGAATAAATAGGAAGGAAGGTGCAGGGAAAGATATGGATTTGATTGCGCGTGGCTTGGGGTCAACAGTTTGTGCAGTAACAGAACAGAGGCCATTGCTTTCCCCACACCCCCTCCTACTCCTCGCACACCCCCAACTTATTTTTCCCCAAAATGACCTCGCGTGGGACGCTCGTGTAACACGGGCTAAGTGACTGTTCGAACGAGGTTATGCGAACCCGTTCGAACGAGGTTATGCGTGTTAAGGAATTGGTACTGTTCGCATGACATCGTTCGAACCTGTTCGAATAATGTCATCCGTGTTAAGGAATATTGTTAACTGATGGTGTGAGGGTGTGTTTTGGCTGCCTCGAATGGCTTTATTCGAACGTGTTCGAATGGGTGCGTTCGAACAGGCGTTCGAATGGCCACATGCGAACCACTGTTATGCAGAAACAGAAACTAAATAAATCAGCACGCAGTTTTGGTGATTTCAAAATATAAACCTAACTTTAACATTATGTACCAAAATTATACAACATTGTGTACCAATGTACGGACGTCCTTCATGATAAGTAGCCATACCATGGTTATGAGTTCCATTCATAACTCTCAAAATCCATCCTCCAAGCTTCTTAATAAATTTCCCTTTCAGTCTGAACTGACAACAACATTTTCTAGTGTTCGTGCCTTCCTCAACATTTGTCTTGTAAGATCCAGCTTTATCACAAATCAACATGCAGTATTGTTTACCTGATCGTCGTCCGGTGTCAGATCTTCCTATAACAATCACCATCCCAAGAGATTTTCCAACCGCACGCACCCACGTCAGCAGCTCCTCACAACTAGGGAATAACTGAAATTCAATTACTAAGTGTCAGTTAAATAAATTGAATAGTTCGCTAAAATTAAAACAACTAATTCATTATTACCGTATCCATTTTGAACGAACTAGTAAAATCTTGGGATTCTACGATGTCAGTTGTCATCTCATCTGCTACTGTTCGAACGGCCTTATGCGAACGCTGTTCGAACGCCCTTATGCGAACACGTTCGAATGATGGTGTTCGAACCTAGCAAAGTCACACCCCATTAAACACTTGTTCGAACACGATCATTCGAACATGTTCGAACGACCCTGTTCGAACGGAGCGCGAATACAGAAAAAAAATGGCGTGAAAAACTGAAAACAGAACCAAAATGAAAAAAGTTTGGTAGGGTTATTACCTTGAGCTAGTTGCCAATGTTGGGTAGTTGAATAGGAGTGAATGATGAAGGTGAGGATGGGTGGGTTTGGAGTGGAGAGGGGGGGGAGGTTTGGGATTTTAGAGGGGTGTGTTGTGTTGAAGGAGAAGAAGAGGGAGAGGGGTAGAGGGGGAAAATCAATTTTAAGTGGGGTTAGTTTAGTAAATGTGTAGGGTGAAGGGGTGTGTTTTGAGTAGGAAGGGGTGTGGGGAAAGCAAAAGCCCAGAACAGAAGCAGCTAGGATTCAGCTGAAGTACTCAAGCTAGCACTACTGCCGATACTGAGGTCCATACATATATTACTATTAGTCAACACTTTACGAAATACACCTCCAATTTTCTTTACAAGACAAAGGGTTGTTTTTCTTACATTGAACAACTAATATATTTATATTTTTTTTCAATAAGCAATGATTCATTAATGGAGTATTAAATGTGCTCAAATTCGAACAACAAATCAAAATAAAAATTTGTTAATACATAATATGACATTATGCCACCAAGAAGAAGGTGAATAACTATTGACTACTTACCCTATAGATGAACCAACTCCAAGACAAATATTTCACATGAGTTTTTTTTGGTACAAAGAGTCGGAATTTACTACTCCCTCCTTAAATAAAATACTATTATGTGCAAGCCAAATACTTTTACACGTCTGCAACCAAATCAAATACTAGTACTTTCTTTGCTTTCTTACCTTTGCATTCCTCTCCTAACCGCAAAAAATGATCCACAATACCTTGAGAGCTTGGAATTCGAAGATTGAGCCAACCATAAACCTTACGCCAAACCTCCTTAGCCAGCTCGCAAGCAAGGAACAAGTGCACAAGGAATAACTAATGTATCTATATAGATCAGATACATCAGTTATTATCTACTTTCTATATAATCAAAACATATGCTAGCATATTTACATTTTTAGACATCACCAAATTTTGACATTTGTCACATTTTAGGGGCAAAATAGACAATTCACCACATAAAGACAAAATGCTACAGTATCATTACAGTGCACTACAGGGACATTTCTGACGCGCTACAGTACCGCTTATGTCACTCAACAGTACGCTACAGTGACGTTTCTGACGCGCTACGGTACCAATACAATTTTCTTTTTTAAAAGCTGAATTTTATTAAAAAAAACTGATTTTTTAAAAAAAATTATACACTATTTTTTTTAATTTTTTTTTAAAAACGGTTGTCAATATTTTTATAAAAACAATTAGTCACTATAAATCAATTTTCACTATTTTTATACTCTACTCAA
This sequence comes from Astragalus membranaceus, assembly GCA_039519185.1. Taxonomy (NCBI): domain Eukaryota; kingdom Viridiplantae; phylum Streptophyta; class Magnoliopsida; order Fabales; family Fabaceae; genus Astragalus; species Astragalus membranaceus. The sequence continues at coordinate 126,673,958 of CM076849.1, forward strand.
ACTACTAAAATTAATAAAATAATTAGTCACTATAAATCAATTAGCCACTATCCATTGTCAAAAAAAGAATTGTAAAAAAACTTTAAATTACAAAAGAACTACTAAAACTAATCAATTTAACTACTTTTGTTAAAATTAATCAATTTAACCACTATAAAAAATTACCAAATAACTATTTTATAATTACTAAAAAGTGAGGGACAAAAAACTGATTGAAAACTGCAATCAGAAACTACAACTGGCGCAGCAAAAGGACAAAAAACAGCAAATTTTAAAACCAACTTTTTTTCAGTTTTTTTTCCAATTGTTTTTTTCAGTTTTTCTTTCTATAAAAAATCACTTTTTTGTCTGTTTTTTTAGTAAAAACATAATTTTTTGGCTTAATTACAGTTTTGGTCCCCCTATTATGACCAACTCACGATTTTAGTCCCCCGACTTTTTTTTTCACGATTTTGGTCCCCCTATTTTCCCAATTTCTAAAATCAAAGGTCCCCCCTAATTTGGTCAAAATTGAATCTGATGTGGACCTCACTTAACTGATGTGGCAAGCCGTGCTGGATTGCCACATAGATATTTTAATTAAAAGAAATTATTTTAATTTGTTAAATAAATAAAGAAAATTATTTTTAAAATTTTTCCTCCATCATCTTCTTCAATCTGAATCCTAAACAGCACTGTTCCACTTCAGCTCTATTGCCCTCTCTCAGAATCCACGTTTCCTCTTCAGCTTCATCTCTCTTTGTTTCTGTCTCTTGCGTTTCCTCTTCCTTTCCCTCGCGAACCTCTCGATCTCATCCTCTCCTCTCACATCGCATTCATCACCCCTGTCTCTCTCATCATCTACGATTATCCCCAAACCCATAATCTTTCTTCTTGTTGATTTCTTCTTCTTTTTTTTCTTGTTGACGAGTTTTTGGATTGTTGTTTTGCTCAATTGTTTCTAGCAAAATCTGGAGTTCACATCTTCGTTTCTCCTTCTCCCTCACAAACACCAGCAGAGCAAGCAAGCCATTGACTCCCTCCGCCACCGCCTAGCCATGACAGATCTGCCTCCATTCGAGAGCACGACGCCACCCTCGGACGGTGGTGGTCCTCCACGAACCAGTCGTTGTCCCTTCCCCAAGCACACCGTCGCCGTCACCCTCCCTCACGGCCATCCACCACCAAACGGCCACTCGCCCCCTAAACGGCCACCACCACCACTGCAAAATCCTTCACGCCACCCAACAACTCCCAAACGACCACACCACCGTCAGCCATCCACCCAACCACCTTCAACCACCCACAGTACACCACCACGACCACAAAACCGCCACTCCACCGCAACAACCCAGCACAAACACCGTAACCACCACCCATGACCATCTCCACCGCACCACAGTAACTATCCCTATGACCAAACCCTCCACACCACCGTCAACTATCACGCTTCACCACCAACAGAGTCGGACCATCGTAGATCGTCTCTCTCCCTTTGCGAATCGCATCCACCGCCCTCTTCTCTCTACTCAGATCTCTCGTTTCCCCTCTCTCCATTTTCTATTTCGAAGAATGTTGTGTTGATAGTGAGAAGAGAAGGTGAGGTTAGAGTGGTGAGAGGAGAAAACGAAGTAAGGCCGAGGAGAAGAGAAAGGAAGCGACGGTGAGGAAACGGAGAGGGAGGAAGGCGAGGGAAAGTGTTTGGCATCGTGAGGAGGGATGGAGAATGGAAGTGGTGGTGAGGAGAAGAGGGTGGTGGTGTGTTTCGGTAAGGAGAAGAGAGAATGAAAACTATGGCACATTTTAGTTGTAGTTTTAATATTTTAATTATTTTAATTTTAGTTGTAATTTATTTAACAAATTAAAATATCTATGTGGCAATCCAGCATGGCTTGCCACATCAGTTAAGTGAGGTCCACATCAGATTCAATTTTGACCAAATTAGGGGGGACCTTTGATTTTAGAAATTGGGAAAATAGGGGGACCAAAATCGTGAAAAAAAAAGTTAGGGGACTAAAATCGTGAGTTGGTCATAATAGGGGGACCAAAATTGTAATTAAGCCTAATTTTTTTTTAACTATTTCTATAATTTACTCAAATTACTAAAATTAATCAATTTAACTACTACCAATTGTTAAAAAAAACCATACATCTAACAATAGTTTCAAAATTATTAAGTTAATATCACACTCAATAATTAAATAATTCAAAATTTACTATTTACTATAATCTCTCTATTAAAACTACTAAAATCAATCAACTTTTCATGTAATAAATAAAATCAATGAATTTAACCACTAACAATTGTAATATTATATCATATAGAAAAAAGGAGAAAACATGTGGCAACGGGAGCGGCCACGGGAGCGGCAACGAGAGGCTGACAACGAGATCGACGACGAGAGCGGCAACGGGAGTGCCAACAATAGAGGGAACGAGAGCGCCAACGAGAGCACCAATAAGAGAGGAAACGAGAGCGACGGAGCTGTATAGTTTACCTTTTACTCTATTATTAATATTATAAGAGGATACCGATTTTGTTTCTTCATTTTTACTCCATCTAAAATTTATTATTTACTATAATCTCTCTTTTAAAACTATTAAAATCAATCAATTTAACCACTAAGAATTATAAAAATACAACTTTAGCCACTACCAAACTTTACAAAATAACTTACTTATAATTAAACGAATATGATTTAATTAATATTAAATCATATAGAATAGTATGAGTTAACATGTGGCAACGAGAGCGACAACGAGAGACTGACAATGAGAGCTGCAACGGGAGTGGCAACGAGAGAGGTAACGAGAGCGCCAACGGGAGGGTCAACGAGTATGCAAACGGGAGTGTCAACGGGGATGCATATTTTACCTCTAATGTCCAAATACATTATTATGGATCAATGTAATTCTGATTGTCAATCTCCTTTATTTTTTTCGACTCAATATAATTTTCATTTGTATCTTATATGACATAATACCCATCTCTTTCCACTTTGAATTTCAAATCATACATTTTGGACATTGTTCACAACTTATAATTATCTTCCAAATTACTATTATGACTTCATGGCAATACACCAACCATACAGTATCACCCGTGCATATGCACGGGTAAAATACTAGTTCAATATAAAGCTGTATTGTCTTCTCTTAGAAAGTAGATCGGAGGTAGTACTAACATTTACCGAATTAATCTTTTAATGTCTCATCCGTTAGTCTCTTTGATCCTCACTAATAACATTGTTTGTTCGCTTCTCTATTTCATTTATGTGGGATATTTTCTGCCAAACAAAATGCTTACTTGACACATTTACTTGATCCATACTCACCCACTTCCGGCTCACTTCCGGCTCACTTCCAATATTCCACATTTACTTGATCCATACAATGACTGGCTCACTTCCGGCTCACTTCCAATGATGTTCATACTCACCCACTCTCTCTCTCTCTACCTAAACAAAATACTTGGATATAAATACCTAAACAAAATACTCACCCTCTCTCTCTCTCTCTCTCTCTCTCTCTCTCTCTCTCTCTCTCTCTCTCTCTCTCTCTCTCTCTCTCTCTCTCTCTCTCTCTCTCTCTCTCTCTCTCTCTCTCTCTCTCTCTCTCTCTCTCTCTCTCTCTCTCTCTCTCTCTCTCTCTCTCTCTCCCTCTTCTCCCTCTTCTCCCTCTCTCTTAGTCTTCAAAAATTGGTATTTGCTATTTAGTTTTCTAGAACTAGTGTGGAATATTGGAATAATATGAACATCATTGGAAGTGAGCCGGAAGTGTAATCTAAGAAAATATCTCAAGATTTGCATTGGAAGACAATATTGTAGGCAAAAAAAACCATGTTAGTGCAAAAAATTTTTTTTTTTACCAAAATAATATATATTCTGGGTTATATACCAAAGTAGGGCAGATTTTTTTTCTAGTTCAGAAGTCGCCCCCAGCAGGGGCGACTTCTGAACTGTTTTTTGCATTTTTTTTAAAATTCAGTTCAGAAGTCGCCCCCCACCAGGGTGACTTCTGAACTGTGTTTTGCAATTTTTTTTAAAATTCAGTTCAGAAGTCGCCCCCCACCAGGGTGACTTCTGAGCTGTGTTTTGCAATTTCTTTTTAAAATGCAGTTCAGAAGTCGCCCCCCACCAGGGAGACTTCTGAACTGTGTTTTTTTAATTTTTTATTTTATTATATATTAATATATAAATACCTAAATAAACTATAAATAAATTTATAAAAATTATTATACCTATTTATAATTTAGTTACGTTAATATTTACGAAAAAAAATTAAGAGATTAAAAATTGGAACATAATATAATATAGAAAAAACACTGAAATTAACAACAAAATTTGCAGAAATACAAGAAGAGGAAAACATGATTGAAACTAAGTATTGGAACATGACGTCTCAGTTGGCAAGGGTGGGAACTCCACAATGTAAGTATTGAAAACATTCTCCATGGTGTACGGTGGATCCACGAATTGCATGTGGTCGTAATTGCATTTTGAGCATGCTGCGATGACATGTGAACAAGGGGTAGTGAAGTGCCTGGAATTCCCCACACTCACATGTTTTTGCTCTGAAGTTCACCACGAATGTCCGGGCAGGTCTACCACTTTGTGGTTGTGCAAGTTCTTCAACTCGGAACAATTGTGGGGCACGATCGTGAACTGCAACGTTATGCGTTTTTGAGACTTTTATGTTCTTGGCAATATTTTCCAACAATTTTTCAGAGTACATAGTTCCGGATCTCAACATTGCCTGTGCCTGTGTTCCCCTTTTGACGAAAACCTCGTTCATCCTGAAGTATGTTGCATCTATCAATGAACGAATAGGGAGATTCCGCACCCCCTTAAGGACATTGTTGATGCACTCTGCAAGGTTTGTTGTCATGTGCCCCCAACGGGAACCTCCATCACACGACTGCAACATTGTAGTGTCTTTTTAAATTATCAGTGTGGAACTGTCTTTAGTGTAATTTATCAATTATTGTAATTTTAAATTAACTAAGTTATTAATTTTAAGGTTTTAATCTTATGTGACATTTATTACATTTGACGGTCTAGATTTTGCCGACACTATTTAACGGCCTAGATTTTTCGTAAATATTAACGTAACTAAATTATAAATAGGTATAATAATTTTTATAAATTTATTTATAGTTTATTTAGGTATTTATATATTAATATATAATAAAATAAAAAATTAAAAAAACACAGTTCAGAAGTCACCCCGGTGGGGGGCGACTTCTGAACTGCATTTTAAAAAGAAATTGCAAAACACAGTTTAGAAGTCACCCTGGTGGGGAGCGACTTCTGAACTGAATTTTAAAAAAAAATTGCAAAACACAGCTCAGAAGTCACCCTGGTGGGGGGCGACTTCTAAACTGAATTTTAAAAAAAAATTGCAAAAAACAGTTCAGAAGTCGCCCCTGCTGGGGGCGACTTCTGAACTAGAAAAAAAATCTGCCCTACTTTGGTATATAACCCAGAATGTATATTATTTTGGTAAATAATTTTTTTTTTTGCACCAACATGGTTTTTTTGCCATTTAGTTTTCTAGAACTAGTGTGGAATATTGGAATAATATGAACATCATTGGAAGTGAGCCGGAAGTGTAATCTAAGAAAATATCTCAAGATTTGCATTGGAAGACAATATTGTAGGCAAAAAAACCATGTTAGTGCAAAAAAATTTTTTTTTTACCAAAATAATATATATTCTGGGTTATATACCAAAGTAGGGCAGATTTTTTTTCTAGTTCAGAAGTCGCCCCCAGCAGGGGCGACTTCTGAACTGTTTTTTGCATTTTTTTTAAAATTCAGTTCAGAAGTCGCCCCCCACCAGGGTGACTTCTGAACTGTGTTTTGCAATTTTTTTTAAAATTCAGTTCAGAAGTCGCCCCCCACCAGGGTGACTTCTGAGCTGTGTTTTGCAATTTCTTTTTAAAATGCAGTTCAGAAGTCGCCCCCCACCAGGGTGACTTCTGAACTGTGTTTTTTTAATTTTTTATTTTATTATATATTAATATATAAATACCTAAATAAACTATAAATAAATTTATAAAAATTATTATACCTATTTATAATTTAGTTACGTTAATATTTACGAAAAAAAATTAAGAGATTAAAAATTGGAACATAATATAATATAGAAAAAACACTGAAATTAACAACAAAATTTGCAGAAATACAAGAAGAGGAAAACATGATTGAAACTAAGTATTGGAACATGACGTCTCAGTTGGCAAGGGTGGGAACTCCACAATGTAAGTATTGAAAACATTCTCCATTGTGTACGGTGGATCCACGAATTGCATGTGGTCGTAATTGCATTTTGAGCATGCTGCGATGACATGTGAACAAGGGGTAGTGAAGTGCCTGGAATTCCCCACACTCACATGTTTTTGCTCTGAAGTTCACCACGAATGTCCGGGCAGGTCTACCACTTTGTGGTTGTGCAAGTTCTTCAACTCGGAACAATTGTGGGGCACGATCGTGAACTGCAACGTTATGCGTTTTTGAGACTTTTATGTTCTTGGCAATATTTTCCAACAATTTTTCAGAGTACATAGTTCCGGATCTCAACATTGCCTGTGCCTGTGTTCCCCTTTTGACGAAAACCTCGTTCATCCTGAAGTATGTTGCATCTATCAATGAACGAATAGGGAGATTCCGCACCCCCTTAAGGACATTGTTGATGCACTCTGCAAGGTTTGTTGTCATGTGCCCCCAACGGGAACCTCCATCACACGACTGCAACATTGTAGTGTCTTTTTAAATTATCAGTGTGGAACTGTCTTTAGTGTAATTTATCAATTATTGTAATTTTAAATTAACTAAGTTATTAATTTTAAGGTTTTAATCTTATGTGACATTTATTACATTTGACGGTCTAGATTTTGCCGACACTATTTAACGGCCTAGATTTTTCGTAAATATTAACGTAACTAAATTATAAATAGGTATAATAATTTTTATAAATTTATTTATAGTTTATTTAGGTATTTATATATTAATATATAATAAAATAAAAAATTAAAAAAACACAGTTCAGAAGTCACCCCGGTGGGGGGCGACTTCTGAACTGCATTTTAAAAAGAAATTGCAAAACACAGTTTAGAAGTCACCCTGGTGGGGAGCGACTTCTGAACTGAATTTTAAAAAAAAATTGCAAAACACAGCTTAGAAGTCACCCTGGTGGGGGGCGACTTCTAAACTGAATTTTAAAAAAAAATTGCAAAAAACAGTTCAGAAGTCGCCCCTGCTGGGGGCGACTTCTGAACTAGAAAAAAAATCTGCCCTACTTTGGTATATAACCCAGAATGTATATTATTTTGGTAAATAATTTTTTTTTTTGCACCAACATGGTTTTTTTGCCATTTAGTTTTCTAGAACTAGTGTGGAATATTGGAATAATATGAACATCATTGGAAGTGAGCCGGAAGTGTAATCTAAGAAAATATCTCAAGATTTGCATTGGAAGACAATATTGTAATCTTTTAGTTTGTTTTCATCAAAATTAGTTTGCCCTCACTTATTTATGCACTACAGCACTAGTTGCGAATCTTATAAATGAAACTACCCAAGAATTGATTTCAACTTAGCCAACTTATTTCCTATTGATCGATGTAAGTATTATAAATTAATCTAACTCAATTTTAACTTTTATTAAAAAGGAAACATAGTTTATCTATTTATTTCTAGGCCTGTTGAACCGATCAAAATGAGGGATGATAATAATAATAATAATAATAATAATAATAATAATAATAATAATAATAATAATAATAATAATAATAATAATAATAATAATAATAATAATAATAATAATAATAATAATAATAATAATAATAATAATAATATGACTTCTCTTTATAAAGAACTCTCCATCATGCCTTTATTATTGTCATTGACTTTAGAATAATGTTTGGAATTTTGTTATAATACTTGTTTATATTTTAGTTGCATCGATCTCCTTAAAACTCTTTTAATTATGGTGGGGTTTTAATTAGTAATTTTGGGGCTGCAAGTAATAAATTGCACTAATTCACTTGTTTGTAAAATTGGGCTTCTATGGGCTTTTACATGCAAATTTCAGCCCATGAAATTTATGTATTTGTTGAATTTCAATAGATTAGAATTATTCGAGTTACCTCAAGGTGCTCCTTTATGTTCTTCTTAGAACCTTTTCAATTCTTTGAAGCTTGTGGTAATTCGGTTGATGCTATCAATTTACCTTGAAAAATTGTTGCAATCATCACTCCTTTTCATCTTAATTCCTCTCCATCTTTGCATTTTCTTCTTCACATTTTGGTATGAAGTTTTAGTTATTTCTATGTTTTTTCATTCTTGACCGGATTCTCCTTCATCTTCTTCCTTTCTTAATTTATTTTTGGCTTAAATATGTTTTAGGTCTCTACAAATATAGGGTGTTTTGGTTTAAGCCCCTGCAATTTTTTTTTTGTTAAAAGCCCTTGCAAAATGAAATATTTTGTTATAAGCCCTTCTCAACATATCCAGCAATCATAGCATTGCATGTTAAGGCTAACATTTTAGTCATAGAAGGGCTTATAACAAAATATGTCATTTTGCAAGGGCTTTTAACAAAAAAAATTATTTACAGGAGCTTAAACCAAAACACCCTATATTTATAGGGGCCTAAAAGATATTTAAGCCTTTATTTTTTATTCAAATTCATAGGTAGATTCTTTCATTTTCGTCCTCATATGGGATTACCTCACATAAATTGGTATCAGAACTTTCTTCCATGATTCTTAAATCAAAATTTCAAAATATTTCATGATTTACACGTGTTCTTGATTTTGGTGCCAATTTTTTTTATTAAAGTCTCTAGGCCAAATTCAAGTACGATTTAAGTTGGTTTATTATTGTATTACTTTTCATCTTTGATCAAGTTTATGGCGTTTGTTGCTGAAATTCAAATTCTACCTAATAATCAATATTCTTAACTTGTTCATCACATTTATGAATTCGATTCATGAATTCTGATCTTTTTTGTGAAATTGTTGTTATTGTTAAACAACCATCCATTAGATTGGAAATTAATTTTGTTCTGGATTGCACCAAGAGGCCCATTCAGCAATTGGACATGGATTGGCCCAATCACTATTGATCCACATCCACAATATGCAAGCTCAATTATGACTCTCATAGTTGGATGGCTCAGATCAAGTCTATCAATTCGACGGCTCATAATGGGCACGATTCCCTATAAATATTGGCTCACATTGCCACAAAGAGGTAGATTCTCATTCTTAGCTAAATCACTCATCTATTCTCAATACTGACTTGGGCGTCGGAGTGGCTTCGCAGGTACCCCTCCCGGGCTCGCATTTGCCTCCGGCGAGGCAGCAGGTGACCTACCTACTACAATCCACCCAACACTGCAAAGTACAGAACATTGGCGACCACAGTGGGAGATATCTATCTTTCACATCATCTCTACATTGTTAAACTTCCTCCTGCTTTCCCATGGCACCCAGAGGTAGACCCCGGATTCGAAGCATTGATGTGCCCGCACCCCAGTCAGAGGGTACTCCTGAGGGCAACGCCGCCAGCCAGCCCGACGAGGGTCCCATCCAGATCCCGCAGACAAACTCCCCTCAAGAGCCTGCCCAGCTTCCGAACGTGAACCAACTCCTGGATCTCCTGTGCAACCGCGCTCAAACCATGCTGCAGCAAGAAGCACGCCTAAGGCAAATTGAAAGGTGTGTGACTTCCATGCCTGAGCAGCCTCCGCATTACTGAGGAACCCCTCCTCAAACAACCGTGGTTTAAGGCACCATCGGTCGCCCCCTCGAAGGCATCACGTCCCTCGTTCCCCCCCAAGGCAAAGGAACGTGCACCGCTCTCCTCCTCGGTGACACAAGCGTAGAGGGGCTGACTCACCCCCAGAGACTCCTCCATCCCCACCAGATGGTACTTATTGGCCTGACGACTCCCACTCTAGGACCTCTTCACGTGCCTCCTCTAATTCTCGGGAAAGGTCAAGGAACCGGGCTAAAGCCCACAAGAGACGCCACCGGGGGTCAACATCGAGGAGATCCCCCGACCAACATAGGTATCAAGACTTGGACTACGAGGACATCTCCCCTCGCAACTCAAGGAGGTTCTCTGATGAAGGACCTTTCACTCGGAAGGTGGATTAGTGCCCAATACCAAGGGTCTTGGAGAAACTGCCAGCGCTCAAGATGTATGACGGGTATCAAATTGACGTAGGGATCAACAAACCAGGAACTTGGGTGAATTCCTTCAAAGGTCACAAAAGTGCATGGACTATGAAGAGGATGATATGGCTTACCGTGAGGCAGTTAAGGTTGGCAACGACAGGAGGGACGCTCGAGAAAACTGACAGCGAAAAGAAGTAGGAGGCGGGCATCACGAGGCGCGACCCCGCAGGTTCGTCGAACATACCCCCCTCAACGCATCTCGGGCTATGATCTTAGCTGAATGCGCTAACACTGAGTTTAAGAATGCCAAGAGACCAGAGCCTCAGGTACTACGGGAAGGCCAGAATCCCTCGAAAAAATGGTGCCGCTATCACCGAAGCGGAGGCCATGACACCAACGGTTGCCGAGCTCTTAAAGACGATATTGAGGAAATGATTCAGAAAGGGAAACTCTTTCAATATGTATAGAAGGAAGGAGAACCAAGTAACTCACGCAAAAGACCCCGATCCGCTGCGAGAAGGTCCAGGTCCCCTAGGAAGGGTAAGGCCCCAACCGGTGAGGTGGCCAAAACGGCAAAAGATGACGACAGTGAATCTTCCGAAAAGGAAGACACCCAAAAGTCCAAAGGAAGGCCAGTGGCCATGGTGATTCACGGAAGCAACCCCCATGATGACTGGGGATCGAATAAATGAAGAGGAATTGGAAGGAAACCCTAAGCGTTGCATCAAACTCAACCCCTAGGGAGGGACCATCTAGGCCACCCTTATCCTTCGATGACAAGGATTTGCTTGATGGAAAACCAAATAAACACGTCCCGCTGTTCATCACTGCTATTATGGCTAATATTGAAGTAAGAAGAATCTTGGTCGACCAGGGTAGCTCAGTGGACATCATTTTTGAAGACTTACTGCAAGTTTTGAACATCTCCCCCGACGATCTGACTCCCTACCGAGGGGGGGACCTGACCGGATTCAACGGATCAAAAATCAAGCCACTAGGCCACTTGGAGTTGATGGTTACCTATGGAGACCCCGATGGAGAACAACCTTTATTCAGAACTGTCAAAACAGCTTTCCTGGTTCTCCCATGTAAGTCTGTCTACCAGTGCATTATTGGGAGGCCCACACTGGGCAGGAGTTGTGTGAAAAAAATATGTGCAAGTATACACAGTCGCAACAAGTAATAAAGAGTAAGTAGAGATTGTAACGCCCAAATATTTAATTAAATTATTTAATTAAATATTTAGGTATTCAATTATTTATTTTATTTATTTTAATAGATATAATTGAAATTAGAAAAATAAAATATATTGAAGTGTGGTGTTGAAGCAGGAGGTGGTGTTGCGAATTAAGCTGGGCTAAGCTGAGGGAAAAGCCCGTGATCCAGGCCCGCTAACCTAGGCGCATATTTAAGCTAAAAATTTAGGGTTTGGTTCATTTTTTGCAAAAGAAAGAAAATTGCGAATTGAGGGAGAGTGAGAAGAGCAAGGGCGCGGCGCAAATCCCAAGGAGGAGAAGAAGAGTTCGCGAATCCCAAGGAGAGAAGGGAAGCTTTGTTGCTGTGGTTCTGTTGGTGATTCCTCTCCAGGGTTTTCTATTCCTACGAATTAAGGTAGGGGTGGGTCTCATCTTCCTCTATAATTGGGTCTTATGATGGGTATTAGGGTAGGGGTTTAGACCTATGTTGCCATGATATTGTGTGATTGTTTGATTTGTAGTTGATTGAAATCCTTGATTGATGTTCATTACGAAATTGATGCTTGATGATGGCTATTATGAAATTAGTGTTTTGATGATGGTTGTTATGAAATTGGTGTTTTGATTTTGATTGTAAAAGAAATTGGTGTTTTGATGTTGTCATGGATGTGTATGAGGTGTTGGTGGATTTTGTGATGTTGATGTTCAAATCCTAGGCGCCTTAGGCGCCATTGTTGTTGCTGTGTTCCACTTTTGTGTTGCTGTGTCACGCTGGTGGTTGGCGCAGGGGGGCGCCTGGGCGCCAGTGTTGCGGCCCAACACCAGTTTTTGCCTGCTGTGTTGCTGTTTGTGTCTGTGCTGGGCGCCGGGTTCCCTGTGCCTGGGCTCCAAGGGCGCTTAATTTTGGCTGCCCGTGTTGCGTTCCTAAGTTGTGTTTCCGTGTAGTTATGTTGCCTGGATGTCATTGGTGCTGAATTTTGGTTGCTAAGTTGCGTATTCTGAAATGTCACTAGGATCCCCTCCCCTGGGCGCTAGTTCTGCCTGCGCCAGTTTTGCTGTGTTGCTGTCTTGCTGGGCGCCAGGATCCCCTATGGGCGCCAGGATCCCTTTCCTGCGCCAGTTTATGTTGCTGCGCCAGTTTTCAGTGGCTGCGCCAGTTTTCTGTGTTGCCTGGGCGCCAAGGGCGCCAGTTCCTGTTGCTGGCCAGTTCCCAGCGTGTTCCCTGCTAGGCGCCCAGTGCCTGGGCGTCATTTTCAGGATGTTCCCCAAAATTTTCCCGGTTTTGTTTTTGACATATCTTTTGACTCGGGTGTCCGTTTTAAGTGTTTCAAAGTGCGTTGTGTAACACCCTTTTCTACCCAGCATTTCTTAATAAAAATATCAGAGTTTCCAACGACAAAAGAGTGTCACATTTTTCGACTTGAAAATCGCCGCGAAATCATACTTCAGGAATAATTAACTTTCATTAAAAATGCAGCGGAAAATCAATGAGTTAAACTCGACAGCAATAACCTCAAGCGGTTCGCAACATGACTAGTCATAAAAACATAGTTCGAAAACTAAACAACGATAAACAATGAAAATAACACAAAGAGCGTCCCCCCGAGTGCTACGTATCAGAGCAGAAGACACCAGACCATATGAAGGTACTCAGACTTCACGCGCTATCACCTGCACGTTACCAACATAGGGGTAACATTCAAACAGAAGGGGTGAGATATCACTCTACATTATAGATAATATGAAAAGCATTATATAATCAGTCACGTCATCCTAATCATCATATCACAACAGTCAATATCACCCACAACGTCCCGCATCATGACAATAACGACAACAGCGACACACAACAACGACAACAATAATTACATCAACAACTCGCCACTCGGGCACTCAATCACAACCGGAACTCAGCCTTGGCACGCAGCCTACAACAACAAACAACACTGGCCATTGGCCCACAACAACAAATCCATGCCTACAAATATGGGCAATTCACCGACCAAGGGACCAACATTGTCCATCACTAGCATAACAACAACATCACAACATCAATGGGCGCTACGGCGCCGACAACCCACACCAACAAACTTAGGCACTAGAGGTACTAACGACATCACAACAAACTTAGACACTAAGGGCACCAACAATCTTTCCAAAACGACGCTTTTCCAAAATACTCGAGACACCAAAACACCCAAAAGAACACCATTTACAATACCTAAGACCAACATCAGACAAAGGGTTCACATTGCCTTAAAAATTAGAATATTCAGTTAGGCCTCTGAATAAGCTTTCCAAAACATTTTGAAACGCCTCAATCGGACTTCCGAGTCAAAAGTTATTTTGAAAACAATTTAGGAGAAAAACTAAGACATCCTGAAAATGGCGCCCAGGAGCAGGGATCCAGGCGCAGGAACTGGCGTAGGATTTGGCGCCCAGCAACAAGGAACCTGGCGCCCAGTGAGGCGCCTAGAGAGCCAACGCCAAAACAAACAAAAACACGCATAAAATAACTCCTAGGGGGAAACCAAGCGTCAGAACGGCAACAACAACCCACCAAAACGAAAAGAGCATGGCGCCCATGGATAGGGATCCGAAAACAGCAACACAACACAGAAGGGCAACACAGCACAGAATTTGGCTCCTAGGGACAGGGAACCAACCAGAATGACACAACAGTGAACAATTTGCCCAAGAGCAAGGACCATTCAACAACATACAATAAAACATTGGGTTCTGGGCGCATGGGGCGCCAGAACCAGCGAGACACGCGCGGGGACATGTGCATGGGCGCCTAGGGCGCCTTCCCCAGCACCACCGGAACAGCAAGGAGCAAACTGGAAACGCTTAGAATCAATAGGTAAGGCTTCCAGGGGTAGGGCGCCTTCAACCAGGCACGAAACAAAACTTTGACATGGCGCCCAGCCATGGGGATCCAAATCCAGCAACATAAAAACACAACAATGGCGCCTAAGGCGCCTAGGAACCATTATTTTGGTTTCTCGTCAATTAAACCACCAATTCAAACAACAAGATTAAATCACCAATATAAACATCAATTACCATGATCATCACCATTTATCATCAATCAAAACGCTATCGAAACATTAATCAAACACTTGGCATACGATCATGAATTTTCAACAACAACTCATCATATGTTCAAGGCTTATTCCAATCATCATAAATCAAACACAATTTCAGACCTATGGCAATATAATGCCTACCCCATACATAACCCCCTTCATATAAACCCATTAGATAAAGGAACCCCACCCTTACCTTCTAGAAGAATTCGAAATCCCTTTAGCCTTAGAACCTTGGAGCCCTAGCTTTTTCCTTCTCTCTCTCTTGTTCTTGGTTCACACCTCTTCTCCTTTCTTTTCCTCTAAGAGCCGTCGCACTCTCCTCTCCCTTCTCACGCAAATCCTTCCTCCTTTTTTTTTTAAACATGAATGAAACTCTAATTACTAAACCCTTCTCATGACTTACCACTCCTTTGGGCTTTTTCTTCTTACTAACTAATTCGAATACCATGGTGGGCTTATCCACCTCACTTAATTATTTTCTAACCCCTCTATGGACCAACCCACACACAACACCACACGTCTATTTTATTATTATATTTAACACACAGTTTTTAATATAACTAATCAAATAAATACACTAATAAATATTTAATTAATTTTTGGGGTGTTACACGTTGCGAAGCTTATTCAGTTTTCTACCTGTGTGTTCTATTTTAAGGTAAAAATTATTATTTTTCTGACAGTTTCCGGGCGCCTCAAGTGGCTGTCCCCGTTGGTCGTTGTTGTTGGTGTTGTAAAACTATTTCGGTGTTTAAAACCCCTTTTTGTGTCCTATTTGGTGTCGTGAGCTGAAGTAAAACCTTTTGATGTAATCGGTAATATTAGTGTCCCGGTGTCAATAATGATGTGTTGATGTCAAAACCGTCCCCCCTCCTCTAAGTGGGGAACCCTATTTATACAAAAAAAAACTTGCTCTTGCTTCTCTTCATTGCTCCACTTCAACCACTCTTGGATAGTGATGATGATTTTTCTTGATATGATGGAGGTTTGGTGAAGGGGTATGGGTGTAGCAGAGGGAAAAAAGGATTGTTTCTATGAGAGGAGGGGGTAAAACCGTGGGTGAAAAAAGGTTAATATTTAGGGTTTAAGTGAGGTGTGTGTGTGGAGATTGGAGAAAGGAAGTAAAAATGGAGTTGGTGATGTGTTGGAGCCGTGGGGATGGGGAGTGGTGAAGAAGAGAAGAAAAAAATGATGGAGAGGAGAGGGGTATGCGTGTATGTGTGTATGAGGGTGAGAGAGAGTGAAAATTTTTTTGGTGTTGGAGAAGAGGGGTAGGTCGAATATGGCAAGAGTGAGAGGAAGGGAATTGTGATGTGAAGTGTGTGAGGGAGAAAGAGAGAAAGGAAGGTTGAGTGTGAGAGAGAGAGAGTGGGGTCGAATGGGGGAAGGGGTAAGGAGAGAGGGAGGAGGCGTAGGGAGTGAGAGAAAAGAGAGAGGGAGTGATGGGAAGGGTGGAGTGTATGGGGAAGTGGATGTGGGGAAGTGGGATTGAGAGTTCCAAGGAGGGAAAGAGAGGGGGTAGGTCGAATATGGGGGGGAAAAAGAGGAATGAACTTGGCTTGTTTTTAGGGTTAGGGGGGAATGGTTAAAAAAGAAAAAAATGTTTATTATTATTTTTTTTTTTTATAAAAGAAAGGGGTGGCCGAATTTTGAATGAGAGAGGGGGGAAAAATTAGGGTTTTGGTGGGAATTGGGTTATGGGTTGTGGGTTGTGGGTTAGGAGGAGTTGGGTTATGGGTTGGATAGGAATTGGATTGGGCTAGGCGAATTGGGCTAGCTATTTTTGCTGGGTTGGGCTTCCATGACAACACCTTATTATTTTTAAAAGACCCCCACTTCCCCTTTGCTTATTTTTGTCTCTTCACTTCTAATAAAAATATTTGTGGTGATTAAAACCCATAGCAATAGAAACAAGAAAATAATACATGACATAAAAAAGATTATTATTTTTTTTTCAAAAATTAAAACTTGTAGCAAACTAAAAATAAAATAAAACATGGCATGGAAGGAAGAATATTATTTTTCTCAAAAAATAAATAAAATTTCTTTTTTTTTGGATAGGACAAAATTAGGGTATTACAGCTGCCCCTCTTTATTTATATTTTGCTAGGAAATCGGAGGGATTCCGAATTTCTCGAGAAAAATAGAAATAAAGATAGAAAGACGCTAATTTTGGCCAGACTGAGGTACTTTGGTTTTTTTTTTTTTTTTTGAAAAAAAATCTATGAAAACTGGGTCGATTTAGACAGAAAGTAAATAGGGAGCACCGGGGCTCTGGGGGATCGCTGGGGATCTGAAGGAGCACTGGGGCTCTGAAGGGATCGCCGGGGATCTGAAGGTCTAGCTCAAAATCAATGCTTGGCGCATCTACCTGAGTTCGACTGAGGGACCGTCGGGGTCTGAGGGGCATGCCTAAGCCTGAAGGACCAATGGGTCTGAAGGAGCGCTTCTAGCTATGGTACTAGAGATACGGTCTGGGGGTGGCCTTTTTCGAGCGGCCATTAGGGTTAATCAGGTCCGGAACTGATATAACCACGAAGGACGTGCACTGTGTTTTTTAGGCGGACACAGCTAGTCTGGAGGGCCTGGGGCCGGATGATCCGTCGGTTGCTCGATAACGCGACGTGCGATCTGGATTGAAGGACCATTGTTGGTCTGAAGGAGCGCCTGGGCTCTGGAGGACCGCTGGGGGTCTGAAGAATTTGCTAACGACACAAAATAAAATTATCCTAACAGACACTTGCAATGAATGATGCATGCGTGCATGTAGTTAAGTAATTGATGACATGATGGATGAAAAGTGGAATGATTTTGTTTTTGGCTTTTTCTCTTGGCTTTTTTCTTTTTTTTTATTTTTCTTTTCTTGCTCTTTTGCTCTTTAGCTCTTTATTGACTTTGCTGGCATCACCAAACTCGCATGACTCTTGACGTGGGATACGAGGGTTGCCTCAAGCAGTGGTGTTAAAGTGCGGGTTATTTAAGATTTGCTGAAGTAATTGTGCGTTTGTCCTTTTTGCAAATTTGTGAGAGATCATCTCTTTTTTTTTGTGTTTTTTTAGAAATTTCGCAATGAATATAATGCTTGTGATCATGCACATGTTTCACAATTCAGTATTGTTTACCATGAACGTTATTTTTGCGATAATAGGGAAATGAGAGAATAAAGGAAGTGTTTAATATTCAAATGAAAACAAATGCGCAGAAAATCGCACTGTCTGAAAATTACAATGGGAGTTTAAACTACAAAAAGAAAGAGAAGAAAAAGATACAAGGAAAGCAGATCTTTTGATTGTTTGTGTCTTTGAAGTAATAACGCCAATCGCCCATTAACACGACTTTGAGCCTTCATCGTCCAACTTTTGGAGTTGTTGATTGCCTTTGTAGTTTAAAGTCCAACTTCTGACCCTAATTTTTGCCTGGACTGCTCTTTAGAGTTTTCAGTCCACCGGGTCGCTCTAATTTTTGCCTAGGCCGCCCTTTCGGGTTTTCGACCTAGCGAGCTTATTTTTGCTTGGCTCATCTTCCTCTTTTTTCCATATATTTCTTTAGGCATAGTACTTCTTGACTGCGTCCGAGTTCACTGGGAGTGGGAGGTCTTCACCGTCCATTTTTGTGAGAATCAATGCTCCTCCAGAGAATGCCTTCTTTACCACATAAGGTCCTTCATAGTTAGGGGTCCATTTTCCACGGGAATCCTTTTGGATAGGCAACATCTTCTTGAGCACGAGGTCTCCTTCTTGAAACTGGCGGGGGCGCACTTTTTTATCATAAGCCTTTTTCATTCTTTGCTGGTACAACTGCCCATGACACAAAGCAACTACCCTCTTTTCTTCTATGAGGTTCAACTGATCCAGACGAGCTTGAACCCATTCTGCTTCCTCCAATTTTGTTTCCATTAGCACTCGCAGGGAGGGTATTTCCACCTCGATGGGAAGAACTGCTTCCATCCCATATACTAGTGAGAATGGTGTTGCCCCTGTTGACGTGCGGATAGAGGTCCGATACCCGTGCAAAGCGAAGGGCAACATTTCATGCCAGTCCTTAAAGGTCACTACCATCTTTTGCACGATCTTCTTTATGTTCTTATTTGCTGCCTCAACTGCCCCATTCATCTTTGGACGGTATGGGGAGGAATTATGATGCTGGATTTTGAAGTCGTCACACAACTCTTTCATCATCTTATTGTTCAGGTTTGTCCCATTGTCCGTGATGATCTTATTTGGAAGACCGTAGCGGCAAATTAAATCTCTCTTTATGGACCTGACAACCACTGACTTTGTTACACTGGCGTAAGAAGCGGCTTCGACCCATTTGGTGAAATAATCAATAGCGACAAGAATGAAACGATGTCCGTTTGATGCCTTGGGTTCGATGGGACCGATGACATCCATTCCCCACATTGAGAATGGCCATGGTGCTGTTAGGACATTCAGAGAGGCAGGTGGTACATGGATATTGTCGGCATAGATTTGACATTTGTGGCATTTTCTGACGTAGTTGAAGCAGTCAGTCTCCATTGACAACCAGTAGTAGCCAGCCCTTAAGATTTTCTTTGCCATGGTGTGCCCATTAGAATGGGTGCCGAACGAGCCTTCATGGACCTCCTTCATAATTCTTTCTGCTTCTTCTTCTGCTACACATCTGAGGAGTACCATATCGTGATTTCTCTTGTAAAGCACTTCCCCATTTAAGAAGAAACCCATCGACAGCCTCCTAAGTGTCCTCTTATCATTCTCGGTGGCACCAGGAGGATATTCTCTGTTTGTGATATAGTGCTTGATATCGTAATACCAAGGTTTATTGTCAGGCTCTTCTTCGATTGCCACACAATGATGTGCCGGTAGGTCTCGATGTTGGATTCGGATGAATGTCAGACTCTTGTCGTTATTAATGTTGAACATTGATGACAAAGTTGCCAAAGCATCGGCCAACTGATTTTCTTCGCGAGGGAGATGATGGAAAGTGATCTCTTCAAATTGTTCAACCATCTTTTGGATGTGATCATGATAAGGAATTAATTTGGAATCCCTGGTTTCCCAGTCACCTTTTGTCTGATGGATGACTAAAGCTGAGTCCCCATATACATCGAGTCTTTTGACTTTCCATTCAAGGGCTGCTTTGATGCCTAGGACGCACGCTTCATATTCTGCAATGTTGTTGGTGCAGTAGAAACTCAGTCTTGCGGTAAACGGTATGAAGCGGTTATCAGGAGAGATCAGTACAGCTCCGACCCCGTGCCCGTATAAATTAGAAGCGCCGTCGAATAACATTCTCCACCTTTCGTTGTCCGGAGGATTCCCTTCTACGAATAGAGCCATTATATCTTCGTCTGGGAAATCGCACTGCATTGATTGGTAATCTTCGATGGGCTGGTGTGCCAAGTACTCAGCCAATGCACTACCCTTGATTGCTTTTTGGGTGACATATAAAAGGTCGTATTCAGATAGCAGCATTTGCCAGCGAGCGATCCTCCCTGTGAGAGCGGGTTTTTCAAAAATATACTTGACTGGGTCCATTTTAGATACCAACCAAGTCGTGTGGCTCAGCATATACTGCCTCAAACGACGTGCAGCCCAGGCCAGAGCACAACACGTTCTTTCCAACAATGAGTATCTTGTCTCGCACTCGGTGAATTTCTTGCTTAGATAGTAGATGGCATGTTCCTTCTTTCCGGATTCATCATGTTGCCCCAGTACACAACCCATTGATTTGTCTAGTACTGTTAGATACAGGATGAGAGGTCTACCCTGCACAGGCGGCATCAGAATCGGTGGATTTTGGAGGTACCTTTTGATCTTTTCAAAGGCTTCTTGGCAATTGTCATTCCACTTTGTTTCTTGGTTTTTGCACAAAAGCTTGAAGATAGGCTCGCATGTGGATGTTAGCTGCGATATGAACCTAGAGATGTAGTTCAATCTTCCCAGGAAACCACGAACTTCTTTTTCAGTACTCGGTGCCGGCATTTCTAGTATTGCTCGTACTTTGGCTGGATCTACTTCTATTCCCCTCTGACTGACTATGAAACCCAACAGCTTTCCCGATCTTACACCGAAAGTGCATTTGGCAGGGTTTAATCTGAGTTTGAACTTTCTGAGACGTTCGAAGAGTTTTTGCAGATTGACGATATGCTCTTCTTCAGTCTTGGATTTTGCAATCATGTCATCCACGTAAACCTCTATTTCCTTATGCATCATATCATGGAACAATGCGACCATTGCCCTTTGGTACGTTGCACCAGCATTCTTCAGTCCGAATGGCATTACTTTGTAACAGAAGGTTCCCCAGAGAGTGATGAAGGTGGTTTTCTCCATGTCTTCGGGGGCCATCTTAATTTGGTTGTATCCGGAATATCCATCCATGAAGGAGAACAAAGAGTGTTGTGCTGTGCTATCTACCAGGACATCAATGTGAGGCAAAGGGAAGTCATCTTTGGGGCTGGCTCTGTTCAAATCTCGATAGTCGACGCACATCCGAACCTTCCCATCTTTCTTTGGGACCGGTACAATATTGGCTACCCATTGAGGGTACTTTGCTACCGCCAAAAACCCAGCATCGAACTGCTTCTTAACCTCATCTCGGATTTTCAATGACATCTCTGGTTTCATCCTTCTTAACTTTTGTTTTACCGGCGGGCATTCTGGTTTTACCGGTAACTTATGCTCGACTATGTTGGGGTCCAGTCCAGGCATGTCTTGGTATGTCCATGCGAAGACGTCAACATAGTCAAACAACAACTTAACCAATTTCTCTCGCTCGCTGTCTTTCAATGTGGTGCCAATGTTAACTTCTTTTTTGTCTTCCTCCGTGCCTAAGTTGATTGTTTCAGTTGATTCCTCGTGGGGTTCGATTATTTTTTCCTCTTGTTCCATCATTCTCATTAACTCTGGAGGGGTTTCCCAATTATCCTCAACATATTCCTAAGTTTGATTGATAGGGTGATCAAAGTTACAATATGGATTATCGGCGTTGTTATTTTCAAAGACATTTTTTTCGGATCTGCATTAGCGTAAATTAACGGAATAAAAACGAAAGAAAGAAAATAAGAAGCGAATGTAACAAGAAAAGAAAAACGAGAGTTTATTGGGAACTGAAATAACGTTGTATTGATATTAATACTGAAAGGGAAACATGCGTGCCCGAATGAAATATCCTAAGGCCTTGGGCAGAGCCAGAGGATTACATTATAGAAACATTACTTTGAACTAAAAACCACAGGAAAATCAATGATCTCCCAATTCTTGAGTCTTTTGTTTGCAGGACAAGGGCGTACAAGACTGACGATGCCTTCTTCAGTGCTTAGATCGTCCTCAACTGCGGCGATCTGATTGGGGTTCAACATTCCCGCACTCCGAAAGCTTTCCTTGATGTCGCAGATGGTGATTCTCTTCGTATTTGGCACCCTATCCTCAAGCCTGGCTAACCTCCGCTCCTTCTTTTCCTCCACAATCCTTCTCTTGTCAGTGCGATTGGGCCGATATCCTATCCCATGTCTATCCTTGTTCTCCTCTGGCTGTATTGGCGTCAGGATCCCCTGTCCGGTTTTTCCCAAGCCTCCTCCAGCTTGGTAGCCTTTTCCTAACATGAACTTAGCAACCATCACGGCAGTTTTGGATAGCTTGGGTTCTAACATAGCAGATGTATTGGCGATTTCCAATGCTTGGAAGGCAGTCTCGAGAGACTCTTCAGCAGCCTCAATGTAGCGAGTGGGAGCGGACTTATTTATCAGCATTTCTTCCTCACCGAAAATAACCACCAGCTTATTGTTGACTATGAACTTGAGCTTTTGGTGTAGAGAAGAGGGCACAGCCCCTGCCGAATGGATCCATGGTCTTCCCAGAAGACAACTGTAAGACGGATTGATGTCCATCACTTGGAAACTCACTATGAAGACCTCTGGACCTACCTGTACAGGTAACTCCATCTCTCCGATAACCTCTCTTTTAGACCCATCGAATGCCCTGACCAGTGTAGAACTGGGTTTCATGTATGAACAGTCTACGTCTAGTTTGTTCATGGTTGATTTGGGTAGTACATTCAGGGACGATCCGTTGTCGATGAGTACTCGAGCTAGAGAGTACTCTCCACATTTCACGGAGATATGCAAAGCCTTGTTGTGCCCTCTTCCCTCGACGGGGATCTCGTCATCTGTGAAGGTGAGGTAATTGTTTGCAACGATATTTCCGACGATCCCGTCAAACTGACCAACTGAGATGTCTTGAGCGACATGGGCCTCATTCAATACTTTTGTCAATGCTGCACGATGGGCATCAGAACTGAGCAATAATGACAACAGAGATATCTTTGCGGGAGTTTGGTTCAGTTGATCAACCACCTTATACTCGCTTTGTCTCATAAGCTTCAGAAATTCACTGGCTTCTTGCTCGGATAACGTCTTCTTTCCTGCATTCTTATCGACAGGTTCCTGCTCTGTGTTTTTGCCCTTACGGGCTCTTTCCTCCCCTTCTTTTGTTCGGTCCTCACTAGGCCCTCCAGGGGCATAGAAGCGCCCACTTCGAGTCATACCACCGGTCCCTGAGATGTTAATGACATCTGGGTTGGTCTGAACCTTCATATCGTAACTCCACGAGACTGCATTGGTGCTTTTAAAGGGAAACGGAACTGGCACTTGAATGGTGATTGGTCTAGGCACAGTGGGAGCTGGCTGTGTGTTCCTCTTGTAATGGATTTCCAGTGGTTTCCTGATATTCTTGCTTTGGTCAATGCTTGACTGGAGCGTTGACACGTCTTCCTCTTTCTTTTGAAGACCTATTTGTATTATGTGTCGGTCTAACAAGTCTTGCAGGATTGGCTTGAATGCTTCACAGGCCCCGACACAAAGGGGATCAACACACGAACCCTTTCCGGTACATCCTTTCATAATGATTCCGAAGTGACACAAATTAGCATGGATGAGGTCCAGGGGTGTGACAATGTCCTCCACCTTTCTGACCAATAATTGCCCCTCAACATTCTCAATGGCATTGACGGAGGGCTTCCCATGCCCCGGCAGAGGGTTAGTGGCAACATTTGGACCGTCTTCTGCGAAGCTTAACCATTTAGATTCAATTAAGTCTTGTACTACATATTTCAATGCTTTGCAATTTTCTGTTGAGTGGCCAACTGCCCCTGCGTGGAATCCACAGCTGGCCTCTGGGTCATAGCTCCTAGGGAAAGGAGGTTGAAGGGGTCTCATTGGACGAGGAGTGATCAAGTTGTGACTGATGAGGTGATTGAATAGGTCTGTGTATGACATGGGTATTGGGTCGAAATTGGCGGGCTTTCTTTCTTGGTAGTTTTGTGGTCTATAGCCTGGGTTGACTTGGTGAGGTGGGGCTTGTGGTGTTTGAGTAGGTATTTGTAAAGTCTGTCGGGGGTTGTTGTAGGGAGGCTTTCCGGATCCAGAGATGGCATTAGCTTCGCCCTCCTTCTTTTTAGGAAAACCCGAGAAGGGCCTTTTCTGGTTGCTGGTTCCAGCGGAGCTATATGCAATTTTCCCGTTTCTCCATCCATTCTCTAGTCTTTCTCCGATGACGATCATATCTGAAAAGTTCGAAGACACGCTCCCAATCAACCTGTCGTAGAAAGGTGATTGAAGAGTATCCATGAACATTGATACCATCTCTTTTTCTAACAACGGTGGTACCACCTGTGCAGCCAAACCTCTCCAGCGTTGGGCATATTCTTTGAAGGACTCATTGTCTCTCTTCGTCATGCTCTGCAATTGTGTTCTATCGGGAGCCATGTCAATGTTATATTTGTATTGCCTTAAAAATGCATCGGCTAGGTCTTTCCAGCATCTGATATGGGCACGTTCTAATTGCATGTACCAGCTCGAAGCTGCCCCAGACAGACTATCTTGGAAGTAGTGGATGAGCAATTTGTCGTCGTGAGCAAACGCCGCCATCCTCCTGCAGTACATGGTTAAGTGGCTTACAGGGCAAGTCGACCCTCTGTACTTGTCGAAGTCTGGCACCTTAAATTTTGGAGGGATGACTACGTTAGGGACGAGACACAAGTCATAAGCATCTCTCGCACCAACATTGGATCCCTCGACTGCTCTCAACCTTTCCTCAAGCATTTGTAGTTTGTCTTGGGCTTGAGGGTTCTCCATAGAGTGATTGTGAGGGAGCCCACTCATACCATAGTAAGGATGGATCATCGGAACTATGGCTGGGTTCACATTTGGGGTATGTGAATGAGTGAGATTCCTAAGGTTGGAACCTTGAGCTTGAGCGTCAACTATCGGCGGTGGAGGGCAGCCAAGTGGGATTCCTTGTGGTACAACGACGGGGGTCGGGTTTTGAACTTGTGGTGCCCCCGGATTACCATCGTGACCCGTTGGTGTAAGCTGTTGTTGGCCCGCGATTCCTGAGGGACCGGCTTCTGGACTAGCATTGACCGTCGGAGGTGTGTAACCTTGTGGAAGTCCGTAAGGAGGCCATATGTAACCCTGGTCATTAGTCCCAGTGGGGGGCACTGTATGCGGGATCCCGAGTCCATTGGGAGGAGGAGGGTTGGTAACTTGATTCTCCGTATTCCCAGCGGAGACATCTTCACTTGTGTCTTTGTCCCTCAAAGTTTGTAAGACCTTTAAGATTTCAGCCATCTGTTCTTTCATCCCATCTATTTCTGCCCTAAGCTCTTGATTGCCTAGGTCTTGGGGTGGATTGCCTTGATCCGGGATATCTTGAGGCGGATTGTTCTGATTTTCCTCCATGTTTCTGGCCTGAGAACGAGTCCAATAGCGATGTTGACGCACCAGCTTGTCTTTTACTCTCTGTTGGTGGGACACATGTTATGAGTATATGTATGAGTATATGGATGGATGAAAATGCGAATGATGCATGTGTGCATGAGTCTTATTGTTTTAGGTCGGGAATTGCAAGCGCATCCTGATTTGTCATAAGTACACAAATTAAAGTTCCACAATATTTTCAAGATAAAGGATCAACATGTGAGACAAACAAACTTCATTGATGGAGGAAAGTACAACTTTTTGGAAATAAAACTTCGAAAAGAAAAGTACAATGTTCTTTAAATTTCACTCAAATACATATGGCTTTCATTTTTCCACTCCTCCCTCTTTTTCTACTAGTAGCGCTGCCAGCCTTCTCCCGGAGTTCGGCAATCAGAACCTCGCAAAACTCCATGAATTCGGAAACTTGGACCGGGGTGTTAAACGGGTGCATTGCCGCGTTAGCCTCCTTTAGACGTTTGGGGATTCCTACAATAGCTTGATCGGCCAGCCATGCCAGCTTTGAGAATCTGTCTTTCCAGTATAAGCTTTCATTCTTCAACTCTACGAAGACTTCATGGTTTTCTATCTTGCTGACCAACTCCACGAAGCGGTTCTCCCAATAGATGCTTTCTGTCTTCAGCTGGTGGTAGACCTCCTCTTGATATCTGATATGGTCGTTCAGCTCATCAGATTTTTCATGCTCCCTTCTTAAGGCTTGCTGGTATTCTCGGAGTATCTCTTCAATGGTATCTTTATCCCGCTTGATACTTTTCACTTGCTCTTCAAACTCGGCTGCCATCATCCGGGACTCTCTCTTTGATACCATTAGCAGGCTTTGTGCGGTCTTTTCAGCCATCATTGATTCTTCCCATAATTTTTTCCATTTGTATGTATCATCGATGGCTTGGTCCATTTTCAGGTTGCAACGTCTTATCTCCTCTTTCGCCCCTCTTAGGTACCTTTGAACCTCTAGTTTGTTCTTTTGTTCGATCTTGAGCTGCTTGTGGCTGTCTTCAATGGCCACTGACTTACTTGCGTTCTCTTCCTCCAACTTCTGGTTTTTTAGGAGCACTTTCTCTAACTCTGCCTGTAAGCCCTTCTTTTCTTCCTCGGCCTTTGACAATGCCATTTTAAGCTTATCTAAATCTTCAACGGTGGGAAGGGTAGGTTCAGGTATTTCTTCCTCAACCCATAGTGCACTTTGGTAAGGCAATCGGGTGTCTTGGATCCTCTTTTGGAGCCATTGGCGAAAGGTGGTTTCCTTATCGCCACTCTTCTTAGTAAGCTCTTGTCCCTTGCGGACGACCAAATCCCATGCTTGAGAAATCTTCCGGAGCATGTCAACTTCTTTTGGGCTTCCTTCATGGAGGTAAAAAGGGATTAACATGTCTTCGGTGGGCGGATTTCGCATGGGGTACCCCAGCTGTCTTAGAGTTAGAGAAGGATTGTAATTTATGCATCCTCTTGTCCCCATGAGCGGGACGTTTTGAAAGCTTCCACATTGAAAAACTACTGTGGGCCTCTCTTTCCACCATGATGGGTGCCAACGAACCTTATATTCATGAAGGCCCCCCAGCACTTGCAACCATTCACCAGTGTTCATTGTCTTCACATCACACCCTCTGGCGTCTTCAATTGGGCCTTCTACTCTGACTTTGTTAACGAAAGCATGGGTGAGAAGCCAAACATACAAGGCGTGCAGGCAGCAAGATATCCTTTTTCCCCTTAGCTCACTATAATGAGTGAAAGTACAGTAAGTGTCTGCAAGCATGGCTGGAATCGGATCCTTGAAGGATAAGAAGACGCCAATAGCTGTTGTGTCCACATATCTTTCAAGGCGTGGAAATAGGACAATGCCAAAGATAGTCAAAGCTAACACCTGCTTAAAAGGACCCCAATTTCTAGCGTCGGCGAAGAATTTCATTTGGCCTTCCAGATACTCTTGTGGGAATCCTGCAATGCCATTTCGATTTTTCTTCCAGAGCTTTAAGTTCTCTTTGCTGGTTTGTAACATTGAGGCGAGTTTCTCATCTGTGTAGTATTGTCCCTGATACTGGTAGGGTCCATTGTCTTGTTGAGGAAAGCCGAAGATTTGTGTATATTCTTCCAGGGTAGGTGCCATCTGGAAATTTTCGAAAGTGAAGCATCTTAATGAAGAGTCGTAGAACTGGCTCAAGGCGGCAATGGCATCCGTTTGCACGTCCAATTGTAGTAACATAATAATCTTCCCATACACCCTATCAAAAGACCTGTGCTCGATGGGCGGCAATCGACCAGCAAATTCCCTTAGACTTGTCAGGTTAGGCTGCTTCACTATAGGGTAGTTCAGAGTTTGGATTGCTTCACAGTTTGATCCCATATTGCCTTGCTTATGACAAAACTTTCGAACCTCTTACAATTCCCGGCAAACCTAAATGAGATGAATAGCATGCAATGTGAGGATTTTTTTTGTATTTTTTTTTTGTGAAATAATGATGATGTATGATGAATTAAAGAAAGACGTTACATGTGTTAATAAAAGCATATTTTGGTGTTTCAAAAAAAATTGAGAAACATTAACCATGTCACATAGAATATGTAAAGGAAAAAGAATAAATGGTTTTCATTGTTTGATTTTTTTTGAAAGATAAAAAAGCTGTTTTTTTTTTTGATGCAGCGGGTAGGTGAATTGCTTTTGTGTCCTAAACAGGTTATGTCTTACATATAGGTCACGGTCTAGGGTCACTTATGTGATCAACCTCTCAGGTAGTTCTATTCACTTCCTCACAAAGGTTTCCAGAGCTAAAATCCCTTTCACGATATGACCCACAACGATAGCGAGCTACCTGGTGTGGGATGCCGCGAAAGAGCATACTCTGGTTGAGATTTTCATGAGAGTCAGACAGATAAATCCAGAATGACTGTCACTAATCATCTCCGCTCGTCCTAAGTTATTTTTCAGACCCGGGTATAGGGCCCCACTCAGAAGTGTGTGAATAAATAGGTGTAGGTGATGTGTGTGATATAAGCAACCTAAACTACCCAAACTGCAAAAGAGCAAACAGATAGCGATATAAAAGTCTTCTACCCTAAGGTTTGCAAGAAAACAAATAGCAGTATAAAAGTTTTCTACCCTAAGGTTCAATATGCGAAGATAAAGACTAAGGGTAAATAAAGTACTAAACTAACAAATAATTTACACATTTAATTAAATTAGGCTTGACCCTCTAAAAAAAGTCCCCAGTGGAGTCGCCAGCTGTAGCGACCGAAGAATCCGGAGGAGGGATCCTTCGTTGCTTTTGAACAATGGAGCCGCCATCAATATTTATTTTTAGGAAAACATTGAAAAAAACCTTTGTTTTTGGGTTCGGGGGTCGATTAAGTGCGGGGAAGGTACAAGCACCCCGCAACATCCTAAAAAAGGTTACCTTTTAATTTAATGTGTAGAAAAAAAAATAGTTTAAAGAAAACACTTTAATTTACCCTTTTTTGTTATTTTGCAAAAAAAACGGAAAAGAAGGCTTAATAAAAATTTTAGTTTTTTTTTTGCGCTCGACGGGAGTGGGCCCCCGCTCCTACGTATCTCCGGGTGCGATGGAGAAATCAAAGCTACGTAGTTCTTGGGTAGAAAATATTTGTGTGTTGGCATTTTTTATTTTTTTTGAAAAGTTTGGGAAAACTAGAGGCCGCTCATGGTGACCAAACAGATAAATCCAGAGTGGTCGTCATTAATGGCTTATTCGGAAAAGAAGGTATTTATAGCGTTCAAACAAGCAAAGCCCAGAGTGACCGCTATAGACAACCTATTTTTTTGCGCGAATTCGATTTTTCGAAAAAAAGAACGGTTCGGAAGCATCACGTTGTGAAAAAAGCGGAGTAAGTGATAAAAGGGGGGTGCAAATAATAGAGGAGTTGTATTAAAAGGGAGGTGTGAATAGCGTTTTGACGCTAGAAAAAAAAAGTGTCACCGGGGGTGCAAATAGCGTTTTGACGCTAAAAGAAAATGGTTGCCGGGGGTGTAAATAGCGTTTTGACGCTAAAAAAAACGATTGACGGGTCTATTACCTTTTTTACTATTCTACCCTAGAGCACGTGATTCTTGAAACGCTTTTCCTTAAAAAAAACCTAGACTAAATAAGTGGTATTTTGAAAGCGGATTATGGAGAAAAAATCTTTTGTTGTTTTTTTTTTTGTTGTCATAGTTATTATCTAAATAAAAGGGGGCCTTTTTACTTTTTTTTTGAAGAAGATTTTTGTTATTATATTATTTTTTTTTTAGAAAAGGGTAGTGACACTAGTAACCATTTATTTTTAAAAAAAATATTTTTTAGTATTTGAAAAAAGCTTTATTTAAATCCGAAAATAAAAAAGGAACACATTTTTTTATCATTTTTTTTTATCCGAAAAATAGTAATTGTTAAAAAAAAACAACATATCTTTTTTATCATTTTTTAAAATCCGAAAATTAGAATAATTTATTTAAAAAAAGGCACAACATTTTTTATTTTATTTTATTTTTTTTTTAGACCGAAAATATTAGTACCTAAATAAAAAGGAACACACATTTTTTTTGGTTTATTTTAAATCCGAAAATAGTAACCATTTTTAAAAAAAACAACATATATTTTTTTAGCACTTTTTTAGTCCGAAAAATAGTAATTATTTATTAAAAAAAACAACATTTTTTTTTACACCTTTTTTACTCCGAAAATTGGAATAATTTATCTAAAAAAGGTACAACATTTTTTTTCACTTTCTTTTAATCCGAAAAATGCAATATCAAAAACATCAATAATAACCACATATATATATCTAGAAAAACAGCAACTTAAACTAAAAAAAAACAGCAATAATATGTTCAAAAAAAACAACCAATATTTATAAAAACATCAACTAGTATTTTTTAAAAACGTGAACAACAATAATTAAAATAAAAAAGGGCAATGATAATATGAACAAAATTACAATAACTAAAAAAAATACAAAAAAAAGCAACAATACTACAAATTATTACATTTTTGTACCTTGAACAAATCCAAGCTTTTCTTCTTCGGATCTCTTCAATACAACCAAAATTTAAACTAAAAAAATCTAAGAAGGAAGAAAAGAAGGGGAAGAAAATTTTTCTAAAAGAAACTCTAAAAAAAATTTCTTTCTCTCTTTGAAACCCTAGTTTTTTTAGAAAATTTTCCCCCTTTTTTTTCTCTAAGAGTCAAAACCGTCCCCCCTCCTCTAAGTGGGGAACCCTATTTATACAAAAAAAAACTTGCTCTTGCTTCTCTTCATTGCTCCACTTCAACCACTCTTGGATAGTGATGATGATTTTTCTTGATATGATGGAGGTTTGGTGAAGGGGTATGGGTGTAGCAGAGGGAAAAAAGGATTGTTTCTATGAGAGGAGGGGGTAAAACCGTGGGTGAAAAAAGGTTAATATTTAGGGTTTAAGTGAGGTGTGTGTGTGGAGATTGGAGAAAGGAAGTAAAAATGGAGTTGGTGATGTGTTGGAGCCGTGGGGATGGGGAGTGGTGAAGAAGAGAAGAAAAAAATGATGGAGAGGAGAGGGGTATGCGTGTATGTGTGTATGAGGGTGAGAGAGAGTGAAAATTTTTTTGGTGTGTTGGAGAAGAGGGGTAGGTCGAATATGGCAAGAGTGAGAGGAAGGGAATTGTGATGTGAAGTGTGTGAGGGAGAAAGAGAGAAAGGAAGGTTGAGTGTGTGAGAGAGAGAGTGGGGTCGAATGGGGGAAGGGGTAAGGAGAGAGGGAGGAGGCGTAGGGAGTGAGAGAAAAGAGAGAGGGAGTGATGGGAAGGGTGGAGTGTATGGGGAAGTGGATGTGGGGAAGTGGGATTGAGAGTTCCAAGGAGGGAAAGAGAGGGGGTAGGTCGAATATGGGGGGGAAAAAGAGGAATGAACTTGGCTTGTTTTTAGGGTTAGGGGGGAATGGTTAAAAAAGAAAAAAATGTTTATTATTATTTTTTTTTTTAAAAAAGAAAGGGGTGGCCGAATTTTGAATGAGAGAGGGGGGAAAAATTAGGGTTTTGGTGGGAATTGGGTTATGGGTTGTGGGTTGTGGGTTAGGAGGAGTTGGGTTATGGGTTGGATAGGAATTGGATTGGGCTAGGCGAATTGGGCTAGCTATTTTTGCTGGGTTGGGCTTCCATGACAACACCTTATTATTTTTAAAAGACCCCCACTTCCCCTTTGCTTATTTTTGTCTCTTCACTTCTAATAAAAATATTTGTGGTGATTAAAACCCATAGCAATAGAAACAAGAAAATAATACATGACATAAAAAAGATTATTATTTTTTTTTCAAAAATTAAAACTTGTAGCAAACTAAAAATAAAATAAAACATGGCATGGAAGGAAGAATATTATTTTTCTCAAAAAATAAATAAAATTTCTTTTTTTTTTGGATAGGACAAAATTAGGGTATTACAGTAAGAAGTGGTATACTGAAGATTGACTCCAAGAACAGTAGCACGGAGGTTCAGATCAGCTCCCAAATCCACGAAAATCTTCAAGTAATTAAGCTTCTGTATTGCTGCAGCATCACTTCCAGCAATGGTGTTTCAACTTTAGTGATTTAAGGTAGCTAGGTACAGAAATGAAGGAAAGATATTTCTAAACTTTTCTTCCTCTGAAACAGCACACGAAATGAAGAAGAAGGTGGTCTTTATATAGTACTAGGGTGCATGATCCAAGAAAACCCTAATTTGGAGGCGCCATTTGTCCTTATGTGTGCCCAAAAGTACATATGCCTATTAAAAAGGTGGAATATTCTTTGTCCAGGTACTGGCATCCTAGGTAGTGCGTCTGTCCTTGCTTGACAGCTGTAATGCGCTCAAATCCGCGCTTCCAGCATTTTCTCTCTCATCTGTCGCAGGAACTGATGCTGCAACACCTATTGCTGCAGCAATGAAACACACTCATAAAAGCACAAAATGGGGCACCAAATTGCCAAATGATCACAAACCAGAATTAGTTCTCCTTTTACACTAAACAACATATTTTAACTAATTAAACATAACATTACTTTAGAACTCACAACAATTTAAGCTAAGAAAGCATAAATAACTCTTATAAATAAGAGTTATTAGCAGGCTGGAGGCAATAACCTCAACGGTTCACCTAAAGATGAAATTCTACAGATTGGAAAACAAGATTGTGACCCTTCAGGCGGACTTAGGCGCAGCCCGCCGGTGCTTCTACATGAGCATTAAGGATGAAAAAGACACCTCTGAAGTAAGAGACCTAGACAAGGGATCTGGGAAGGAAGCTGAGGTAAATTTGGCAGACTTGGATGCCAGGTATGATCCAGACAGTGAGGAAGAGGAGGAGGATTCTACCCTCGCTAAGGAGCTCAAGGAGCGTATGAAGAGGCCTGAGCCAGATGGCGAGTTCATCTCCATCCAACTGGGAGAAGACCCCACCAAGACTGTCAAGATAGGCTCCGACCTCCCTGAGGAGGTCAAGGAGAAACTCACCATCTGCCTGAGGGAGAATGCTGACCTGTTTCCCTGGTCTGCTGCTGATATGCTAGGGATACCACCCGAGGTAGCTTGCCACCATCTTGCTGTTAATCCCAACACTAAGTGGGTTGCCCAGAAGAGAAGAGTCCAGAAGGGAGAGAAAGCTGAAGCTGCCACTAGGGCTGTGAAAGACCTCATAGAGGCGAACATTGTAAAAGAAATTAAGTATACCACCTGGGTGTCCAATGTAGTCCTTGTTAAGAAATCTAATGGAAAATGGAGGATGTGCGTTGATTATACTGATCTTAACAAGGCATGTTCAAAAGACGCCTTCCCCGTCCCTAGCGTAGATAAATTAGTCGATAGCGCCTCAGGCTTTCGTTTATTATCTTTCATGGATGCGTACTCGGGGTATAACCAAATCTCAATGTTCCCACCTGATCAAGAGAAAACGGCGTTCATGACAGAGCAAGGAAATTATTGCTATCGCGTAATACCCTTTGGACTCAAAAACGCCGGGACAACTTACCAAAGAATGATGAACAAGATCTTTAAAAATCAACTTTGTCGGGTAATTGAAGCGTATCTTGATGACATGATAGTTAAAAGTAAAAATGATCCAGACCATCTCAAAGATGTGACAGAAGTATTTTCGGAAATCCGAAAGAACAATATGAGATTGAACCCTGAGAAGTGCACCTTTGAAGTTCGAGCAGGGAAATTCCCTGGTTTCTATCTCACTGAGAGAGGTATTGAGGCCAACCCTGACAAATGCAGGGCTGTGACCGAGATGACTTCACCAACTACAAAGAAAGAAGTTCAAAGCTCACCGGAATGATAGCAGCGCTGTTCCGCTTCATTTCGAAAGCAGCCCACAAGTCCCTACCTTTGTTCAAGCTTCTAAAGAAAGAAACAAAGTTTGACTGGACCGCCGAGCAAGAGCAGGCGCTGACCCTTTTAAAAGATACCCTCTCCGAACCACCCATCTTGACACGTCCAGAGGAAGGAGAAACCTTGTATCTGTACCTCGCGGTGGCAGATGAAGCAGTAAGTGTTGTACTCATAAGAGAGACTAACACTGGGTAGAGGCCGGTATACTTCGTAAGTAAGGCGTTATAGGGATCCGAGCTGAGGTACCAAAAGGTTGAAAAGGTTGCTTTGGCGCTGGTAATTGCAGCCAGGCGCCTCAAACCATATTTTGTGGCACACCCAGTGGTAGTTCGAACCAACCAACCAATCAGACAAATCCTCCATCTCCCCGACTTGGCTGGGAGAATGATCAAATGGGCAGTCGAGCTCTCAGAGTTTGGGATCAAGTACGAGACTAGACCAGCCATGAAGGCCCAGATATTGGCAGACTTCATAGCCGAAATGACAACAACACCACAAGGAGACCGAGTGGAAACGGCATGGACCCTCCACGTGGATGGGTCCTCAAACAGCAAAGGAAGTGGAGCCGAGCTGATACTTGAAAACTCAGAAGGACTAATGGTTGAAGTATCCCTGACATTCTCATTCCCCACATCCAACAATCAAGCGGAATATGAGGCTTGCATAGCCGGCCTACAATTGGCCAAAGACTTCGGTGCTACACAACTTGAGCTTTGCACAGGTTCACTGCTGGTTGTCTGGTTGTCTCCCAGATAAACGTAGCATTTGGTGCTTATGACCCGGTACTACAGAAGTATCTTGCTAAAGTACGTGAACTCCTAGGATTGTTTAGCACGACGGAGGTGAAGCATGTGCCCAGGGGAGACAACACCAGAGCTGATATACTCTCCAAGCTGGCAAGCACCAGAGCGCCAGGGAACCATCAAAGCGTCATTCAAGAAACTCTATCCACTCCCAGCGTCCTCTTAAGCAATGGATCGCCTACTTCCATCCTCACCGTTGAAGCAAGCCAAATTTGGATAACCCCAATCCGTTGGTATATCCTCGAAGGGCAAGAGCCCACTGATGCAAAGGAAGCGGCTACGGTAAGAAGGCGGGCAGCATCATACTCGGTCATTGAAGGATGGATTTTTTGGAGAGGCTTCTCTACGCCTCTATTAAAATGTGTAGAGGGGCCAGAAGTGGACTAGGTGCTCGCAGAAATCCACGAGGGAATCTATGGGCAACACCTAGGAGGACGAGCCCTGGCAGTAAAAGCACTCAGGGCAGGTTATTATTGGCCCACCATGAACGAAGATTCACAAAATTACGTAAAAAAAATGTGACAAGTGCCAAAGATACGTCGATGTGCATGTCGCCCCTTCATCCGATCTGACATACCTAAGCTCTCCCTGGCCTTTCGTGTAACACCCATTTTCTACCCGGTAAACTTTTGACAAAAATCAGAGTTTCCAAAAACATTTTTCACGACACCCACAAGGGATGCCACATTTACATCAATAAAACATCACACGCCAATAATAAAATTCACCATTAAAATAGTACGATACATAGCACGTCATAAATGGGACGAACCCCCAAAACAACTGTTCAGTCTACATGACAGTAACTCCATCACCACGCAGTGGAATAAAAATAAAGGTTTCAATGAATTATCATAACATCACCATAAAACTTCAGAAATTAAATAATAGAGACAACTAATAAAGACTAGCGTTCATGCCCCCCGAGTGCTACGTATCAGAGCGACGACACCGACTCGACTAGCGAAGGTAGACATGCCTTCACTCGAAATCACCTGCACGTTACCAGCATAGGGGTAACATTCAAACAGAAGGGGTGAGATATCTAACATTATAACAGCATATATGATAGGCAATATGCTAGAGTTATGACAACTATATCTACCACTCCACAACAACATCAAATTGCAAATCACCAAGAATCATCACCAATGTCATGAGTAACTGAATGAGATGCAACCCACACCAACGGGTATATGCATGTGGTACCAATCATCACCAATAAAATAGCCAATAAGGGCATCATCACCTATATCATCACCAAGTTTTTTTTTAAGCATCATCATCATCACCTATAGCTCCAAGGCCGAAGCCTTCATCA
Organism: Astragalus membranaceus; assembly: GCA_039519185.1. Taxonomy (NCBI): domain Eukaryota; kingdom Viridiplantae; phylum Streptophyta; class Magnoliopsida; order Fabales; family Fabaceae; genus Astragalus; species Astragalus membranaceus. Next base: position 126,709,614 of record CM076849.1, read on the forward strand.
ACAAAGTAATGCATATGAAATGTATGCGACACCATGAACAATGCACCAGAGACAATCAACAACAGTAGTCATCTAAATAACACAACAACACCAATATCAACAAATGGTCATAGACCCATCACCTAACACCTTAGCCAATAAAATAGGCACATCACCTGTTATATCATCACCAATAACACCAATCATCACCAATAACACCAACACCTATAGGACAGACTAACAACTTGATCAACAACCACCGACACCAAAGACACCAACAGATTTACACATCAATGGCAACAACAGTTTTACAACACCGAGAACAACGGCAATTTACATCACCTGGAACAACAACGATTTTTCAACACCAATGCCAACAACAATTATACGACACGAATGACAATACCAATTTACAACACCAATGACAACGACCACCGGGACAGCCACCCAGGCGCCCGGCCACCAACAACCAAATAGGACATGGCAGGAACTGGCGTCTAGCAATAGGGTGCCAACAGGCAACAGCAACAAACAGGAACTGGCGCCCAGCAACAGGGCGCCAACAGGCAACAGCAACAAACAGGAACTGGCGCCCAGCAACAGGGCGCCAACAGGCAACAACAGACATGGCGCCCAGGAGCAGGGCACCTAGCACAATAGAAGCAACAACAGACATGGCGCCCAGGAGCAGGGCGCCTAGCACAACAGCAGCAACAACAGAGATGGCGCCCAGGAGCAGGGCGCCTAGCACAACAGCAGCAACAACAGAGATGGCGCCCAGGAGCAGGGCGCCTAGCACAACAGCAGCAACAAACAGAGACTGGGCGCCTAGGGCACCACTTTCAGCACAACAACAAACACTGGGCGCCTAGGGCGCCAGTTTCAGCAACAGGAACAACACTGGCAGGGCGCCCAGGAGCAGGGCGCCTTCAGCAATCAGCAACCAAACAGGCATGGCGCCCAGGGACAGGGCGCCTTCATCAGAAATAGTAACAGACACGGCGCCCAGGAGCAGGGCGCCTTCAACAGCAACAAAACATGACACAGGCATGGCGCCGAGGAGCAGGGCGCCGTTTCCAGCAACCAAGGCAGCAACCACATCAATGGCGCCCATGGCGCCTAGGGATCAATTTTTTTTTTTATTTTCACCATGATCAATCACCAAACACCAATTACAATCATCATGAATACATTCAAACATCACCAAATCAACACCAAACAAGATCAAAGAGACAATAGAGCCTATCTCCCACATAACACCCATCATACACCCTATTATAAAGGTAGAACCCACCCTTATCTTAGATTTGCCGAATACGAGATCCCATTGCACGAAAACTCCAAAGAACCACAGCAACAAGAGCTCCTCTCCTCTTCCTCCTTGGTTGCGCCGCCCCCTTCTTTTCTCTCTTTCGAAATCTCTCTTTTTTTTTTCTTTTTTTTCTGCAAATGCACAAATGATCCAAAACCCTAGCTACTGCTCTCCTTCACGCGCCTATGCCATTGGGCTCTTGGATCACAGGCCTCCTTCTACTACTCAACTTAATTACTAAACACCACTCCCTGATTTAAATAAAACACCATATTATAATTTTGATATGACTATACTAATAAAATACCTATATAATTTAATTAAATAAATAATTAAATTATTTGGGCGTTACAACTCTCCCCCACTTAGAATATTTCGTCCTCGAAATTTACCTGATTCAAACAGCTCAGGATAGGATTCCCGCATCTTGCTCTCCAGCTCCCACGTCATGCTCTCTCCGGCAGCTCCTAGCCAGACTACTTTCACCAACGCAATCTCCTTGCCTCTTAGAACTTTCACCTCATGATCTTCGATTCGTACAGGCATCGTCTCCACCGTGAGATTATCCCGTACCTCCACATTATCCATGCGGATTACATGAGATGGATCTGAAATGTACTTTCGAAGTTGCGACACATGAAACACGTCATGCAAATTCGAAAGGTTAGGCGGTAAAGCCACTCTATATGCAACATTCCCGACTCTCTCTGAAATCTGATAAGGACCAATGAAACGAGGAGTGAGCTTCTTCGACTTCAAAGCGCGTCCAACACCGGTCACTGGAGTGACTCTCAAAAATACATGCTCACCCGCTTGAAACTCTAAATCTTTCCCCCGCTTGTCGTGATAACTCTTCTGTCGACTCTGTGAAGCCTTCATCTTCTCACGACTCAACTTCACCTTTTCAGTTGTCTCTCGAACAATCTCCGGTCCAAGCACCACACTCTCTCCAGACTCATACCAACACAGCGGGGTTCTACACTTTCGACCATATAATGCTTCAAAAGGTGCCATCCCAATACTAGAATGGTAACTGTTGTTATACGTGAACTCTATCAGTGGAAGGTAGGAATCCCACGAACCACCTTGATCCAAAACACAAGCCCTCAATAAATCTTCTAATGACTGAATTGTCCTCTCTGACTGACCATCTGTCTAAGGATGATATGCCGAACTCAACCTCAACTTAGACCCCAACTTCTCTTGCAAACTCTTCCAGAAATCTGAAGTGAACCTCGGATCTCTATCCGAAACAATACTCATAGGAACTCCATGAAGCTTCACAATCTCCCGGATATAAATCTCCGCCAACTTCGACACCGGATACGTGATGTTGATAGGAATAAAATGAGACGATTTCGTTAACCTGTCAACGATCACCCAAATTGCATCATACCCTCTCGCAGTATTAGGCAATCCCGTCACAAAGTCCATCGAAATGCTATCCCATTTCCACTCTGGAATTTCTAACGGTTGCATCAATCCAGCGGGCTTCTGATGCTCAACCTTTGACTTCTGGCAAGTCAAACATGCATAAACGAACTGCGCCACATCTCGCTTCATACCAGGCCACCAAAACAACTTCTTCAAGTCTTGATACATCTTTGTAGCTACCGGATGAATACTTAACTTACTTCTGTGACTCTCTTCAAGAATGGCTCTCTTCATGTCTGCATCATCAGGAATACAAATTCTACCACGGAACCTCAACACCCCTTGGGAATCCAACCTGAAGTCCTCATTCTCATATCGATCAATCCCGACCATCAAGTCTACCAGTTTAACATCTGATTTCTGGGCCTCTCTGATGCTGTTCAGAAAATCACTACCAATCTTCATCATCCCTAACTTAACACTCTGAGGTGTCCCTTCACAAACTAGACTTATATCTCTCAACTCCTTAATCAGTTCTAACTCCTTAACCATCATTGCCAACATATGCAAAGTCTTCCGGCTTAAAGCATCAGCCACGACATTAGCTTTGCCTGGATGATAGTTCAAACCGAAATCATAGTCCTTCAACAACTCCAACCATCGTCGCTGCCTCATATTCAACTCCTTCTGGTCAAACAAATATCTCAAGCTCTTTGATCAGCGGTCGTACGCGGGTCAAAATATTTGAAAAGGATTAAGAATGTAGTACAAGGTGAGAAACCTTGGTCGTCTCACAAGGATCTCTAATACTAAGATTACCAGAATCAGGAACAAAATTAACAATAAAATAGGGGGGTTTGTTTATGAAGAAAACGATTTGTGTTTGAGGTGTTTAACAATCTTAAAGTGACAATCGATTCACCGGTTTCGGGCTACGCGTCTCGGATTTATCATTGGTTCCAAATATTCGTGTAAGACTCGTTCAAGGTTTCAGTTCTTGATTGATAATAAACTAATCAAGCAAGCGTCAATTAGTTTATACGAATTCGCACCGTTTTAAAGCAAGCGTCAAAACAACGTGTTCAATCAATCATGATGGTGAACAAGCGCCACTAAACACAATCAATATCATAACTGAATTCAATCAATCATCTATCAATTCCTACTCGAATTAAATAAAACAAGCGATTAAATAACCCGAATAGTTAAGAGTTGCGAAAAACAGATTCACATATAAACAAGCGTCATATATAAACGATTCGCGTATTGCAAATAAGCGTAATATGGGTAATTAAGCATCACACAAAGACGAAAATTTGCAAACAAAGAATTCAAATGTGGAATTGATAGAGAAGAAAGAACTGAAAACTAAAAACGAAATAAACGAATTAACATTAGACACCGAACCTCAAAATCCGCAGACGACAGTCTTTCACCGATGAATCAACTTAGGAATTTAGGCTTCCATGGAGGCTAGAGCACAAAAGTTTTGTAAAGTATATGATAATGCGTAAGATAGATAAAACGGCTGCTGACCATCCAAATCTATAAGACTAAAACGAAATACCTAATCACTAAATGGGCTATTGGATAAAAGCCCGTTAACAAATTAATATTCGGTCCAAAACCCGTTTTACACAGTACTGCTTCGGTAATTTGCAGTTTTCACATTCAAGACTTCAGAACTGGGTTTCGAGCTCAACAGAATAATTGTAGCTCTGTTCCTTAGCTTTCCAACGCATGCTCGCACGCCTCAATCGGATAACCACAGACAAAGTTATGACCTTCAGAGTAGATAGGGGTCAATATGCAATAAAACAAGAATTAATCGTGAAATTACTATATTGCTCAAATAAGACCCAAAATCTAGAAACGCGCTAAGCCTTAAATATTAGACACAGAACACAATCAAAAATACCAAGTGCAAAGCTATAAAGAGTGCATTAAAATGCACTGATCAAATTCCCCCACACTTAAGCTTTTGCACTCCGGGCAAAACACACAAAACAAGACACGAAAACAATGCATGAGTTTCCAATGAACCCAAAGAATGCAAAGTCATAAGAGAAATACTTTTCCTAGGCTTCAAGGAGAATGACAATCAAAGACTGCACTTAATTACAATCAAGGAAAACAAGATGATAGAGCACTAGAGAGTGAATCATAAGTGATGAGTCCTCACAGGATATGTATAAGTAATGCTCTCAATCACTCAAGTGTCTAGGCTTGTGTTTACTCTCATATATATATAATAAGCACATCAATGAAAGCTAGCACTACCATATGCTTGACAAGCTTCTGACATCCACACTTAAGAACACATGCACATAAGATCAAAAGGTCTTTATAAGGGTTGTAATGGGGCCAAGGTCAAGGTGGGATAATCCTAAGGGGGAACTAGGCTAAAAAGAATCAAAGAGGATAAAGAAGCCATGAAAATCAATTGTAAAGTGAGCATAAGAGTATCCAACTTCAACAACATATGACTAACTTCTCTATTTTGATACTTCTCCCCATAACTCTCTTCACACAACATTCGCTCTTCTTGATACAAAAATAAAAAGATACACTTCTTTTTTTTTCTTTTCTTTTTGCTTTTTTTTCATTTTTTCTTCTTTTTTTTTCTTTTTGGGGAATATTTTTCTATACAAATGTACTTGCCAAACTTTCTATTGAGAACCCAAGAACAAACCCAAGTGAGAACCACAATTGCACAATTTGGACACCCCCACACTTATGGATTTAGCAATTCTCAATTCAAAGCTCCTTCACCCTTTAAGATTGGGTAATAACATTGTTTTTCACTTTTGGGCTTATAATGAGCTATAAAACAAAGAATGGGATAAAAGGCTCAAAGGGGCTTACACAAAGGGATAAATTCAGGGTAGGCTTATTTGGCTAGTAGCTAAAAAACAGAATTGCCTAGATCATTTCAAACATGCATGTGAACAAGTGTTTCAACAAGAATCGAGTCAAGTTCTAGAGTAACTAACAAACATGAGTGAGTCACACACAATAAATGAGAGAATGGAAAAATGTTGTCCATCCATTAAAAGGCTCAATTCTCACCAGGGACACTGACTATCACAAATGATGCAAAATCTAGTGCTCATATCCAACTTATTATACCAAGAGGAACAAGAAATCAATCAAGTCATGTCAAAACACCTATGGTCCTAGAATAGCAAAATCACTCACAACGTATGCAAACTAAGAACTCATGGAAAAACATGCAAAAATAACAATTTTTTGTTTTTTGTTTTGTTTTGAAGGAAAACTGAAAAGCAAGCCAAAAATTAAAAGAAAAAGGCAAACTACTAAGCTACTAAAAGACACCCCCCCACACTTAAATCATACATTGTCCTCAATGAAAACAACAAGCATAAAATAAGAGTTAGGAGGAGGGACTCCCTGGTCAATTTGTAGTGTAGGTGGGATGTTTCAATGAGAGTTCTCTTATGGTTGCACTTCAGTTGCGGAACTCTCATAGAATAACTTGAGACGCTTTCCATCGACTTTGAAAACTTTGTTTGTCGCCTCACTTTTTATTTCTACTACACCATGAGGAAAAATGTTAGTAATAACAAAAGGACCAATCCACTTGGATCGATGTTTCCCAGCCATAATTTTCAGGCGGGGTCTGAACCATAAAACTCTATGCCCAATGGAGAACTCCTTTTTGTAAATCATCTTATCATGCTTAGCTTTCCACACTTTCTTGGCAGGAATGCCCGTCATGGTTAAACCAATGTCGCTCCTATGTTTCCTTAGGATTGGCAGCTTCTTTTCCTGTTCAGATTTAAGCCCTGTTATATTAGTCTCATGAAGCTTCCCACTCCCCTCTGAATATACAAAATTAAAATTTTTAGGGGGTGGTTCAAGCTCTAAAACAAGGGGCTGCTCAATGGCAGTAGCTACATCTACAATGTCAGCTATAGGAGGTGTGTCAACCTGCAAAGTATCAACCAAACCATTAAGCAATTCAATTTTACAAAGGGAAAGCTCTTCCATGGGGTGTTTCTTATCATTAAAGATGTTGAATTTTTCAGTGGTATCACCGAATTCCATGGAAAGAGTCCCTGCATGTACATCAATTTTAGTTTTGGCAGTCCTCAAGAATGGTCTGCCTAAAATGATAGGCGACCTGTTGGACTTAGTTTCTTCCTCCATGTCTAGAATGTAAAAATCTGCAGGAAAGATCAAATTATTAACTTTAACAAGAACATCCTCAACCAGTCCAGCAGGTCGAGCATTGCTTCTATTTGCTAGCTGGATGGTAACACCTGTTTCCTGCAAAGGTCCAAGAGCAAGAGAGTTAAAAATAGATGTGGGCATTACATTGATTGAAGCTCCTAGATCTAACACAGCATCATCAAAATGACTGTTGCCGATGGTGCATGGAATGGAGAAAGTTCCTGGATCCTTGCACTTCTGGGGCATGGGCAACATGAGGGCAGAAACATTATACCCCACATTGACTTTTTCAATTCCTTTCAGTCTTCTCTTTCTCTTGTATGTGCACAACTCCTTCGGAAATCTGGCATATTTTGGAATCTGCTTAATTGCCTCAAGAAGGGGAATGTTGACTTCCACCTTCCTAAAGGTATCTAAAATCTCATTGTCCCTATCTGCCTCATCTTGTTTTTTAGTAATAGATGCTCTTTGAGGGAATAGGAATGGTGGTATGTATTCCTCATCATCATCTGGCTCAAGTGCCTTTCTATTTTTCAAAACAGCAGTTTCAAGCACCTTTGGAGTGTCAACAGCCTTCCCAGATCTCAATGTGATAGCACTAACATTGAGGTTTGATGCATTCGAATTAACCACTGCTTGAGCAGGCAGTTCGTCTGCCCCCTGGGCTTGCATCTGATTAATTGCAGTAGCCATCTGCCCAATTTGTGTCTGTAAATTCTGAATTGAGGAATCTGTTCTCTGTTGGAACTGGAGATTCTGGGCAGCCATATGCTTAACTAGATCCTCTAATGAAGGTTCAGGCCTAGCAGCAGCTTGTGATGGATTAATTTGCTGTCTGGGCTGTTGTTGTTGTGCAGTTGGATTTCCCCATCTAAGGTTTGGATGATTCCTCCAGCTTGGGTGGTACCTGTTAGAAGACAAATCAACATTGGCTTGAGGGTTAAATATATTAGCTGCATATGCTTGAGGGGTATCAGCATTAGAATCCTCTTGAGGTGTAGGACAAGAATCTGTGGGGTGCTCTGTAGAGGTACAAATACCACAAACCCTGGCTGTCCGACCTGTTGCCAACTTTTTTACCAAAACTGTAAGTTCATCTAACCTGTTTTCTAAGCTCTTATGATTAGTAGCATGTATCTCATTTACTCCCCTTGTTAGAACTGCAGAATTGCTTCTGGTTGTGAATTGTTGGGAGTTAATGGACATATTATCTATTAAAGCTCTTGCATCTGTTGGGGTCTTGTCTACAAGGGCTCCTCCACTAGCAGCATCCATAATATTTCTGTCCATGGGCAATAAACCCTCGTAGAAATACTGGATGAGTAGTTGCTCAGAGATTTGATGATGAGGGCAGCTAGCACACAATTTCTTGAATCTCTCCCAGTATTCATGTAAAGACTCAGTGGAGTTTTGCCGGATACCACATATCTCTTTTCTAATTGAAGCAGCTCTGGATGCAGGAAAGAACTTCTCTAGAAACAACTTCTTCAAGTCATTCCAATTTTCAACAGAACTTGGCTGGAGGTAATACAACCAATCATTGGCTGCATCTTGGAGTGAGAAAGGGAAGGCCCTCAGTTTAATGTGCACCTCTGGAATTCCTTGTGGTTTCATGGTTGAGCACACAATGTGGAACTCCTTTAGATGTTTGTGAGGATCCTCACCTGCAAGACCATTAAACTTTGGCAACAAGTGTATTAAACCAGACTTCAATTCAAAAGGAACAGCAACATCAGGATAATTAATACATAGAGCATTGTCAGTAACATCAGGTGCAGCAAGTTCCCTCAGAGTTCTACCAGCCATGTTATGATCAACAAAATCAGAATCAAAGAAGTTATGACTAAAATTAAGGAAAAAAATCAAAAATGAATCAAAACTAATCTAAAAAATATAAAAACACCACTAAAAATCTAATAAAATCAAAACAAGATCATTCAAATTTTTTTGGATTTTTTTGAGATTATAAAATATTCGAATAATTAATTAAAAATAGAAAACGAATGAATTTAGGATTTTTCGGCCTAGGCTCCCTTCTAGGGAGTCCTACTCCTTGATTTGTTTCGGATTTTCTGACCAATTTTCGGAGCAATTTGACCAGATCACCTGAAAATCGTTTTTTTTTTTACCTAAAAAACCAGAATTCAGCAGAATGCCTACGACCTGTAACAAAACCTGAAAACTCAACAAAGACACAAACTAAAATGTTAGTACTGTTAGTGGGATCCTGAAGTTGGCAATCCCTAATTAGAGATCCCCGGCAACGGCGCCAATTTGATCAGCGGTCGTACGCGGGTCAAAATATTTGAAAAGGATTAAGAATGTAGTACAAGGTGAGAAACCTTGGTCGTCTCACAAGGATCTCTAATACTAAGATTACCAGAATCAGGAACAAAATTAACAATAAAATAGGGGGGTTTGTTTATGAAGAAAACGATTTGTGTTTGAGGTGTTTAACAATCTTAAAGTGACAATCGATTCACCGGTTTCGGGCTACGCGTCTCGGATTTATCATTGGTTCCAAATATTCGTGTAAGACTCGTTCAAGGTTTCAGTTCTTGATTGATAATAAACTAATCAAGCAAGCGTCAATTAGTTTATACGAATTCGCACCGTTTTAAAGCAAGCGTCAAAACAACGTGTTCAATCAATCATGATGGTGAACAAGCGCCACTAAACACAATCAATATCATAACTGAATTCAATCAATCATCTATCAATTCCTACTCGAATTAAATAAAACAAGCGATTAAATAACCCGAATAGTTAAGAGTTGCGAAAAACAGATTCACATATAAACAAGCGTCATATATAAACGATTCGCGTATTGCAAATAAGCGTAATATGGGTAATTAAGCATCACACAAAGACGAAAATTTGCAAACAAAGAATTCAAATGTGGAATTGATAGAGAAGAAAGAACTGAAAACTAAAAACGAAATAAACGAATTAACATTAGACACCGAACCTCAAAATCCGCAGACGACAGTCTTTCACCGATGAATCAACTTAGGAATTTAGGCTTCCATGGAGGCTAGAGCACAAAAGTTTTGTAAAGTATATGATAATGCGTAAGATAGATAAAACGGCTGCTGACCATCCAAATCTATAAGACTAAAACGAAATACCTAATCACTAAATGGGCTATTGGATAAAAGCCCGTTAACAAATTAATATTCGGTCCAAAACCCGTTTTACACAGTACTGCTTCGGTAATTTGCAGTTTTCACATTCAAGACTTCAGAACTGGGTTTCGAGCTCAACAGAATAATTGTAGCTCTGTTCCTTATCTTTCCAACGCATGCTCGCACGCCTCAATCGGATAACCACAGACAAAGTTATGACCTTCAGAGTAGATAGGGGTCAATATGCAATAAAACAAGAATTAATCGTGAAATTACTATATTGCTCAAATAAGACCCAAAATCTAGAAACGCGCTAAGCCTTAAATATTAGACACAGAACACAATCAAAAATACCAAGTGCAAAGCTATAAAGAGTGCATTAAAATGCACTGATCACTCTTATGGTCACTAAACACCTCAAATCTGGAACCATAGAGATAGTGCCTCCAAATCTTCAGCACAAAGACCACTGCAGCTAACTCCATGTCATGAGTGGGATAATTCTTCTCATGAACTTTTAACTGTCTCGATGCATACGCAATAACCTTCCCATCTTGCATAAGCACACCACCTAAACCCATTTTTGAAGCATCACAATACACCACAATCGACCTTTCCGGATTGGGCAACGTCAAGACAGGGGACGTTGTCAGTCTCTTCTTCAATTCCAAGAAACTTTCTTCACAACGGGCGTCCCAAACGAAAGCCTTTCCTTTGCAGGTTAACTGAGTTAACGAAAGTGCTAACTTAGAAAAACCTTCAATGAATCTTCTATAATAGCCGGCCAATCCCAAAAAGCTTCTAATTTCAGTAGCCGACTTCGGAGCTTCCCAATTCAACACTGCTTCTACTTTCGACGGATCCACCGCAATACCACTACTAGAAATGACATGACGGAGAAAACTCACTTCCTTCAACCAGAACTCACACTTTGACAACTTCGCATACAACTTCTTTTCCTTCAGTACCTCCAAGACTAACCTCAGATGCTCTGTATGCTCTTCCTCCGATTTAGAGTAAATCAGAATGTCATCGATGAATACCACCACAAACCTATCTAAGTAAGTATGAAAAATACGATTCATATATTCCATAAATACTCCTGGTGCGTTGGTAACACCGAACGGCATCACCGAATACTCATAATGACCATAACGGGTTCTGAAAGCCGTCTTCTGAATATCTTCGTCCTTCACCTTGATCTGGTGATAACCCGACCTCAAATCAATCTTACTGAATACTTGAGCACCCACCAACTGATCCATCAAATCGTCTATCCTCGGAAGTGGATACTTGTTCTTAATTGTCACCTTATTCAACTGCCGATAATCCACACAGAGTCTCATACTACCGTCCTTCTTCTTCACTAACAACACAGGAGCTCCCCACGGCGATACACTCGGCCTCACAAACTTCTTCTCGAGCAGATCCTCAAGTTGCTTCTTCAACTCGGACAATTCGGATGCGGACATCCTGTACGGTGCCATAGAAACAGGTCTGGTACCAGGTACAAGATCAATAGAGAGTTCAACTTCCCTCTCTGGCGGTACACTTGGAATCTCATCAGGGAATACATTAGGAAACTCGCGCACCACCTGCAACTCTTCAATGATAGCTTGATTCTCAACAGACAACGATGCCATCAGCGAGAATAACTGAACTCTTTCCTTCATCAACTTTCGCAACTGACTAGCGGATAACAGACCAGACTCCTCTCCTCCAAAACTCACCGACTTGTTACGACAATTAATATGGACATGGTTATGCTCTAACCAGTTCATACCCAAGATTACATCCAATCCGCTCAGCGGCAAACAAACAAAATCCACAACAAAGTCTCTGTCGAAGATCGACAAGGGACACTGAGAACACACCAGAGAAGTAGTTACCGACCCCTTAGCTGGAGTGTCGACAACCATCTCTCCGTTCATAGCAGACAATACAAGACCCAATTTCTTACAACAATCAGCTGCAATAAAGCAATGAGTAGCACCAGTATCAACAATAGATTTTAGAGGAGTACCATTAATGAAGCACGTACCTCTAATAAGTCCATCATCTTCAGTAGGCTCTTCACCTGCCAAAGCGAACACTTTTCCACTGGACCTTTCTTTCTTCGGCTTCGGACACTGCGTACTAATGTGCCCTCCTTCACCACAGTTGTAGCAGACCACCTCCTTATGCTCACACTCAGCCACCACATGACCCTCCTTACCACAACGGTAACACTTCTTCACTTCAGCTTTGCACACGTTACTCTTGTGACCAGCTCTGCCACATTTGTAACATACAATGCTAGCAGGAGCATCTCCCCCACTAGTCCCCTTGCCCACAGCAGCTTTCTGTTTACCCTTACCGGCAGGAACATCATACGGCTTACCACGACTTTGAAATTTTCTCCTCTTCTCATTCATAATCTTGTAGTGAGCATTGTTGTCTTCCTCATAAATTCTGCAGCTATCAATCAGGTCAGAGAAAACACGGATCTTTTGGTAACCAATCGCCTTCTTAATCTTAGGTCGCAGCCCATTCTCACCAGCATTCTGCTGACCCTCCACGGTCTGAGCCATAGCAGCCAACGCAGCAGCAATAGCAGCATCGTTACTTCCAGCCATATCAACTAATCACTACAATCATAAGCAACAGTTAGAACTAATTGGCAATACTTGATCGTCAATGACACAATAACTTGACAACTTGGCCGGACAGACCGAAACTGCTCTGATACCACTAATGTAATACCCATTTTCTACCCGGTAAACTTTTGACAAAAATCAGAGTTTCCAAAAACATTTTTCACTACACCCACAAGGGATGCCACATTTACATCAATAAAACATCACACGCCAATAATAAAATTCACCATTAAAATAGTACGATACATAGCACGTCATAAATGGGACGAACCCCCAAAACACCTGTTCAGCCTACATGACAGTAACTCCATCACCACGCAACGGAATAAAAATAAAGGTTTCAGTGAATAATCATAACATCACCATAAAACTTCAGAAATTAATTAATAGAGACAACTAATAAAGACTAGCGTTCATGCCCCCCGAGTGCTACGTATCAGAGCGACGACACCGACTCGACTAGCGAAGGTAGACATGCTTTCACTCGAAATCACCTGCACGTTACCAGCATAGGGGTAACATTCAAACAGAAGGAGTGAGATATCTAACATTATAATAGCATATAGGATAGGCAATATGCTAGAGTTATGACAACTATATCTACCACTTCACAACAACATCAAATTGCAAATCACCAAGAATCATCACCAATGTCATGAGTAACTGAACGAGGTGCAACCCACACCAACGGGTATATGCATGTGGTACCAATCATCACCAATAAAATAGCCAATAAGGGCATCATCACCTATATCATCACCAAGTTTTTTTTAAGCATCATCATCATCATCACCTATAGCTCCAAGGCCGAAGCCTTCATCAACAAAGTAATGCATATGAAATGTATGCGACACCATGAACAATGCACCAGAGACAATCAACAACAGTAGTCATCTAAATAACACAACAACACCAATATCAACAAATGGTCATAGACCCATCACCTAACACCTTAGCCAATAAAATAGGCACATCACCTGTTATATCATCACCAATAACACCAACACCTATAGGACAGACTAACAACTTGATCAACAACCACCGACACCAAAGACACCAATAGTTTTACACATCAATGGCAACAACAGTTTTACAACCCCGAGAACAACGACAATTTACATCACCTGGAACAACAACGATTTTACAACACCAATGCCAACAACAATTATACGACACGAATGACAATACCAATTTACATCACCAATGACAACGACCACCGAGGCGCTCGGCCACCAACAACCAAATAGGAACTGGCGCCCAGCAACAGGGCGCCAACAGGCAACAACAGACATGGCGCCCAGGAGCAGGGCGCCTAGCACAACAAAAGCAACAATATACATGGCGCCCAGGAGCAGGGCGCCTAGCACAACAACAGCAACAACAGAGATGGCGCCCAGGAGCAGGGCGCCTAGCACAACAACAGCAACAACAGAGATGGTGCCCAGGAGCAGGGCGCCTAGCACAACAGCAGCAACAAACAGAGACTGGGCGCCTAGGGCACCACTTTCAGCACAACAACAAACACTGGGCGCCTAGGGTGCCAGTTTCAGCAACAGGAACAGCACTGGCACGGCTCCCAGGGACAGGGCGCCTTCAACAGAAACAGTAACAGACATAGCGCCCAGGAGCAGGGTGCCTTCAACAGCAAAAAAACATGACACAGGCATGGCGCCCAGGAGCAGGGCACCGTTTCCAGCAACCAAGACAGCAACCACATCAATGGCGCCCATGGCGCCTAGGGATCAATTTTTTTTTGATTTTCACCATGATCAATCACCAAACACCAATTACAATCATCATGAATACATTCAAACATCACCAAATCAACACCAAACAAGATCAAAGAGACAACATAGAGCCTATCTCCCACATAACACCCATCATACACCCTATTATAAAGGTAGAACACACCCTTACCTTAGATTTGCCGAATACGAGATCCCCTTGCACGAAAACTCCAAAGAACCACAACAACAAGAGCTCCTCTCCTCTTCCTCCTTGGTTGCGCCACCCCCCTCTCTTCTCTCTTTCGAAATCTCTCTTTTTTTTCTTTTTTTTCTCCAAATGCGCAAATGATCCAAAACCCTAGCTAATGCTCTCCTTCATGCGCCTATGCCATTGGGCTCTTGGATCACGGGCCTCCTTCTACTACTCAACTTAATTACTAAACACCACTCCCTGATTTAAATAAAACACCATATTATAATTTTAATATGACTATACTAATAAAATACCTAAATAATTTAATTAAATTATTTGGGCGTTACATTTCGCGTAGTGGGGGATTGACCTTTTAGGTCCTTTTCCTCCAGGCCCAGGGCAGGTGAAGTACTTAATCGTCGCTGTCGATTACTTTACCAAATGGATCAAATCTAAGCCCTTGACCACTATCACGGTAAAAAATTGTATGAAGTTCTTTAAGAGAAATATCATGACCAGATTCGACATACCGGAGGTAGTCATCACCGACAATGGCACACAGTTTACAAACAAAGGTTTTAGGCAACTGATGGCCGACTTGGGCATCAAACACCGCTTCACATAGGTGGAACACCCTCAGACTAACGGACAAGCAGAGGCAGCCAACAGAGTAATTTTGAGAGGATTACGGAGGGGATTTGACGAAGCAAAGGGCTGCTGGCCGGAAGAACTACCCTATGTCTTGTGGGCCTACAGAAGCAGTCATACCCGTCGAAATTGGAGAGCTAAACTAGAGGACCAAGCACCCAAATCCTCCAGAAGCCAATGAGCAAAGACTCCGAGAGGAGTTGGACTTCGTAGAGGAATTTAGAAATCAAGCAGCGCTGAAAGACATGGTGATCAAGCAAATGATGGCTGCAAGGTTTAATGTCAAGGTGGTCCCTAGAACCTTCGAGGTGGGAGATCTAGTCCTACGAAGGGCAGACGTAGGTTTGAAGAATGCATTCCAAGGAAAGTTAGCCCCTAACTGGGAAGGTCCATACAGAATAATTGCAGAAACCGGAAACGAAGCTTTCAAACTGGAAACTTTGAGCAAGGAACCAATACCTAGAACTTGGAATGCTGATAAACTAAGGAAATTTGTTGTATGAACGAAATTCGTGATCAAACTGAAGAAACGCTCGGCTCTAAAACAGCGTCCGGATACAGACACTGAACATGACTCAAAGCCTTGTCATAAGCAGCATAGGAAAAGTCCACAACTTTGCCGGTCACCATCCGCACCTTCTCCTCAGCTTCATCTTTCAGTTTCTTCGCGCTCTCTAATTCAGACTGAACACTTTCGAGCCGAACTCGGAGCTCCTCCACTCTCTTCTGTCATACCCCAATTTTGTCCGCCCAAGTCAAAAATATTTTTCTTAATTTTTAGGAATTTTAGAAATAAAAATAGTGTATATTTTTACATTTTTGGGGCAAGAAGCAAGTTTTTAGGTCAAAGGGTATTTTGGTCATTTTGCAAGCTGTCATACCCTAAAAATGTATTTGTGTGAACATCCAATTCTAATCTGTACTTTCTCGTTTTCAAAGGGCATATCGTCATTTGAGCCAAATCGTGTACGCATTTTATTCCCGTCGTGCTCATGTCACTTCCATCGGTGTGTGTTGCTCCTAATTAAGTGCACATGTTTATTTAGACGCGTGTTTATTTAGGTGCGCGTGTTTGTTTGAGTACGCGTGTTTATTCTCGTAGTGTGCATTCTTTTACCAATCAAGTGCGCGTTTACCATACGAGAATTACGCTAATCGCGGGTATCTTTCGATTATCATTATTGTTATTTGTATTTATTTATTAGTAGTTATAAGCAAAAGAGAAAAAAAAACAAAAATAGTCAAAAGGTTGGTCTTATTTAAATCTGTTCCTTTTACATAATAAAATAATATATTAGTATTACATTTTCTTGTTACAAAAAATATAAAAGGTAAAAAACACAAAAAAAAAAAACAAAACAAACGTCAGAGAGAGACGTTGCTGTTGTTCCTTATTGCTGCCGAAAGCATTTTGAGCTACAAGCATTTTGATGTCCATTCCGATCAATGACTAATTGCCTTCGTTTTCTCAAGTTTTAATTTTAGGACAAATAAGTTTATCTATTTGCGACGTGTTTCCTCAAAAGAAAAAAAACAAACAAGCAGAAAAAAGAAAGCTGCTCAAAAAGAAAAAAACAAACAGTCAAAAAAGAAAGTTGGTAAAAAAAAAAGAAGGACTTGCACTCCAAGTTGCATTCGTGTTGCATTAAAACAAGGTCTAGTGGTCACCAGGTGGAGCCTCTCCTCGTACTAAAAAGTCGAAACTTTCATTGCATTTGAGTTGTTCTTAAAGAGAACCAAAAGTGTGTACTAGGGGCATTCCCTTCACCTCTCACTCCACTCAAGTTTGGGGAGGTTTGTCCATCGCCCACCCCATTCATATATCATCCTCAGTTCATAACCATCACCATAACTCTGTCGCCTTTCACAACCTCACCCAAAGAAACCATTTGAAATGTCATTCGAAAGTGGGGCAAGTGCGTTCCCATTCCTTCACCTCATTCATTCCTACAAAACCTCATCGGGGCAATCTCTCAATTCACTATCCTAAACCAGGCCTGGTCATTCTAATTGGGGCAGCTTTGTCCTTGTTATGACTGGGGCAACATCAAACTTTATGGGTTGAGACAGAATCTCTCTTGCTCCACCTTTCATTTCAAAAGCCGAAGCATTCCCAATTCATCATCTTCTACACCCCTAGTTGTTGTCACCACTAGACAGGGGCAAGCTATTCACTCATCAAAGACCTGAATTGGGGCAATCTTGTATCTCTAGATCCCTCATGAGCTTCGGCAATAACCATGTCGGTCATTCCTTCACTTGCCATAAATGTCCATGTCCTAAACCAATTCCAAGTTAACTGACTCATTCATTCATATCTGCACTCCTATGCATGCTTACTAGACAATGCTTCAAAAAGAGAAAACACAAGTTGTTTACGTGATATCCAAAATTCAGTCATCATGGAAAGAAGGAGAAGACAAGTGAGGTTGTTTGTAAATAAAAACCCTGAGAACACCGGAGTTTGAATCGAATTCAATTTTTCAACAGAATGGTCAATAATCATCTCAACTCTTTGCATTCAAAGTCTCGCATCTCATCATCACAAAAATGTCTACATCATGCATCTAGGCATCTCAATCTATTCATTATAGCATATGCATCAAAGCATTACATTTACATCTTCACATTTTGTGCATTCATCACATAGCAAAAAGAAAAACGTTTCACGTCAGTTGCACCATATTAATACTTGCATTTAATAGAGGAAAATACTAAAGAAGAAAAAGCAGAAATCTTTTCATTGCATTGGCATCATATTAATGTTCGCACTTCATAAAAAGGAAAAGAGCAAAATCATTCCATGTCATTCACCATTCCACAAGATACTAATCATTGCATGCACCATTGCATCATCAAAATTCTTCAGACCATTAGATCAATACGGACATATGTTGACCCATAAACCAGACCTTTGCGTCCATAATTCAAAGCTACTCCCTTGATCCCAAGCGATCCTCATTTCATGTTTTCTCATTCATTGCTTTTTCATTAACACATCCAGTGTTGACTCTCACTTGCAAACTCCAAACAAACAACAAAAAGAACAGAAACATTCCTTGTCATCCAGAATTCCATATCATTCATCATTTCACAAGCATTCCTTTGTCATTCAATCATCAAACATTAAAGCGGTGCATTTGCATCATATTAACGTTAGCATTTCCATAAAAGAAAAAGAACAAAAATCATTGCATCAAACATCAGAGCATTGCCTCATATTAATGTTTGCATTTCATAGAAGAAGCAGATACAAAAGAACAAAAGCATTCCATAATATTCAAGACATCAATCATGGCATACGTCTGCATTACATGTGTCATTCATTGCATTGCTAAGCAAAATGCGGATGAACACAAGATGTTAACCCTCATGCCTAGTTCTAAGAATCAGCACTTCAAGTGTCAATCTTCAATCTAATTCTCAAGTCAGCCATCCTGGACTTGTCAGTCTCAAAATCTCATTCCCAATTACTCCTTCAGTTCGGAATTCAAATGCCCTCGGATCCCAAGTGGTTCATTAAAAGCACGCTAAGTGTTCATCCTCATTTACTGCTTTCTCATCAGCACGCCAAGTGTTCATTTACTGCTTTCTTTCTAGCAAACCAAGCATTAATCATCATTGCATCAGACATCGAATCATTTTCAATAAATAGGAGACTAAGTCGAATGTACATTCGAAATAGTCATCACGATAGGACACTTGAACTGATCACTCAAGAATCCTAAGGTCTCTAAAAAAAAGGAAAGTTTTCCATTGCATATCATCTGCCATTTCATCAAAACGCAAGAGCATTACATATCATCAAACACCAAAATTTTGCATTCGCATACCCGCACTTTATAAAAAGAGCAGGACGAAAAAAGAAATTCAGACGTTTGCATTACATTCATCATAAGAAAAAGAAAACAGCAATCATGGCATTTGCATTACACGCATTTGTTCATTTTCAGCTGCAGGTACAAAGAGAGGATGAGCACTTCGGTGGTAGCCCTCGCCCCCATATTCCAGAAAATGCTCCCCAAAGTTGGGAGAGTTCAAAAAAAAAAAGAAGCAGAAAAGAAAAGGAAAGAAAGGAAAAAGGAAGAGAGAAATAAAAAGAAAAGAAAATGAAAAGAGAGAAACAGAAAAGAAAAGAAGGAAAGAAAAGAAAAGAGAGCGCTCAGGCGCGCATTGCGGATTGGAGCCCAGAGAGATCATCGCTCCCTTCTGCCCAGGTCTCACATCGTGTACGAGCAACGCGATGGACCGCAGCCCCATGTGAGGTTCAACGGAATAGTTGTATCAAGCCTAAGATACAGTGGACGCCGTGCATTGATCTGTATATCAGTTCCGGAGCTGATAACGATCCCCCCGGTCGCTCGAAAGGCCAACAGGAAGCGTGCTCCTCAAAGCCACGTGCAAACTCGGATTCATCAAGAGTTCGTTTAAGGATTACAGGTTTTAGGCAGCCTGGGCAATTTACCGCTTTCTGCACGCCAAGTGCCCATTTTACCTTTTCTGTCTGCACGCAAGTGCCCATTTTACCTTTTCTGTGTGCACGCAAGTGCCCATTTTACCTTTTCTGTCTGCACGCAAGTGCCCATTTTACCTTGTCTGTCTGCACGTCAGTGTTCATTTACTGTTTTCGCATCGACACGAAAGTGTCTATCTTTCCAAAAAAAAAAGAGAGAAAATACGGGTTTCCCTAAGTAGAAAAAATTAGTATGATTTCTGAATTCTTTATTTCAATTTGGCCTCGGAATATGTTTCGGCCAACTCATATTCCTTGTCAAAATCCAAATAAAGAGGGGCAGCTGTCATACCCCAATTTTGTCCGCCCAAGTCAAAAATATTTTTCTTAATTTTTAGGAATTTTAGAAATAAAAATAGTGTATATTTTTACATTTTTGGGGCAAGAAGCAAGTTTTTAGGTCAAAGGGTATTTTGGTCATTTTGCAAGCTGTCATACCCTAAAAATGTATTTGTGTGAACATCCAATTCTAATCTGTACTTTCTCGTTTTCAAAGGGCATATCGTCATTTGAGCCAAATCGTGTACGCATTTTATTCCCGCTGTGCTCATGTCACTTCCATCGGTGTGTGTTGCTCCTAATTAAGTGCACATGTTTATTTAGACGCGTGTTTATTTAGGTGCGCGTGTTTGTTTGAGTACGCATGTTTATTCTCGTAGTGTGCATTATTTTACCAATCAAGTGCGCGTTTACCATACGAGAATTACGCTAATCGCGGGTATCTTTCGATTATCATTATTGTTATTTGTATTTATTTATTAGTAGTTATAAGCAAAAGAGAAAAAAAAACAAAAATAGTCAAAAGGTTGGTCTTATTTAAATCTGTTCCTTTTACATAATAAAATAATATATTAGTATTACATTTTCTTGTTACAAAAAATATAAAAGGTAAAAAACACAAAAAAAAAACAAAACAAACGTCAGAGAGAGACGTTGCTGTTGTTCCTTATTGCTGCCGAAAGCATTTTGAGCTACAAGCTCAACCTCTTTCACCTTGTCTCTTTGGCTTTTTGCATCTTTGGCAATAACATGTCAGCTCACCTCTTGCTGATCCACCATGTCTCTGCTACCCCATAACCAACTGGTCTCCTCAAGCAATAATCCCCTGCATCTCATCCACGCCTACACCACAATAAGAGCACTATAAATACACATGAAGCAGCAACAGTGAGGGGGGGAACGGTAGAAAAAAAAAGACAACAAGCAAAGGGGGAGACAGACACTGAAACACCAAAAAATATACGCACACTGAGACGCAAGCATACAGCACACACACAGTAACCACAACAGAGACAGTCACAACAAAGAGAGAGAGAACTAGTAGACACAAAAGGGAATATATTTCTCCTGGGAATAGAGGTTGGTTTCACTAAAATGCTCTCATTTTCAATGTAGGAGATACATGTTTAAATGGTTTGTTTGGTCTTTCCTTTCATGAATTAAATTGTTTCTTTACACTGTTTGTTCTTGTCAAAATAATAATAACCGTGAAGATGTATGTTCAACCATTTTTATTCACACCCCTTTGAAATATCCATTTTTTACATAGCATTTGGATGTAGGAAAACAGAGAACCAGAAACTAGAGTAGAAATATGCACTAATGTAAACAAAACCACAGAACCGGTTGCTATTTAATTTAAGTTAGATTTCCTTCTTTCAAAAAATGTCAAGGAGGGAACAAAGATAGAAACCTGAGGAGAAGAACCACACCAAAAAATAGAAGCAGAACCTAGAAGAAAACTAACCGCAGTGATGACGCCGGCAAGTCTCCGGCCGTCTTCTCCGTCACCGGCGAGCCACACACAGAACCGAATCACCATTAACAACCTGTACCATCAGCTCCTTTCCTCGGCGTCATTGCCATCGCCACCGTCACCACCGAAAGACCCACGAACAGCCACCGTCATCTCCCTCTCCCACCGTTCTTGTGAAAATTCTCTCTCTGTCAAATGAGGAATGAAACGGCGCATGCGGAGAGGAGTAGATTTAGGGATTCTTGTTTTAGTGTTGGGTTCATATGATCTGTGTGTTTATGGACTTTCCTTTTTTTATATTGTTTTAACATCTGATTTCTAATAACACCCCCCACGTTTTTGGTTGCAGCCCTTTTTTTTTTAAACAAAAAATCTATTGTTAGCACTCCCAAATTTCGCTAGTACATCCTCCGTCTCCTTAACTTTGTTTCTTTATAATGCTGATGATGCTTACAAACAATCAAACTCACGTATTGTGTCATAAATGCCTAGTTAGGTTCATTCTTTGCCTAGCATCTTCAATAAGATGTGCAATTTAGGCTCATTCTCTTACCTATCCACGCATTTTCGCCAAAATGTTCAATTCAAGTTCCTTCTCTGCCTATTTATGTGTTGTGGTTTAACATGTGTAGTCTAGGCCAATACTTGCTCAAGAATTCAAATGAGGTTGTTGCTTGCCTAAGGATTCCATTTACATTCATTGCTTTCTTTTCTAAATAGTTTAGCGTGAAAATGGTAATTAGTGACAATCACCCATAACCTTTGTTAGTTTGATTGTCCTAAGAGCCTAAATTTCAAAAAAAGGATGTTTTCATATGCATTAGCTATTAGTGATAATCACCCATAACCTTTGTTAGTTTGATTATCATGAACGCTTTCAATTTCAAAAGATATTTTCCTAAGCATCAAAAGTCATAGCAAGTGCTAGTGATGGCCTCCCATAACCTTTGTTAGTTTGGTCATCATGAAGGCTTTCACTTTTCAAAAGGAGATTTTTACATGCACTTAAGTTGGATTTTAGTAATGATCACCCATAACCTTTGTTAGTTTGATCATTATGAACGCCCTTCACTTTTCAAAGCCAAAGCAAAAAGACTTTCCTTTTCAAGGCTGCTTAGAACTATGTCGCTTTGATTCCCATTTGGGATACGTAGGAGCGGGTCACATTCTCGTCAAGCGCAACCATAAAAAGTTTAGCATTTGCATAACGAAAAGAAAAGAGTTATTTTCGTAACAAAAAAGAATCACTTTCGCAAACCTCTTCCTTTCTAAAATCATTTTCAACCCATCGTCGCTAGTGGTTAATCAGAACCTTTGTTCGTCTAGCCATTGGTGGCGATGTCTTTTTCCCAAAATAATAATAAATGATGATCCATCATAACCTTTGTTAGTTTGATCATCGTGCAAATCAATCTCTTTCGAAAATCACTTTCAAAAAAGATACTAAAAACGAGTTGATATTGATAGTCCATCAGAACCTTTGTTCGTTTGACTAGCGGTACAACTCTCTTTTTGAGTATTTAGTGGTGATTCATCATAGCCTCTGCTAGTTTAATCATTCGCTAATGCTCGTCCTATTTCGAAAACTCACTAAAAAAGATAAAAAACAAAAACTTTTCAAAAAGACAAAGAAGAACTACGTAGCTTTGAGTTCTCCATCGCACCGGGAGATACGTAGGAGCGGGCCATGTCCCGTCAAGCGTTTTTTTTCTAAAAACCCATTCTTCCCCCTTTTCTTTTTCATAATAAATAAAGATTTTCATTGAGAATTTTTCAATAAGAAGTAGAGAGGCAAAATTAGGTATTTTCAAGTCAACACACTAAAACCACACATTTAATTAAAGGTTCCCTCTCAGTAGAGAGGACGTGTGGGGTGCTAACACCTTCCCTGCGCGTAACCGACCCCCGAACCCTATTCTCTAGTTTCGCAAGACCAATCGCTTTCCAAAAAAGGTTTTCCTAATATTTTCCTTAATAAATATTGGTGGCGGCTTCATTGTCTTAGGAAAAGTTGTGAACGAGGAAGGTTCTCCCTCGGGGACTTTTTCGGGCGCAACATCTTCATGTACCCGTCCCTCTCAACATAGGCCTCCTCTCTGTCTTTCCGGTGATGGCGAGCAGACTCGTTGGCTCGGCGAGCGGATTCTAGGGCTCAATGTAGCTCCACCTGAAGCCTGTTCTTGTCCACGATGAGGCGATCCCTCTCCTCGCTCGCCCCTACGTAAGGCCACCAAAACAGACATGTAAAAAAAATGAAAAAAAAAGACTACCCTACCTGATCCAGAACCAAGCCCCCTCTCAGGCCCCCACTTCGCGTGCAGACTTGACCCAACCTTGACCATGCGCATGGCAAGCTCGAAAGGGTGCTCCCAGAAATGATCGCGCTCATCAGCAGAGAAGTTGTTTTCGGCCTCACAATCAGCCACAGGAGGGGGACACCAAACAGGGGAAGAACAATCAACAGCAGGAGGGCACTTGGCACAACCTTTCTTGCGCTTAGACTTACTTTGCACACCCAGGGCGGTAGAAACCCCTTTCCCACAAACTCCTTTGTCACGAACATCGATTGAAATCTTTGGCACTCCAGAGAGATCTCTCCCAGCCCGGCTAGGTGCTCCCAGACTAAGGCGAGATCCTGTGGAGGGACGGGCAGGAGCAGGTATGGTGGGAACATGACTGCTTTCGTGTTGCATTAAAACAAGGTCTAGTGGTCACCAGGTGGAGCCTCTCCTCGTACTAAAAAGTCGAAACTTTCATTGCATTTGAGTTGTTCTTAAAGAGAACCAAAAGTGTGTACTAGGGGCATTCCCTTCACCTCTCACTCCACTCAAGTTTGGGGAGGTTTGTCCATCGCCCACCCCATTCATATATCATCCTCAGTTCATAACCATCACCATAACTCTGTCGCCTTTCACAACCTCACCCAAAGAAACCATTTGAAATGTCATTCGAAAGTGGGGCAAGTGCGTTCCCATTCCTTCACCTCATTCATTCCTACAAAACCTCATCGGGGCAATCTCTCAATTCACTATCCTAAACCAGGCCTGGTCATTCTAATTGGGGCAGCTTTGTCCTTGTTATGACTGGGGCAACATCAAACTTTATGGGTTGAGACAGAATCTCTCTTGCTCCACCTTTCATTTCAAAAGCCGAAGCATTCCCAATTCATCATCTTCTACACCCCTAGTTGTTGTCACCACTAGACAGGGGCAAGCTATTCACTCATCAAAGACCTGAATTGGGGCAATCTTGTATCTCTAGATCCCTCATGAGCTTCGGCAATAACCATGTCGGTCATTCCTTCACTTGCCATAAATGTCCATGTCCTAAACCAATTCCAAGTTAACTGACTCATTCATTCATATCTGCACTCCTATGCATGCTTACTAGACAATGCTTCAAAAAGAGAAAACACAAGTTGTTTACGTGATATCTAAAATTCAGTCATCATGGAAAGAAGGAGAAGACAAGTGAGGTTGTTTGTAAATAAAAACCCTGAGAACACCAGAGTTTGAATCGAATTCAATTTTTCAACAGAATGGTCAATAATCATCTCAACTCTTTGCATTCAAAGTCTCGCATCTCATCATCACAAAAATGTCTACATCATGCATCTAGGCATCTCAATCTATTCATTATAGCATATGCATCAAAGCATTACATTTACATCTTCACATTTTGTGCATTCATCACATAGCAAAAAGAAAAACGTTTCACGTCAGTTGCACCATATTAATACTTGCATTTAATAGAGGAAAATACTAAAGAAGAAAAAGCAGAAATCTTTTCATTGCATTGGCATCATATTAATGTTCGCACTTCATAAAAAGGAAAAGAGCAAAATCATTCCATGTCATTCACCATTCCACAAGATACTAATCATTGCATGCACCATTGCATCATCAAAATTCTTCAGACCATTAGATCAATACGGACATATGTTGACCCATAAACCAGACCTTTGCGTCCATAATTCAAAGCTACTCCCTTGATCCCAAGCGATCCTCATTTCATGTTTTCTCATTCATTGCTTTTTCATTAACACATCCAGTGTTGACTCTCACTTGCAAACTCCAAACAAACAACAAAAAGAACAGAAACATTCCTTGTCATCCAGAATTCCATATCATTCATCATTTCACAAGCATTCCTTTGTCATTCAATCATCAAACATTAAAGCGGTGCATTTGCATCATATTAACGTTAGCATTTCCATAAAAGAAAAAGAACAAAAATCATTGCATCAAACATCAGAGCATTGCCTCATATTAATGTTTGCATTTCATAGAAGAAGCAGATACAAAAGAACAAAAGCATTCCATAATATTCAAGACATCAATCATGGCATACGTCTGCATTACATGTGTCATTCATTGCATTGCTAAGCAAAATGCGGATGAACACAAGATGTTAACCCTCATGCCTAGTTCTAAGAATCAGCACTTCAAGTGTCAATCTTCAATCTAATTCTCAAGTCAGCCATCCTGGACTTGTCAGTCTCAAAATCTCATTCCCAATTACTCCTTCAGTTCGGAATTCAAATGCCCTCGGATCCCAAGTGGTTCATTAAAAGCACGCTAAGTGTTCATCCTCATTTACTGCTTTCTCATCAGCACGCCAAGTGTTCATTTACTGCTTTCTTTCTAGCAAACCAAGCATTAATCATCATTGCATCAGACATCGAATCATTTTCAATAAATAGGAGACTAAGTCGAATGTACATTCGAAATAGTCATCACGATAGGACACTTGAACTGATCACTCAAGAATCCTAAGGTCTCTAAAAAAAAGGAAAGTTTTCCATTGCATATCATCTGCCATTTCATCAAAACGCAAGAGCATTACATATCATCAAACACCAAAATTTTGCATTCGCATACCCGCACTTTATAAAAAGAGCAGGACGAAAAAAGAAATTCAGACGTTTGCATTACATTCATCATAAGAAAAAGAAAACAGCAATCATGGCATTTGCATTACACGCATTTGTTCATTTTCAGCTGCAGGTACAAAGAGAGGATGAGCACTTCGGTGGTAGCCCTCGCCCCCATATTCCAGAAAATGCTCCCCAAAGTTGGGAGAGTTCAAAAAAAAAAAGAAGCAGAAAAGAAAAGGAAAGAAAGGAAAAAGGAAGAGAGAAATAAAAAGAAAAGAAAATGAAAAGAGAGAAACAGAAAAGAAAAGAAGGAAAGAAAAGAAAAGAGAGCGCTCAGGCGCGCATTGCGGATTGGAGCCCAGAGAGATCATCGCTCCCTTCTGCCCAGGTCTCACATCGTGTACGAGCAACGCGATGGACCGCAGCCCCATGTGAGGTTCAACGGAATAGTTGTATCAAGCCTAAGATACAGTGGACGCCGTGCATTGATCTGTATATCAGTTCCGGAGCTGATAACGATCCCCCCGGTCGCTCGAAAGGCCAACAGGAAGCGTGCTCCTCAAAGCCACGTGCAAACTCGGATTCATCAAGAGTTCGTTTAAGGATTACAGGTTTTAGGCAGCCTGGGCAATTTACCGCTTTCTGCACGCCAAGTGCCCATTTTACCTTTTCTGTCTGCACGCAAGTGCCCATTTTACCTTTTCTGTGTGCACGCAAGTGCCCATTTTACCTTTTCTGTCTGCACGCAAGTGCCCATTTTACCTTGTCTGTCTGCACGTCAGTGTTCATTTACTGTTTTCGCATCGACACGAAAGTGTCTATCTTTCCAAAAAAAAAAGAGAGAAAATTCGGGTTTCCCTAAGTAGAAAAAATTAGTATGATTTCTGAATTCTTTATTTCAATTTGGCCTCGGAATATGTTTCGGCCAACTCATATTCCTTGTCAAAATCCAAATAAAGAGGGGCAGCTGTCATACCCCAATTTTGTCCGCCCAAGTCAAAAATATTTTTCTTAATTTTTAGGAATTTTAGAAATAAAAATAGTGTATATTTTTACATTTTTGGGGCAAGAAGCAAGTTTTTAGGTCAAAGGGTATTTTGGTCATTTTGCAAGCTGTCATACCCTAAAAATGTATTTGTGTGAACATCCAATTCTAATCTGTACTTTCTCGTTTTCAAAGGGCATATCGTCATTTGAGCCAAATCGTGTACGCATTTTATTCCCGCTGTGCTCATGTCACTTCCATCGGTGTGTGTTGCTCCTAATTAAGTGCACATGTTTATTTAGACGCGTGTTTATTTAGGTGCGCGTGTTTGTTTGAGTACGCATGTTTATTCTCGTAGTGTGCATTATTTTACCAATCAAGTGCGCGTTTACCATACGAGAATTACGCTAATCGCGGGTATCTTTCGATTATCATTATTGTTATTTGTATTT
Organism: Astragalus membranaceus; assembly: GCA_039519185.1. Lineage (NCBI taxonomy): Eukaryota > Viridiplantae > Streptophyta > Magnoliopsida > Fabales > Fabaceae > Astragalus > Astragalus membranaceus. The sequence goes on from CM076849.1 coordinate 126,737,384, forward strand.
ATTTATTAGTAGTTATAAGCAAAAGAGAAAAAAAAACAAAAATAGTCAAAATGTTGGTCTTATTTAAATCTGTTCCTTTTACATAATAAAATAATATATTAGTATTACATTTTCTTGTTACAAAAAATATAAAAGGTAAAAAACACAAAAAAAAAACAAAACAAACGTCAGAGAGAGACGTTGCTGTTGTTCCTTATTGCTGCCGAAAGCATTTTGAGCTACAAGCTCAACCTCTTTCACCTTGTCTCTTTGGCTTTTTGCATCTTTGGCAATAACATGTCAGCTCACCTCTTGCTGATCCACCATGTCTCTGCTACCCCATAACCAACTGGTCTCCTCAAGCAATAATCCCCTGCATCTCATCCACGCCTACACCACAATAAGAGCACTATAAATACACATGAAGCAGCAACAGTGAGGGGGGGAACGGTAGAAAAAAAAAGACAACAAGCAAAGGGGGAGACAGACACTGAAACACCAAAAAATATACGCACACTGAGACGCAAGCATACAGCACACACACAGTAACCACAACAGAGACAGTCACAACAAAGAGAGAGAGAACTAGTAGACACAAAAGGGAATATATTTCTCCTGGGAATAGAGGTTGGTTTCACTAAAATGCTCTCATTTTCAATGTAGGAGATACATGTTTAAATGGTTTGTTTGGTCTTTCCTTTCATGAATTAAATTGTTTCTTTACACTGTTTGTTCTTGTCAAAATAATAATAACCGTGAAGATGTATGTTCAACCATTTTTATTCACACCCCTTTGAAATATCCATTTTTTACATAGCATTTGGATGTAGGAAAACAGAGAACCAGAAACTAGAGTAGAAATATGCACTAATGTAAACAAAACCACAGAACCGGTTGCTATTTAATTTAAGTTAGATTTCCTTCTTTCAAAAAATGTCAAGGAGGGAACAAAGATAGAAACCTGAGGAGAAGAACCACACCAAAAAATAGAAGCAGAACCTAGAAGAAAACTAACCGCAGTGATGACGCCGGCAAGTCTCCGGCCGTCTTCTCCGTCACCGGCGAGCCACACACAGAACCGAATCACCATTAACAACCTGTACCATCAGCTCCTCTCCTCGGCGTCATTGCCATCGCCACCGTCACCACCGAAAGACCCACGAACAGCCACCGTCATCTTCCTCTCCCACCGTTCTTGTGAAAATTCTCTCTCTGTCAAATGAGGAATGAAACGGCGCATGCGGAGAGGAGTAGATTTAGGGATTCTTGTTTTAGTGTTGGGTTCATATGATCTGTGTGTTTATGGACTTTCCTTTTTTTATATTGTTTTAACATCTGATTTCTAATAACACCCCCCACGTTTTTGGTTGCAGCCCTTTTTTTTTTAAACAAAAAATCTATTGTTAGCACTCCCAAATTTCGCTAGTACATCCTCCGTCTCCTTAACTTTGTTTCTTTATAATGCTGATGATGCTTACAAACAATCAAACTCACGTATTGTGTCATAAATGCCTAGTTAGGTTCATTCTTTGCCTAGCATCTTCAATAAGATGTGCAATTTAGGCTCATTCTCTTACCTATCCACGCATTTTCGCCAAAATGTTCAATTCAAGTTCCTTCTCTGCCTATTTATGTGTTGTGGTTTAACATGTGTAGTCTAGGCCAATACTTGCTCAAGAATTCAAATGAGGTTGTTGCTTGCCTAAGGATTCCATTTACATTCATTGCTTTCTTTTCTAAATAGTTTAGCGTGAAAATGGTAATTAGTGACAATCACCCATAACCTTTGTTAGTTTGATTGTCCTAAGAGCCTAAATTTCAAAAAAAGGATGTTTTCATATGCATTAGCTATTAGTGATAATCACCCATAACCTTTGTTAGTTTGATTATCATGAACGCTTTCAATTTCAAAAGATATTTTCCTAAGCATCAAAAGTCATAGCAAGTGCTAGTGATGGCCTCCCATAACCTTTGTTAGTTTGGTCATCATGAAGGCTTTCACTTTTCAAAAGGAGATTTTTACATGCACTTAAGTTGGATTTTAGTAATGATCACCCATAACCTTTGTTAGTTTGATCATTATGAACGCCCTTCACTTTTCAAAGCCAAAGCAAAAAGACTTTCCTTTTCAAGGCTGCTTAGAACTATGTCGCTTTGATTCCCATTTGGGATACGTAGGAGCGGGTCACATTCTCGTCAAGCGCAACCATAAAAAGTTTAGCATTTGCATAACGAAAAGAAAAGAGTTATTTTCGTAACAAAAAAGAATCACTTTCGCAAACCTCTTCCTTTCTAAAATCATTTTCAACCCATCGTCGCTAGTGGTTAATCAGAACCTTTGTTCGTCTAGCCATTGGTGGCGATGTCTTTTTCCCAAAATAATAATAAATGATGATCCATCATAACCTTTGTTAGTTTGATCATCGTGCAAATCAATCTCTTTCGAAAATCACTTTCAAAAAAGATACTAAAAACGAGTTGATATTGATAGTCCATCAGAACCTTTGTTCGTTTGACTAGCGGTACAACTCTCTTTTTGAGTATTTAGTGGTGATTCATCATAGCCTCTGCTAGTTTAATCATTCGCTAATGCTCGTCCTATTTCGAAAACTCACTAAAAAAGATAAAAAACAAAAACTTTTCAAAAAGACAAAGAAGAACTACGTAGCTTTGAGTTCTCCATCGCACCGGGAGATACGTAGGAGCGGGCCATGTCCCGTCAAGCGTTTTTTTTCTAAAAACCCATTCTTCCCCCTTTTCTTTTTCATAATAAATACAGATTTTCATTGAGAATTTTTCAATAAGAAGTAGAGAGGCAAAATTAAGTATTTTCAAGTCAACACACTAAAACCACACATTTAATTAAAGGTTCCCTCTCAGTAGAGAGGACGTGTGGGGTGCTAACACCTTCCCTGCGCGTAACCGACCCCCGAACCCTATTCTCTAGTTTCGCAAGACCAATCGCTTTCCAAAAAAGGTTTTCCTAATATTTTCCTTAATAAATATTGGTGGCGGCTTCATTGTCTTAGGAAAAGTTGTGAACGAGGAAGGTTCTCCCTCGGGGACTTTTTCGGGCGCAACATCTTCATGTACCCGTCCCTCTCAACATAGGCCTCCTCTCTGTCTTTCCGGTGATGGCGAGCAGACTCGTTGGCTCGGCGAGCGGATTCTAGGGCTCAATGTAGCTCCACCTGAAGCCTGTTCTTGTCCACGATGAGGCGATCCCTCTCCTCGCTCGCCCCTACGTAAGGCCACCAAAACAGACATGTAAAAAAAATGAAAAAAAAAGACTACCCTACCTGATCCAGAACCAAGCCCCCTCTCAGGCCCCCACTTCGCGTGCAGACTTGACCCAACCTTGACCATGCGCATGGCAAGCTCGAAAGGGTGCTCCCAGAAATGATCGCGCTCATCAGCAGAGAAGTTGTTTTCGGCCTCACAATCAGCCACAGGAGGGGGACACCAAACAGGGGAAGAACAATCAACAGCAGGAGGGCACTTGGCACAACCTTTCTTGCGCTTAGACTTACTTTGCACACCCAGGGCGGTAGAAACCCCTTTCCCACAAACTCCTTTGTCACGAACATCGATTGAAATCTTTGGCACTCCAGAGAGATCTCTCCCAGCCCGGCTAGGTGCTCCCAGACTAAGGCGAGATCCTGTGGAGGGACGGGCAGGAGCAGGTATGGTGGGAACATGACTGCTTTCCTCATTAAGCTCGGCACTTAAAGGCTTCCTCCTCCCAGCTCAAGAAGCCACTTCATCAAAGGAAAGTGGGGCGGCCATCTTGTCTGCAAGACAACAATGAAAAAAGTCAGCGACATAAAAGAAGGATAATGCGAAGAAGAAAATGAAGATGCAAAAAACCTAACAAACAACCTAAGAGCTCAATAGCTTCGTCAATAGTTGAAGCCTTAGACAGCTCATTACACAAGATCTTTTTTGGCGTAGTGGTTAAACGATTGACGATTCCCTTGAGCATACTTAATGTCCTCAGCTCAGATGCAGATAATTCAGATGAAAGGACACGATAAGACCGAGAAGTACGATCGGCATCAGTATTACACCATCCAAAATAAAACTTATCCCCAATCAAACACCCCTGTTCATCAAAGAAACCCATGCTGTTTACAGCTTCCTGACTCGACAAGACGAGGTAAAAATACTTATACCTCCAGTCATGCTGACTATCCTCAAGCATATGAACTCATAACGAGTGGTGCCTCCCGAAGATTCCTGATGATGTTGCACCTCAAAAATGGTAAAGAAGATCCTCAAATTGCACTTCCTTTTCAAGACTTTCATCAGCAACTCAAAACACTTCACGAAGCACCACGAATTTGGATGGAGTTGAGACGGAGCTATCTGAAGGTGGTTTAAAACTCCCAGCTGAAATGATGTAAAAAAGGGAGAAACCCTTTGTAACAGCCAAATAATTTAATTAAATTATTTAGGTATTTTATTGGTATAGTCACATTAAAATGATAATATGGTGTTTCATTTAAATCAGGGAGTGGTGTTTAGTAATTAAGTTGAGTAGTAGAAGGAGGCCCGTGATCCAAGAACCCAATGGCATAGGCGCATGAATGAGAGCATTGGCTAGGGTTTGGATTTTTGCGCATTTTTGAGAGAAAAGAAAGAGAGATTGCAAAGAGAGAAGAGAGGGGTGGAGGCGCAACCAAGGAGAAAGAGGAGAGGAGCTCTTGTTGTTGTGGTTCTTGGGAGTTTCGTACAAAGGGATCTCGTATTCGGCAAATCTAAGGTAAGGGTGGGTTCTACCTTTATAATAGGGTGTATGATGGGTGTTATGTGGGAGATAGGCTCTATGTTGTCTCTTTGATCTTATTTGGTGTTGATTTGGTGATGTTAGAATGTATTCATAATGATTGCAATTGGTGTTTGGTGATTGATCATGGTGAAAATCAAAAATTGGTCCCTAGGCGCCATGGGCGCGATTGATGTTGTGTGTCGCATATGTTGTTGCTGTCTTAGTGGCTGGAACGGCGCCCTGCTCCTGGGCGCCATGTCTGTGTCATGTTTTTGTTGCTGTTGAAGGCACCCTGCTCCTGGGCACCGTGCATGTTTACTGTTTCTGTTGAAGGCGCCCTGTCCCTGGGCGCCATGCCTGTTTGGTTGCTGATTGCTGTAGGCGCCCTGCTCCTGGGCACCATGTGTGTTGTCGCTGCTTTTGTGCTAGGCGCCCTGCTCCTGGGCGCCATGTCTGTTGTTTTTCCTGTTGTGCTAGGCGCCCTGCTCCTGGGCACCATGTCTGTTGTCGCTGCTGTTGTGCTAGGCGCCTTGCTCCTGGGCGCCATGTCTGTTGTTGCTGCTGTTGTGCTAGGCACCCTGCTCCTGGGCGCCATGTCTGTTGTTGCTGCTGTTGTGCTCGGCACTCTGCTCCTGGGCGCCATGTCTGTTGTTGCTGCTGTTGTGCTAGGCGCCCTGCTCCTGGGCGCCATGTCTGTTGTTGCTGCTGTTGTGCTAGGCGCCCTGTTGCTGGGCGCCAGTTCCTGTTGGTTGTTGTTGCCTGTTGTCGCCCTGCTGCTGGGCGCCAGTTCCTGTTGGTTGCTGTTGCCTGTTGGCCCCCTGTTGCTCGGCGCCAGTGCCTGCTGGACGATGTTGTCTGTTGGCGCCCTGTTGCTGGGCGCCAGTTCCTGCCATGTCCTATTTGGCTGTTGGTGGCTGGGCGCCTGGGTGGCTGTCCCGGTGGTCGTAGTCATTGGTGTTGTAAATTGGTATTGTCATTCGTGTCGTATAATTGTTGTTGGCATTGGTGTTGTAAAATCGTTGTTTTTCCAGGTGATGTAAATTGTCGTTGTTCTCGGTGTTGTAAAATTGTTGTTGCCATTGATGTGTAAATCTATTGGTGTCTTTGGTGTCAGTGGTTGTTGATCAAGTTGTTAGACTGTCCTATAGGGGTTGGTGTTATTGGTGATGATTGGTGTTATTGGTGATGATATAACAGGTGATGTGCCTATTTTATTGGCTAAGGTGATAGGTGGTCGGTCTATGACCATTTGTTGATATTGGTGTTGTTGTGTCACTTAGATGACTATTGTTGTTGATTGTCTCTGGTGCATTGTTCATGGTGTCGTATACATTTCATATGCATTATTTTGGTGATGAAGGCTTCGGCCTTGGAGCTACAGGTGATGATGATGATGCTCAAAAACTTGGTTATGATATAGGTGATGATGCCCTTATTGGCTATTTTATTGGTGATGATTGGTACCACATGCATATACCCGTTGGTGTGGGTTGCATCTCATGCATTTACTCATGACCTTGGTGATGATTCTTGGTGATTGAAATTTGATGTTGTTGTGAAGCGGTAGATATAGTTGTCATAACTCTAGCATATTGCCTATCATATATGCTATTATAATGTTAGATATCTCACCCCTTCTGTTTGAATGTTACCCCTATGCTGGTAACGTGCAGGTGATTACGAGTGAAGGCATGCCTACCTTCGCTAGTCGAGTCGGTGTCGTCGCTCTGATACGTAGCACTCGGGGGGATGAACGCTAGTCTTTATTAGTTGTCTCTATTATTTAATTTATGAAGTTTTATGGTGATGTTATGATTATTCATTGAAACCTTTATTTTATTCCGCTGCGTGGTGATGGAGTTACTGTCATGTAGACTGAATAGGTGTTTTGGGGGTTCGTCCCATTTATGATGTGCTATGTATCGTACTATTTTAATGGTGAATTTTATTATTGGCGTGTGATGTTTTATTGGTGTAAATGTGGCATCCCTTGTGGGTGTAGTGAAAAATGTTTTTGAAACTCTGATTTTTGTCAAAAATTTACCGGGTAGAAAAGGGGTGTTACATTAGTGGTATCAGAGCAGTTTCGGTCTCTCCGGCCAAGTTGTCAAGTTATTGTGTCATTGACGATCAAGTATTGTCAATTAGTTCTAACTGTTGCTTATGATTGTAGTGATTAGTTGAGATGGCTGGAAGGAACGATGCTGCTATTGCTGCTGCGTTGGCTGCTATGGCTCAGGTCGTGGAGGGTCAGCAGAATGCTGGTGAGAATGCTGGGTCTCGTAGTTTGGCTACCTCTAAGAGAGAGAATCCGCCTACCTTCAAGGGCAGGTATGATCCCGATGGGGCTTTAGCTTGGTTGAAAGAGATGGAGAGGATCTTTCGTGTGATGGACTGCACTCCAGCGCAGAAGGTCCGTTATGGTACGCATATGCTGGCAGAGGAGGCCGATGACTGGTGGTTGGAGGCTAGGCAGAGATTGGAGACTGCAAATGAAGAGATCACTTGGGCTGTGTTCCGCAGAGAATTTATGAGGAAATATTATCTGGAGGATGTCCGAGGTAAGAAAGAGATTGAGTTCCTTGAGCTGAAACAAGGGAATATTTCCGTGACTGAGTATGCTGCTAAGTTCGTGGAATTAGCAAAGTTTTACCCGCATTACAGTGAGGCTACTGCTGAGTTTTCCAAGTGCATTAAGTTTGAGAATGGGCTGCGGCCTGAGATTAAGAAGGCGATTGGTTACCAGAAGATCCGTGTTTTCTCCGACTTGATTGATAGCTGCAGAATTTATGAGGAAGACAACAATGCTCACTACAAGATTATGAATAAGAAGAGGAGCAAATTTCAAAGTCGTGGTAAGCCGTATGATGTTCCTGCTGGTAAGGGTAAACAGAAAGCTGCTGTGGGCAAGGGGACTAGTGGGGGAGATGCTCCTGCTAGCATTGTATGTTACAAATGTGGCAAAGCTGGTCACAAGAGTAACGTGTGCAAAGCTGAAGTGAAGAAGTGTCACCGTTGTGGTAAGGAGGGTCATGTGGTGGCTGAGTGTGAGCGTAAGGAGGTGGTCTGTTACAACTGTGGTGAAGGAGGGCACATTAGTACGCAGTGTCCGAAGCCGAAGAAAGAAAGGTCCAATGGAAAAGTGTTCGCTTTGGCAGGTGAAGAGCCTACTGAAGATGATGGACTCATTAGAGGTACGTGCTTCATTAATGGTACTCCTCTAAAATCTATTGTTGATACTGGTGCTACTCATTGCTTTATTACTGCTGATTGTTGTAAGAAATTGGGTCTTGTATTGTCTGCTATGAATGGAGAGATGGTTGTCGACACTCCAGCTAAGGGGTCAGTAACTACTTCTCTAGTGTGTTCTCAGTGTCTCTTGTCGATATTCGACAGAGACTTTGTTGTGGATTTTGTTTGTCTGCCGTTGAGCGGATTGGATGTAATCTTGGGTATGAACTGGTTAGAGCATAACCATGTCCATATTAATTGTCGTAGCAAGTCGGTGAGTTTTGAAGGAGAGGAGTCTGGTCTGTTATCCGCTAGTCTGTTGCAGAAGTTGATGAAGGAAGGAGTTCAGTTATTCTCGCTGATGGCATTGTTGTCTGTTGAGAATCAAGCTATCATTGAAGAGCTGCAGGTGGTGCGCGAGTTTCCCGATGTTTTCCCTGATGAGATTCCAAGTGTACCGCTAGAGAGGGAAGTTGAATTCTCTATTGATCTTGTACCTGGTACCAGACCTGTTTCTATGGCACCGTACAGGATGTCCGCATTCGAATTGTCTGAGTTGAAGAAGCAACTTGAGGATCTACTCGAGAAGAAGTTTGTGAGGCCGAGTGTATCGCCGTGGGGAGCTCCTGTGTTGTTAGTTAAGAAGAAGGATGGTAGTATGAGACTCTGTGTGGATTATCGGCAGTTGAATAAGGTGACAATTAAGAACAAGTATCCACTTCCGAGGATAGACGATTTGATGGATCAGTTGGTGGGTGCTCAAGTATTCAGTAAGATTGATTTGAGGTCGGGTTATCATCAGATCAAGGTGAGGGACGAAGATATTCAGAAGACGGCTTTCAGAACCCGTTATGGTCATTATGAGTATTCGGTGATGCCGTTCGGTGTTACCAACGCACCAGGAGTATTTATGGAATATATGAATCGTATTTTCCATACTTACTTAGATCGGTTTGTGGTGGTATTCATCGATGACATTCTGATTTACTCTAAATCGGAGGAAGAGCACGCCGAGCATCTGAGGTTAGTATTGGAGGTACTAAAAAAAAATAAGCTGTATGCGAAGTTGTCAAAGTGTGAGTTCTGGTTGAAGGAAGTGAGTTTTCTCGGTCATGTCATTTCTAGTAGTGGTATTGCGGTGGATCCGTCGAAAGTAGAAGCAGTGTTGAATTGGGAAGCTCCGAAGTCGGCTACTGAAATTAGAAGCTTTTTGGGATTGGCCGGCTATTATAGAAGATTCATTAAAGGTTTTTCTAACACAGCACAGCAACACAGCACAGCAACAGCAGCACAACAACAGGGTGTGGCGCCTAGGGACAGGGCGCCAACACCAGCAACAATAAGTTAGAGCATGGTGCCTAGGGACAGGGCGCCACCATCAGCCACACAGAAATAGGGTGTGGCGCCTAGGGGCAGGGCGCCAACACCAACAACACAGAATTGGGGCATGGCGCCTAGGGATAGGGCGCCATCATCCGCAGGCAACAAACACAAGTCACAGGGCAAATTTCCATCAAACATACCTCAACTTCGGTGAATTAATTAACCTATCAAACAGTATCGAAACTTATCAAAGGACCCCTCTATGGAAAGCTAAGAATGTCTAGTTCCTGACTATAATTGTTATTTTGCAAAATAATGGTCCAATTCGTACAGTTTCAGTAAATAAGCAACAAGGTTCAGAAAACAGGACAGCCACCATGACCTAGCTTGTGACACCTCTAAAATTATCAAAACTCAATCAAATGACATGGGACTTGAGCCTAACCCGAAACAAATTGAGTGTAGTTTTCAATGAATCAAGAATCATTCAAAAAGGAGTTCAGACGAAAACGTTATACATGAAATACCGAACCTATATCCAGACTGTTTCCAGAATTTTAACCTGATTTGTGACACCTATAACTCGAGCTATACAACTCCAAATGCAACCAAACTAGTGTCAAATTAACAAGAATTAAGTCTAGTTTCTGAAAAGGTAAACCACATAATTTTTGGACCACTATATTGTTCCCAGTCACTGTGAAACCGAACCTATACCCAGATCGTTTCCAGAATTTTAACCTAATTTGTGACACCTATAACTCGAGCTAAACAACTCCAAATGCAACCAAACTAGTGTCAAATTAACAAGCATTAAGTCTAGTTTCTGAAAAGGTAAACCACATAATATTTGGACCACTAGATTGTTCCCAGTTACTGTATAATAGAACCTATACCCAGATCGTTTCCCTTATGAACATGGCAAGCACAAATATAATTCTAGGGCGAATAACATAGAACACCAATCACACAACAATTTTTCAACATGGCAACATAAACATATGATCATACATGGTGACAACTTATCAAACCCTAAACCCTAACTCTATCTAGTAACCTCGACTTGGGGGCAACTGTTCCGGATCGGCCAAACGAATAGGCCTAATTCAACAAAGCCCATGATCCATACTTACAGCGCAGATGCTTTCGCTCCATCCAATGGCACAGATGCATTAACTCAGGCACCCATCAAAACACGCCACGTGTGGGCACTGATACCTATAAAGACACTGTCCCATCAAGCCTCACAACAACTACATCTCGGAAGTAACTCGGAGTGAACTAGCTACTCAGCTTGGTGAGCACTTCGGTCCTCAGCTCGGCCGAAGCCTGCAGCCAGTACAGATCAGCGATCAACATAAATGCAAGGAAAATTAGATCAGAAATATGTGAAGAATCAAACAAGAAAGGAATGATTTAATCATGTAATTATTTTCCTTCCTATTCTAACAACCCCCTTTAAACAAAATCCGTTCTGCTGCAATTGGGGCCCTCTAAATGCTACACAGAGAGCTAGTATAAAGAAGAGAAACGAATTCTGAAAAGGGGAGAGAATGCGGTAAGACAAAACAAAAAAAATATAGAAAAAAGATAAAAAAAAGAAAAATCAAAGTAAAAAAGAGAGGAAGGTAGAAGAGAGGAAACCCTCTGAGACCATCACTCACCACCGTGAGCTCACCTCATCTCTCTCTCCCCTCGTCACCAAACAATAGTCCAACTCAACCCTCTACCGCCGGGAACTGTAACACCCCGGTATTTTTATCGAGTAAAAATACCCAAGTGCACCATTCCTAAAACATCAGAGATATATTTCCTGTTTAAATACTGAACATCACTATAAAATTTTCACTGAATAACAACATGACAGTCTTAAACATAAATAAGACCACAAACCATCAGTGAAATACAGTGTTCAATATTGTACAAGAAAGCGGAAATAAATACATAACGCTAAAGACGAAATGTCTTGATACACAGATAACAAGGAAAGATATACACTTAAGCATAAAGCTAAGTCTTCAGCAACCATCCGAGTACCACCTACTCGTGCCTCTTGGATCTCCACTTTTCCTATTTATCTGTAAAACAACGACATATAAACAATGAGATACAATCTCAGTGAGTTCTACCGAGACCCCTACTAGCACTCTCGGTCCTTTTTAAAACATTTTTAAGATTTGACACGACACCGACCGCAATCCACTTGCTTTTCCCGATGAACTAGCATCCTAGGCCTTTCTACGTACCACCAGCCGCAATCCACTTGCATCTTCTGGTGAACGTAGTACAATAACTTTTAACACAACACCGGCCGCAATCCCATTGTATCTTCCGGCGAACCCCAATACTAATAGTGTTTCCTAATGGCACGAAGCCTAGGGTAAGGGTTCATGACTACCCCGCCTAGTATGTCAACATGGGCCGTCACCCAAACTCGATATAATATATATATCTACAATAATATGAACTCAAGGTTCATTTACCTCAAACCAAAAATTGAACATTACAAGTTAAGTCCACATTCACTCTCGGATACTAATTCGTCACTTTTCAACACAATTTACGACTCCAAAAACAGTTCATTTTACCTTAAAAATAGAATATTCAGTTAGGCCTCTGAATAAGCTTCCCAACGTGTAATATCCCCAATTTTCGCTAGTTAAATTATTTGGCGTGAATTGATATTGAGTGAACTATTGTCTTGATTTAAAAATAAATTAATTGGAATGGTATATACTTGATTGATTTATTATGTAAATGATGTGCTTAATTAATATTAATTGCATCAAGTTAGGGTGTTGGTGGCTGAGGGAATTATTAGGAATGAAATATGTAAGTGAGGGGCAATGTGGTCTTTTACATTATTCCTTATAAACCCATCCGGCTGGAACTTCACATTTCATTTTAGAAATTCAGTAAGATTGAGAGGGAGAGGAGAGGAGAGCGCGAGGGAGAGGGAAAGGAAGAGAGGGGAGTTTTTCCCAGATCCAAATGCATGTGCAATCCCTTGCCACCATAGTGTTCAGCTCATCTTCCCCTTCCCATTGATTCTATTTTCGACATCATCCTCCTCCTCCTCAATAAATCACCATTGAAGACCACCTTGAGCTTCATATGGCCAAACACCAAATTTGTCCCTTGCATGTTATGTTGGAGAGTTGTAGAACCAGTCCCTGTACCTGAAACACACATTGGAGCAACCTAGAGAGTAGTTCAGTGGCTGGGTTTTCAGTTGGAAGTTAATTGGAGCGGTTTGGGAGAATTTGGAGTCACCGTGTGATCGTGATCGTGAAGTCTCGGTGTGGGTTGTTTGTCTTCTAAAGGTGAGTTCTATAACTCACTAGGAAAACCATGAATATGTGTATGCATGTGTGTCCTGGTTCAGGTCTCGCGTTTTTATAAAATTCGAGTCGAGAATGTTTACGAAAATCTCACGTGCGAACCGTCGAGTCATGAAGTCATTGGGATCGAAATTGTTAAAATTGCATGAGTGTGATTGTTGAATGAATATGATTGATTATACTGGTTGCTATGTCTGTTTTGATGTATTATTGAGATAGAATGTGAATCGGAATGGACAAGGGAACGATCGGAATAGAAAAGAAAACGCGAAAACTGTTTTTCTGAAATACTGTTAGTCACGCACGGACCGTGTGCCTCTGGGCACGGGTCGTGCGTGAGATTCTGGAACCACTGGTGCTATTTTCGAACAGGCGCACGGGTCGTGTGCCAAGGCGCACGGATCGTGTGTCCCCTGCTGAACTCCAATTTTGAAATACGTCCTAAGTCGTTCCGATTGGTCCTAAGTCCCTTCCAATCCACTCCCCAAGGTTCCCCTAGGATGGGAACACTGTAATTCTACATGTTTGGCTATGACTAAAGTGGTAGTGTCGATCGGGAAGTAATTAGGGATCAGACGGAATGATACGATAAATGATGGACACCCACGGATCGTGTGTATGGGCGCATGAGTCGTGCGTGGTCTTCGGGTTGCCTATTCTAAAAAGTGTTTTAAATCATTCCGAACGATTCCAATTGCTTTCTAATCCCTCCTTCCACCTTCCCCAATGATACTATAATTGAATTGCCCTAAATTGAGTGGTAATTGACTGTGATTGGATCTAAGTTATGTTAGTACCATATGATTGATAAGATAAGTTAGCGAACCTTAGTAATCCATGAGAGATCACTTAATAATTAGACTAAGTTAGTAATTAGATCACGTTAGTAATAAGTTTATGTTCAGTTCAGTTCATTGTTATGTTATTGTTATGTTTAAGTTCATTGTTGAGTTCAGTTCAGGTATATCATCATATATATCTTTAGTCGGGGTGACGACCCTATTTAGTTTAGTGTGCTAGGGGATAGGCAGTCATGAGCCTTATGAACCTAGGCCCCGTTAGGGACCCAGCCGATTAGTGGGGACGGGTTCACCGGAAGCTTATTATGCCAAGTGACCGGTGACACGCTATAACTTTAGTTAGTGTTGTTTCTTGTAACCGGCTTGAGGGTTATGAGGACAACTTTAGTTTAGTTTATGTGTTGTATCTTGTAACCGGCTTGAGGGTTATGAGGTCAACGTTTAGTTAGTTAGCCACATAGTCAATTTTGAGGACTATGATTTATGAGTTAAGTATAATGAATCAAGCATAATTGAATCGAGAGAATTAGTAAGGGGTCGCGTTAGAACTCACTGAGACAAGTTGTCTCACCCAATCCATTGTTGTTGTTTTTCAGTTAAGCAGGGAAAGTTGAAGACCATGAGGCACGGCTATGAAGATGCTTGAGGAGCAGCCGCTATCTTTATTTCTTTATGTCTTGTATTTCAGTTTCCCTTGTATCTCTGTATTTTGTATTCAGTTTCTTAGATGTACGATGGTACGACTTATGTTTTTAAGTTGTAAATCGCTTCCGCAGACTTTCTATTTTGGTACTGAACACTAGTTGAGTGGTGTAAGAACGCTTTATGTATTTTATGTTAAGCTATGTAAGCGAACTTGATGGGTTTTTAGCATCGAGTATTAGTATGTGTTCAGTATTTAAAGAGGAAGTCACTCTGATGTATGCCAGTAGTGCGCTTCGGTAATTTCAACAAGATAGAAATTAAGGGGGTGTTACACAACGCATCTTAGAACACCCCATTCGGGTTCCCGGATCAAAAGTTATCGCGAAAACAAAATCAGCATACAGATGCTAAAAATCAGCAAACCGTCGCGACGCAATACGAAACCATCGCGACGCGAAAACAGTCAGAAATATTTTCGTTGCAAAATGAATCTTGGTCGCAACGCGAAGGAGGGAGGTCACGACGAGATGGAGACCTGATGCTGCAGAATTTTGGCGGTTTCGCGCGAGAACCGCTTTTCCGCTCAATTCTGATTCTCGTTCCGATCAAAAACAGATTTGACAACCAATACAATAGACCCAATACAAACCACACAATCAATCAATCCAATCAAAAACTCAATCAAAACGGGTTTTACCAAAATACGACATATTCCGAAATAACGGTTTTTAAGTCAAAATCTTTCGAAATTAAATCAGGTGAAATTCATTGTAAAACGAAAACATCCTAAGCGTGAGTAAGACTCACCCTTGAAGCGAGAGCCGATACCAGGCCGAAATCACCGAGACTTCAAAATCTCCACATAACCACACGAACAATCCCCGCATAAACTTCCACGCTCTGATGACGCCCAAATTCGCTTCCAATCTTTCCGCTCGATCCCGAGACATCTCTTTGACCGAAATACCAAATTCCTCGAAATCCGCCGTTCGAACGCTAATCACCAATCCGATTCAACATCGATTCGAGCTCCAATTCGCGTTCAATCCTCCTTAGCTTCGTTCCTAATCATTCATAAATCATCAATCGTCAAGAATCACTATTCATCATCCCTAACCTCTTGAATCACTATTCACTCAAAATCCCAAAATCTTGATTCTCTAAAATTATTGAAAACTTTAGCGATTTGAGTTACCCAATCAACAGTCTAACCCTTAAGGAGAACTAATCAACACCCCAATCTTCCATTTGAGCTACAAACCTCAAACATCACCTTTTTCTCTTAAAATTCGAATTGCTCAAAATAGGGGAAAAATGGATGAGAAGCTTACCAAGCTTATGGGAAGCATCCATGGAGGTGACGTGATGATGATGCTTGATTTTTGGTGAGTTGGGCCTCACCCTTCTTCTTCCTTCTCTTCTTCTTTCTTCTTCTTTCCTCTTCTTTCTTTTCCCCTTTCTTCCCTCTGTTTCTCTTCTCTCTCTCTCGCGTACCTTCCTTTTCTTTCTTTCTTTCTATTCTTTTAATTCTCACACACACACACATATATATATTTATTTAATATATAAGTGGTAACGTGGTCACATTATCATATTTCCCTTAATCTCTAATTCCGATTCTTTTTCGTCCTTGACCCGTATTATCCGGTTAACGATCCGATGACAACCAATAAATAATTTTAGTACTCAATAAATTTACCAGTCAAGTACTAAAATAATTCAATTGGGTTAACATCCAAATAATTCTATTAATTATTTTGCGGATGTTACATTCTCCCCAACTTGGAAGAATTTTGTCCTCAAAATTTCGTCAAGTCTTTCATCTGACTAACCGAGAATCGACATTCTCAGAAAGGTCTTAAGTTGCCGGAACACAATCTTGAATTAACGAAATGAGTGTAGAAAATCTTCCCAAGTTGGTACGTCAATCTCCAAGTATGATCCACCACTACCTTGATACGAACTCTCTTGTTACGAATCTACACGAGAACTCATCATTCGCCTACATAGGCTCGGCACCGCAATTGAAAACACTTCTGAAGCTTCATTCCAATTATCCTCGCTTGCACCCCAACTTTGATTAATCTAAATCAAAGGGTCTAATACAAGACGCTTGATAGAAATATATGTTGAAAATGAGATCCACAACTGGTACTCCTCGGTAGAGGTAAAAACAAACACGATTTCCTCGAAGGGTGTAAACACTTTCTCCACAAATCTTCTGAAATCCATAACAGTTCTCGTACACATTGACAAATGTGACGGAAAGTCATTTGTGAAACTTCTTGACTCGCCCCCAAGATTTCGAGACAACCCTTTTCAAAAAGATGAAATGAGGATTTTACAATAAGCTTTGACCTTAAACGTAGAAATAAACCGTGGGAACATCAATTAATTTCGAAAGTAATGAAAATCACCTCAGTTGTTCTCAAAACAACTATCAAACAGAACGCAGAACCCTTCTTCCTTTATTGTAACTTTCCTCACAATATATTTATCAACGACGCACCCAATTCCTTTCCGAATTAGCCAGTAGCGTTGAGTTTCCCCTCAACCTAAGTACGCCTCCTATGATTTTCCTCAATCAGATCCTATTAGCCTCTTGATTCGTTCCCAAAATTAACTTTAACATGCGGGTTTTCACAAAATGATTTTTCAAAACTACCATACCGCACGCCAAACTTCACTTTGGAAATTTCAGTCACTTGCAGTGTTGCGTTAAAAACACACTTAGAGCAAGTGTACTCTCTCGCAGAAGTAGTATAAAAGATATCGTCTCCACAGGGATTAATTAACAAGTACCAAACTACTTAAGATTAATTATTATTTAGACGAACGAATGTTTGGTTGTTATAGAAACTAAAATAAAAAGAAATAAATAGCAAGAATTAAAATGTGAAGTTTAACCAATGGAGAGAAGCCTAGGGTCATGGTTTCACTTGCAAGCTTCGATTCCTCTATGTCTAATTCTACCTGAATCCTCTTATTTTATTCAATTACCAATCCCTTTACTAAAGCTATTAACCCGTTTGGTCATTCGCGATTAATATTCTTTTCCCTAAATTAACCCTAGTTTGGTCATGCTAGAATTTAAATCGAAGGAAAGCATAAGGTACAAAAAGGTTGAATGATTGGAAGACTAAATTAAAGTTTGGTCATTCATTAATTATAGTCTCAATTATCCTATAGGTCCACCAACTAATTGCAGTACGGTCGCTGATCAACTAATTGATTATGAACATGCAAAGGGTTGTCAATCCTAATTATGTGATAAAGCAATAGGATAATATTAATTGGAATAAAAATTAGGGACTCAAAGTATAAATTAAAACATAAAAAGGTCTCTAATCAAACAAGATCCACCTAGACCCTAGAAGAGGATTTAGCTATCCATAGTGTTCAAGAACAATGAAATAAAATTAGGAGTCATAAATTACAGAGATAAAAATAACCCGGAATAGAGAAATTTCTGATCCTGCAAATTTCGTCTCCTTTTTCTGCTCCAGAGCTCTCTCACGGTGTCAAGAACGGGTACCCAAAGCTTCACTCTCTCTTCTCCGGCTACTGTCGTGCGGCGGCTTCCTCTTCTATTCCTTTGAATTCAATTAATTATCAAAGAATTCTCTTTGCTGTGCGTTGTGCTGTTCACGTTGTTTTCCTCTCCAAGTTTCTATCCTTTTAATTCCTTTTTTATTCCCTTCCTGTGATGCCGCCTCCCTTTTAATTATCAAAATTAATTATTTGTTGTGCGGCTCCCGTTCCTTCTGTTCTCACGCGGCTCCCCTTCCTTCTCTTTTTTTCAAAGCTCTTTTTATTTTTCCTTTTCTTCCTGTTCACGTTTAGGTTTCTTTGGAATTGGACTTGGACTTTATTTTTCCACACTTGGGCCACATGCTTCTTTTGCTAATGACATCCCTATTTTGCTTCAAACAACTCATTGAAACAACTTCTTTATCTATCTTCTTTCCTACAAAATAAATAGCAATTTGAGTCACTTATTTATTTAGATAATAATAATAGCTCTAAAAATGACTCAAAAGTGTCTCTAAAAATGCACTAAATTGGAGCTTATCAACTCCCCCGCACTTAACCTTTGCTTGTCCTCAAGCAAATTTTCTGGCTCAGCATTATTTTCAAATAAGGAATAGAGACAGCCAAATATAGGACCCAAAATTTAAAGCACAATGACAGACAATAGACAATATGGCACATATGAGGTGTCAAAAGGTTGCCCAATTAGAGGCTCATGTCCCTGAAGAATACATTTCTGTGAACAAATGCACTCGCTCACAATATCTCTAAGTGTTTAGGGACTAGGGAAATATACACTCAAGTTTCCACAAAATGCACATTACCATATGCTTGTAATTTGACGAAATCTCCACTAAATAGTTCACATGCATGCAAAAGATTAGGTGTTAAGGGTTGTAATGGGGCCAGGGTGAATTCATATAGGGTAGGAAATAAGAAAGAAGGGATAATCAAAGGGCTAAAAACAGGAAATGAATAGTAACATTTGAAATCAAATATGGAGCTCCTATCTATTTTACAATTTTTGCCCGAACTCCAAATTAATTCCATTTCCTTCTTCACTCTTTTTCTATTGAGTAGATCTTTTTGATTTGCCTTTTTTCTTGAGTAGACTCTTTTTTTTTTTTTGGATTTGCCCTTTGGCTCTTTCATTCTTTTGATGTGCCTTTTTCTCCTTCTTTCTTTCCATTTTTTTTTTCATTTTTTTTTGAAGGAAAAGGTAAGTACATGAAAACTCATATTTTGATTCCTTGTAGGAGAATGTTCTTGTAAGCACATGATTCACTCCTTTTTTTTTCCTGACAAGATAGACAATTAAAGTATAGGACAAAGTTGTAATTTTCAATAGTTGCTCCACATTTAATTCCAAATGGTTACCACGAGCAAAAAAAAGAGAAAAATTATATCTGGGTACCAAAGAAAAAAATATAACAATTAAGCTCAAAGGGGGCAACTAAGGGATAAATTCAATAACCAACTCTGGGGCCAGGAAAATACCTAAATTACCCAAATCTTTTTACATGATGCAAATCAATTTTCGCCTTGAAATGGTCAAAAGACAAATTCTAGAATGTAGCAAATTGGAAAACACACTCATAGAAAGAAAAGGGGTAAAAATTTATGATTTAGTATCAATCCCCTTATGAAGGCTCGGATCTCACATTTAGAAGCTAGTTCACAAAAATTACTCAATAGGGACAAATGCTAATTATCGGCTTCCTAAGGACAACCTCATAGTTACAATTAAGCACAAGTCTGTCAAGTAAATTAATTATGGGATCCCCTAAAGGCAAAATCTCTATTTTTTTTTAACTTTTAGCATAATTCATTCAAAACAAGCCAGAAAAAATGCTATCAACATATATGGTGGGTAGGTGCATTAATAGAGATCAAGTGACAAAAAATAAACTCTCCTCCCCCACACTAGCATGAAGCATGGTCCTCAATGCAAAATGATCAAACAGACACCAAAAGAAATAAATGAGAGAGAGAGAGTAATAGTGACTTCCCTGAGAGAGCTTGTAGTCCGAGCTTATCCCTAAAAACAAAACAAAACAAAAATGAGAGAAAATAAAACACAGGTTGCCTCCTGCGAAGCGCTTGTTTAACGTCCCGAGCCTGACGGTACTAGAGTCAATCCTTGAGGGTAGTGACATAGCTCACTTGACTTAGCCCTTCCTCAAAATGCTTCACACGCTGCCCATTGACCTTAAAAGTGGTACCATCTTCATGAGATACCTCAAGCACTCCATAAGGAAAAACTTGAGTAACAGTGTAGGGTCCATACCACCTTGAGCGCAACTTTCCTGGAAAAAGACGCAAACGTGAGTTATAAATTAAAACTTTTTCCCCAACATGGAATTCACGCTGCTGGATGCGCTTATCATGCCACTTTTTAGTCCGCTCCTTATATAACTTGGCATTCTCATAAGCTCCCAGACGGAGCTCATCCAATTCATCGAGCTGCAGCAACCTATTTTCACCTGTAAGCTGAGCATCAAAGTTTAGAAATTTTAAAGCCCAAAGTGCTTTATGCTCTAATTCAACAGGCAAATGACATGATTTTCCAAAAACAAGACGATAAGGAGACATCCCAATGGGGGTTTTAAAAGCAGTTCTATAGGCCCATAGTGCATCATCAAGTTTCAAAGACCAATCTTTTCTTGATCCACTAACTGTCTTCTCTAAAATCCTTTTCAGCTCTCTGTTTGAAATTTCAACCAGGCCACTAGTTTGTGGATGGTAAGGAGTTGTCACCTTATGAGTGACACCATATTTGCTCAAAAGATTTTCAAATTGTTTATTGCAAAAATGGGTGCCACCATCACTAATAATTGCTCGGGGAGTGCCAAATCTTGTAAAAATATTTTTCTTTAAAAAACTCACTACCACCCGAGCATCATTAGTGGGTAAGGCTACAGCTTCTACCCACTTAGACACATAATCTACAGCAACAAGAATATATTTTATTTGAAAAAGATTTAGGGAAGGGCCCCATAAAGTCAATACCCCATACATCAAATATCTCACAAACCAAAATGTTGTTTAAAGGCATCTCTTGACACCTAGAAATATTGCCACTCCTTTGACAACTATCACAAGCTTTCACAAATTCATGAGCATCTTTAAATATAGTAGGCCAATAAAAACCACATTGTAAAACTTTATATGCAGTTCTATTTGGGCCAAAGTGGCCACCTACCTCTCTAGAGTGACAATGCTCAAGGATAGAAGTTACCTCATCCATAGGCACACAACGCCTAATAACCTCGTCTCCACATACTTTAAATAGGTAAGGGTCATCCCACAAGTACTGTCTAGCATCAGAAATTAATTTCTTCTTTTGCTGAAAAGAAAAATCAGGGGGAACAACCTTACCCACCAAGTAGTTGACAATGTCTGCAAACCAATGAATAGTAGAAACAGCTAAAAGTCTCTCATCAGGGAAAACCTCCTTGATCTCCCCATCATTTGAGGCCTGCATCACACTATGGTCAAGCCTTGAGAGGTGGTCAGCTACAAAGTTCTCTGAGCCTTTCTTGTCTCTAATCTCCAAGTCAAACTCTTGTAGCAACAAGATCCACCTGATTAACCTGGGTTTTGCATCCTGCTTTCCAAGCAAATATCTAATGGCAGCATGATCAGTATAAACAATAACTTTAGAAAGAACAAGGTAATGACGAAACTTGTCAAATGCAAATACTACAGCTAGTAACTCTTTCTCTGTGGTAGTGTAATTTCTTTGAGCATCATCAAGAGTACGACTAGCATAGTAAATGGTATAAAATACCTTATTCTTTCTTTGCCCCAAAACAGCCCCCACAGCAGTATCGCTAGCATCACACATAATTTCAAAGGGAAGCGACCAATCAGGGGCAACAACAACAGGGGCACTAATTAATTTTTCCTTTAAACAATTAAAAGCCTTCAAACAAGTGTCAGAAAAATCAAAAGTGGCCTCCTTAACCAAGAGGTCAGTCATAGGCTTTGCAATTTTTGAGAAGTCTTTAACAAACCTCCTATAGAATCCGGCATGGCCTAGAAAACTACGGACCCCCTTAACAGAATTGGGTGGGGGAAACTTTGCAATTACCTCAACCTTTGCAGGATCAACTTCAATGCCTCTAGTGGACACCTTATGTCCTAGAATAATGCAATCTCGTACCATAAATTGGCACTTCTCCCAATTGAGCACTAAATTGGTATCCCTGCATCTCTGCAACACTGAATTCAAGTTATGTAAACAATCCTCATAAGAGGATCCAAAGACGGTAAAATCATCCATGAATATCTCAATGCATTTTTCAACCAAGTCAGAGAAGATAGCCATCATGCATCTTTGGAAAGTGGCAGGGGCATTACACAAACCGAATGGCATCCTTTTATATGCAAATGTTCCATATGGGCAAGTAAAAGTAGTTTTTTCTTGATCTTCAAAAGCCACTGGTATTTGCAAATAACCGGAATATCCATCCAAACAACAATAATAATCATGACCTGCCACTCTCTCAAGCATTTGATCAATAAAGGGAAGGGGGAAGTGATCTTTTCGGGTGGCATCATTTAATTTTCTATAATCAATGCACATACGCCACCCGGTAGTTTTCCTAACTGCAATTAATTCATTTTTATCATTCTCCATCACAGTAGTACCTCCCTTTTTAGGAACACAATGAACAGGACTTACCCACTTACTATCAGAGATAGGATAGATGATACCTGCATCAAGAAGCTTAATCACTTCCTTTTTGACCACCTCTTTCATGTTAGGATTGAGGCGGCGTTGAGGTAGTGCTCGAGGTTGGTAATCATCCTCCATATAAATCTTGTGAGTGCAAATTGAGGGACTAATGCCTTTTATATCATGAATAGACCATCCAAAGGCTTCTTTGTTGGCCCTTAATACCCTCAAAAGCTTATCCTCCATGGTATCTGTCAAATCTGCAGAAATAATCACAGGCAAAGAGGAAGGGGGATGCAAGAAAGCATATTTTACATTTGAAGGAAGAGGCTTTAATTCAAGCTCAGGAGCCTCTTCAATTGAAGGTTTGGGATTTGGAGTATTACCCCATTCCAATTCCTCAAATCTATAGTTACTCCAGTTTTTCTGAGGGTGGTGAGCCTGCAAAAACATTAAGAACTCTTCTTCCTCACCACCCTGCAATATGCCAAGTCCCTGCAAAGTAAGTACTTTTTCTAGAGGGTCCTGAATTCTAAAATCATCAAAACTTTCAGAGGTAACCACATCATTAATATCCATAGCTTGAATAAAATTACAAGAAGCAAATGAGGAGGGATTTTTTAACGAGTTCAAGACTTGAAATACAACTTCCTCATCTCCAAATCTCAAAGTCAATTTTCCCTGTTGAACATCAATTAAGCTTTTTCCTGTAGCTAAGAAAGGACGCCCCAAAATAATTGGGACTTCCTCATCTTCTTCCATATCCAATACAACAAAATCAGCAGGGAAAATAAACTTATCAACTTTAACTAAAACATCTTCCACCACTCCACGGGGGTGGGCAATGGATCTATCAGCTAGCTGCAAAGTGACGTTAGTAGGATGTGGTTCCTGCAAACCAAGCTTTCTAAAAACAGAAAAAGGCATCAAATTTATACTTGCCCCTAAATCACATAAAGCCTTTTCAAAATGAGAGTTACCAATTGTACAAGGGATAGTAAAACTACCTGGATCTTTAAGCTTAGGTGGTAACTTTTTTAGAACAATAGCAGAACATTCCTCATTAAGCCTAACTGTCTCAAAGCCTTCTAACTTCCTTTTGTTAGAAATAATTTCTTTTAAAAATTTGGCATATTTAGGCATTTGAGCAATAGCTTCAGCAAAAGGGATGTTGATATGCAATTTTCTAAATATTTCAAGAAATTTGGCAAATTGCTTATCAAGCTGCTCATTTTTAAGTCTTTGAGGATAAGGAACATTTACCTTTGCTTGCTCATATTTTTCCCTTTCCTTTTTGCTTTCCTCAGAAGTGCTCCCCTCAGCAGGAGCTTGTATTTCTTTCTGGGGCGCCTGCCCGTCTTGATTGTTTTCTTGAACCAGCTCCTTGCCACTCCTAAGAGTGACAGCCTTGCAGTGCTCATTTCTTGGATTAGGCTCAGTTTGGGTAGGTAGTGAGCCTTGAGGCCTTTGAGACAACACAGTAATGAGATTTGAGATTTGACCCTTCAGGCTTCCCAATTCTTCATTTGTCTGCTGCATAAACTTTGTCAACACATCATTGGTATCCAACTTTTTCTCCTCTTGCCTTTGCACATGTGGAGGCTTATAGGAGTTCGAGCTTTGCTCCTTTTGTTGTCCTCCCCAAGAGAAATTAGGGTGATTTCTCCAACCCGGATTGTAAGTGTTTGAATAAGGGTCATTTTGGGTCCGGTTGGAATTCTGAACATAATTGGCCTCTTTAGTTGAAGTTGTTGGCCGGCCCTGTGCTTTTATCAGTTCTTCAATGGATTGCAACCTGTCATCAGTCCTGTCCATGTAATTGGATAAAACACCCATGCACGGGTGTCCAACTTTTTCCATGTATCTAACTAAAGCATCTTGCCTACCAGGCCTTAACTCACTTTTCTTCTGACCAAGATAATTGACTTCTTCAGTTAGGCCTCCCCAGAGGTTATTCGTGATGTCACTAGTGGAGGTAATTATTGGAGTAGATTGAGCTTGTACCTTCATCAAAGATTGCATCTGTTTAGAGAGAGCATCCAGCTTTATGTTAACACTAGTGTCATCTTCAACCTTGTAGATCCCAGCTGATTTCTTAATGTGTCTGTCACTTGTCTCCCATTGGGCATTATCAGCTGCTATCTCTGCAATTAAGTCATATACTGTCGCAGGTTCCCCATTCATTAGAGAGCCCCCACAAGCCATATTAATAATTCCCCTATTTTGAGAAGATAGCCCGTTGCAAAAATATTCCAGCAATTGCCACTTCTCAAATCCATGATGTGGATAACTTCGGAGTAAGTCTTGAAATCTTTCCCAAGCTTCATGCAAAGATTCTTGCTCGAGTTGAGCAAAGCTGATTAATGCACCTCGGATCTTAGTAGTCTTACCTGGAGGAAAATATTTGGTCAAGAATTTTTGCTTCAGTTGATCCCAAGTGGTAATGGACTCAGCAGGTTGACAGTCTAGCCAAGCAGATGCCTTGTCAGCCAATGACCATGGAAACAATCTCACTCTAATGGCATCAGGAGTGACACCATTACAAATTACTGAGTCTGCCACCCTCAAGAAGTTTCTAAGATGGGTGTGCGGGTCTTCTGTTGGTGCACCTCTGAACATAGTTGAATTCTGAACCATTTGAATCAAGCTGGGTTTGAGCTCAAAGTTAGTAGCTTGCACAGGTGGATTGACTATGCTTGTAGTGATATTCGCTGTGGGCGTAAAGTAGTCCCGAAGAGTTCTTCTCGGATTGGCAGCCATCGCTCTTGTCTCTTTTCTTATCCTTCGAGCAGTTCTTTCAATTTCTGGATCAAAAACCAAAATAGGCTCCTGGGAGCGGGTGAGCATGCACTAGTAATAGTAATAAAAATAAAACTAACTAATAAAATAAAACTAAATATAATTTTTTTTTCTTTTTATTAAATTAAAACAAGAATTAAAATAAATGTCTAAAGCAATAAAAAATCTTTTTCGTTTAATATTATTAAATTAATCCCCGGCAACGGCGCCAAAAACTTGTTGCGTTAAAAACACACTTAGAGCAAGTGTACTCTCTCGCAGAAGTAGTATAAAAGATATCGTCTCCACAGGGATTAATTAACAAGTACCAAACTACTTAAGATTAATTATTATTTAGACGAACGAATGTTTGGTTGTTATAGAAACTAAAATAAAAAGAAATAAATAGCAAGAATTAAAATGTGAAGTTTAACCAATGGAGAGAAGCCTAGGGTCATGGTTTCACTTGCAAGCTTCGATTCCTCTATGTCTAATTCTACCTGAATCCCCTTATTTTATTCAATTACCAATCCCTTTACTAAAGCTATTAACCCGTTTGGTCATTCGCGATTAATATTCTTTTCCCTAAATTAACCCTAGTTTGGTCATGCTAGAATTTAAATCGAAGGAAAGCATAAGGTACAAAAAGGTTGAATGATTGGAAGACTAAATTAAAGTTTGGTCATTCATTAATTATAGTCTCAATTATCCTATAGGTCCACCAACTAATTGCAGTACGGTCGCTGATCAACTAATTGATTATGAACATGCAAAGGGTTGTCAATCCTAATTATGTGATAAAGCAATAGGATAATATTAATTGGAATAAAAATTAGGGACTCAAAGTATAAATTAAAACATAAAAAGGTCTATAATCAAACAAGATCCACCTAGACCCTAGAAGAGGATTTAGCTATCCATAGTGTTCAAGAACAATGAAATAAAATTAGGAGTCATAAATTACAGAGATAAAAATAACCCGGAATAGAGAAATTTCTGATCCTGCAAATTTCGTCTCCTTTTTCTGCTCCAGAGCTCTCTCACGGTGTCAAGAACGGGTACCCAAAGCTTCACTCTCTCTTCTCCGGCTACTGTCGTGCGGCGGCTTCCTCTTCTATTCCTTTGAATTCAATTAATTATCAAAGAATTCTCTTTGCTGTGCGTTGTGCTGTTCACGTTGTTTTCCTCTCCAAGTTTCTATCCTTTTAATTCCTTTTTTATTCCCTTCCTGTGATGCCGCCTCCCTTTTAATTATCAAAATTAATTATTTGTTGTGCGGCTCCCGTTCCTTCTTTTCTCACGCGGCTCCCCTTCCTTCTCTTTTTTTCAAAGCTCTTTTTATTTTTCCTTTTCTTCCTGTTCACGTTTAGGTTTCTTTGGAATTGGACTTGGACTTTATTTTTCCACACTTGGGCCACATGCTTTTTTTGCTAATGACATCCCTATTTTGCTTCAAACAACTCATTGAAACAACTTCTTTATCTATCTTCTTTCCTACAAAATAAATAGCAATTTGAGTCACTTATTTATTTAGATAATAATAATAGCTCTAAAAATGACTCAAAAGTGTCTCTAAAAATGCACTAAATTGGAGCTTATCATGCAGCAGATCCATCAATTAATCCTTTGATGGTTATCCACAACCTTGGCAAACAGTTAGTCGTCACCTCACTTTCATATCCGTATTCACGTTTGACTTGTCAAACGGAATCTCAAAATACAATCTCATTGTTAACCGTCACAAAGGAGAGGTTAACAAACTAATACCTCGCCACTAATACATCTGCTTTACATCTCTGTACATCTTGGTGGATCCAGGGTGTGCAGAATATAAACTTCGGTGTGCTTTCTCTAACACTTGCCTTCTTTTGTTCTCATCATCGGGCGCACAGATTCTACCGTTGAAACAACTGACTCCATCACTATCCATGGTAAAATCTGGAAATACCTTTTGTGATTGTAGCTTCACATCAACTTCCTGTGCTAAGCGTATAAAATCCCTTAGGGAACTAGAGATCCTCATATGGCTCAACACTAACCGGTTCCTCCTTGATCTTGAATTCAGATTTAAGTCTCTAAAAGACTCTGATAATTCCATCTCATGCATCATAAACTCGGCCATGTGGATGGATTTCCTACTCAGTGCATCAGTTACAACACTGGCCTCTTTCGAATGCTACATCAGCACGAATTTATAATCCTCCAGAAACTAAACACACTTCTCTGCCTGCTATTCAGTTCTTTCTGATCAAACAGATACCTTAAACTCTTGTGATCACTAAAGATTTCGAAACGAGACCCATACAGGTAATGTCTCCAAATCTTCGGTGCATACACAATAGCTGCCAACTCCAAATCATAAGTTGGATAATTCTCCTCATCGATCTTCAATTGTCTGGACGCATAAGCTACCCCTTGATGATTCTGCATGAGAAGACATCCCAAACCCTTTCCAGAAGCGTCACCGAAAATTTGAAATTCCAATGATGGATCCAGAAGAATCAGGATTGGAGCAGAAGTCAAAGTCTTCAACTCTTGAAAACATTTTTCACAATCGGCATCCCACGTAAACGGATGACCCTTATGAGTTAACCGAGTAAGTGGAAGAACTAGCTGTGAGAACCTTTGAACAAATCTCCTATAGTAACCAGCTAGACCCAAGAAACTTCTGATCTTTGTGACTGTTGTTGGTCGCTCCCAATTTAACACAACTTCCACTTTACTGGGATCCACAGCAACTCCCGATTGGGAAATCACATGTCCCAAACACTTTACCTCAGGCATCCAGAAATCACACTTCGAGGATTTTGCGTACAACTTCATTTCCCGGAGTACATTCAGAACAATGCGGAGATGTTGAGCATGCTCCTCAATGGTCTTCGAGTACACCAAGATATCATCGATGAAAACGACTACAAACTGATCCAGGTATGTATGAAAAACTCGGTTCATGTAATCCATGAATACCGCCGGAGCATTAGTCAAACCGAAGGGCATCACTACGAACTCGTAATGTCCATACCTAGTACGGAAAGCTGTATTCGGAATATCTAAGGCTCTAACTTTTAATTGATGATAACCTGACCTCAGATCAATTTTTGAAAACACCACGGCACCTCGAAGTTGATCCAGCATTTCGTGTATCCTTGGCAAAGGATATTTGTTCTTGATCTTCACTTTGTTGAGTAGTCGGTAATCAATGCACAATCTCCTACTTCCATCTTTCTTCTTGACAAGTAACACCGGAGCACCCCTTGGAGAAGCGCTCGGTCGACTAAACCTCTTCGAGATCAACTTTTCAAGTTGATACTTCAATTCCTTTAATTCTAAAGGAGACATTCTATAAGGGGAAATAGATATTGATCCTGTGGCAGGAACCAACTCTATAGAAAACTCTACCTCTCGGTCAGGAGGTACAGAAGAAACTTCATCCGGAAAAACATCTAGAAATTCTTTCACAACTAGAATAGATGAAAAATCTAAACCAGTTTCAATGGATGCAGATAACATAATAACATAAGCTTCTGCACCTTGGAATAATGGCTGGCTTGCTGAGGTGAAAGAGACAACTGCTTCAGAATTTGTCTTTGTCAATTCAACATATTCAGAGGCAAGACTGATGGTCCGATTGGCACAGTCGATTGTAACGTGATTTGCAGTCATCCAATTCATACCCAAAACGATGTCCATACTCCTCATAGGCAAGCAAATAAATTCCACAACAAAATTTCTGTCCCCTACGACAAGTAGACGATTTTTACACAATGATTGGGTCTGGACCCGACCCTTAGCAGCATTTAAAATGGTCATCGGCTCGGATAGCTCGGATAACGCTAGTCCCAACCGATCTACACATGCTTGTTCTATAAAACAATGGGTTGCACCCGAATCATATAATATACTGACGGAGTGATTGAAAACTGATCTCATACCCCTCAGCAAATTATCTGCAGTTGTAACTGTCTGAGCATCCAGAGTGTTGACTCGTCCTTGCCTTAGAGTTGCTTGTAAGTCCTTGGAACTCTTCCTTGCAGGGCACTTATTTGTATAGTGACTCTCTTCATTACTATAATAGTACTGATTGATCTTTGCTGACAATCACCTTTGCGATGCCTTCCGCATCTCCTACAACTTCTAAACTGTGATGCTTTCCACATTTAGAACATCTTCTGACCTTTGAAGAATCGTAGAATTGTACCTGCTTTTCCTTTGATGAAATTATTTTTGGACTTTGCATTACGAGTTGGTAATTCAACTACCTTCTTTCCTCTCGAGCACTCTCTTTGAGATCATCCTCGGCGACATAGGCTGATTGCACTAAGGCAACATAATTGGTAATAGTATAAGAACTGAGACCCTAAGTCATAAAAGCACTTATG
The DNA here is from genome assembly GCA_039519185.1 of Astragalus membranaceus. Taxonomy (NCBI): domain Eukaryota; kingdom Viridiplantae; phylum Streptophyta; class Magnoliopsida; order Fabales; family Fabaceae; genus Astragalus; species Astragalus membranaceus. The sequence goes on from CM076849.1 coordinate 126,766,840, forward strand.
CCCCTCTTATACATCAGCATCTTCCATTCCTCATTCGGAGTATACTTTACCACTTGGTAAAACCGAGACAACTTCTCAAACTTAGCGATGTACTCTTCCACTGTCATGTCACCTTTTCCTGAGGATGCACCGGTTGGAGATTTCGGTTTTGGTCGAGGACTGCGTCTTGATCATCCTGGTATAATTCCGCTTATGATACACTAAGTATTAAGTTGATCAGGCTCAATGTCTCTTAGCATCACAAGTGTAATTACAACAAGGACTAACAAGGAATCGACTCAACCCTAAACTAAGTCCGACTAGGTCGAACTGCTCTGATACCAACTGTAACACCCCGGTATTTTTATCGAGTAAAAATACCCAAGTGCACCATTCCTTAAACATCAGAGATATATTTTCTGTTTAAATACTGAACACCACTATAAAATTTTCACTAAATAACAACAGGACAGTCTTAAACATAAATAAGACCACAAATCATCAGTGAAATACAGTGTTCAATATCGTACAAGAAAGCGGAAATAAATACATAACGCTAAAGACGAAATGTCTTGATACACAGATAACAAGGAAAGATATACACTTAAGCATAAAGCTAAGTCTTCAGCAACCATCCGAGTACCACCTACTCGTGCCTCTTGGATCTTCACTTTCCCTGTTTATCTGTAAAACGACAACATATAAACAATGAGATACAATCTCAGTGAGTTCTACCGAGACCCCTACTAGCACTCTCGGTCCTTTGTAAAACATTTTTAAGATTTGACACGACACCGACCGCAATCCACTTGCTAATCCCGGTGAATCATACAATAAGGCTTCGACCTAGTAAGACACCGACCGCAATCCACTTGCTTTTCCCGATGAACTAGCATCCTAGGCCTTTCTACGTACCACCAGCCGCAATCCACTTGCATCTTCGGGTGAACGTAGTACAATAACTTTTGACACAACACCGGCCGCAATCCCATTGCATCTTCCGGCGAACCCCAATACCAATAGTGTTTCCTAATGGCACGAAGCCTAGGGTAAGGGTTCATGACTACCCCGCCTAGTATGTCAACTTGGGTCGTCACCCAAACTCGATATAATATATATCTACAATAATATGAACTCAAGGTTCATTTACCTCAAACCAATAATTGAACATTACAAGTTAAGTCCACGTTCACTCTCGCAAACTAATTCGTCACTTTTCAACACAATTTACGACTCCAAAAACAGTTCATTTTACCTTAAAAATAGAATATTCAGTTAGGCCTCTGAATAAGCTTTCCAACGCATCTTAGAACACCCTATTCGGGTTCCCGGATCAAAAGTTATCGCGAAAACAAAATCAGCATACAGATGCTGAAAATCAGCAAACCGTCGCGACGCGATACGAAACCGTCGCGACACGAAAACAGTCAGAAATATTTTCGTTGCAAAATGAATCTTGGTCGCGGTTTTACCAAAATACGACATATTCCGAAATAACGGTTTTTAAGTCAAAATCTTTCGAAATCAAATCACGTGAAATTCATTGTAAAACGAAAACATCCTAAGCGTGAGTAAAACTCACCCTTGAAGCGAGAGCCGATACCAGGCCGAAATCACCGAGACTTCAAAATCTCCACATAACCACACGAACAATCCCCGCACAAACTTCCACACTCTGATGACGCCCAAATCCGCTTCCAATCTTTCCGCTCGATCCCGAGACATCTCTTTGACCGAAATACCAAATTCCTCGAAATCTGCCGTTCGAACGCTAATCACCAATCTGCTTCAACTTCGATTCGAGCTCCAATTCACGTTCAATCCTCCTTAGCTTCGTTCCTAATCATTCATAAATCATCAATCGTCAAGAATCACTATTCATCATCCCTAACCTCTTGAATCACTATTCACCCAAAATCCCAAAATCTCGATTCTCTAAAATTATTGAAAACTTTAGCGATTTTAGTTACCCAATCAACAATCTAACCCTTAAGGAGAACTAATCAACACCCCAATCTTCCATTTGAGCTACAAACCTCAAACATCACCTTTTTCTCTTAAAATTCGAATTGCTCAAAATAGGGGAAAAATGGATGAGAAGCTTACCAAGCTTATGGGAAGCATCCATGGAGGTGAGGTGATGATGATGCTTGATTTTTGGTGACTTGGGCCTCACCCTTCTTCTTCCTTCTCTTCTTCTTTCTTCTTCTTTCCTCTTCTTTCTTTTCCCCTTTCTTCCCTCTGTTTCTCTTCTCTCTCTCGCGTACCTTCCTTTTCTTTCTTTCTTACTATTCTTTTAATTCTCTCACACACACACACACACACACACACACACACACACACACACACACACACACATATATATATATATATATATTTAATATATAAGTGGTAACGTGGTCACATTATCATATTCCCCTTAATCTCTAATTCCGATTCTTTTTCGTCTTTGACCCGTATTATTCGGTTAACGATCCGATGACAACCAATAAATAATTTTAGTACTCAATAAATTTACCAGTCAAGTACTAAAATAATTCAATTGGGTTAACATCCAAATAATTCTATTAATTATTTTGCGGATATTACAGGAACCGCCGCACCACCACTGTTGTCATCACTCTCTCTGTCCCTTTCCTTTCCACCCCTTGTTACTTTCTTTATATTGTTATTTATTAAAAAACAAATATTTAAAAATATGTTCTTTAACTGTCAATTTGGTCCCTCCCTATATGGCAACCACCATGGCACTAAACATGCCACATCAACAACTTTAACGGAGTTATGGATGACGGTTAACGTGAGAGACTAAAGTGACAGATGAAATATACAGTGAATGACGTTTTTTGCATTTTTGTTCGAATGGGGGACTAAATTGACAACGCCCAATACTTTGAGGACCATTACCAAAATGTAATGATTGCCAAATTAAACAATTCATACACAGCAATTTGGAACTACAAGTACTACTCTATTAATATCAAGGTGAGATCAAGTTACTGTACAATTTAGAAGAAAGGAAGAAAATGTTTAGGTGGGAAGAGAGAGTTAAGATGAAGAGGAAACCAGATCATACATTCATCATACCCATTTTTATTCTCCTCCCTAATTAGTCCACATGGCATTTTTAGCATTTGGGCTCATTACACGGAATCAATGTTTTAAAACTCGGCGCGGTGACCGACTCGGTGAAGGTACCGGGTCACTGGGTCAATGGTCGGACCGAGGGGTCGACAGTTGAACCGCATGACCAAAACCGGGACCGGATGACTCGGACCAGGTCTCTATTTCGAGAATTTTCAATACCTATATAGTATATAATATAAATTTCGTCCCGGTAAAATTAATAACTATGTTTATATTATATCTACTAAAATATAAAAAATTTAGAACAAATTTCATAAGTTAACAACTTAATATTAAATAAATCTTTAAAAAAATACTTAATATTAAATAAGTTTGTTGAAACATAATATTAATATTACAAGCTAATGCCATGAGGATGAGCGTACTTGACTTTTTGGAAAAGAGGTACCAATTATATATATTTGAAATAAATAATATTCTCAATAAGATTGGTAGCCTCATGGTAGCGCTCAGCATTTGCTTTCAACAGGTCAGGGGTTCAAACCCCACTAATGGCATTTTGTTGAGGGTTATTTTTGAGTCTCTTTTGTTTTAAGTAGTTTACAAATAGTCTCGGGGAATGAGATATAAAAGCAAGGTGTATGTCAATGAGAAACATACTTACCTAGATGGCAATCACTAGTGGGGGTCTGCGTTCGCGCGGCCCCTCCCAATTACAGTTCAAAGATTTGATAAAAATATAAAATAAGAAACAAAATGCACAACCCGGTCCGGTTCGAGCCGAGTCACCGGTTTTTCCAAAAACCGGCCGAGTCACACCGGTTCCCACCGGTTTGCTGCATGGACGATCCAAAACCTTGACCGGCTCGGTTACCCCCCGGTTCGACCGGTCCGACCGGCCGGGCCGAGCCGGTTTTTAAAACACTGCACGGAATGACTATTTACCCATCTCTAAACCCTCTCAAGTCTCGACTAAGCTTTTTTTTTTGTTAAACCAAAGTATTCTCCACGACGAATGTGGAGACTAATCCTTCGAGGTATCTAAGATACATTTAGGGATTGACCTCTCCCAACAAATAGTTTTCCATACGCACCAGCCAAGAATTGAACCCAAGACCAAATGGTTAAGGGACCCAAATATCTACCACTTGTGCCACAAATGTTGGTTGACCTCAACTAAGCTTTTATATTCCCTCTTTTCACCTCCTTTTATTATTATTATTATTATTATTATTATTATTATTAGTATTATTATTATTATTATTATTATTATTATTATTATTATTATTATTATTTAAATTAAAACAACATTTGTTTAGGAAAAAAGGTTGAATCTGAACATTCTTTTCCCTTGAAACTAGCGCTCCCTTCCCTTTCCATTCACGTTACCCATTTTTCTACCTCTTATTTTATGTTTTTTTACGTATTTTGTTTTATTTATTTTGCTTTGTTATTTATTTATTTCAATAAAATTAGTTAATAACTTTCTTTTATCCCTTATAATAAAAAGGTGGGATCCGCTGAGATCGACATCTTATCGATTCCGATTTAAAATGCTTGAGTTGTACAACTCAGATCTTAAACCCTTTGAAAAAATAAAATCAATCAAACAAATAAACATTTTTTCAAGAAGAGCTACGTAGCATTTGATTCTCCCTTTCACGTGGAGATACGTAGGAGCAGGGACTCCCCGTCAAGTTCAAATAATCAATTTTTTTCTTTATCACCTATTTTCATATAAAAAATAAGGCTAAATTATAGTTTTGGTCCCCCTATTTTCAAAAATTCAGACATTTGGTCCCCCTATTTTAAAACTCTGACATTTGGTCCCCCAATTTTAAAAAATCAAATACATTTAGTCCAAAGGGGGACCAAATGTCTTTGATTTTTTAAAATTGGGGGACCAAATGTCTTTGATTTTTTAAAATTGAGGGACCAACTGTCTTTGATTATTAGCCATAAAAAACTGAAAATTCCTCTTGGGACTAAATATCTTTGATTTTTTAAAATTGGGGGACCAAATGTCCGAGTTTTAAAATAGGGGGACCAAATATCTGAATTTTTGATAATAGGGGGACCAAAACTATAATTTAGCCAAAAAATAATAAATATGGGATCAGATGATATGTATATTTTGTCAACTTCGGTTTAAGATGCTTCAATTGTACAATTTGGATCTTGAACCCCTTAAAAAAAACCAAGCAACAAACAATTTTTTTCAAGAAAGGACTACGTGACGTTTGAGTTCCTCATTACATCCAAGGATACGTAGGGGAAAGGCTTCCCCGTCAAGTCAAAATTAAATTTTCCAAAATTAGTCATTTATTTTTATTTCATATTTTTAAATTTTTTTTTGGAGGGGTATAACATTTCATAATTCAATAATAGTTTGCACAATCAAGTTTAGGGTAACTATCTTAGGACAGATGTATTATGAGTGCTGTGGAATTAGGTTTCCACCATTCCCTATGCATAACCGACTGCCGAATCCATCCTAGCTTATGTAGACCAATAATTTTTTTTAGTGTAGGTTTTTCTCGATTTTTCCTATTAAATATAAATTGGGTGGCGACTCCCAAATTACATATATACTTTGAACCGTCTGCGTCGAGATCCCGGTCACGAAAGTACTGGATGCAAATCTTGGTCTAGCAATGGGTCGAGATGCTCACCAAGCTGAGAAGCTGAAACACTCCATGTACGATGCCGAGATGCTCCTGCTCATCATGACAGTACTGCATGCAGATCTCAGTCAAGCGTATCCCCGTCACCACAGTACTGGATGCAGATCCAGTGGCGGACCTGGCATGTATCCAGGGGGTTTAGTTGAACCCCCTGAAATTTTTTTTTGCACTAAACACCCTATATAAATAGCTTAAATCTCCTGAAATTTTAATTTTGACACCCCTGAAAATTTGAAATTGTACTAGTAGACCAAGTTTTGCACCCATTTGACCCCGGCCTTAAAAAATTTGACACCCCTGACCCCGGGGTCCGCCACTGTGCAGATCTCATTCTTGTAGTACCAGATAGTACTTCCACTTCATCAGGTGATGGAGCCTCTAAACCAAAAAAAAACAGCGAATTATAAAATGCCAAATGCCTTTCCAAAGTGTTATTATTAGCCTGCAAAATCTAATTGAGGAAGTAGACTTTCTGCATCAAGGTGCAACAAAAAAGCAATGGGAAAATGCAGGTTGTTTCCCATCTTAGTTGGAAGGGGATAGGAGAGGCGGTAATAACTAAGAATAGCAACTTATCATATGAACAGCAAACATTTTGTCATTAGAGAACCAATATGAAGTTAATATGAAGCTATGAACGCTAAACTTAATGCCAATTGTCAGCAACAAGATCATAATAGACTTACAATACTTCCATTTATGTGCAGATATTTAGTATCTAGTTCAGCTACCAAAGACATCTACAACGCCAAATCATATATTCAAAGTGTTCCTATCCCGTTTGAATTAACATCAATTTTCCCAATCAACACCCAAAAAAAAATTTTGGTAACAAAACTAATAGCAAATTCCTCAACACATTGCACAATATAACACAATAGTCCGTAGACAGCATGACTTTCAACTTGCTTACTTCATAAAGATCAAATATAACTTGCAAACTATTGTTTTATTTCTAAACTGGAGTAGTGACGTTTAAATGAAAATTCAATGGAGGAAAATAATTAAATATAAAAATTATCATATGGCAATAAACAGATATGTAAGGGTTACTTCTTGATGTCGAATATGCAAAGACAGGCGTAGTCGAATCTGCAAATAGACAGATGTGGTCGAATCGGCTGAGACAGATGTAGTTGAATCTGTTGTCGAATCTGCTGAGACAGTTGTAGTCGAATCTGCTGTCGAATCTGCTAAGAGGGTTGTAGTCGAATCTGTTGTCGAATCTGCTGAGACAGTTGTAGTCGAATTGAATCTGCAGATAGACAGATGTAGTCGGAAATGCAAAGAGACAGAGATGCTGTGAACCAAAACCAGCGAACAAAGCAAACGTTAGACAACCGGAGGCGCCTTTCGACTGCCGTGAAGAATTTCTTCGCCTCTACAGCGCAAATTCCCCGAGGTACAACCGGTCTCGTCCCAATCGTTGAAGCGATTGAGGGCTCAGAACTGGCAAGAACAATTATTGAGATGGAACCGGAGATGAACCCAGGAGAGCGATGTTTAGAAGAGGGAAATGGATTTTTTTTTGTCTGTTATCAAGTGCTACTGGAGAACATTTATATAAGCCTATGAAATAGCCGTTTGAAGCATACGCTCCAGCAGCCATTCAATAGCCAGTTACAATCTCTTACAAAATGAATTGTAATAAAGGTGGTTTAATATGCAGTTACGAAATAAAAGAAATTAAAGTTTTAGTTACGAAATAAATTATCCGTTACAAAGTTTGTTTTGCAGATCTGTTTGATCAGTAATTGGGCATATTCGGGTAGACTGATAAAAATAATATTTCATAAATTATTGTTTAACAAAATTCACTCAGAAACTTTGAAATATCACAAAATTTACAACAATCCCCCACATATTTCAAAAGCTTAGAAGTGAATAAAGAAAAAGAAGTTTCTTGGGTTAACATCGTAGATGTAATGCATCGGAGCTGTATAGCAAGCTATGGAACCAGTCCTAGACAGATAAAACATAACATACAGTGAATTGGTTTTACCATCACATTACACCCCCACAATTCTTCCTGTTTCCGCGGTGTTGCGCTATTTAGGCCGTGCGCGTGCTCGATATTCATGAGTGCTCTAGAGATCTCGTCAGGATCTCATGCAAGCGGCCCCACTTGAAACTCATATAGGTGATTTCATCAAGTGTATGCTGCAAGTCATACACCACCCATAAGGGCTATGAAAATCATTACAAGCTTTAAGCTTATCCTTTTTAACCCTGCAGTCTAGCACTATCACAATAACACCATAGGAAGGGACAATAATGAAATTAATTACTTGAATTAATTTTCAGTGCTAGCAATATCAAGAAGTGACTTGTTTTTACCACATTGAACCTTATTCATGGGATCTCCAATCACAAAGGTTTGGTTACCATCACTTCTTAATTTCAATTGACTTTAGTCCCATTCCCCTCGATGTCTCATATATCAGTTTCTTCCCTAGGGCTTTTGTCAGAGGATCGGCCAAATTCACTTCTGACTTCACATAATCGATCGATATTGCTCCTTATTTTTGCAATTGTTTGACAACATTGTGTCTTGATTGCACATGTCTATTTTTGCCATTATAGCTCTTATTCTTTGCAACGACTATTGCCGACTGACTATCACAATGTATCGACATTGATGGTGTCGGTTTTATTCCCAAAAGAATTCCAGCTAAAAGGTTCTTCAACCATTCAGCTTTAGTACCAGACAACTCCAGAGCTACAAATTCCGACTCCAAAGTCGATCTAGCAATAATGGATTGTTTGGGACCTCCAAGTTACCGCACCACCACCTAGTGAAAAAAATGTAACTACTAGTGGATTTTGTCTCATCTGAATCAGATGTCCAGTTAGCATCGCAGTATCCTTCCAATACTGCGGGAAATCCACTATAAGTAATACCATAATTCGTGGTACCTCTCAAATATCACATAAGGTGAGCAATTGCCTTCCAATGATCCTGACCAGGGTTATGAGTATACCTACTCAGACGACCGACTACGAACGCAATGTCTGGTCGAGAAAAGTTCATTAAATGCAGTAGGCTCCCAATTACTTGGGCATACTGAGGTTGGTCAACAGGATCACCTCTATTTTTCTTCAAGTGTGAGTTAGCTTCACAAGGGGTACTCAAAGGGGTAGAGTTATAGTGACCAAACTTTCTAAGAAGTTTTTCCACATAATGATCTTGTGATAGTATAATGCTATCACCTTCCCTGATGACTCTAACTCCTAATATTACATTTGCCTCACCCATATCTTTCATATCGAAACTAGATGAGAGAAAAGATTTTGTTCTAGTAACAATATCAGGACAAGTACCAAAAATGAGCATGTCATCTACATACAAGCATATAATCACATGTTCTCCACACACAGTTTAGTGTAAACACATTTAACAACATCAGTTGTGGAGAAACCATCATTAATCAAAGTTTTGTCAAACTTTTCATACCATTGTTTTGGTGCTTGTTTTAAACCATATAAGGACTTAAGGAGTTTGCATACTTTGTTCTCTTGACCAGAAACTATACATCATTCGGGTTGAGTCATGTAAATTTCTTCTTCTAAGTCACCGTTCAAAAAAGATGTTTTAACATCCATTTGGTGAATAACAAGTTTATGGATAGAAGCCAAAGCTATTAAAACTCTAATAGAAGAAATTCTTGTTACTGGAGCAAAAGTATCAAAATAATCAATGTTTTGTTTTTGAGAAAAACCTTTTGCTAATAATCTAGCTTTATATTTATCAATAGACCCATCGGGGTTATATTTTCTTTTGAAAATCCACTTGCATCCTATTGGTTTTGCTCCAGGTGGTAAATCAACTAAAGTCCAAGTTTTACATTTGGAAATCGAATCTATTTCAGTTTTAATAGCTTCTTTCCAAAATTTCGACTCAGAATAAGAAATTGCTTCAGAAAAAGTTTCGGGATCTTTTTCAACAAGATAAGTATAAAAATCATTTCCGAAGGATGTTTCTTTTCTTGGTCTTTTACTTCTCCTTAATTCTTCATACGGTTCGTCACGAGTTTCATCATTAGTAGTTACTAATGGTTGTCTAGATATACTATCATGCTTCAAAGGAAATATATTTTCAAAGAATTCAGCATTTTTTGTTTCCATAATAGTATTTTTCTCTAAAACGTCACTTTTCACAACAAGGAATCTATAAGCGACGCTATGTTCAGCATATCCTATAAAAACACAATCAGAGATTTTGCAACCAATTTTTCTTTTCTTAGGATCAGGCAGCATAACTTTAGCTAAACACCCCACACTTTTAAATATTTTAAGTTAGGTTGATAACCTTTCCATAGTTCATAGGGGGTCTTTCCAGTTTTCCTATGAGGAGTTCTATTTTGTATAAAACATGCAGTTAAGATAGCCTCACCCCACAAGTTATTTGGCGCACTAGAACTAATTAACATAGCATTCATCATCTCTTTCAAGGTTCTATTTTTCCTTTCGGCTATGCCATTAGATTTAGGTGAATAAGAGGGAGTTGTTTCATGTATTATACCTTCCTTTTCACAAAATTCATTAAAAGATATGTCCTCTCCTCCACGATCGGATCTAACTCGTTTAATCTTCCTATCTAATTGGTTTTCTACTTCGGCTTTATATGAAAGAAAAGCTTCAAATGCTTCGTCTTTTTGTTTTAATAAAAATACCTTAGTGTATCGCGAAAAATCATCTATAAACGTCACATAATAATTTTTTCCTCCCCTAGTTGGAGTTTGTTTTAAATCCCCTAGGTCAATATGAATTAAACTAAGCAACTCAGATTCGCGTTTTACCGGGGGACATGATTTCTTTGTTAATTTGGATTCAACACACACATCGCATTTACTATGTTGTTTATCACTAATCGAAATCATGCCAAGATGTTGCAATTTAATAACATACGGAAAGTTAATATGTCCTAGTCTAGCATGCCACATATTATAAGAATCAATCAAGCAAAAGTAGAAACATTGTTATTGAAATCAACGGTGTTGAGTACAAAAAGTCCATGATCATAATATCCCTTTCCAACAAAAATGTTGTTCTTGGTAAGAACAATCTTATTAGATTCAAAGGTCACTTTGATACCATGCTTCAGTAGAACACCAACAAAAATCAGGTTTGCCCTTATATTAGGCACATGAAGCACATTTGTGAGAGCCAAAGTCTTTCCCGATGTGAGCTTCAGAAGAACTTTCCCTTTCCCCACAACTGGGGCAGAATGTGAGTCACCGAGATAGATGTGTTCTTCTCCTTCCCCTACGGCAGTGTAGGAGGTAAAAACCTCTCTATTAGCACAGATGTGCTTGGTGGCTCCAGAATCTACCACCCACTTGTTCACATCAGTTGCCATATTGACCAGAGAAACGACAGCAGAAATGACATCGTCATCCTTATTATCATCTCCTCCAGCATCAGCCAAGTTGGCACTTGCCTTAGGAGGATTTTCGTTTCTCGCCCTATGCCTGCATTTAGGTGCAAAGTGTCCTGGCTTTCCACAAACAAAACAAAAACCTCTTTTCTTGTATTCAGAGTTATGAACACCGGGATAATGATCATTGTTCTTTTTGTGATTCTTTTGATTAGCAAATTTCTTGGAATCATACCTTTTGTTTGAAGAGTCAGGTTTGCCTTTGTCGTACTTTGAAGAGTTGTTCATCACCATGTTTGCACGTGCAGCCATTGATTTCTCCTTTGCTTTGTTACTCTCCTTTCGGTTGGTATCTTCAATGATGATAAGAGTCAGTAGCTCGTTCAGTGACAATTTCTTGTGTTTGTGCTTTAGTTGTTGCTTGTAGTCCTTTCATGATTCAGGCAGCTTTTCAATCAAGACACCTGCAATGAACTCGTCTGGGAGAACAATGTTTTCAGCCTTCATTTCCTCTAGTAACTTGTGATACTGATTGATTTGAGTTTTGATTTCGCCAGTTTCATTCATGACCCAATTGTAGTAGTTGTTGATGACAATTTTTTGCTTGCTTGCATCTTCAGCCGTGTATTTGAGAATCATTGATTCCCAAATCTGATTTGCCTCCTTGTAGGTGCAGTAGATGTCAAACAATTCATTGGAGAGAGTGCTGAGAATTGTGTGACGGCACAGCTTATTGGCATGGATCCAAACTTCGACCTATTTGGGGGTTGCAGACTCCAGCGGCTTGGTTTCAGTAAGTGCGACAGCAACTCCGTGCATGTCAAGAAGAGAACTCACACGCTCCTGCCACCTGAAAATTTTTTGGCCTGCGAAGACCTTAATTTTGGAGATGACAGGGAAAGGTTTCGCGTAAGTTACTGGGACTGCAGCAGGAACGATAATAGTGTTATTGTTGTTGATGGGAGCACCGTTATCATCGTTGTTGATTGCGTCAGCCATGAAATAAATTCTTCAGATTGATGTCGAATATGCAAAGACAGACGTAGTCGAATCTACAAATAGACAGATGTGGTCGAATCTGCTGAGACAAATGTAGTCGAATCTGTTGTCGAATCTGCAAAGACAGATGTAGTCGAATCTGTTGTCGAATCTGCTGAGACAGTTGTAGTCGAATCTGTTGTCGAATCTGCTGAGACAGTTGTAGTTGAATCTGTTGTCGAATCTGCTAATACAGTTGTAGTCGAATCTGTTCTCGAATCTGCAAAGAGACAGAGATGCTGTGAACCAAAACCTGCGAACAATGCAAACGTTAGACAACTGGAGGCACCTTTCGACTGCCTGAAGAATTTATTCGCCTCTACAGCACAAATTCCCCGAGGTACAACCGGTCTCGTCCCAATCGCAGAAGCGATTGAGGGCTCAGAACTGGCAAGAACAATTATTGAGATGGAACCGGAGATGAACCCAGGAGAGCGATGTTTAGAAGAGGGAAATGGATTTTTTTTTGGTCTGTTATCAAGTGCTACTGGAGAAAACTTATATAGGCCTATGAAATAGTCGTTTGAAGCATACGCTCCAGCAGTCATTCAATAGCCAGTTATAGTCTGTTACAAAATGAATTGTAATAAAGCTAGTTTAATTTGCAGTTACGAAATAAAAGAAATTTAAGTTTTAGTTACGAAATAAATTATTCGTTACAAAGTTTGTTTTGCAGATCTGTTTGACTAGTAATTGGGCATATTCGGGTAGACTGATAAAAATAATATTTCATAAATTATTGTTTCACAAAATTCACTCAGAAACTTTGAAATATCACAAAATTTACAACAATCTCCCACATGTTTCAAAACTAATTAAGTAAACTATAATGGAAACAACATGATCAATACTTGTACCCGCAAGTTTTGTAAAAAAAAAATATTTGGACCCATTCTGTGAGAGTAGCATCATCATCATCATTTTCAGAGAAGAAAACCTTGATAAAATGCTCCCAAGACAAGATTTGTGGTATATAAAACCCTAAACCGGTAATGAAATAGTGAAATAATGAGAAAGCCGAGAAATCTAGCAGCAACGATGGTTGTCGGAGGCAAAACAGAGACGTGTGATGGTTGTCAGAGACAGAAGCGTTAATCGTCGAGAAAGGGGGCTTTTGTTCCCACTCCCTCCTAATCACGCACAATCGCGTTCTGGATACAACAACCCTGAAGAAGAAGAAGAATATTTCAATGTTGGATTTGAATCGTGAAGAAGAAGAGGACTTGAGGTCGTTCGTGTCTGCGAGAGGAAGGAGAAGAAGTTTTAGAGAATTTTGGACCGTTTGGAAGAGAGGAAGAAAGAGAGGAAGAGAAGAGTTGCTGAGAGGAAGTGAAAAGTAGGGTGTGTGAGGCAGAGGAAGAGAAGAAGAGTATGAAGAAGAATGGCGCAATGAGAGAGAGAGAGAGAGAGAGAGAGAAAGGGTTCTGAGTTACTACATTGTAACAAGAGAGAGAGAGAGAGAGAGAGAGAGAGAGAGAGAGAGAGAGAGAGAGAGAGGAAGCGTGCTTTAATTTTCAAAATAAAAGACAACTGGATCCCACCGTATTTAGACTTATTCCATACGTATTTCCTACTTTTGACTAGTATTTGGCTAGAAAGTTGGTCCAAATATCATTTCTGAAGCAATAATAATGGGTGTTCAATAAAAAAAGTTTGTCCAAATTGTAGATCAGTGGGAATGCACTGAGCATGTACTTGAGCCCCAGGGTACAAGGTTCGATTCCCACGGAAGGCAAAAACTCCACAGGGGGTGGAGAAGGTCATGAGTACAGTTCTGGGGTAGCCTACGAGAAAGAAAATGGCCCTGTTACAAAAAAGGCGCATTTTTTTAAAAAAAATTATAAGTATTTAAATTCAGTGTTTTCTAACAAAAAAATTGAACTTCAGTATATTGAGTACAATAGACATACAGAACTTTTACCATGTTGTTGTTCAGTAAAAAAAGTTGAGGAATATTAAAATAATGAATTAGTTTCTAACGTTGGAAACTCGCAACACACCACTTGGAAATAAAAACCGACATTTTTTTTGATAAGCAATGTTAGTGGGGGTGGAAGAAATGTTAGTTTTCGGGGTTTGAACAAACCCCGAACCTCCTTCTTGCACTCCTTTGGTGCACTCCTTCGGTATCCCTTAGCTCGCCAACTGAGCTACCTTCTTGGGATAGAGATAGTGGGTTATGGGTTAATGTATATGGGTTATGGGTTAATGTCGGTATCCCTTACAAACCGACATTAATGTATATGGGTTAATATACAAATAACAAAAATATCTATAATAAATTGTAAAATATAATTATATGTGAGATAGAGATAGTGGATTACATGTGGTTGATTTTATTGATGCCACATCATGTAAGGTAAATTACCCACATTTATTCAAAGGCAACCAAAAATTTACCTTGTCCAAATATCATTTCTGAAGCAATAATAATGGGTGTTCATAGATTTAATATTAAAAAAATGGGTGTTCGTAGATTAGAATGAATTGATTTTGAGAGGAAAAATAAAATCCAATTCAACTGATCCAGTTTTTTTTTTTAGTTTTTCATATAAGCTGATTCAATCTAACTCATTGCATCAAATTATAGTGATTGAATTAGATGTTTGTACACGTTTTCAGTCTAGCTCTTGTATTATGCAGCTAGACATTTTTTAGTAAAGCTCTAATTATCGGGAAAAAAAGTATAATGATTGAAGAAATAGAGTATCTAACTCAATCTTCATAATATTGGAAACACTTACATATAATTTTTAGCCATGTGTATTCCACTAACTATGTCAAGTATATAATCTCATTTTACAACATTTACATATAATTTTTGTTATTTACATATTTACCTCATTCATTTAATGAGTCTTTGTGTTCCCAAAGAAACACTTAATAACTTTTTAAGATTTTTATTTGATTTTCAAGTACAACTCTTTGATCTTCTTCTCCAACTAATTTTTGTCCACCGTCATCATTTATAAATTACTAAATTTTTTAAGTCAATTTTCCTCAACTGAATTTTCATTTTTTCTGAGTCACAGATTTAGTAGAAATTTAAATTTTTGAAAAAAATATATCAAAGGATCGAACACGTCGTTGAGACGGAGGAAAGCTTAGCAAGCCAATATGACAATCAAACTATTGCGCATATAGTTAACATAACAGTACTAGATGTGTATCCTGTAATAATTAAATTGTATAAATTTTAATATATATTTATTTGGTATGTGTAAAATTTGTTTTCTTTGTCAGCAATCTTAGCCTCTTATGCTAGATCAATTCATGTGGATCATTTTAATTTTTGAATGTTTTTTCCAGACATATTTATAATGACTATCAACATTTTTCCCAAAAAAAATAGAACTTTTTAGGAAAGTGAATTCAACATAAATTTTTCAAAAGAAATAAAAATAAAAATATATAGATCTTAAAATCAATTTCCGTAGAGACTTCTATCATTATACATATACAGAAAATGAAGTTCAACCCGCTGTTTGGTTCTTTAATCTAAGTTGTGTACCACTCATACGACTAGTCAAGTACGACCCAACGGTCGGTTATAAAATTTAAGTTGTCTGCAACACTCATATGATTAATTCAGTTCGATCCAACAGTTGATTCTCCGTTCTAAGTTTTGTGTAACACTCATATATCAAATAAAGTTTGATTCGATGATTGGTTCTCTGATATTAGTTGTTTGTACCACTCATACGATATTAGTAGATTATTTATATTAGGTTTAATTACTCAGTAGGTCCCTGAAGTATTTGGGATTTTTTAAATAAGTCTCTAAACTAAAAAAATGTAATTAGGTCCCTGAACTATTACAGTTTTATCAATTAGATTCTTCAGTTACATTATAGTTAGTCAATTCTGCAGTGACATTAAGGGTCTGTTTGATTCGCAAAGATAAGTACTGGACTGGACAGTACAGTACTGGACAACATGTTGTCCAATAGACTGTTTGGTGAACACTGGACAACATAAGCAAAAGAAAATGTAAAATTTATTATAATTCTCTTTGTGCGGTTTATAATGATTTTATATAACATTTATCATAAGATAATTAGAAAATTATAGTGAAAATAATATGAGAGGGAGGATAGGAGAGAGAGGATAAGAGGGAGAGGGAAAGAGAGGTATGAGAAGATATATAGAAGAGAGATGGGAGGTAGATGGAGGGAGAGAGAAATGAGCGATAATAATGAGATAGGAGAGAGACTGGAGAGGGACTGAGGAGAGAGAGGGAGAGGCAGAGGGAGAGAGGGGTAATGATATGAGAATATACATAGAAGAGAGATGAGATGTAGAGAAAAAGAGGAGATAGGAGAATGAAATATGAGAGAGGGAGAGGAAGAGAGGGCGGATAGAGGGGAGAGAGATATAGCTGGACGAGAGAGAGAGAGTAGAGGAGAGAGAAGATAGAGAAGAGGGGTAGGAGAGAAAAAAATTATTGAGTATAAAATAAAAATAGTATTTTTGGAATTTTTTGGGGTGGACAGAAAGTTGTACTGTAGGACAAAAAGCTGTACTGTGGTTTTGTGAGGGAGAGGAATTTGGAGTTTTGTCCAGTCCCTTGCCCCACCCACTGCTGTCCAGTACCATGAATAGTTTTTCAAATAAAACAGGGTAAAACTGGAGTTGTCCGGTCCGGCCCCCTGTATATTAGCAAATCAAACACCCTAACAATTGATATGGAGGTCCTTGAACGATACTTGTTTTTTGCTTTTTTAATTTTATTTATAAACATAACACTTATTTGTTTTAAGTATTTCAAAATACTTTTTTTAATATATTGAGAATAAAATAATATATCATATGGCTGACAATTATATTTTGGCTTTAGTTGTGACTATGATATATCAAATTGTTTTTGATTATTTTTCTAAGGACCGATTTTTACATGTTTAAATTAGTTTCGGGATTTATTTATAAATTTTTATTTTGTTTAGAGACCTATTTATAAACTTTGAATGTCATGTTAGTATTGACTAACTGTTGACTAACTCAATTAGTCGTAATGAGTGGTAGAGACAACTTAGATCAAAGTACCAGTTGTTCGATCAAACAGGATTAGCCATATGAGTGTTACGAATAACATAAATCAGAGAACTGATCGTTGGATTGAATTGAATTAGGTGTTTGAGTGCTGCATACAACTTAGATTGGATAACTGACCGTTACTTGACTAGTCGTATGACCACTAATCTCCAAAATATAGGACACCGGAATACAATTTGTATATAAATAATTATAAAGATAACTAATCAATAAATACACGCTTATCTAATTGACATGAGAAAAATATAAATTGATAATTAAAGTTTATCTATTCACCTTTTAAAACTAAAGTTGATAAGGTCTACAAGGCTTGTTGAAGATACATGGTTTTATATCCTAAGATTAAGTATAAAAACTTCAAATCCTGAAGAAGTTGATTATTTTTTAAAGAAAATTATGATAGGAGTGTCAAGATGTCTCCAAGTGGTGTCTGTGAAATATGGTTCACTTAGCATTTGGGTCCACTGAGTGTGTATGATTCCATGAATCACACTGTAATTAATGATTCACTTACCGTTTAATTCGACTGATTAAAGATGATTAATTCTATGTATCACGGTGTGAACTAGGATTCATTACCCGATTCCACTAACCATGGATGATTCTATGTATCACAGTGCTAACATTGATTCCATGTTCAGTCCAGTCTCCGTTTGTTACACAAGATAAAGAAAAGTCAAAGGGTGGCAATTAATTAATTATTTGTAAATGGCTATTGTATTTTCTGATGTAAATAGCTTAGCTTAGTTTTTCTCATATTAGCTTTTCATTTCCCTCTTCTCATTCAAGTTAGTTAGATGGTTAGAGTTCAGTTTTGATTCTGTTAGATCTCAACCATGTATATATACCCTAACTATGTATTCTGTTATTCATTGAATGAGAGTTTATACTTTTTCATCTTCTTCTCAGATCAACTTCACTGTTTCCTCTCTACACTGAATCTGCCATGGAGTTGCAGCTTCAGTTTTCACATGGTATCAGAGCTCCATTCTAGGGGCTCTGACCACCATCGTTGCGCATTCCTCTTTCTCTCATTCAATCGATTCCTTTCATTGAATCCATTCGTTGATTCAATTTCGTTTTCTTCTATTTTTCTCAGTTTCGTGAAATCCGATTGCAATGACGACGGAGAACGGCATCGTTGGAAACGAAATCAGTTCCAACACCGGCAATACTTCCAACGCCGGAAATGGAAATGCATCGATCAAAGGTTATCAGAATGACATGATGAATCCGTATTTCATGCATCCTAGTGACAATCCTGGCATGGCAATTGTCACTCCTCATCTCAATGGAAACAACTACCACACCTGGTCCAGATCCATGGTAGTTGCTCTCAGATCAAAGAACAAGCTACATTTCGTCGATGGAACGCTTCCAAGGCCTTCTGAAGATAGCAATGATGCTCCTGCGTGGGATCGTTGTAACACTATGATCATGTCCTGGATCGACAATTCTATAGTTCCTGAAGTATCTCAAAGTATTCTGTGGATGGATACTGCAGCAGAAGTATGGAAAGACTTGAAGGATCGGTTTTATCAAGGTGACATATTCCGTATCTCAGATCTTCAGGAAGAAATTTACACAACAAAACAAGGTGATGATTCTATCTCTGCTTAATACACTAGACTGAAGAAATTATGGCAAGAACTCTATAATTTTCTTCCTGCTCCCAAATGTGACTGTACTGCTGCTTGTAATGGATGTAATGCTGAGAGAAAATTCAAAGAATATAGGGAGAGAAGTCAAGTTCTTAGGTTCCTCAAAGGATTGAGTGAACAATACTCACCTAGTAGATGCCAAATCATGTTAATGGATCCCTTGCCTAATCTGGCTAAAGTTTACTCCCTGCTGATTCAACAAGAAAGAGCTGTTGTTGCCAATCCAATGGAAGAACTGAAGGTTATGGCTGTGAATAGTTCTTCTAGAAGAGGAGGAACTAGAGGAGGTAGAGGAGAGAATAGAGGAGGCAGAGGTAGTTTTGGAAGAGGAAGGGGATCCAAACTGTGTTCCTACTGTGGAAGGACTGGACACACTGTGGATGTGTGTTACAAGAAGCATGGTTCACTACTAGAAATTCGCTAAATAGTGACTGATTTAGAGACCAAAAAAAAGTGGTCACTTTAGCGACCGATTTAGAGACCGATTCAATAGGTATAAAATACTTTTTTCTTAGTGACCGATTTTTCGGTCGCTGGCTTTAGAGACCGATTTTTCGGTCACTAGTAGCGACCGATTTAGAGACCAATTCAATAGGTATAAAATACTTTTTTCTTAGTGACCGATTTTTCGGTCGCTGGCTTTAGAGACCGATTTTTCGGTCACTAGTAGCGACCGATTCAATCTATAAAATACTTTTTGCTTAGTGATCGATTTTATGGTCGCTAATATTTGTGACTGATTTTTCGGTCGCTGACCTCCCACCAAAAAATTCGATTCCCTTTTTTTTCAACAAAAAAATTATTTCCCACAATTTATTTTAACAAAATTTCGTTCCCTCTATTTTCCACTACCCTCTTTTTGCTAAAAAAAAAATAATCAGTTCCCACTAAGGAATCAACGTTGAGACTTGGGAGGAGATATCAAAAAAAAACGTTGAGTCACTTTCTTCTACGCAAAGGGATTCAGAAACCACGCTCACGTTGAGTCACTTTCTTCTTCTTTCTTCTGCGCAAAATCACTTTCTTCTTTCTTCAGAAACCACTTTCTTTTGCAATTTTTGTTTGTTCCATTCTCAGATTTTATCATTTTTAAACACAAATAAAAAAGAAACTTTAGAAATCAAAAAACCCTCGCTCCCTCAAAGCAAGCACCGTTCGTTGAACTCCGCCGCAGCACTTCTTGCTAGCACCGCTCGCTGCACTTCTTGTTTGCATCACTTGTTGCGTTCTAAATCGTTCTCTCAACAGGTATTATCCCATAAACTGGTGTTGTGCTTTGGAATGTGTTTTGATTTTTTGTGAATGTCAATAAATATCTCTGTAATAGGATTTATTTGCTCCTGGGGTTTATCTCTGTTATGGGGTTTTAATTTTTCACTTTGGTGCCTTTGTATGATTTTGGGGTTACTACAGTTGGGTTTATTTCTAGGGTTTATCTTTGTAATGGGGTTTATTTGTTCTTTGGACCAAAACTTTGATAAATTTATAGTAGTCAGTCATTTTATTATCCATAGTAGTCCAGGACTTTGACTTTTGTTTTCTTCTGTTTCTCTCCTCTCCAATGGTTGCTTGTCTATGTGTGGAATTGTTGCAATTTTTTCTCACTTGGTACCTGATTTGCTTCAATAATATTGATTATTAATTTTCAGTTCTGTTCTTTAAATCTATTGGGTACTTGACTTTATTGAATAGCTTGTTGGGATGCATGATGGCTGTCTAGTTGGGATAATTTAGTGAGCACAGAAGCAAAGAGGTGGTTACTGATGTTGAATTGAGTCAGGTTCTAGTTCAGGTCTGTTCCATTTTTATTGTGATGCTGTGTAGAGCTAATTAATTATGATGATTAGAGGGTGACATGCTGGCTTTTCTATGGGTTGAAGTGAAGACTTTTGGGATCAAGGAGTAGTTTTGGTTCAAAGTTTCCTATTATGATCGGATCTTGCTGGCTAGTTATTGATGTGGAGTAATCTGTACTGGAAGTAGCTTAATATTGTTGATGCTAGGATGTATATGAAATTCTTCTTTAGCCTTAGGAGGTTATGGAGTAATCTGTACTGGAAGTAGTTTAATATTATTGTTGATCTATCCTATCATATTTTCAAATAAATGAGCATTTAGCCTTTAGAGAATGTTATACTTGATATAGAATGTCTTATCTCAATATAAAAATTGCTTCTTGTTGCAGCTACTGATGTGCAATTTCTTAACTTGATTGTGGCTCCATCATTGTTCCTGCTGTGAGATATTTCGTTTTGTTTGTAAATGAAAAAGATGTGCTCAACAAAAATTCCATTCAAGTAAGATCAGCAATTCTTCCAACATCTGAAGGTAAGATGCTATTAATCTTATTTCCACACAACAAGCATATGCCTATTATGCCATCTGTCTAATTTAAAACAATGCCAACCCATTTTAAAAATAAAAAATTGTTTCATTGATTACATGTCGCATGATTGCTACAAATAAATTTTCTTACATGCCTTGTCTTTTAAAGTGCATGAACAGACATGAACATTGCCTTTCTTTTTCAGTCATTTCCCTTACATCATGTCTAGTTGAATTTGCTTAATGTTCATTTTCCTTTTTTTTGTACAAGATCTGTTTTACATTTTGAATGTATCTTTAATTTAATATGCTTGTCTTTAAATAATATTGGTTATTAATTTTCAGTTCTGTTCTTTAAATCTATTGGGTACTTGACTTTGTTGAACTTACATAGATTCTGTTAAGGTTGGTTGTACTAGTTATATAGCTTTATTGTCAACATATAGTTGGAATTGTAAGTGATATCTTGATTGGAATGTGCTTCTTGTCCTTGGTTGAAGAAATAGATGCTGGAAGAATGAGTGCCAATTTTATTGATTATTTCTAGTTAGATTAGATAGGGATTTTGTTAGTCTAAAGTGAAAGCTCTCTAAAAGAAGCTTTCTAAAGTGCCAAGGTTATCTTCTTGTACCTCACTCGTGAAGTTCATATTGTTTCTTCTATCTTTATTAGGTGTGTCTACATTACCTCGTTTGTCTTGACAATAAGGGTTGTAATAACAGAAGAGATATATTATATATACTCTGTCTATTAGTATGTTTTGATTACCGGTTTTTGTTGTTTACCCAAATCCTCTTGAAAAATTCACACTAAATAATTATTGATTTACTCTATTGTGATATTTAATTGGAAATTATCTTTTGATACTTATTGATTAACATAATTTTTTGTTTCCTCTCAGATTCTTGTATCTGTGTCAAGTGTTGGAAATTTTCACTCTTCATTTTGTTTGATCACTTGGGAGACTGGCTACTAGAGATCGGTAAGATTCTAGCTTTTCTCTACACTCCTTTATCATTTCCATTCTGGTTGCTATCGTTTGATTGAAAAATAGTGTCTTTATATTCGTTCCATGACTTGTTTGTTTGTTTGTTATATTCTGTTTTAATTAAATATATGTTCTTGTAAACGTGAATAAATTTGGGGTGTACTATTTTGTGATTATAAATGGGTCAAGAGTAAAAAAAATGTTTATTGTAAGATCTTCGTTTCGCTGATAAAAACACTGGATACTACTATTTTCTGGATACTACTATTTTCTAACTTGATAAAAAACACTGTATTATACTGGATACTACTATTTTCTCACCCCAGAAGAACTAACATTAACAACAATATGTAGCCAAAAATCAACAGCATATCACAAAAACCCGTCACTTTCACTTCGGCAGTCAGTAGATCATCTGGTGCAATTCATACTCTAACCAGTATCACATATAGAACAGCTCTTCAAAACAAAATTTATCTCTTGGTGTATTTCTTTTCTTTTCAAAATTCTGAAAAACGTGCAAGACATAGGCATGGTATTGACCGCATTCCTCTTGGAGATCATGCTTTCACTTCTTAAACATACCAGCTACCTTCTGTGGTGATTCTCCTCACCATATGCAAAATATAATCAATCTTATGCAGCAGTGTACAGAGCAACATGCTAGTCAAATGCGTATACTAATTATACTGCAATTATATGCCTAGCATTCTAACTACTTCTTCTGCCTCTTAGCTGACTTATAGATCACACCAGTGTTAATTTAACAACAGTTTATTTAACAGTTTATTTAACAATTTTTTGCTTCAGTGTATGTCAACAAGATTTATTTTAATTACAATGGTTTGATTCGGTGTATGAAAACTTCTCTGAATAACTCTTTTTTGCCTGAACTGATCTTCCATCACAGTTTATTTAACAATTTTTTGCACCTGATCTGTTAGCAGTTTTCTTTAATTTGTATCTTCTTTATGTTTAGACGAAGCTGAACGGAACCCCTCCAGAGCCTATAGATTTGTTTCGTCGCACACACCAGCATCAAAAGGATAACACTTGGGTGGATAGAAAATCAGAATATACACATGTAATGACCTATAAATTTTTATTTCTATTATGTTTCTTATGTTGGTTTTAATTTATTTGAGTGTCCTGAATATTAATTGGTCTTATATCCATATCAACAGGAGATCTTTACACGGGAATGGGAAAAACAGACCCAAACTGCATCTTTGCAAGGAGCTAATCCACCAAGTCAGATGGATGTATGGCGTGGTATAGTTGGAGTAAATAAAAACACGATGTATGGCTATGGACTACATTCGACCGAAGTGCTGAGACCTTACTATTACGGTTCAAGTTCTTCATCATCTGAGTGGGTGCAAAGGCAGGAGCTTAATGAACTCAGAAATCAGTTGGAAGAAGTGAGAACCGAAAGAGATGAACTTCGAATTGAAATGACAAATACCAAGAACACTTGTGAGCAAAATAACAAGATGATAAAAAAATTGATGAAAATGAAGTATCCACAACCTCCAACTAATGAAGAGCTGTATGACAAAGATGATGAAGACGGAGATAATGAAGAGTCTAATTCAGAGGGACAAAGTGGCGAAGAGAGTTAAACATTTTATGTTGTTATGACTTAGAAACTAATTGCTATGTTATGTAGGTTTTAATTTAAATTGACTATTATGTTTTTTTACCAAATACATTATGTTTTTTTTTAATGTAATGACTATTATGTTTTTAACTAAATTTTTCTATCAGTTGCTATATCGGTTGCTAAAACTAGTCATCAAATAGTCCAAATCAGTTTCAAAAATTTGGTTGAGCAGTCATTAAAACAGTCAATAAAATAGTATCGGTCACTAGCTGTAAATCAGTCGCCAAAATAGCTGCAAATCAGTCACCAAATCAGTCGCTAAATCAGTCACCAAATCAGTCGCTAAATCAGTCACCAAAACAGTCACTAAATCAGTCTCCAAATCAGTTGCTAAATCAGTCACCAAATCAGTCACTAAATCAGTCACCAAATCAGTTGCTAAATCAGTCACCAAATCAGTGGCTAAATCAGTCACCAAAACAGTCACTAAATCAGTCACCAAATCAGTCGCTAAATCAGTCACCAAAACAGTCACTAAAACAGTCACTAAATCGGTCGCTATTTTCGGTCACAAAATCGGTCTCTATTTTCGGTCGCTAAATCGGTCACAATCGCAGTCACTAACGAAACGGTCACCAAATCGGTCGCCAATGGTTAGCGACCAGTGATTTAGCGACTGATTTTTTTTGGTCGCTAATTCGGTCACAAAATCGATTAGCGACCGATTTTTCCTGTTTAGTGACCGAAAAATCGGTCACTAAATGACGTTTTTTTTGTAGTGATTATCCGCCTCACTTTGGACAAGGAAATTCTAATACTGTGAACAATTATACTACAGACAATACTGAAAATGATGAGAATGACACTGCTACAGAGGAGGAAAGCAATGAATCTGGAAAGCAAAGTGCTGCTTCTGGCTTCTCTGGATTTACTGCAGAACAACACAAGGCCATCCTAGCACTCATTCAAGGTTCTAACACACTGCAAGCTCATAAGGTCAACCACTTTACCACTGTCAAGTCAGGTATAATCTGTGCCCCACATAACTCTAAGAAAGAAAAACTGTGGATTATTGATACAGGAGCCACAATTCATGTTTGTTATTCAAAAGACCTGTTTGATTGCCTTAGGATCATAGAACCAGTCACTGTCACATTGCCAAATGGAACCATTGTGCAATGCAATCTTGCAGGCACAATTCACCTTAATAACACTTTTGTGCTCAGTGATGTTCTTTACATACCTAACTTTTCTTTTAATCTCATTTCAATTACCAAACTAACTGATGATGTTGATTGTGATTTACATATTAACAGACCAAGATGTGTGATACAGGACAACCAAATGGATAAGGTGATTGGGATAGCTGAGAGGAAGAATGGATTGTATCGTATTGTATTTCCCATTCCCAAGCCATCCACTGTTACACACTCTGTGAATTCTTTCAGCATACATACTATAGATAAGCTTTTTACTGTTAATAATACTGCTAGTCTATCCAGTAATGAACAATGTAATGTTTGGCACATGAGATTTGGACATCCATCTCATGAGAAAATGCTTGAAATAAATAAAAATTTCCCTTTTGTTAAATGTGTTGCTGCTGCTAATAATCCCTGTGACATATGTTTTTATGCCAAACAGAGAAGGCTACCATTCCCTAATAGCACAACTATTTCTGAAAAATGTTTTGATCTTGTTCACATGGATATCTGGGGGCTCTTCTCTGTTTCCTCCATACTAGGATATAGATATTTTCTTACTATTGTGGATGATAAGAGCAGATTTACTTGGATATTTCCAATGAGATTAAAATCAGAAGCATCCACATTAGTTAGAGGCTTTGGTGCTCATATTGACACTCAATTTGGTTTAAAAATAAAATGCATAAGAACTGATAATGGTAATGAGTTCCTTTTGAAAGATTTCTACCTTGAGAAAGGAATTCTACATCAAACATCATGTGTTGGTACTCCTCAACAAAATGGAATTGTTGAAAGGAAGCACCAACACATCTTGAACACTGCTAGAGCCTTAGTTTTTCAATCAAAACTTCCAAAAATATTTTGGGCTCATGCAGTAAGTCAGGCTGTTCATATCATTAATAGACTGCCATCTAAGTTCTTATCTCACATCACTCCTTTTCAAGTTTTATTTGATCATGCTCCTAGTTTAGACAATTTAAAAACTTTTGGTTGTTTGTGCTTTGCAAATACTTTGAAAGCAAATAGAAAGAAACTGGATCCCAGATCCAGAAAGTGCATTTATCTTGGTTTCAAACATGGTGTGAAAGGACATCTTCTCTTTGATCTTAGCTCCAGAGAGATTTTTCTGTCTAGAGATGTAAAATTTTTTGAACATATTTTCCCTTACAAATCTGTCATGCATAATAACAGTTCACAAACTGATACATCTAGCAGTATCTTTAATGACTCTATTCCTTACTTTGACCAATTTCCTCCAATTAATACAAGCACTTCAGACCCCATAGCTACCTCCTCAAACCAAGACACCAGCAACAATCCTCAAACTTACCAAAATACCAACGAAAATTCCCAATCACAGTCATCAGAACCTCAAAATTCAACAAGCTCCTCACATTCCTTAGACACACAGCAAAATGATCCTTCACCATCCCCTATCAATACCAACATTAACAATCAACCTGAAACAGTTGCCATTAGGAAATCAACTAGAGTTAGCAATCCACCATCCTATCTACAAAACTATCACTGCTACTTACTTGAAGATACAATCCACAATTCTGAATCATCAATCTCCAAAACCATCTCTGCAGGTAATCCATATCCTCTCTCTAATGTTTTATGTTATGATCAATTGTCATCATCCCACAAACAATACACTCTCCACCTTTCATCCATCACTGAGCCATCCTCTTATGAGCAAGCAATGTGTGACAACAATTGGAAGAGTGCTGTGAAGGCTGAACTAGATGCTTTGCTAAAGACTGAGACCTGGAAGCTAGTTCCCTTGCCTCCAAACAAACGTGCCATAGGCTGCAAATGGGTATTTAAGCTGAAACGTCATGCAGATGGGAGTGTGGAAAGATATAAGGCCAGACTGGTCGCCAAAGGTTTCACACAAACTGAGGGTATAGATTACTTAGAAACCTTTAGCCCAGTGATAAAAATGACTACAATCAGACTTCTTCTAGCTGTGGCAGCAAGTCAGCATTGGCATTTGTATCAATTGGATGTCAACACTGCCTTCCTACATGGGGATCTTGAAGAAGAAGTGTATATGCAACCTCCTCCAGGCCTTGAACTTGAATCACCTAACCTTGTTTGCAGATTACAAAGATCTTTGTATGGCTTGAAACAAGCAAGCAGGCAATGGAATGCAAAACTGACTGAGACCTTACTGGGATTAGGATACATTCAATCCAAGTCTGATTACTCTTTGTATACAAAGCAATCTGCCAATGGATTCACAGCTATTCTTGTATATGTAGATGATTTGGTCCTAACTGGCACTGATATTGAGGAGATTAAAATTGTTAAATCCACCCTCAATGCAAGGTTCAGCATAAAAGATCTAGGAGTATTGAAATACTTTCTAGGATTTGAAGTGGCAAGAAACAATGAGGGTATTTCCTTGTGTTTAAGGAAATATGCTCTAGACCTCTTGCAAGAAACTGGACTGTTGGGAACCAAGCCATGCTCTACTCCTATGGAACCAGGACTACAGTTAAGAAAAGAAATGGGTAAAGCTGTCAATGATCCTGCAGTGTACAGAAGGTTGGTAGGCAGACTCTTATACTTGACTCATTCCAGGCCTGAAATTTCGTATGCTGTAAGTAGGTTGAGCCAGTTTATGGACAAACCCACTGACACACACATGCTGGCAGCTATGAGAGTATTAAGATACATCAAAAATCAGCCTGGTACTGGTCTGTTTTTCAGAACTGATTCTTCCCTTAGCTTGAAGGGATACTGTGATTCAGACTGGGGTGCCTGCCCAGACACTAGAAGGTCAACAACAGGTATGTGCTTCTTCCTTGGTACATCTCTTGTGTCATGGAAAAGCAAGAAGCAAAGTATTGTCTCTAGATCTTCCTCAGAGGCAGAATATAAGGCCCTTGCTCAAGCCACTTGTGAAACTCAATGGCTTCTATATCTGCTGAAAGATCTAAGAATATCTCATCCTGATCCTGCTGTTGTATTTTGTGACAACAAATCTACCCTTCACATAGCAGCCAATCCTGTATTCCACGAGCGCACTAAGCACATTGAGATTGATTGCCATGTTGTACGTGACAAGATACGAGACAAAACTCTGCATCTACTGCCTATTGCATCAAAGGAACAGGTTGCTGATATATTTACAAAATCCCTGAGTCCTGGTCCTTTCTCTACTCTTCACTCTAAGCTGGGAATGCTTAACATCTTCTCCAGCTTAAGGGAGGCTGTTACACAAGATAAAGAAAAGTCAAAGGGTGGCAATTAATTAATTATTTGTAAATGGCTATTGTATTTTCTGATGTAAATAGCTTAGCTTAGTTTTTCTCATATTAGCTTTTCATTTCCCTCTTCTCATTCAAGTTAGTTAGATGGTTAGAGTTCAGTTTTGATTCTGTTAGATCTCAACCATGTATATATACCCTAACTATGTATTCTGTTATTCATTGAATGAGAGTTTATACTTTTTCATCTTCTTCTCAGATCAAGTTCACTGTTTCCTCTCTACACTGAATCTGCCATGGAGTTGCAGCTTCAGTTTTCACACCGTTTTTTAGCAAATCAAACGCACCCTATGAGCAACGATGCAGCATGGCAGGGTCCAATAAAAGCAGAGAAGACGTGGTTAGATTAGAGATACTGCTAAGGTCTAAGGATAGTGTGGATGGAGCATGGATAGCAACTAAAGAAGCCTCACTGAATGATGTTGAGAGGGGAGCTTAAATATAGAGAGATGATGAACCAGCCAAGATGAAAGGGTGACATGGGTGAAGCTGAAGATGTAGAGAAAGAGGGATGATGAACCTTTTGGTGAATACTTTTTTTGGTCACTAGGGATGAAGATGTTGAGAGAGGCGAGTAAAGCTTCTGGAGGGTTGGAGAGAGAGTGCTTGAGGGAGGTGAGCAAGAAGAATCGAAGGTAAAAGAAATCGAGAGAGGCTTTGGAGAGAAATCTGAAATGAATCCATGGCCATTTGAGATCAAAAAATGGAAGAAGCCTTGGAGAAAAAGAGGCTTTGGAGATAGAAAAATTAGATTAAACACAACAACCGATTTTCTTATGAATAAATATGAAGAATAAAGGCATCAAAGAGAAACTAGATTAAATTCATACACATGTACCAATGTCTAGGAAATGATAAAAAATAAGAGTATTGACTCTGTGTTTTCAATAACTTAAAATTGAAACAAGAGAGGAACATTAAGATTTTACTATACGTGGTATCTTAAAGGAAGGCTAATTTCTTTGCAATTTTTCTTGCAAATATATATAATATCCCAAATGGTCTACATGCAATTAACACTTATATCTTGCATAAAATTGGCTACTATTTTCATGGGATTCAAATTCAATATTTATCGTGATTTAGAATTTCTAAATATTTTATGATGTTGAGTTTAAGTGTATCATTACCATATCTGTGACGTTTTCAAACTCCACTCCAGTTGCATAGTGTTAGATAAAGCATATATATACTGTTGTTTATGTGTGAATCTTCATTTCTTCTAATTAAATCTTATATTGAATATGTGGCATATTTGGAATTGTCTATTTTGCCCCTCGGAACTGTTCCATTGATTAAAATCGGTTTGAACAAACTTTGCGCAGGAAAATCAGTTTGAAATACCGTTAGACTTCGTTTTGGCCGTTGGCGGATTAATTGAAGCTTTCTCTTAGTTAGTTCGATTCCTTCTGCATATATAAGGTGTTTCGAGTCTGTAATTGCATGATAGAACAGTTACAATCGTGAATTGAGAATCAATTAGAGGAATCAAGAACTAGGGTTCATCTAGGTCTAGGTGGAGCTCGATTGGGGCTTTTCAATTTTGTAAACGATTGTAGCTGTAACTGTACTGTAATCTTCACTATACTCAATAAAATTGGATCTTGCTTTGCAAGTCCCCCAGATGTAAGCCAAATTGGCTGAACTGGGTACTCAATCGTTGTGTGTTGTTCCTCGTTCTTCATCTCTTTTCTTTTTAAATTCAGTGGATCTTGGGGTATCAGATTAACAATTGGCATCTAGAGCTATTCTAGAGAATAAGAAATGGCGATTCCAAAGTTTGATATCGAGAAATTCGATGGGAAAAATGATTTCGGGTTGTGGAGGATGAAGATTCGTGCGTTGCTTGCTCAACAGGGAGTGGAAGAAGTGCTCGATGGTGAGAACAAATTACCAGACACCCTGACAGAGAAAGAAAAGAAAGATATCTTGAGGAAGGCTCATAGCACCATCATACTCTCTCTCAGTGACAAAGTGCTACGTGAAGTGACAAAAGAAAAATCTGCAGCAGCTTTGTGGTTGAGGTTAGAGAGTCTATACATGACCAAGACTCTAGCTAATCGTCTCTATCTCAAACAAAGGCTCTACACATTCAAAATGGGTTCATGTACGTCTATTCAAGACCACTTGGATGAATTTAATAGGATAATTCTAGATTTAGAAAACATAGAGATTAAGGTGGAGGATGAAGACCAAGCATTGCTATTGATTAAGTCATTAAACAATAGCTATGACAGTCTTGCTGATACCTTGCTCTATGGAAGGGAATCTCTGTCCCTTGAAGATGTTCAAAATGCATTAATGTCTAAAGAATTATCCAAGAAAAATGAAATCAAAGAAAGTGATTCTGGAGAAACATTGTATGTGAGAGGAAGAAGTGAGAAAAGGGATCAAAAGGGCAAGAACAATGCGAGATCAAAGTCTAAAGGAAAGTTTAAATGCTATCACTGTCACAAGGAGGGACATTATAAAAAGAATTGCCCTGATAGAAAGAAAGATAAAAACCAGAATGGTGAAGGTCATGGTGATGCATCCATTGCATCAGATGGATATGAGAGTGCAGAAGTACTTGTGGTTTCTGATGAAAATGACACTTTGGAGTGGTTAATTGACTCTGATCAGTCAATTCACATGTGCAAAGAAGGATGTGAAGTTGAAGAGGTATTGATGGTCACTGAAGGTCATGAGGACTCAGATTGGATAATGGACTCTGGGTGCTCATACCATATGTGTCCAAATGGTGAATGGTTCTTCGATTACAAACCCTTCAATGGTGGAAAAGTCAGCTGGATGGGAAATAATGCACCTTGTAAGGTTGTGGGAATTGGATCAATTAGGTTGATACTCACAGATGGAACCACCAGAGTTCTAACTCAAGTTAGACATGTTCCAGACCTGAAAAGGTGTTTGATTTCTCTAGGAGCATTGGAATCACAAGGTTATAGTTTCAAAGGTGAAGATGGTATCTTGAAGGTCTCAAAAGGATCAAGAGTTGTGCTTAAAGGAGATAGGATCAAGAACAACTTGTATCTTCTTAAAGGGGAAGCTATCACTCAGGAAAGTTGTGTTGCAGGGAGTGATGACAGTAAGGATCAACTGTGGCATCATAGGCTTGCTCACATGGGTGATAAAGGCTTAAAGGAACTTGAGAAGCAGGGTCTATTATGTGGTGATAAACTGAAAGGTATGGAATTTTGTGAGCATTGTATCTTTGGAAAAGAAACAAAGGTGAAATTCTCAACAGGTAAGCATACAACCAGTGATAAATTGGACTACATACACTCTGATCTTTGGGGGCCATCAAGGACTCCTACACATGGAGGTAACAGGTACTTTATGTCTTTCATAGATGACTTTAGTAGGAAAGTATGGATTTACTTGCTTAAAACTAAAGATGAAGTTTTTAAAACTTTTGTTAATTGGAAGACTAAAGTAGAAAATCAATGTGATAGAAAGATAAAAACTCTAAGAACTGATAATGGACTAGAATTTTGTGGAGGAATGTTCAATGAATTCTGTCATGAACATGGTATAACTAGGCACAAAACAGTTAGGCACACTCCCCAACAAAATGGCTTAGCTGAAAGAATGAATACGACATTGTTAGAAAAGGTTAGATGCATGCTATCACATTCAAAATTGTCAAAACAATTTTGGGGGGAAGCTGTTCATACAGCAGTGTTGCGCCCGAAAAAGTCCCCGAGGGAATCTTTCTTCGTTTACAACCCCTTTTTTAAAAATCAATGAAGTCGCCACCAATATTTTTTTATAAGGAAAATATTGAAGAAAACCTTTTTGGAAAGCGGATGGCCTTTTGGAAAACCGGAAGATTTGGGTTCGGGGGTCGGTTAGGTATGGGGAAGGTTTTAGCACCCCACGCCTCCTTTCTACCGAAAGGGAACCTTTAATTAAACGTGTGGTTTTAAGTGCTGATTTGGAAAATACTTAAATTTGCCCTTTTTCGAAGAGAGAAAGAAAAGACTTAATGAAAATTTTATTTTTTGGCGAGAAAGGAGGAAAAAGGGTTTTTAGAAAGAAGTGCTTGACGGGACATGGCCCGCTCCTACGTATCTCCCGGTGCGATGGAGAATTCAAAGCTACGTAGTTCTTGTTTGTCCTGAAAAGGGTTTTTGTTTTTTAATCTTTTTGGAGTTTTTCGCAAAGGGGTTGAGCGTTCGCAGTGACCAAACAACAACGGTTTAGAGTGGTCGCGCTACTAACTCTTATGAAAATGAATTATCATTAACGACCAAACGGCAACGGCGCGAGTGATGATTAATGATAATCGGTTTTTATTTTGAGCATTGAAAAGGTTTTCGTAATTAAGGGAGAGCGTTTGCGAGGACCAAACAACAACGGTTTAGAGTGGCCACACTACTAGCTCCCACGGGAATGAAATCATCACCCACAATCAAACGGCAACGACGCGAGTGATCATTAGTGATGATTAGTTTTGATTTCGACGTTTGAAAAGATTTGTTTTTGAAAAGTGTTCTCGTTGATTTTAATTGGAGAGAACGTCGTGATGAAAGGAATTTGCAATTGGATTGATTTCGTTCGGGGAAACATTTATCCATCATTTAAAAAAAAGTTTGAGCAAAAATAAGTTCGTTTAGGGAAAAGAAAATTTATTATTTGGGGAAAAAAGGTTTGTAAAAAAAAACGTTTATCCAGGGGAAAGAAATAAAATTTAAAAAGAAAGATAGGGGGTGAAATAGTGAAATGGGGGGTGCAAATAAAAGGAAGGCTGTATTATTAAAAGGGGGTGCAGATAGTGAGCCCAGCTTGTTTTTGTAAGCTGGGCTGCGTTTTTATTTTCTGATGGGCTTAGGGGAGGGGGCGTGCGAAATTAACCATGGGGGTGCAAATAAGAATCTGAAAAAAATAAAAACGTGAAAAGACCAAACAGCCCTTGCTTTCCTAACTATAAAAGCAAGAACCCTAAATTAGTAACCCTAATTTCCTCTCTCCCTCACGCGGCGCCTCACCCTCCCAAAAACATCAGACCCTAATTTTTCTGCTCTTCCTCCCCCTTGCGCCGTTTTGCTCTCTCTCTCTCTCACTCGACCATGGCTTTGTTTTCTTCCTCTCTCCCTGCTCCGAATCGTAACCTCTTTCTCCTCCTCTCTTTCTCTCAGTCGCACCTCACCTTCATCTCTCAATCGACGGTGGTGGCGACGTTGGTGGTTGTGGTTCGATTTGTGGCTGTGGTGGGCGGTTATGGTGGCGTTGTGGTGGAGATGGCGCCGAGGGTGGTTTCGCGGTGATTTCGTGGTGGAGGAGTGTCGCGCGGTGGGGGGGTGGTTGTTCGATTGGGGGCTGTTCGTAGGTGGTGGTTATGCGCTATGGGTGGAGGAGAAGGCTGTGATGGTGTTCGGTGGTGAGGAGAGAGAGGAGGGGTGCGGTTTGGCGGTGGATGGGTCGATGGGTGACGGCAAGGTGCTTGGGGAGGACGACGGTGGCGACGACAGCCAGGAGAGGGACACGGTGGTGCGAAGGGGAAGGGAAGGTTGCGGTGGTTGTCTGGTGGCTCACGGCGAGGTTACGGCGGCGGCCACCATACGGTGGCCGGAGGTAAAATCTCTCCACTCCCTCTTTCTTTTTCGTTTAACTGTCTCTCTCTCTTTTGGTTGTATTTTGTGACTGTGTGCATTTGGTATCGCTGCGTCTCTGTTTTCTCTCCGAAATCGTTTTTTTCCTCTTCGCCTCTCCCTATTTCCTATTCTGTTTCCTTTGCCTTTCTAATTTTTACTTTGTCCAAGCATTCATATACCAATATTTATCATGAGAAAAGTGTATTCTTTAAGAAACAAAAACCATGTTTGGGGATAATCTGTGACTATATACATATATACATGATTAGTGAATGAATGATTTTATGAGGCTACATGGTTTATAATAACAAATGAATAAGGTAAAAACAATACTGAAAGCAGATCTTATGAATAAACAAATAAATTAGGAACTAACCTAGTTCCAGACTCTCCTATTCTGCTCAAGTTGAAATATGGTTTCAGTATATTTTTTGTGTGTGCGTTTCCGTGTGTGAATTGCCCTCTGTATATTGCTGCCCGTGTTCTGTCTTCTCTTTACACTGTTTCTGTTTATTGGTATTTATAGGCTGAAGAAACTGTGGTGTAGGTGGGTGCTGAGCAGGGGATCAAAACCCTAAGGGGACCAGTTTGTTGCTGTTGCAGTGGAGCAGCAAGGAGCAGCAGGGGCAGCAACCTGTTTTTGCCAAAAAAGTGAAAAGCCAAGAGGCAAGGAGAAGGGAATTTGGGCTTCATCCTCAAAATACCTCCTGCCACAACAACAGCAAAGGCAGCGCCTGCTGTTCCTCTTTTTTTAATTTTGTTTTAATTAATTTTTTGTTTTTATTTTTGTCTCAATGTATAAAAGAGTTGACTCCCCTTTTTTTGTGGTACTATCCACCTTAATTTTTGTTTGAATGTGTGACAAAATAAATAAAGGGACAGCTGATTTTAAATTATTATTACTATTTATTATTATTATTTTTGTTATTTTTTCTTTATGATAATAAAAGCGGTAAAAACAACGCGTACCGACACGACGACTCGAAATGAAACGCGCGTTCACCCTAAGACTAGGAACGCGCACGCGATCAGAATACGCATGCGCGTAAAACGGTAAAACTAAAAGCGCACCGACGCATTTGCCCACACGACTCGAAACCGACACGCGCTTGCGTTCATTATTTTTTATTATTTTTTTGGACTCTTTTTTTGAAAACAACGAGCGCCAAACAAAACCGTTGCACGAGAGTGCCAAATACCCCCGCATTTAGAATAATATGCGAAGCGATAAAATTTTTGGGATTTTTCAATTTGGCGGACAAAATTGGGGTATTACAGCTGCCCCTCTTTATTTCACATCTCGCCAAGAAATATGAATTGGCCTTTTCATATTTGTTGGTGAAATGGAAATAAAGATATAGGAATAATACTAATTTTGTCCGCTCCAGAAAAGCTCAAATTTTCTTTTTGTTATCTTCCTTTTGAGGAAGGGGGGTTAACACTTGTCGCATTAACGGGAAAGCAGCAAATTGGGAAAAGCGGTAAATTGGAAAAAGCGGTAAATTGGAAAAAGCGGTAAATTGGGAATTCGGAGGTTGCCTAAAAACCTTCTAACGAACTCTTGTCGAGTCCGAGCTTTGGGGGTGGCCTTTTCGAGCGGCCGATCAACATCAGGTCCGGAACTGATTTGATCAATGGATTTACGCTATGCCTTAGGCTGACACAACTAATCCGAAGGACTTAACGAAGTCTGATGGATCCATCGCGCGCTCGTACACGATGTTGTGATCTGTGGAAGGAGTTCACTAACTCTGTGTTGATGGAGTTTACTAACTCTGTGTTGATGGAGTTTACTAACTCTGTGTTGTGGTGATTTTCTAAAAATGAGATTTTTGGGACTCTCTGGTCCGAAGTAACTTTTCTCTTGGATGGTGCATGAAATGCATGCACTTGGGTATTTGGGTGCACATGAATGCAATGATTGATTTTGGGTGGGATGCTCTTTCTGTTTGATTTTCATTCTTTTCTTTTTCTTTTGTTATTCTTTCGCTTTTTCTGAGATGCGAATTTGAAAGTGTAATGCACTACTGTTTGATGCCATGGAGTGACGAATGGTATGGATGATATGAGAATGATGAATGAAGATGTTGTGTTCTTTTATGTTCCGTCTTCTGTGATTTTCTTCTCTTTTGTTTTTTTTGTTTATTCTGTTTGTTTTCTTTAAGCAGCTTTCTTTTTTCTGCTTGTTTGTTTTTTTTTTGGCACTTTTGCTCTTTTGGTTTTTTTGTCTTTTTCTTTCAAGCATAATACTTCTTCACAGAGTCTGAATTGACTGGGTTCTTGAGATCTTCGTCGTCCATGTTGGTAAGTATCAGTGCTCCTCTAGAGAAAGCTTTCTTGACAACATATGGTCCTTCATATTTGGGAGCCCATTTGCCCCTGAGGTCCGTCTGGAGCGGCAAGATCTGCTTGAGCACAAGGTCTCCTTCGCTGAATTCTCGGGGACGAACCTTCTCGTCGAAAACTGTCTTCATCCTTTGTTGATACGGCTGCCCATGACACAAGGCGGCAATCCTTTTCCCTCAACGAGGTTCAACTGGTCAAGACGGGACCGAACCCATTCTGCTTCATCAAGTTTTGTCTCAATTAACACCTGCAGGGGTGGTATTTCAACTTCAATGGGGAGGACTGCCTCTGACCCGTAAACCAGTGAGTAAGGGGTCGCCCCTGTTGAGGTACGTACTGAAATTCGGTAGCCATGCAAAGCAAAGGGAACCCCCCCCATGCCAATCCTTGTAGGTTACCACCATATTTTGCACTATCCTTTTGATGTTCCTGTTGGCTGCTTCAACTGCCCCATTCATCTTCGGGCGGTAGGGAGAGGAATTATGATGTTGAATTTTGAATTCTTTGCACAGGTCCTTCATTATTTTGCTGTTCAGGTTGCTGCCGTTATCCGTGACGATCTTGTTTGGAAGACCGTAACGGCAAATCAGATCTTTCTTTACAAACTTGGCAACCACAGCACTAGTTATACTGGAGTACGAGGCAGTTTCAACCCGCTTGGTGAAGTAGTCAATGGCGACCAAAATGAAGCGATGCCCGTTCGACGCTTTAGGCTCGATAGGACTAATAACATCCATTCCCCACATTGAGAACGGCCAAGATGCAGACAGAACATTCAAGGAAGCAGGCGGTACATGAATGTGATCGGCATAGATCTGGCATTTGTGCATTTTCTTACAAAGCTGTAGCAGTCTGATTCCATCTGCAGCCAGTAGTAACCAGCTCTCAGGATCTTCCTAGCCATTGCGTGTCCGCTGGAATGAAACCCAAATGAGCCCTCATGAACATCTCGCATAATCTTTACTGATTCTTCTCTTGTTACACACCTGAGGAGTACCAAGTCATGGTTTCTCTTGTAAAGGACGCCTCCACTCAAGAAGAAATTCCTTGACAATCTTCTGATAGTTCTCTTGCATTTTCTGATGCCCCAGGTGGGTATTCCTGATTAATGATGTATCGCTTGATGTCATGATACCAAGGCTTATCATCAGGCTCTTCGTCTATGGATGTGCAGTAATGATGCGCAGGCAGGTTCCGACGTGGGATTCGGATGTGAGTTAAACTCTTATCACAGCTGATGTTAAACATGGAGGACAAGGTTGCCAAGGCATCGGCCAGCTGGTTTTCACTTCGAGGGATGTGTTTGAAAGTGATTTCGTCGAAAGACTCCATCAATTCTTGCACATGGTCACAATAAGGGATCAGTTTGGGATCTCTGGTCTCCCAATCGCCTCTTACTTGATGAATCACCAGGGCTGAATCACCGTACGCATCAAGCCTTTTGACTTTCCACTTCAGGGCTGCCTGCATGCCCAGGATGCATGCTTCATACTCGGCAATGTTGTTTGTGACGTAGAAGCCCAGTCTTGCAGTGACAGGAATGAAGTGGTTGTCAGGAAATATCAACACAGCATCTGCCCCATGCCCCTATATGTCGGACGCACCGTCGAAGATCATCCGCCATCTTTCATTTTCTTGGGATTTCCCCTCGTCGAAACAATGCCATGATATCTTCATCAGGAAAATCATGTTGCATTGCTTGGTAGTCTGGACTTGGCTGACATGCTAAGTACTCTGCAAGTGAGATGAACGAATGCATGCAATGCAAATGCCATGATGGGATGCAGAATGACTTTTCCTTTTTACTTTTCTTTTGTTGCTTTTTGTTTTTCTTTTGGTACATGATGAATGCATGAAACGCGAATGTGAATATGATGCGAATGAAATGCTTGGATGCAAATGTTATGGCACATGGTGCGATAGTATGAAACGATTGATATGGAAACATAAACATTTTTGGATGAGATGCGATGAGTGCATAAGATGCGAATGTGAATATGATGCGAACGAAATGATTGGATGCAAATGTTATGGCACATGGTGCGATGGTAGAACATTTCTTTTGGTAATGATGAGACATGAGACTTTATATGTAAGAAGCGGAGGCGATTATCCCTTGGAAAGTTAGGCTTGATTCAAAATTTGGTAAGCTCAAGGTTGCTATCTACAGGTATTGATATGAAAAGGTACTTGACCATATTTTCAAGCTCGCTTCTTTTTCTCTTCCATTATGATGCCCCATGATGACCGAAGTTTATGTCCACAAAGTTACCTAAGTGGATTTTTAGCATCACATGATCAACTTGTGTTCTTTCTCTATGAAGCATTGTTTAGTAAAGACGTACGTTAGTGCAAGTATAGATGAATGAGTCAGTTAACTTGGGGTTTTAAAGGCCTAGGGTGAGGATATTTGTGGCGCATGAAGGGGTGAATGACTGATTGGTCTTTGTCAAGGTCGTGAAAGGTAAGTTTTTCCAAGCCAAGAAATGTGGGACTGCCCCCAATTTAGATTTGATGACGGTGAGCAATAACTTGCTCCTGTCTAGTGGTGACAGGCTGGGGGCGTAGAAAATGATGAATTGGCTTTGGAGTGAAAGGTGGAAGGCAAAAGACTTTCCTCAACCCACAGAGTTTGGTATTGCCCTAATTATGGTAAGGACAAGGTTGCCCTGACTAGAGTAGCAGAATAATGAGTTGAGAAATTGCCCCGGTATGGTTTTGGGCATGTGAATATGGCAAGGGGATGAGATGGGTGTAAGGTGAATCCTCCCATTTGTAGGTGGAGTGACGAGCGACGGGGCTGCCCCACTTGGTAATTGGATTTCAGATGGTTGTTTTAAGTGAGGATTGGAGAAGGTGACGGAGTTAGGGTTATGGGTTTTTGGAGATGGTCAAATATGGCTGCATAGACTGGGTGTGGTGCGGGATGGATGTTGGACATATTTCCCCGAGCTTATGTGGAACAAATAGTGAAAGGAGTACCCCACTTTAGATTCAAGGCGAACATCCTGGCATGAACCTTTTGGTTGTCTACAAAATGAGTCTCAGACCATGATAGTCTTGAGCTCGCTATGATGAAAACTTCACTTGGTGATCACTAAACATTGTCTTGATGTAACTTGAATGATTCTTGGAGTGCAAGCCTTTTGATTTTTCTTTTCTTTTGAGTTTCTTTTTTTTTTCTTGAGATTTTTTGTTTTTTTTTTTTTTTTTTTTTTTTTGTTTTTTTTTTTTTTTTGAGCAAACATATTGTAAATAAATAAACTTATTTGTCCTAAGATTCAAACTTTGAGAAAACAGGAGCAATCAGTCATTGATCAGAATGGATTTTTGGAGTTGTGATGTGCCTAATGATTAATGATTTATGAAGGGAGGGATAATTGGGCTCAAAGAAGTATTTGATGATTGATGGAACAGATGTTTTTTTTAGTGGTACGATTTGGCTAGTAGTTAATGAAAGTATGAGCTATTAAGCTTAATGAGGTGTTTGAGGTCTTATTGAGATGAGAACCTCTTATGTGTCTCATGGTAAAATGGACCTGTTTAGGATTATGACTTGGCAAAGGGTTTGTGGGGGGACAGGCCGAAGGAAGTGTTTGAAGATTGATTTTAGACAAGGATCTCTTAAGCGTTTAATGGTATAAAGTATCAGCTCACAATTTGTACTACCTTGCTTCCCCTTTTTTATTTTTCCTTTTTGTTTGAATTTTTCAATTCTCTTTTTTTGACTTCACTTTTTGTGATTCTTATTTTCTCTTTTTTTTTTGAACTGAGTGAGCTGATAAAAGTGATACACCATTTTCAACGTGGAATTAATCCTTGTCTAGGGTGATTGAAATGTTTTTTTTGAATTAAGGTGGGTGGTAAAGGATTTTTTTTGAGGATATGGAAAGATGGTTCAACTTCATTTCAAATCATGATTGCTCGTTTTCTCAAAAAATAACTTAAGGACAATAATTTACTTATTTTATATACTTGCTCTTTTCCTTTATTTCTCTTTTTTTTGTGCCCTAATTTTTGCTTAGGCCGCTCTTACGAGTTTTCAACCTAACGGGCTTTTTTTTGATTTTTTTTTTTGTAAAGGACTTGCACCAAGGGAAAACAATATTGACAAGGTATCGTAGTGACCACAAATTTGCCCCTAGTAATGAGGGTCTAAAGTGATGTTTCATTAGTGAGAACAACCCAAATAATCAACTAGGTACTGATGTGGGGGATATGTACTTTATGGGTGGTCGGGGTGGGATCAGACTTTGACAGAGGATGATGATAAGGTAGGGACGCTAACTGACTCAAACAAAAATAAAGACACATGTCACACACAAGTTACTACACGAATGCTTCGCAGAGAGTTAACATTAGTTAAAACGTGAAAGAAAAATTTTTGTGGACCATTTCGGTCATTCATCATGGGGTGGATGAGATGCAATGCTTTGTTGAAAAATGTGAACAAACTGCTGTTTTGAAAAACCGAGTGCCTTGAAGCACCTTGAGTTTGCAACTAAGTAAGACTAAACTTTTCCAAAGATGAATAAAAAAAACTTCGCAAGAATGTCTCACCTCTCATCGCAAATTTTTTAGAATTATTATTGTTTCTCTAGAATCATGCTCATTTTTTTTATACATGGTGTAAATATGCAAATGAATGAGAATACAAAATTGATAAATGCGCATGGAATGAGAATGCGAATGAAATGAAAATGCAAATGAATAAATGTGAATGAAATGAGAATGCGAATGGATGAATGTGGATTTATCGCGTCGGGGAATTATAAGCTTTTCGTTTGGAGAGTACAGTACAAAATTTGATTTTGACTTTAGCATGCATGGCTTCTCTCCAAAATAAAGCTTTTAACTCTCTGGTGGTCATAAAAATTCATGCAACATGAGATGTTTATTTGATTATTTTTGTAATGCAAAGAAAAAAAATGCATGTAGTATGTTTTCTAAAAACTTGTGGAAAATAATAATTTTTGATTTTTCTTGATTTTTGGTTTTTTTTTTTGATAAGAGACGGTATGCACTAATACTTGTTTGAATGCAAGTGCAATGCAATATGTATGATTTCATGTTTGTCTTGGTGCCGGGAATCACGGTGTACTATGTCTTGCCACAGGTTTAACGGTGGATTTTGATTATTATTTTTTCTTTGAAACACAACAAGGTTAGAATCGATAAGCGAAACAAAGCACATTCCATGCATTCAAACTTAAACAAACTCACACCTCGGAGTATACGCTGTTTCACTTTTGATTCCACATCGTGCCTATGACAAGATTCTTTGTCACTTTGGGATTCTCGGTAAACAAACTTTGATGAAATGCAAGGATGCATGCATGAACTGTAAAAGCTTCTGTTGGATGCAATGCGAGGATGCATGCAAAATGATGATGATGTTTTATGCATATGCAGATTAGGGCAAAACCCTTATTGGCATTAGTTCAAGTTTTTTTTGTTGTTTTTTTTTTTGAAAAATGCGAGCCGTACGTGGTTTCATATGGACCAAGTAAGAGAAAGGCTACAACGGCAGCTCGTTCTCTCTTTTTTTTTGAAAAGAGTGGGCCATATGTCACTTCGTACGGACCAGCAAAAGAAAGGCTACAACGGCAGCTCTTTCTCTACTTTTTATTTGAAAAACCTCCTACTCTTTTTCGAAAACATGTCTATATTACCATGCAACACACAATTTGGTATGCCCCTTGTGTCCTACGAAGGTGGGGACCTAAGTTCTAGGACAACTCAAATGTTCCTCCCATGCGGGTTCTAGTCACTTCCTCACCAGGTTACCAGAGCTAATTCTCTTTCACAATAGCACCCACAACGATGGAACGCCATCTGGTGTGAGGCATCATGGAAGAGCATACTCTGGCTGAAACTTTTGTGAGAGTCGGAAGGACAACAGTCCAATTGCCAGTCACTACTCGTTTCCACTCTCCTAAGTTTTGTCAGACCTTGGGTTTTAGGCCCCTCTCGAAGCACAATAAGCATAAGGTGTGAGTGTGTGTAGCGAGGACATACCGCTTAAAACTACCCGCATATATCCCCACCTGCGAAGGAAAACCCAGAACAGTCCAGACAATAACAAGCAATAACACGTTGTCTACACTAGGGTTCAATATCAAATAAGCTAGCCTAGGGTTTCAACAACAATCAAGTGCTTTGCTTACCTCAAGAAAGGGAGCCAAGAAGAGGGGAACATAACAAGATGGGGGGAAAAGCATGAGGGTACTAAGCACATAAGCAAAGACGAGGAAAAATAGACATGAAAGGAGAGAAAATAAATGCACATGCGCAACATGACAAGAAGAGCAAACCGAAAAGGGATAGAAGCAAACAAAGTATCCAAATCACATCGATAGCACACTAAACCACACATTTAATTAATTAGGCTTTGACCCTCTTTCTTTTTTAAAAAAGGTTTTTTTTTAAAAAGAAAAAAAAAATTGTCCCCAGTGAAGTCGCCAGCTGTTGCGCCCGAAAAAGTCCCCGAGGGAATCTTTCTTCGTTTACAACCCCTTTTTTAAAAATCAATGAAGTCGCCACCAATATTTTTTTATAAGGAAAATATTGAAGAAAACCTTTTTGGAAAGCGGATGGCCTTTTGGAAAACCGGAAGATTTGGGTTCGGGGGTCGGTTAGGTATGGGGAAGGTTTTAGCACCCCACGCCTCCTTTCTACCGAAAGGGAACCTTTAATTAAACGTGTGGTTTTAAGTGCTGATTTGGAAAATACTTAAATTTGCCCTTTTTCGAAGAGAGAAAGAAAAGACTTAATGAAAATTTTATTTTTTGGCGAGAAAGGAGGAAAAAGGGTTTTTAGAAAGAAGTGCTTGACGGGACATGGCCCGCTCCTACGTATCTCCCGGTGCGATGGAGAATTCAAAGCTACGTAGTTCTTGTTTGTCCTGAAAAAGGTTTTTGTTTTTTAATCTTTTTGGAGTTTTTCGCAAAGGGGTTGAGCGTTCGCAGTGACCAAACAACAACGGTTTAGAGTGGTCGCGCTACTAACTCTTATGAAAATGAATTATCATTAACGACCAAACGGCAACGGCGCGAGTGATGATTAATGATAATCGGTTTTTATTTTGAGCATTGAAAAGGTTTTCGTAATTAAGGGAGAGCGTTTGCGAGGACCAAACAACAACGGTTTAGAGTGGCCACACTACTAGCTCCCACGGGAATGAAATCATCACCCACAATCAAACGGCAACGACGCGAGTGATCATTAGTGATGATTAGTTTTGATTTCGACGTTTGAAAAGATTTGTTTTTGAAAAGTGTTCTCGTTGATTTTAATTGGAGAGAACGTCGTGATGAAAGGAATTTGCAATTGGATTGATTTCGTTCGGGGAAACATTTATCCATCATTTAAAAAAAAGTTTGAGCAAAAATAAGTTCGTTTAGGGAAAAGAAAATTTATTATTTGGGGAAAAAAGGTTTGTAAAAAAAAACGTTTATCCAGGGGAAAGAAATAAAATTTAAAAAGAAAGATAGGGGGTGAAATAGTGAAATGGGGGGTGCAAATAAAAGGAAGGCTGTATTATTAAAAGGGGGTGCAGATAGTGAGCCCAGCTTGTTTTTGTAAGCTGGGCTGCGTTTTTATTTTCTGATGGGCTTAGGGGAGGGGGCGTGCGAAATTAACCATGGGGGGTGCAAATAAGAATCTGAAAAAAATAAAAACGTGAAAAGACCAAACAGCCCTTGCTTTCCTAACTATAAAAGCAAGAACCCTAAATTAGTAACCCTAATTTCCTCTCTCCCTCACGCGGCGCCTCACCCTCCCAAAAACATCAGACCCTAATTTTTCTGCTCTTCCTCCCCCTTGCGCCGTTTTGCTCTCTCTCTCTCTCACTCGACCATGGCTTTGTTTTCTTCCTCTCTCCCTGCTCCGAATCGTAACCTCTTTCTCCTCCTCTCTTTCTCTCAGTCGCACCTCACCTTCATCTCTCAATCGACGGTGGTGGCGACGTTGGTGGTTGTGGTTCGATTTGTGGCTGTGGTGGGCGGTTATGGTGGCGTTGTGGTGGAGATGGCGCCGAGGGTGGTTTCGCGGTGATTTCGTGGTGGAGGAGTGTCGCGCGGTGGGGGGGTGGTTGTTCGATTGGGGGCTGTTCGTAGGTGGTGGTTATGCGCTATGGGTGGAGGAGAAGGCTGTGATGGTGTTCGGTGGTGAGGAGAGAGAGGAGGGGTGCGGTTTGGCGGTGGATGGGTCGATGGGTGACGGCAAGGTGCTTGGGGAGGACGACGGTGGCGACGACAGCCAGGAGAGGGACACGGTGGTGC
This sequence comes from Astragalus membranaceus, assembly GCA_039519185.1. Lineage (NCBI taxonomy): Eukaryota > Viridiplantae > Streptophyta > Magnoliopsida > Fabales > Fabaceae > Astragalus > Astragalus membranaceus. The sequence goes on from CM076849.1 coordinate 126,811,339, forward strand.
GAAGGGGAAGGGAAGGTTGCGGTGGTTGTCTGGTGGCTCACGGCGAGGTTACGGCGGCGGCCACCATACGGTGGCCGGAGGTAAAATCTCTCCACTCCCTCTTTCTTTTTCGTTTAACTGTCTCTCTCTCTTTTGGTTGTATTTTGTGACTGTGTGCATTTGGTATCGCTGCGTCTCTGTTTTCTCTCCGAAATCGTTTTTTTCCTCTTCGCCTCTCCCTATTTCCTATTCTGTTTCCTTTGCCTTTCTAATTTTTACTTTGTCCAAGCATTCATATACCAATATTTATCATGAGAAAAGTGTATTCTTTAAGAAACAAAAACCATGTTTGGGGATAATCTGTGACTATATACATATATACATGATTAGTGAATGAATGATTTTATGAGGCTACATGGTTTATAATAACAAATGAATAAGGTAAAAACAATACTGAAAGCAGATCTTATGAATAAACAAATAAATTAGGAACTAACCTAGTTCCAGACTCTCCTATTCTGCTCAAGTTGAAATATGGTTTCAGTATATTTTTTGTGTGTGCGTTTCCGTGTGTGAATTGCCCTCTGTATATTGCTGCCCGTGTTCTGTCTTCTCTTTACACTGTTTCTGTTTATTGGTATTTATAGGCTGAAGAAACTGTGGTGTAGGTGGGTGCTGAGCAGGGGATCAAAACCCTAAGGGGACCAGTTTGTTGCTGTTGCAGTGGAGCAGCAAGGAGCAGCAGGGGCAGCAACCTGTTTTTGCCAAAAAAGTGAAAAGCCAAGAGGCAAGGAGAAGGGAATTTGGGCTTCATCCTCAAAATACCTCCTGCCACAACAACAGCAAAGGCAGCGCCTGCTGTTCCTCTTTTTTTAATTTTGTTTTAATTAATTTTTTGTTTTTATTTTTGTCTCAATGTATAAAAGAGTTGACTCCCCTTTTTTTGTGGTACTATCCACCTTAATTTTTGTTTGAATGTGTGACAAAATAAATAAAGGGACAGCTGATTTTAAATTATTATTACTATTTATTATTATTATTTTTGTTATTTTTTCTTTATGATAATAAAAGCGGTAAAAACAACGCGTACCGACACGACGACTCGAAATGAAACGCGCGTTCACCCTAAGACTAGGAACGCGCACGCGATCAGAATACGCATGCGCGTAAAACGGTAAAACTAAAAGCGCACCGACGCATTTGCCCACACGACTCGAAACCGACACGCGCTTGCGTTCATTATTTTTTATTATTTTTTTGGACTCTTTTTTTGAAAACAACGAGCGCCAAACAAAACCGTTGCACGAGAGTGCCAAATACCCCCGCATTTAGAATAATATGCGAAGCGATAAAATTTTTGGGATTTTTCAATTTGGCGGACAAAATTGGGGTATTACAAGCAGCTTACCTTGTCAATAGATCACCATCTAGTGCTATAGAATTCAAAACTCCACAAGAAAAATGGAGTGGCAAACCTGCAGACTATAGCAATTTAAAAATATTTGGTTGCCCTGCTTACTATCATGTCAATGAGGGGAAATTAGAACCTAGGGCCAAGAAAGGTGTATTTGTTGGATACCCTGAAGGTGTTAAGGGTTTTAAAATTTGGTCTATAGAAGATAAGAAATGCATTATTAGTAGAGATGTTAAATTTCATGAAAATAAGATTCTTGAAACTGTTATCACTACTGATACTGTAGGTGATCAAGCTGTAACAGATACCTCACCAATTGAGGTGGAGTTACAACCTGATGAGCCTAATTTTAGAACTAATATTTCCACTGAGCTTGTTGACAGGAATGAGGAGCTACCAGAACTTGAATCTAACAGTGAAAGTGATGTTGAGACTGTAGATCCAAATCAAAACTATCTGTTATGCAGAGACAGAACAAGAAGGACAATAAGAGCTCCTGATAGACTTGGCTATTCAAACATTATTGCTTATGCTCTAAATACTGCAACTGAAATTTTGAGTGAGGAACCAAACTCATTCAATGAGGCTATGAGAGATAAGGATCACAAGAAATGGATAATAGCTATGAAGAAAGAAATGGACTCTCTGCATAAAAATGAAACTTGGAAGCTGGTGCAGCAATCAAAAGGGGAAAAGCTTGTGGGGAGCAAGTGGATATTCAAAAGAAAGGAAGGGGTGTCAAACCATGATCCACCAAGGTACAAAGCAAGACTTGTAGCACAAGGTTTCACACAAAGAGAAGGGATAGATTACAATAAAATCTTTTCACCTGTTGTAAAGCAATGCTCCATTAGAGTGATTCTCTCCATAGTCACTCAATTTGATCTATACCTAGAACAAATGGATGTTAAGACAGCATTCTTACATCGTAATCTTGAGGAGAGGATTCTAATGAAGAAACCCGAAGGCTTTGAAGTAAAGGGGAAAGAGGATTGGGTCTGTCTATTGAAGAAATCTCTTTATGGGTTAAAACAGTCACCCAGGCAATGGTACAAACGTTTTGACAATTTCATGTTGAGTATTGGCATCAAGAGAAGCAACTATGACAGTTGCGTGTACTACAAGGAACTTGGCAACCAACAGTTCATATATCTTCTACTATATGTAGATGATATGTTGATTGCTTGTAAAATCATGAGTGAGATTAAAAAATTGAAGGGGCTAATGTATAAGGAATTTGATATGAAGGATTTGGGTTCTGCAAAGAAAATATTGGGGATGGAAATCATTAGGCATCCTAGTGATGGAAAATGATTGTAAGACAGAGAAACTATCTTGAAAAGATAATTCACAGGTTCAATATGGCTGATGCCAAGGCTGTGAATGTCCCTATTGCTTCTCATTTCAAGTTATCAAATGAAGACAGCCCTAAAACAGATCAAGAGCAAAGGGATATGGCTAATATTCCCTATGCTAGTGGAGTAGGTAGTCTCATGTATGCTATGGTTTGTACACGACCTGATTTAGCTCACTGTGTCAGCTTAGTGAGCAGGTATTTGAGCAAAGCAGGTTCTCAACACTGGTTAGCTGTCAAGCACATCTTCAGATATTTGAAAGGTTCAATTGACACTGGTCTAGTCTACAGCAAGAGCACCAAGCAAGAAGAGGCACTACAAGGGTTTGTAGATTCTGATTTTGCAGGTGACAGGGATAATAGAAGGTCTTTGACAGGCTATGTATTCACTCTCTTTGGGAATACAATTACTTGGAAGGCTTCACTGCAACACATTGTTGCATTGTCAACTACTGAGGCCGAATACATTGGTATTACTGAGGCGGTTAAAGAAGCACTGTGGTTGAAAGGATTAACCAGTGAATTGGGAATTAGCCAAGATAATGTGAGTGTGTATTGTGACAATCAAAATGCGAGTCATCTATGCAAGAATCACACTTTTCATGCTCGAACAAAACACATAGACATTAGGCTCTATTGGATAAGGGATGTGGTTGCAAGTGGATCAGTTCAGATTAAGAAGGTTCACACTTCGGATAATCCATCTGATTTCATGACAAAAGTGGTCTCAATGGGGAAATTCAAGCATTGCCTTGAATTACTCCAAATTGGAACAAGTTGAGTACTGTTCCAAGCTTGATATCTGGTTTTGTTGAGTGTTAAAAGGTAAATATGCCAAGGTGGAGATTATTGAATATGTGGCATATTTGGAATTGTCTATTTTGCCCCTCGGAACTGTTCCATTGATTAAAATCGGTTTGAACAAACTTTGCGCGGGAAAATCAGTTTGAAATACCGTTAGATTTCCTTTTGGCCGTTGGCGGATTAATTGAGCTTTCTCTTAGTTAGTTCGATTCCTTCTGCATATATAAGGTGTTTTGAGTCTGTAATTGCATGATAGAACAGTTACAATCGTGAATTGAGAATCAATTAGAGGAATCAAGAACTTGGGTTCATCTAGGTCTAGGTGGAGCTCAATTGGGGCTTTTCAATTTTGTAAACGATTGTAGCTGTAACTGTACTGTAATCTTCATTATACTCAATAAAATTGGATCTTGCTTTGCAAATCCCCCAGATGTAAGCCAAATTGGCTGAACTGGGTAATCAATCGTTGTGTGTTGTTCCTCGTTCTTCATCTCTTTTCTTTTTAAATTCGGTGGATCTTGGGGTATCAGATTAACAAATCTATTATATTCAGATGACTCAAATTCAACAAGCTGACACCAAAGTTTGCAGCGACTAATAGATGATTGCAAAAGATATTCAAAATTGGGCCATACTTGATCTGTTGGGCCTTTTTTTTACTAAAATGTTAGGTCAAAATGAATAATATATATATAACTTTATTTTATGATTTGGTAAATATGTAGATAAATTAGAAAACTTTCATAATAATAATATATATATATATATATATATATATATATATATATATATATATATATATATAACTTGATTTTATGATTTGGTGATCCAACGCTGAGGATATCATGAAGGAAAAAGTATCCTCCTATTTGAAGTTCTACCACTTCGAGTGCATTGAAAATTACTACACCTCCAATTGCCAATCACCAAGGCGAATGACCAGCGCGAGAGGGAAATTTGTCTTTGTCTTGAGAGATTCAAATTAGTTTCACCATTTGTTACATTAGGTTAATTTAAATCATTGTATCGATCACAATATAAAGATGTGATTAAATTATTAACAATTATTAACTTAGTGTATTTACATTCGTCGATACTATCCCACCCTGTGCATCGCACAGGTCAATTAGCGGAGACCACCACAGTTAAAGTTTACATCACTATACCTAGGTTTGTTGAACAACACTCTTATAAATAGGGGCCTCCGACGTGGAGACTTGAAGTTGTCAACCACCGCATACGAAATAGATTTAATACTAACAAATATCAGTTTAGTGTTTTTACATTCGTAAATACTGGTGCTCCCTTTGCATGGGTTGTACGGTACAACCGAGAAAGAAACAAAGTAAGCAAATACTATATCTAACATTTTAGTATAATTAAATATGTTAATACAAGCACTCCCCGTACATCACACGGGTAATGAGGCTAGTTAATATAAATATAATATATTAATATATGTGGTGGCAGGTGGCAGGTGGCGGCCGACAGCGGCTCTATCGACCCGACGGCGGCGGTGGCGACTTTTCGGCGACCCGACGGTGGACGACTGCGGAGCTCTAGCGACCTCACGACGGATGGCGGTGGACCTCCAGCGACCTCACGACGGCAGCCGCGGCGCTCCAGCGACCCGTGTTGGCATATATTATATATATATGTTTTGAATTTTTAAAAAAAAAAGTTTTTTCTGGGGAAAAATTATTTTTTAAAAACTAACATGTATTTTTAAAAATATTTTTCTAGAATTTTTTTTTATAATTGTTCAATAGATTTTGATTTTGTAGTTATTGTAAACCAATGGATTTAAAAAATAAAATGGAAGGATCACAATCATCCACAAAATCAAGTAGATGGATTCAGTCCAATCAATTAATATTTTTTTTTGTAACAAACGGACCGAATAGATTTTATTATGGACGAGGCCGGATGTCAAGAAGACAACTTGGAATTGGTGGCTGAGTTGGAAAGAGAACAACAACTTGGAATTTATGCAATGTTTGAAATCGTTCAAGCTGAAAGGCTTCGAAATGAGTTTGGGTGAAGCCATTAACACTACAAAGAAAATGCCCTGTGCCCACGGTAGTAATTTTACAAGTTCTACCCACGGCACTATTTTATAAGTTTCCGTCGGTAAAAGCTTGTTTCTAATTAAAATAAATAATAATAATAATAACAAAACTCACTCACTCGCGAATTGAAGCTCAGAAGCTCATCACTCTCGCTCGCTCAAGCTCGCGCAGGGAAACTTGCGAAGCTCGTTCTCCATCTCGCGAAGCTCGTTCTCCATCTCGCGAAGCTCGTTCTCACTCTCGCTCTCTCGCTCTCAGGTTCTCTCTCGCTCTCAGGTTCTCACTCCCGCTCTCTCAGAATCTCACTCTCGCTCTCTTCAATCGATCTCAGGTTCTCACTCTCGCTCTCTCAGTTTCTCTGCGATTCCCTGCTTCTCTCTCCCATGGCTTCCTCTTTGTGAAGGTGAACCCTAGTTTCATTTTCGTGTTCTTTAATTTTCGTTTGTTTTGCTTTCATTTTCGTTTTCAATTTCAGATTGGGAACCCTAATTTATCTCCCTCTTCTCTTTCTTCTTTAATTTCAGATTCAGAAGTTGATTTGAAGGTCTAGTTCTAGAGGTTAGTACATTGCTCTCAGTTGGTGGTTATGTTTGCTCTGTTTCGATTTGTATTTCTACAGCTCTCAGAATTCAATTTGTATGCATGTTGTTAGGTAGTTTTATTCTGTTTCGATTGTATTAATACTGATTGCTATTCTGTTTCGATTAGGTTTGCTCTGTTTTATTCTGTTTAGCAATTTGTATTAATACTGATTGGTATGAGTTGAATGATCAAGATGAACCATATGCAAAACATTCTGTTCATTTAACCAATCTGTTCTCAGTCTACTCATTCATTTTATTTTTCAGTTTAGTATATAAAATGGATAAGAGTTGGATATCGGATAGCACGGTGACTAAAGAGAAGTACATTAGAGGGGTTTTAAGTTTTCTTCAATTTGCATTTACAAACTCATCTATAGAGAAGTAGTACTTTTCAAGAGTGATTGGGTTGACATAAATAGGGGTTGTAAAATTGATAATATGGGCATGACATTAATAAATTTCAATTATTTGCAACACACGGGGAATAATATATGTGATGACCCGTTTATTTTTGCATCCCAAGCCAAGAAAGTGTTCTATGTGGAGAATAAAAGACAAAGTGATTGGCTTGTTGTTGTGCATGCTAAAGTTAGAGATGTATATGATATGGGTGATGATCAATCCATTGACATAGATAAAGGAAGTGAACAAGTCATACAAGAGATAAATGACAATGATTTGATTAGGCCAGAATGTGATGTTAATGATGATATCATTGAAGTTGCAATTAATATGGATGAAATTTTCCAAAACAATGAGGCTGGTGATTCAGAGGATGATGGCGAAGAGGCAACATAATTCCTAGAGAACAGAACCAAGTTATCAGCACTCCTTTTTCTGCATCAAGTTATCAGCACTCCTTTTTCTGCATCAAGTTATCCAGTCTTTAGAAATATTATTAGTGGAGATATGTATTCCAGACTTTAGAAATATTATCAGCACTCCTGTTTCTATGTATTCCAGACTTTAAAATTACCTGTTGGTGAAATAACCAAACACTCCAAATCAATCAATTCTCCACATATATAACTAGAAAAAGACAATTATGTATCCAAGTACACAGTTATTAATGCATGACCTTCATATTAGCTAGTTGTACATTACTAGTTAGCTCTCATTTTCCTTTCTGTTTTACTTCTGTTCCCGTATCTACATTCTCAAGTTTTGCTTCTTATATAGCATAATAGCTAGTTGTTATTCATTCTCATCATTTTCAGTTACAGTAGCTCCTAATTGAACACAGATTGTATAAATAGCTGTATTGATTGATTAGTTAGTTGATTTGAGAATAACAGAATATAGTTTTCTGGATCTTGAGATCAGAAGCTCTCTTTCTCTTCATCCATGGATTCATTTATATGCTTTTGAACAAGAAAGTATGCCAATCTTAAAATGCTAATAATAAGTAGTAGTGAAGGTTTTGGTATAAGGTCTGTACAGAAACAGTAAATCCAATCCAATTCATTTATATAGAGTAGTTGTTGTCTTTCTGCATCAAGTTATCCAGTCTTTAGAAATATTATTAGTGGAGATATGTATTCCAGACTTTAGAAATATTATCAGCACTCATGTTTCTATGTATTCCAGACTTTAGAAATTGTTGTTGAACTGAAAATTTCAATTGTTGTTGAACTGAAAATTTCTATGTATTATCAGCACTCCTGTTTACAGATGCAATTGGAATGCGAAACATATTCATTTACTAAAGAGTGAAGGGCCGCGAAAGAAGAGGACGTGTACGCTGTCTTGGTAAGCTTCCACAACGTGGAAGTTCAAAGTCTAATGGGGATCGCAGAGTCAAAAAATTAGAAAGTTTGGTAGGAGATCTCGTTGCGATTCTTCAAGTGCGCTTTGCTGAAGATCCACAAGTTAATACAATTTTACAAGCTGTGGCTCAAGAGGTATGGATTAGTGTAAGCAAAGTCTTATTGTTGTTAATGGGCCTAATATTAGTCTAGCCCAGAATGAGGTCCAGTTAGTGTTGCATTAGTTTCCAGTTAGTGTTGGAACCAATGAGTGGATGGAAAACTAGTTGAAGGCCTAGATGATCAGAATGGTGAAGAAAGAATGGATTTGCTTGATCCATGATAAATAAAACAAAGAGAAACACAGAATCATAGAAGAAATTCTGATAGCATATGAATATATGAATTTATGATAGGAAAGCAGAACACTGGATTTGGGATACTGAGTTGGCTCAGTTTCATTTTCTGATATTCTGGATGAGTTGTCAATTACAAACTAGCATATAACTGATCAATATACACTAGCGGAATAGGTTACAAATAGGAATGACTAATCAGTATATAAATTGCTCTGTATTGACTCCGGCCCTGTTTTATTTAATTGTTGTCATTTTCATTTCTTCTTTCCCAGAAACATAAACAGAAACATTTTCATCATTGTTTTCTGCAAATATTAAGTGCTCATTTTCTGCAAATACATTTATCTTTCTAGGTATCTACACCTGCTCCGGCCCCGACAGCAGCAACCGATTTGACTACTGATTCCAATTAAGTGACCTAGGGCCCCGACAGCAGCAACCGACAGCAGCAAACAACATATTTTGAACATTATTATTGAACTTTTGTTCGTACTGTTTTAGGTGAAATTTAGCCAAAGTTTTAATGTATGCCTCCCTGGCTTTGTGGAATGTGATGATGGACACATATAGCTTTTTTTGAGAGATTCAGATTTAGATACAACTTTGCTTATTATGTATGTCTCCCTGGCTTTGTTGAGTACATATGGCCTAGCCAAATTTATATCTATCAATTTTACTTTAAAGCTAAGGGTACTTTTACTTTTCTTGTTTTTCAGATACAATTTTACTTTTCTTGTTTTTCAATTTCTTTAATAAATAAAAAAATTATTCAGCAAAAATAAGCCACTTTTATTTTAAAAAAAAAATCAAAAAAATCACTTTTAGTGACGGTCAGAACTGTAGGTAGAAGTTAGAATTAGATATACTGGTGGAGGATATAGTGACAGTCAGAAACCGTAGGTAAATGTATTTGGGCGTAGGAAAAACCTTTACCCACAGACGAAAAACCGTGGTTAGATGTCTTACGTTCTCTACGGGAAAAGTGGCCGTGGGGAGAGGTTAAAGTGACTTTTACCCACGGACGTTTGACATTTAGTGACGGTTTTTGTCCGTGGGTAAAGGTCAAATTTCTTGTAGTGTAAACTCATGATGGATGAATTGAGTGAGGTGGGCAGTAGAATGAACAATAGAAAAATGCAACAAGAACAAAAGAAGCTCTTGTGGAGCTAACTACAAAGGTGACTTTCTAAAACTAAAAAAATGTAAAAAAAAAATTAATATTATGGATACACCCATGAATAATTATGATAATTAATTATACATATGTTATTTTTAGTTAATATTGCTTAAATTATTTTTAATAATATTGGTTGAATCCTTGAACCAATGCCTAGTTTTTATTTTATATATTGTATTATAAATATTAAAAAAATTGTTTAATTATTTCCTGTTTGACTCTCGTCCGCCCCGATCTAACCCCTTAACTTTGAAGCACTGCCTCAATCGATTCAATTTTGTGTCCAGTTTTCATTATTTTGATATAAAATAATAAACACGTGGCAAGTCCATTTTATGTTGGGAGAATAATTGGTCAATTTCATATATATATATATATATATATATATATATATATATATATATATATATATATATATATATATATATATATATATATATATATGAAAACCTAGATGGGTTCTTTATCAAAGAAAAAACTACTCTTGTTCCTTCTCCTAGAGGAATTCGTTAATACTTGATTGTTGTTTATATTAAACCTTTTGGTCAAATTAATATTATAATAGTATCCTATATACACGCCTCTATACCCTAACCAATCTAGTAAAATGTTGGCTTGCAAAAGCACCATCAAGAACCTCGAGTCAAATTGTCTGGTCTTGAATAAAGTTTCTGTTCGGTACCGTATCTCCGGCTAGATATCCGATCCCTAAGGCGACGTTCTATAAGTCGGGGAAGTCCTCCGAGGCATGAACGTCGGCGCCCCCGGTCTCCCGGATCCCCTGTCCGACACCCTATCAGAAGGCCTCCTCCGAGGGAAAGGTCCACGACGCGGAAGGGACCCTTCACAGCGGAAATCGACTATTTTCCGGTACCCAAGCACTTAGAGAAGCCCCCGGAGGGTTTAAAGATGCATGACGGGACGGGCGATCCCGACCGACACCTAGATTACTTCGACACGATGATGCAATACCGGAATGTCCCAGAGGAGATCAAATGCCGAATCTTCCCTCTCACCCTTGAGAAATTGGCTCTGGACTGGTTCAGAGCCCTCAAGCCAAACTCGATATCGTCCTGGGACCAGCTTGCAAAGCTGTTCTCGGCCCAGTTCGCCCACTCCAAAATGAAGCCTAAGTCTCGGAAAGTCTTACAAGCCATCCGGCAAGGAGAGAACGAGTCTCTCCGAGACTACATCGAAAGATTCAACAAGGAAGCGGCTCAGGTCCGGAACTTAGACGATTCATTTCGACTATTCTTCATGGAAGCCGGCCTTCGGGAAGGAAGTCTATTTCAGATTGATGTCGGTATCAACCAAACTGAATTGCTTGCCGAGTTCCTCCAGCGATCTCAGAAATACATTGACCATGAAGAAGGCGCTGTTGCAAGAAAGTCAGATGCCGACCCCGGAACGAGCAAGTCTCGGTATGAAAAAGAGGCTCTGGTGCGTCAGGTGGCAGAGGCCCGTTATGAAAGGGAGACCCGGAACGATAGTAGGCTCCGACCTCGGAACCGACACCAACAATATTCCGACCTAAATGAAACAAGGGCCAGGATTCTGGCGGAATGTATGAACGCTGAGTTCAAAGAAGTCAAGTTCCCTGATCCACTCCCGCACAGGCCGGGACAGAGATCCAACAAGTACTGCCGGTATCACCGGAGCAAAGGGCACGACACCAATCGATGCAATGCTTTGAAGGATGACATCGAGGACCTGATTAAGAAAGGGAAATTGAGCCAGTACGTGGCTAAAGCACCTAGGCACGAGGCCGAGGTTAAGGAAGAAGAAGCCGATCCGAAACGAAAGGGCAAAGCCCCGCAAAAACGAGAAGAGAGCTCAGAGGACGAGCGCGACTTTCGAAAATCAAAAGGCCGACCTGTGATGATGATGATATCTGGGGGCTACCCCGACGAGGCGTCGGGCAAAACAATGAAAAGAAAATGGAAGGAAGTCATGTGCGCCGCTTCCACCTCTGCAATCAGCTCAGGCCCGGAGCGCCAACCCTTGGCATTCGGCGACCGAGACTTATTGGATGGCAAGCCAAATAAGCACATACCCCTCATAATCAGGGCGGTCATGGAAAACCATGAGATAAGAAGGATTCTGGTCGACCAGGGGAGCTCCGCTGATATCATCTTCATCGACCTGGTGAGAAAGCTGTAGATCTCAGAGGAGGACTTCACCCCTTACCGGGGGTCGGATCTTTCGGGCTTCAATGGGTCCCGGACCAAACCTCTCGGTTACCTGGAGATGATGGTCACCTATGGAGAGGAGCCACTAGAAAGGACGGTCAAGACCAAGTTCCTGGTACTGCCATGCCCCTCGGTCTACAATTGTATCATCGGGAGGCCCACCCTTGGAAGGCTCGGAGCCGTAACTTCAACGGTTCACCTCAAGATGAAGTTCTATTCATTAAGTGACGAAGTCATCACCCTTGACGCCGACTTAGAGTCCGCCCAAAGATGTTTTTATCTTCACGTCAAGGCGGACAGGCAGGCCTCAGAAGAGGGGGTTCCCCCCATAGAAGCAAGGACTCAGAAAAGCCCAAAGAAGAGAAGAACTGGTCCAGCGGCCGAGGTCAACGTCACAGACCTCGATGCAAGATATGACCCGGACAGCTCCGAGGAAGAAAGCGACGACGAGTTAGCGCGGGAGCTAAAAAAGAAAATTAGGCGACCCCAACCTGATGGACAGTTCATGCAAATCCAGCTGGGAGAGAACCCGACCCAAACTGTCTAGATCGGATCCGATCTCCCCGATGAAGTAAAAGCAAAGCTCATCCTCTGCCTGAAATCTCACGCCGATCTCTTCGCGTGGTCAGCAAAAGACATGCCCGGGATTCCCCCCGAGGTCGCCTGTCATCAGCTAGCGGTTAACCCCGGGGCAAAATGGGTCGCCCAACGCAAAAGAGCTCAAAGCCAGGAAAAGGCAGCTGCTACGGCCAAGGTCGTAGAAGATTTAATTAAAGCTGATTTTGTAAAAGAGGTCAAGTATACGACTTGGCTCTCAAACCCTGTACTTGTTAAGAAAAGCAATGGAAAGTGGCGAATGTGCGTTGACTATACCGACCTTAATAAGGCCTGTCCTAAGGACGCCTTCCCTGTTCCTAGCATTGATCGGCTCGTCGATAATGCTTCAGGTTTTCGTTTACTATCGTTCATGGATGCTTATTCCGGATACAATCAAATTCCGATGTTCCCCCTGACCAAGAGAAGACGGCCTTTATGACTGACCGCGGTAATTTCTGCTACCGGGTCATGCCATTCGGTTTAAAAAATGCAGGGGCCACTTATCAAAGGATGATGAACAAGGTATTCCGAGATCAGATCGGCCGTAACGTGGAAGTCTACCTCGACGATATGATTGCAAAAAGCGAAAGGGAAGACCTCCACATATCCGACCTGGAAGAGATTTTCACTGAAATCCGAAGAAATAATATGAGGCTAAACCCGTAAAAATGCACTTTCGGGGTTCGGGCCGGTAAATTCCCGGGCTTCTATCTCAAGGAAAGGGGCATTGAAGCCAACCCGGATAAATGCCGAGCGGTAACAGAAATGCGGATCCCGTCCACTAAGAAAGAGCTCCAAAAACTCAACAGTATGATAGCTGCACTATCACGCTTCATCTCCAACGCCGCCTTCAAGTCGCTCCCATTGTTCAAACTGCTTAAGAAAGAAGCAACTTTCGAATGGACCCCAGAGCGGGACGAGGCACTCTCCCGGCTCAAAAAGGTCCTGTCCGAACCGCCCATTTTAAGTCGGCCGAGCCCAGGGGAAGATCTATTTTTGTATCTGGCCATCTCGGAGGAGGCCATCGGAACCGTGCTTATCAGGGAGACCGGAAATGGTCAAAGCCCGGTATACTTCGTAAGTAAAGCTTTGCATGGACCAGAAGTGAGATATCAGAAAATAGAGAAAATCGCTTTTGCTCTACTCATCTCGGCACGCCGCCTCCGACCTTACTTCGTCGCCCATCAAATCGTGGTGCGGACTAATTATCCGATTCGACAGATCCTGCACCGACCCGACTTAGCAGGACGGATGATCAAGTGGGCAGTAGAACTCTCCGATTTCGGAATCAAATACGAAACAAGACCGGCCATGAAAGCTCAGATACTTGCCGACTTTATTACGGAGATGGCACCCGCCGACCCGGAGGACGGGATGTGGACGCTCCACGTGGACGAGTCCTCAAATCCAAAAGGAAGTGGTGCAGGGTTAATGCTCGAAAGCCCGACAGGCGTCGTAATCGAGGTATCACTCACATTCGGTTTCCCTACCTCAAACAACCAGGCAGAATATGAGGCATGCATAGCTGGACTCCGGCTTGCGATCGACCTCAAGGTCTCCCGGCTTTCCCTAAATACCGACTCGTTATTGGTGGTATCCCAAATCGGGAAACAATACGAAGCCAAAGATCCGATCCTGCAAAGGTACCTAACCCGAGTGCAGGAGCTGCTCTCCCTTTTTACATTCACGGAAGTGAAGCACGTTCCAAGATCGGAAAATATCAGGGCAGACATACTTTCCAAGCTTGCCAGCACCAAAATTCCGGGGAACCACCGGTCGATAATCCAGGAAACACTGAACAGACCGAGCGTAATCCTGAACCCGGAAGCAAATTTTTCTGTTAATATAGTGGAAGAAAGCCAAGGTTGGATCGCACCATTAATAGACTATATCAGAACGGGGAACGAGCCTCCGGACCCGAGCGAAGCCAAGATCCTCTGGAGGAAGGCCTCCTCTTTTTCCATAATCAATGAAAACCTCTACAGAAGAAGCTTGTCTGCACCGCTGTTGAAGTGCATTGAAGGAGGAGAGGCGGACTACGTCTTGGCCGAGATCCACGAGGGAATCTGCGGGCAACACCTCGGAGGTCGATCCCTGGCTCGGAAGGCATTAAGAGCGGGATATTTCTGGCCAACCATGGAGACCGATGCAAGAAATTATGTAAAGAGGTGCAGTAAGTGTCAAATCCACGCCAAGGTCCACATAGCGCCCCCTACGGAGCTCACCAGCTTAAGCTCGCCGTGGCCATTTGCCTGGTGGGGAATAGATCTCTTGGGACCATTCCCAACTGCCCCTGGCCAGATCAAATACCTCATAGTGGCGGTGGATTACTCCACCAAATGGATTGAAGCTGAGCCTTTGGCCATCATCAGCGCTAAGAATTGCATCAAGTTCTTCAAGAAGAATATAATGACTAGATTTGGGATCCCCGAGGTTGTAGTCACTGACAACGGAACGCAGTTCGCCAACAAAGGTTTCAGGAAACTCATGTCTGACTTCAAGATCAAACACCGGTTTACCTCGGTAGAGCACCCCCAGACGAACGGACAGGCCGAGGCCGCCAATAAAGTCCTCCTCAATGGACTGCGGAAGCGGCTCGATGAAGCAAAAGGGAACTGGGTTGAAGAGCTACCTTACGTGCTGTGGGCCTACAGAACCACCCCACAAAGCTCCACGGGGGAGACTCCGTTCCGACTCTCGTACGGGACGGAGACTGTAATCCCAGTAGATCACTACAAGAATTATTGGTTTTTCCGGCCAGGAGTTTCCGGCGGATATGGATCCGCCGCAAAGTTACCGGCGGCATCTACGCATTTCCGGCGGATTTTATCCGCCTCAAAGTTACCGGCGGAATAATTGACCGTTGCGGCGGATTAAAATTCGTCTTGGATTTTGCGGCGGATTTAACGGTTCTTGCGGCGGATTTGGGTTCACAAATTTTTTTTTTACGAGATTTTAATTAACCGCCGCAAATGCACCTCCGTCCGCCGCAAATCCCTTAAGTCCGCCGCAAATCCCTTAAATCCGCCGGTAACTGCCGTTTCCGGCGGATCTTGCCTTTTGACCGTTTGACTTCGTTTCTCCTATATAAACCCCTTCTCCCTTTCTTCTTTTTTCACACCTCTACCAATACTCTCATTCTCTTGATACAGCACTCGATCTCTTAATACGGCACTCTCTTGAGCATTGTCGGCAGCGGGGTTCCAATAGAGTGGCGTACGTCTCCATTTTTTTGTAAAAAAATTTCCACATTGTCATGAAGACCCCTTCATCTTTTTCGTTAAAAGTAACCCCTTTATCAGCATAAAGTTCATCCTCATTATTTTCACCACAAGAGACATATACGCTCATCAAACGCTCGGTATCATCCTCCAACTTAACAACCCGTCCTTGCAGTTCCTCAAACTTTCTATTTAGAGATTCAATCATCTTTTCAAAAGATGGTTTCTTGTGAAACTTTCTATTTTGAAAATATGGTTGAATCTCTAAATAGAAAGTTTGAGGAACTGCAAGGACGGGCTGTTAAGTTGAAGGATGATACCGAGCGTTTGATTAACGTATATGTCACTTGTGGCGAAATAATGAGGAGGAGCTTTTTGCTGATAAATGGGTTACTTTTTGCTGATAAATGGGTTACTTTTAACGAAAAAGATGAATGGGTGTTCACGACAATGTGGAAATTTCTTTACAAAGAAATGGAGACATACGCCACTGTAATGGAGCTGCTGCCGACAATGCTCAAGAGAGTGTCATATCAAGATAATGGCGTAGGTCTCCGTTTAGGGGTAGCAGACATTAAATATATATTTTACTGTTTTTCCCAATTTTTATTACTTTAGATTATTTTATTTTTTTGTTTAAAATATTTTATTAATTGTATGGATATTTTTTTGGTGATAATATTTTACTGCTTTTCCCAATTTTTATTTTTTTAAATTAAAAATTAATTAGTTATTGGATTTTATTTTTTTATCAATAATTAAAAAAATTAATAAAATAATATATATTTTTAATTAAAACGATTTTTTTAAAAAAATAAAATTTATTTTTTAAAAATAATAATAATTTTTTAAAAAAAATAATAATTTTTTTTTAAAAAAAAAAGGTACTTTGCGGCGGATTTGTGTTTTTTGCGGCGGATGTTGAGCATTTGCGGCGGATTATAGCTTTTGCGGCGGATTATTTGGTGTTTTTAAAAAAAAAGGCGTGATATTTTAATTTGAATATCCGCCGCAAAGTACCACGAATCCGCCGCAAAGCTCCGTAAATAAAAAACCTGCGGATTTTAAATTTCAAAATCCGCCGCAAACCTCCATAATCCGCCGCAAAGCACCGAAAAAAAAAAACCCGCAGATATTGAATTTCAAAATCCGCCGCAACCGTCCAGAATCCGCCGCAAATCCCTTTTGACCGTTGGGCTGCGTTTTTCTATATATATATCTATTCCCCACTTCTCATTCTTCACACTTCTAACAATCCTCCCATTCTCTTCTTAAAATTTCTCTTTTACTCTCTCCCAAATTCTCTCCTTCTCTACTAAATCTGTTTTTGAAGTGTAGCGCTTCCTCCCTACGAATTGTCTTCTGCTCTTATTGGGAAATTTCTTCAAGGTATGTTTTTGATATTAGTTAATAGTTTTAGTTTTTAATTTTTTTTTTAATATTCGTTTTTAAATTATTTTATAATAATATGAATTTGTTACTAATTGTGTTGTTTTTTTTGTTTAGGTATTGTTTGGGTTCCTCCTTTTTCCTCTCTGCTTTTTCCTCTCTGCTTGAGTTCAGGATAAGCTTCAAGCCAGAGCCTTCTCTTCACTACGGTTAGTTGTTAAAGTAATTAATAAAATATTACTTACTTCACTATTTTTAGTAAAATTTTGTTTAGTATTTTGTTTGCAATAATAATACAAATTAATTTATATTGAAAAAACTTATTTATTAAGTTCACTTATAAATTTTATTAACATATATTGTCTTATAAAAATTGAAATTTAAAATTAAATTTGGAATTATTATTTATAATGTTTAAATTATTTGTATATAACATTATTAAAAAATTAATTCTGTTGCTTGTAATTAATTGGTAGTTTATTGAAATATCAAAATAAAATGAGTAATATATAAATATATATCAAAATATGAAGTAATTGATAGTTTATTTTATTTATATTGTAGTGTAGTATACGTATAGTTCTTGAAAATGGATCGTAGTTGGATGTATGATCGATTGTATCCTGGAAGAACTGGTGTAAAACGACGTTTTGTAGAAGGAGTAGAAGAGTTTATTTTTTGTGCTAAGTACATTGATCATGAAGAATTTGGGCGACAAGGCGGTATTAGATGTCCGTGCTTGAAATGTTCATTTCGAGCTATAAAAAATGAACATGAAGTTAGACTTCATTTGTACAATAATGGGTTTAGGCCAAATTATTGGACATGGAGTCGTCACGGGGAAGGAGCGCCAGGGGTAGCTGCAGTTCCTGCGGTTAATGTTCCGGTTGAAGTAGTAGATCACACATCAAGTAGTTATCCAGTGACTACGACATCTGAAGGTTGGGGAATACAACCGTTAGATGTTTATCAGGGAATGATATCTGACGCTGTTGGAGTAAATTTGGATTTTGAAGAACCAGATGCTGACGAAGTTCCAAATGAGGAAGCTCAAAAGTTTTACATGTATTTGAGTGAGACAAATAAACCCATATTTGAAGGATCTACAGACTCAAAATTATCAATGTGTGTTCGGTTGTTGGGTCTTAAGTCTCAATTTAATGTTGCTGAGTTGTGCATGGAATATATGACCAAAATGATGTTGGATGCAACCCCCATTAATAGAGGGAGTTTACCGCAAAGTTATTATGAAGCTAAAAGAGTGGTATCGAAGCTTGGCTTAAAATCTAAAAGGATTGATTGTTGTGTGTCTGGTTGCATGCTCTATTATAACAATGAGTTTGGCATAAATGATGGAGAGTTGTCGGAATGCAAGTTGTGTGGACAACCACGCTATCGTGTCAGTAGATCAGGGATGAGCAGAGGCAAACCGGTTCCACGAAAATCAATGTTCTATCTGCCTCTTATTCCAAGGCTACAGAGGATGTTTACTTCAATGGAGACCGCAGGTAAAATGACATGGCACCATCAAAATAGAAATAATTCTGGTGAATTACGTCACCCATCTGATGGTGAAGCTTGGAAGCATTTTGATCGTGTTCATCCAGATTTTGCCAGTGATCCACGCAATGTTCGGCTTGGTTTGTGCTCTGATGGTTTCACACCATATATTCAAGCCTCGGCAACACCGTATTCATGTTGGCCAGTTATTGTTACCCCATACAACATTCCTCCAGAAATGTGTATGTCCAAATTGTTGGCCAGTTACCTGATGGGCGTATCATATTGCAGATTGTTGGCGATTCGTAAGTATATATATATATATATATATATATATATATATATATCTATATTATTATTTATTAATTTATATTTTTGTTGCCATTTATATATATAACTTATATTTGGTGTAACAAAATTCATCTTTTTTTAATGCAGTTTTATTCCTTCGAAGGCTTCAGCTACCGCCATCACAAAAACAATCAAGGAGAATTTTACCAAGAGCTGGAAGAACTGGACGGAAGTTAGAAAAGATAAGGATGCAAATAAGATGTTAAGAGGATGCAAAAACAATCAAGGAGAATTTTACCAAGGGCTGGATATTTTTTTGGTGATAATATTTTACTGCTTTTCCCAATTTTTATTTTTTTAAATTAAAAATTAATTAGTTATTGGATTTTATTTTTTTTTAACAATAATTAAAAAAATTAATAAAATAATATATATTTTTAATTAAAACGATTTTTTTAAAAAAATAAAATTTATTTTTTAAAAATAATAATAATTTTTTTAAAAAAAAATGGTACTTTGCGGCGGATTTGTGTCGTTTGCGGCGGAATTTTAAATAAAACGTTTTTTTTTAAAAAAATTATATTCATTTTTTTTAAATAAAACGGGTGATTTGCGGCGGATAACGGGTACTTTGCGGCGGATAATTTGCGGCGGATATTGGGTACTTTCCGGCGGATATATTGCGTCAAAAATTTGTCCCCTTTTCCGGCGGATTATCCGCCGCAAATTTGCGGTGGATTTTGCGGCGCCACTAAATCCGCCGCAAACTTGCGGCGGATAATCCGCCGCAACGCGTTTGCTTCGAGCTGGCTACCGGCGAAAAACTTCCGCCGCAAAGTCCAAATATCCGCCGCAAATTGGGATTTTGCGGCGGATTTAGCCCGCCGCAAAGTCCAGCTTTTCTTGTAGTGAGAGATCGGGGAGCTGAGCTGGAGGACACTCCACCCGAAATCTCCGGAGGACAATAGCCGGGCGTTGAAAGAAAACCTCGACCTCGTCGATGAGGTCCGAGGCCAGGCTTCCCTTAAAGAAGCAATAATAAAACAGAGGGTAGCAGTACGGTATAACTCGAAAGTGATCCCTAGGGACCTTGAGGTCGGTGATTTAGTTTTACGAACAGCCGATGTCGGTATGAAGAACGCCGCTCAGGGCAAGCTCGCCCCCAACTGGGAAGGACCTTACCGAGTTTTATCTAAAACCGGCAGAGGTGCCTACGAATTGGAGACCTTGGCCGGGAAGGTGATCCCAAGAACTTGGAACGCCACTAAACTAAAAAAGGATTACAGCTGACTCTCGTTTTATCTGAAGAACGGTGTATACCGACTTAGTAGCTCATTTTATCTAAAAGAACGGTGTATACCGACGTTGTAGCTCACTTTATCTAAAGAACGGTGTATACCGACTTAGTAGCTCATTTTATCTAAAAGAACGGTGTATACCGACGCTGTAACTCGTTTTATCTAAACGACGGTGAAAACCGATGTTATCCTTTATGTTTGCGGTGTCTACCGATTTTATCACCTATTCTATCTTCCTTTAGCCGACCGAGGTTTGTCGCTACCCTAAGGGGTGAGTTCGATCTGGGCCGAGTCCCGGTAAACTGCCCCGAAGGCGATCATTGTTACAACTATTTGGCCGAGTTTACCACAACCCTTAGGGACGAGTTCGATCTGGGCCGAGTCCCGGTAAACTGTCCTTAAGGCGACGTTTACCACTTGAGCGAATCAAACGCAAGTGCACGAATGTAAAGCAACAGTATAAAGACTAAAACCGAGGTAAATGAAACCGGAGACACATTAAAATACATTTCTATTACAAATTATCCCGGATACGGCCGGGTCCTCTAGTTCAAAAAGGTGGTAACATATTACAAAATTCGGTTCCGCCCGGAACCCGAGGCTTTACTCCCCCACCGGTTCCACCCGGAACCCAAAAAACAACTAACCCAGAGCCTCCCCATCAACGACAGTCATGGCAAGGAAGGGGGAGGGTAAATGACGTCAAACGCTTCAGAGTCAGGGTAGGGCCTGACAACACGCCCACTTTCTACGGTATGCTCCAGACGAATAACCCTCCGGTCCAAAGGTAGAGAGGGATGCATAACAGTGACTTGAGCAAGCGCTTTGTCAAAACTCTCCCTAGCCACTTCCACAGCCATCTGGGCCACCTCCACCATCTCGTTCTCCACGGCCTCGGCCTTGGCGAGCGCCTCCTGAAGCTCTTTTTCCAGCTCAGCAACCCGAGGCGAGAAATCGGCTCCAGACCCGACCTGGGCCTGCCTCGCTTTCGCAAGATCGGCCTCGAGTTCTTGAATCCGGGCCCTCAGGGAAGAAACCATCTCTTCAGACCGCCTCTCTTGACTCTCAAGATCTGAGATCCGGACCTCATGTTCCATACACAAATTAAGGGCAGAGTCCTTCTCCTTTTCAAGTTTTTCCGCAACCGCTTTGAGCTCGGTCTGGTCCCTCTCCAGCACCTCATATCTCTTCTGCAACTCCTCCCGGGCTTGTCTTTCGTTGTCCCTCTCCACCAAAGCTCCTGTAATAGCAGAAACAAGGAAGTCAACAACAGAAATAACCAAAAAGAAAAATCAAAGAGTGCACCTCGGAATTGGGGGTCACCTTTTGCTTGACTCTCAGCCTCGACCTTCTGAAGCTTGGTCACGTCGGCCAGATGCCGAAATAACCTGAGAGACGCCTCAACCGGGTCGACTCGGGAATCCTCCAAGTGCTTCTGCAGGAAGTCGGCGTCAATCGAAATACCGGAAGACCTAGAAGTTCGGTGCTTCCCATGACGACCCTTTTTTGAAGCCCGGGCAGCCGGAGCATGTGAAGTAGAAGCAGGGTCTGCTTGCGGCAGGGGGGCGCTCCCTTTTCCGATGCAAGAGATCCGCAGCCCGATCCTCTGCGCCAGCCGAGCTGGCCTCCGGGATTGTATTGATCGGAACGGCAGCAACAAGTTTCTCCTTTTGAACCCCGACCTTCCTTTCCGCAAGAGCCGCCAGGCGAGAGAACTTGTCAGGCCCCATGCTATCTGCAAAATAAGGAAAATAAACAATGTTAAAAGAAACGGCAGTCAAAAATTATGGGCGGGGTTATCTACCAAAAAAACCTACCAAGAACGGCGGCTACTTGAGATCTCGACCCGGCCCCAACTAATCGGGCTACGTCAATCCCAAATTTTTTGGGATCCCGGTAGACAATCAGGTCGGCAAAATTCGTCAAGATCGCCAGCGAATCCTGATCAACCGGGGATAGCCGCCCTAAGCTGACGGTGTAGGAATGAGGCCGCCGGTTGAAATGGGAGAGAGACCACCCCAGTTGAAACTTTGTGAACTCCAGTGATTTCCCGTCCGCAGAGTATTGGCCGACATGCCTCACTGCCTCCTCGTTCACGGGCTCCACAAAGAAGTACTTATTCTTCCAGTTCTTTAGAGAGTCGGAATAGGGCATGAAAATCTTTACTCCCCTCTTAGCCCGGAAGCTCACGTGCTCCCACCGGTCCTTAGTGCCATCCTCGTGCCTCCGGTTGACTTCAAAAAGGTGGAAGAAGAGGTCACAGGAGATCGGCCTCTCTAGATGAATGCACATCAACTCAAAAGCCCGGAGGAACGCCCATGAGTTAGGATGTAGTTGGGAAGGAGCGAGGTTCAAGATCTCCAAAGCCTCTTGCTGAAAGGCGGTGAAAGGCGGGCTGACGTGCATATCAAGGATCGTCACCCCGTACATAACAAATTTCAGAGCTTTCGGCCAGACGGCCACATGTTGGTCTTCAGCCATTCCCTCCACATTCCAGATCTGATCTTTCCGGGAAAGGCGATTGACAAAGAAACTCATGTCGTCCCCGGTCCTATAAAGGGACGGAATCCCCCTCAACGCCTCCGACACCCATGAATACTCCCGGGGAACAGTGAGAGGTTGGGACAATGGAACATCGACCGGCCCTACTCCGGCTCGGGGGTATTGGTCGGAATCTCCTTCTTCATACGCGGGCTCCCCGCAATGCCCAAGACCGTCTTCATTGTTGCGGCTCTCAGCAACCTCCGCCTCACTATCATCCGAACTCCAGCTAGTACTACCTTGTTCTTCACGGTCGGGCTCGGCGTCAGAATCATCCGAATCAAGGACCACTACCTCTGTGTTATCTTCATCTACCGGCTCATTGCAGGGAACCCCGGGAGACCGGTCTTCTGCGTGAGTAGGAGCGGAGCCCAAGTCGTCTCGAACCTCGGGAATAACCGACCCGGGGAGGCTAGCACGAATTTCCATCGACTCTCCAATACCGGAAGCCATTGTTTTAGTGAGATTAGGGCGATCTGTGTCAGCAACCCGACGGGTTTGTTTCGTCCTCGCCAGATCGATCCTGCAGAAATGGGGGCTTGACGAGTCAGGTTGGTACGTAAACAGTGGGTCCACAACCAAGTCGGAACCCGACCTGACGACCCCCACTCTGTATCTATAAATACGGGTTCGGAGAGAACCCGGTCGTGATCTAAAGCCGGAAGCCATAAAGAAAAAGAGGAAAACTAACCTTGTAAAAAACGAAGCTCGTCGAACACTTGAAGCAGGTCGCAAACAGCAAAGGTCTCACCGAGACTCAGCACAACTCTGAAAGACGAAATGAGCTCCGGATCGATTTTAAGACCGGAAACAGAGCAATTCGCAGAACAAAAGTCCAAAATAAGGGGGATCCCCCTTTCTATTTATAGGGAGCATGAAGGCCACCGACGGGACTGGGCAGGCGCGTCGTTCCAAGCGCCTAGGCGCGTCGTTCCAAAGCTAGCCCCTAGGCAGGCGCGTCGTTCCATGCGCCATCATTACCCTAATCATCCTCGAACGACGCGTCCCATCAATGACGTTGCCAGCTGGCACAGAAATCAAGGCGCAGGTTTGACCGGACCGCTTCGTTTCCCTCGGCTCGCCCCGGTCTCTTGACCCCGCCATGGCAGAAATCTCTCGAAAGCGGAAAGCCTCGAGTCACTCGACACGACCTGAGTCCCTCAGGTCGTCCCGGCATACCGTGAAGTATCTCACCCGAGTTTGGGCCCGACGCGATCTCTAAACGACAAGTCTAGCTCGCCTTAAGGCGACCCGACTTGGGGGGCTACTGTTATGGATTGGGCCTCGATGGCCAATCCACCAAAAAGGCCCAATACCAAAGGACCCTATCCATCCAACGGTGGAGATTGCAGACCTAAATCCAACAGCCCTCCTCCTTCCTAGATACCTATAAATAAGCATTGATTGCTCACATTAATGGTACTCATCTCTCACTTACTCTCACTTGTAATTGACTCACTCACTGACTTGAGCGTCGGAGTGTCATTGCAGGTACCACCCCACCTCGGACCAGAGCACCAACTCGGACGACCAAGGACACACGTACCAACTATCTCGGACCGGACTAATTATCCAGGATCGGATATCTAGCCGGAGATACGGTATCGAACAGTTTCAATTATTAGTAAACGCAACTCCCAACTAGAATAAAGTTCATGATCAAGATAACTCTCAAATAGAGCATAAATAATTAAACTTTAAGGGTGGATTTGGATTAGAAGAGAAACGGTGAAGAGGGAAAGAGAGAAGAGAGAGTGAGGGAAGAGAGAAAGAGGTGAGAAATAGAAGATTAGGGGTGTTTCTTGGTTTAAGGAAAGAGAAGAGAAATAGAAGAGAGAAAGTTGTGTCTCTTAGTTTAGTTTGAGCGAAAGAAAGACAATAGAAAGAATACTAGTTTTTAAATGAAAAAAACACTATGTTTGATTTAATTTTTTAATTTATTTAACTTAATAGTTATTTTAATTATTTAATTAAATTAGCTAAATATTTATTTTAATAATTTATTTAAACAAGTTAAATACTTATTTTAGTTATTTAATTTAATTAAATAATGAAAAGAATTAGGAAATTTGGGTGATAAAGCGAGGGTAAAATGGTAAAAGCATACTTATTGAGTCTTCTATCTTCTCAATATCGGAGAGATTGCAAAAAACAGTAAAACAATCATCTCTCTCTGTCTCTCTCTCCCATTTCTCCCCTCAACCAAACATGAGAAAACTACTCTCTCTTCTCTTACTCTCTCTTCCCCTACTCTCTCCTCCCTCTTTCACCTCAAACAAGCACAACCTAAATGGCCAATGAAAGTTGATTCAGTTGGTATTGAGTTGACTCATAGCCTGCAAGGACGAGGGTTCAATTCCCGCGGTCAACATGAGGACCTCTTTGGTGGTTGATCTGTAAATATATATGTAAGCGCTCAAAGTGCCGCTAGGCCTGCCTTGACCCTGGTGAGCCCCTCGAGCCCAACTCACCTAAACTTTATGTAACAAAAAAATACACACCCTAAATGAATGAATGAGTAATGAATTCTCAGCGTCTTAGCATTATTAGAAAAGTTGTTACAACTAAAAACTACTTTGAACTAACTTCTAAACTAACTTTCTAATTAGTTTTTTTATTAGAAAGTTAGTTTAGAAGTTAGTTAAAATTAGTTTTTAGTTGTAACAACTTTTCTATTAAGAGTTACAAACTCTATACTTGAATAGAATATAAATTTCATTTAAAATGAATTGTGAAGTAAAAACTTAATACAATATGAACAGGTGATCACTATATATAGTGCACCTTCTAGTGAAAGTAAATACAAAATTCCAACTAACTAACTAATTGTGAAAAGTTGTTACAACTAAAAACTAATTTTAACTAACTTCTAAACTAACTTTCTAATACTCCCCCTCAAGTTGGAAGAGAGATGTCAAGATCTCCCAACTTGGAGATGAGATGCTAAATTCAAATACACAAACCACGTGAATATCAACTCCATCGAGCAATCATCGTAGACACACTGGGAAACTTAGGAGAGTGAAATCTCACTCTACAATGCCAAATAATAAGGCTACTTTGTTGACGACAACTCAGTACTTACAAGAAACCACGCATCGATGAAAGAACATAGGGTAGTCTTGAATTCTGTGTAAAGGAGAAAGGGTTAAGAATAGTAGGAGCAAATCCTAAAATGTTCCCATGGTGGTGCCGATGATGGACAAAACACGACCAAATGTTGAGTGCTCTGATACCATATTGAAGTTAACGAAATAGAGAAAAAAGAATTGAATATTTCATTGAACTAAAATTGGAATTGATGGAATACAATGAGTTTGACTTATATATAGATCCAATCCCACCTAACTAATATGTAACAAACTAGCAACTACAAAACTAACTCTAACCAACTACAAAACTAACTCAAACCAAATTATAACAACTAAAGGAGAGAGTTATAACAAACTATATCTCTAATACATCAAGCTATCAGTGATATTTTCTGACTCATTCATTCTTCATCTAACCCATAGTTATAGCTAATGATGAGATGTGTGTTAAAACTTACTACTTTGGTATTTATTATAGGACTTGTCCATTTTCACTTGATATGGCTCTTGATTACTTTTTAAATGACTCGTGCATTAATTCTTTGTCATTTAACAACAGTAAGTTTGTTTCACAAACGTAGCTTGAGGGCTGGGCCACTATTAAAAAATGTGTACTCTGCTCTGCACCATTACACCACAGATGATTACTTCTAAACCCCACTTATGCGTAGACATATATGATGGCTTGGTAGGTTACTGCATTTTTACCATTTCCAATGAATCTTCATAATGTCTTTCACTTGTCTCAGCTTTGGAAGTTTATTCGGACTCGAATAAAGTGATAGAATGCCAATGTGAATGCTTGAAGTGTGTTGTTGTTCTTTATTGAGATATTGAATGGTTATTGTTACAAACAATGGTTCCTTTGGTGATTCTGCTTAGTTAGAACCTTGTTTGTTTATGTTCTTTAGGTTAGGCCAAGATGATTCCTAATGAATTCGGCTGGGAGTTGAATTTTTTTTTTTTATAACTCTTTTGTGGGCTTTTGAACAACCGTAGTTGTTTTCAAATATACTATTACCTTTTTGGTCGGTCTTCGCCCAACTTATCACTCTCTAAAAGTGTGGCATCTCATTTTCTATTATTTTCAACTTTTGTTCTATACTTTGTTCAATTATTTTTATCTAAATACGTTTATCTTAAAGTTGAAGTCTTTACACAAAACTTCAAAGGCTTAAATATGTTTTAGGCCCCTGCAAATATATGGTGTTTTGGTTTAAGCTCCTGCAATTTTTTTTTTTGTTAAAAGCTATTGTAAAATGAAGTATTTTGTTATAAGCCCTTCTCAACATATCCAGCAATCATAGCATTCCATGTTATAGGCTAACATTTTAGCTATAGAAGGGCTTATAACAAAATTTGTCATTTTGCAAAGGCTTTTAAAAAAAAAAAAAATTTGGAGGGGCTTACCAACTTCAAATTATTTTCTATACATGTGTGTCATTCTCAAAAAGCTAAAAGTTCGAATTGAGACCGCTAACAAGGATTAAAGAAGTTACTATAGATATCGTTTTCATCTTTAATTCTAATAAACAGAAAATCAAGAACGATCCAATAAAACAATATATATTCATCTTAAATCATATCATGTGTGTTATCCCATTTGCAAAATTTTTGGGACTAAAGAATTAGGAAATCATAGGTCTCGAATATTACGTATGTCACAGACTCACATGCGTGTTTACCATTGCTCAGTCTTATAATTTTTAGTTGTTTTGTTATTCATCTTCGATACTTTCAACCTTCTTAGTTTACAAAGTTCTCCACTTGGTTAGTATATTTACCTCACAAGGATGCTGCATTTTGTTCAATAACAATCATGTGATTGTTGGGAAGTCCGGGAGAGCGCCGGAGCAACAATGAGCTATCCAATGAACAGGATTACTAAGAGACTGAAAAAAATGATTGAAATATTTGTGCATTTTCATTTCACCAATCATTTGAGTCTCCACTATGTATATTAATACTTGATATCTTTAATTATATAAAAAAGTAGAATACGAAGTCAGCCAAAAAGTAGTAATTTAGGACAAAAATAGTCCGCCAAAACAGAGGGTACGTTGGTCATTTTAATAGTCTGCCACCCTTGCAATTATTGTAAAACTACTCTAATATCATTCCCAATGCACCCTTTAATCTATTAAATATACAATTGAGAATAATTTCAAATAGGAATCTCACACATGTCAGTTCATTATTTGTCCACCTAACATTCTCAATTGACACATCATTGCCAAGTGTTATTTTGATTTAAAAAAATTAAAAAATCAATAATTAATAATTATTAGTTAATTGATAGTTATCAAATCATTCCCATTAATTGTGGTCAAAATAAAACTTCCCAAAATTAAAACAAATCTGAAACCAGGGGTGTGCATGGTGCAAGAACTGCACCAAACTAGACCATTTATATAGTTCGGTTCGGTTTGCAAAACCTTTTTTGCAAAAAAATGGTTTTTCCTCAAACCGGATTTGGTTCGGTTCTGAACCGGTTTAAAACAGGTTTCCAATTCCAAACCGGTTTAAACCCGGTTTCCAATTCCAAACCGGTTTTCTTTGTTCAGACCGTTTAAAACCGGTTTTGTTTAATTGAATCGGTTTTTTTCTCAAACCGGTTTTGGCTGAATTGCAGAAATTCTGTTTTTTTTAAATAAAACCATTACCATTCCAGAAAGTTAATTTTCAGGAAATTTCGGAAACACGCCCACAACCAAAGAAAAGAAAGTTCATTTATATAACAGATCAAAAAATCATGGTTGTTTATATATGAGTTGCTCTCTTATGTCTCTTTGTGAAGTGAAAGTAAACAAACGTAGAAAACACCAAGGTTGTTGTTGTGTTACTACTGTTGAATGTGTCCTTTTGGTTATATTTGATTCACAACTTTTTTTGTTTTGTCCAAATCGGTCCAGTTACTGGTTTGGTGGCTTCAGGTCCGTATATATATATATATATATATATATATATATATATATATATATATATATATATATATATATATATATAAAAGTACAAGTTTAATTATTTAATTAATCACCGTTAGTAATTGCATCACGTTTCGGTAGTTGTTGTCATTGGCACAAGTACTATTGTTGCGAACAATGATTGTAATAAGGAACTTCATGGAAGTTGTTTTGCAATTTGGATTAAAATGTTAAACCAGATTTTTTTAACAAGTTTGGATAACCAGTCTGTTTTAAAATTTTGGATAGGTTCATAATCCATTTAATTGGGTTTGCTTTTTTTTTGGTGTAGTGTGGTTCAGTTTATTGAATGGTGTGGTTAACCATAATTTTTGCACACCCCTATCTGAAACAGCACCATATCTCAGCCAATTAATCAGATTCCACCCAACACATAGCTAATTTTTTAGTCATTTGAGTTTCAAAATTATAAATATCTAGCATCACTTTAGCATTTAAAACATGAATGCCAAAAAAAACAAAAAAACTAAAATTTGTTCTGAAACATAAAATTTGTTATTCTGAAACATAAATCCCAAAACAAAAAAATTAAAAAAAATGCATTTATAATATTTTTAAATTCTAATTCTAATATAACACATTATTACAGTTTTGTGTGTACATGATATGTTTTTATTGCAAACACAATAATAATCCATTTTTTCAAACGTAGTGGGGCAGAACCAACAAGGATTGGTCCAAGTGGTAACTGGACTTGGATCCCATCTCAAGGTCTCGGGTTCGAATCTTGGGTGTGGCAAAGACTCTGTTAGGAAGGGAGAACCACACGGGCCGGCAAAGCCGGAAACTCGTGGCCGGCCGAGTTCTCAGGCGTAGTTTAGTCACCAGCAAAGCGGTACCCTCCTCTCGCCCAAAACATAAAGATCTGACCCGACAGGAGCACTACCAATTGAAGTCTCGGATCGACCCGAAAAGACAGCAAGTTACAGAACAATTTCCATTAATGCAAATTTTACCATTTTTTCAAAATACGTCAACCACGTCAAAATGCAAATTTTAGTTGTAAAAAGAAAATGCAAATTTTACATTTTTTCAACTAAGCAATTGGAGGATACTTAGGTAAATTAACACATTTTTTATACTTTTTTATTTTTAAACCTTTTTCACTCTTTCTCACACTTTTTCAAAATTTTTTCATTTTTTCACACCACAACACTCTCTCACCCATCTTTTTTTCAATATTTTTTCTTAATTTTTTTATCTTTTTTCTCCTTATTTCTTCCCCTAACCATCTCATTTCTCTTTACCCAAGAGTTGTTGCATTACATATTTACGTTCAAGGTATTTTTTTTTAGGGGAAAATTTGTGTTAGATTCCTTTGCATTATGCATCGTGTGTTCCTTGATCTATTACTTCTCAGATATCTTTTTGTAGTGCTTTTCTTTTAAAATCCAATGTTGTTTATATAATGATTACATGAGTATATATCATATATTTGTTAATGTTTTCATAGCACTATGTTCGAATGTTTGATTGAAATGGAAGTCATGAAACATATGCTTTAGATACAAGTAGCAATTTATTTAAGAATTATATCAATTCATGTTCAATTAAGGTGGTCATCACGGGAGGATCTAGGACTTTGAGTCAGTGGTGCAAAAAATTTTAAAGACATACGTCACTAAAAATGTAACAAAAATAAAACTTTAACATGTTCACAATTTATGTTGCAATAGACCCACACAAATCTATTAAATTTACATTTGAGAATAATTTCTAATAGGAATCTCACACATGTCAGTTTATTATTTGTCCACCTAACATTCTCAATTGACACATCATTGCCAAGTGTGATTTTGATTTAAAAAAATTAAAAAATCAATAATTAATAATCATTAGTTAATTGATAGTTATCAAATCATTCCCATTAATTGTGGTCAAAATAAAACTTCCCAAAATTAAAACAAATCTGGAACAACACCATATCTCAGCCAATTAATCAGATTCCACCCAACATCACATAGCTAATTTTTTAGTCATTTGAGTTTCAAAATTATAAATATCTGGCATCACTTTAGCAGGTAAAACATGAATGCAAAAAAAAAACAAAAAAACTAAAATTTGTTCTGAAACATAAAATTTGTTATTCTCAAACATAAATCCCAAACCAAAAAAGATTAAAAAAAATACATTTGTAATATTTTTAAATTCTAATTCTAATATAACACATTATTACAGTTTTGTGTACATGATATGTTTTTATTGCAAACACAATAATAATCCATTTTTTCAAATGTAGTGGGGCAGAACCAACAAGGATTGGTCCAAGTGGTAACTGGACCTGGATCCCATCTCAAGGTCTTGGGTTCGAATCTTGGGTGTGGCAAAGAGTCTGTTAGGAGGGGAGAACCACACGGGCCGGCAAAGCCGGAAACTCGTGGCCGGCCGGGTTCCCAGGCGTAGTTTAGTCACCAGCAAAGCGGGTGGAAACTACGCGCCAATGAAATGGTAACAAAAAAAACGTAGTGGAACAGCAAATTCACCAGTATCATGTCTCAATTTATTCTACACACATCTATACAATCCGAAAAAGAATATGATCAATGAAATATTCATTTGCATTAAAATATACTCATCTCCAATTATAATATTTTCTAATTCTATCATGGAACCGGATTCACATTTGTTACAATAGTCAAGGAATACGGTGTAAAAGGAAATGATAATTGGGTGAGCTTATTTTTAATATGAACTTGATATTTTGTATATCCAAATAAAATTATTAATTACTAGCTTTGTTGAGTTTCAATATGTTACTATTACTTATAATAGTAATATATAGCTTTTGGTTTATGAAATGAGTGTTATTATTGACCACTAATATTAATATATGGCTCACATTTCAAGAAATCGAAAGTTCATTTCTCTCTCATGAGTCATACAATTTTCAGATGAATATTTTTGAAAGATAGCAAACTAATATAAATTTTATATTTTTAATAGAGATAGTGGTGTCTTTGTCAAAAAAAATAGAGTTAGTGGTGAATATTATATATAATATTTACGCTAAAATATAGTAATGATAACTCTAATTAAAAATACTAATTTGTAAAATAAACTCATTTAGCATTATCCCTCCATTGACCATTTACGTTGTGTTTTGACTAAGTTATGTTAAATTAAATTTATTTGTCATATTGTTGCTATACACATATGTAGGCTGTAAACAACTCTATATTCAAGCAGAAAAATGGTTTACATAATTCAGACATCATAAATTGTCCACACCCTAAACTTTAAAATAAATTAAGATTTTTCTAATACATATTTTAAAATGATAATGATTAAATACTTAGATTGAATTCAATAAGACATACTAATATATATATATATTAATATACAAAGAATTTGTTTTAAATATTCTATGTACATCAAATATTTTATTATCAATTAAGCTACTAACAAGATATTGTATACCCGTGCATCGCACGGGTCATACTCACTAGTTATTTACATTTTAGTTCCCAATGCACTCTTGAATTTCAAATTGAAACATTAAATAAGTGTTATGACTATTACTTAAGAGATAAAATGCAATTAAATATGAAGCACATTTCCCTTTGTATTTTGTGATTTAGGATGTTTGTTGAATAATGAGTAACAATTAATTGGCTCAACTAAGTTTGACTTTTAAGAGGGAAAAAAAGCTAGCTAAACTGAGGATAATTTTGTAATTACGAGTTAATTAAGGCAAGCAACAACAATACCAAAAGATAGTCGGGTCACTAATTAATCAGGTGGAGTAAATAGATGCTATAGGTATAAATGGCAACATCAAATACGAGATGAGCATGGGTTCTAGAAAATTGAAAGTTATGATTACTTTTACTATTTTCCAAACTTCAAAATACAAAAGGAAAATTTCCACATTACGTGAGCTGGGTATGCACTGGTGGTGATGTATGTTCCAAATCCAATGGTTCATTCGGACTAACCTTGAAAGTGTTGTGCAAAATTATAGATACAAAATTACAACCTTTAACTCGTAATTACAAAATTAAGATCAAATTGAAACATTAAAAGGTAAAGAATTGAAATGAACTGGTGCTGGTTGTTAGTGGACAACAACACTATGATAAGTCAGTAGCCATGTTCTAATTATAACTGGTGGATGCAATACAGGAATTTTTAGTTTCTGACTCTGGGAAGTTAGCAGGCATGTTATGTTCATAAACATCTTGTTTTGTTGACAATTTTTTATCTTCAACTAAGTTCGTTCCATTAAATGATGTACAAAAGTGGGAAATTCTCTACAAGATATTATACATATGGATATTAATAATTTTGCTTACACTTAAAGTTATCATGAATCGGAATTTATTGTGTTGGATGTATGCTGATCTTTGACAAAAAAAAATAGCTACTTATCTGTGATGTTGAATAATTTAGCTAATCACTAAATTATGTTTCTCTACAATTCAGAATATCTTTAATGGAAAGTGGACAATTGATTTTAGTTTATTCTAGCAGCCACAAAGAACAAGAAGTCAAAAGCTTGAACAAGAAGTGTTGTGCAAAGTGGAGTATCAAAAGTGACTTATATTGGTATCTTCTTTGATTGCGGAACATCATACATTTTCTGGTACATGCAGCTAGCTATATTGACATGGGTTATTACTAATTTTCCTTCTTGGGAATGTGTTATGCTGATTGGTTCATGTATGTGCAGGTACTCAAGTCTCTGTCTCTCATGAGTGTATAAAAGACATCAAAGGTAATCATTTTATATTCTTTTTTCGTATCAATTTGTTGGTTTAAATTAGCAACTAAATTTTGCATATATTTTGTACATAGATGGATTCTGACAGAGAAGTAAATCAAGATTTCATATACTATAGCTAATTTTTCTAGCAACGTTGTATGTACTTTTCAAGCACATTTGTTTTGTCGCCCTTTTAGATAAGATTATAGTAGTGAGTATTTACAAAACTTGCTAACATTGGGTAAGTTCATGTTAGTTTCTTTATGATGTGCAGCGCGGAAAAAAGCATAAAAAAATTGAGACAGAGCCTCTTAATTAAGGGTGCAAAAATCAATTCTATATCCAAGAGAGTTTGCAAGATATTTGGCTTTAGCAAGTATATTTGGAGCTTATTGAAAATTTTCAATGAAACAGTAGGGGTGGGGTAGAGTTTCTGCAAGCATCACCAAATCCAAATCTGTAATATTGATAGTTGTGTTTATTTTTGTGGTTAGTAAATCTAATTTGGCTTTAGATCTTGTGACTGTATCAATTAAATCCAGTTTGTATTTCTTTGTAATGTAATATACTTTGAAATTAAATAAAAAAAAATTTTGCAATGATTATTTTGAAAGTAATTATATTAAATAAATAATCTCATTAATAATAATAATAATACCGGTCAAAAAAATTTGCTTCTGGTTTTGAAGAAAAAAAATCTGCAATTTCTTGCGGAATTTCTTGCGGAAAATTTGAATTTCCTACCGAATTTCCTGCAGAACATCCTGCGGAGATTTCCTGCCGAATTTCCTGTAGACTTCGTGCTGAATTTCCTGCTGAATTTCTTGCGGAAGTTTTCTGCCGATATGAAAATCCGAAGGAAACAATTATCCATGAACGAAATAACTGGAAACCTTAATCCCCTGAAAATTCAGCAGGAAACCCATTTCCTATGAATTTTTTATGAAAATCTGCAGAAAATTCCGCAGGAAACGACGAAATTTCTAGTAGTGACTATTCGTAGAGGTTAAGACGAACTATCTTTCTTGACAGAAAAACTGTTTAAAAATACTTCATCTTCAATAAAGAAGACCGCTTCTTTTCTTCCTTTGGAATTCGTTGACAAAGTGGATGACATTGCTCGAGGTCAAATTAAGATCAGGTTTTAGTTGAACAATTGTGTATGAGGTCGAATGAAGTATTCGCTCAACTAGAAGAGAACAGTAGAACACTGAGCTTTCGAGACCAATTTTTAAGTAAACTAATAGTCACACTTAAAACAACTCTATTTATCATAATATGCCTTGAATGTAATACTTCCCAATTTGTAAAGAAATTTTGGATTGAATAATGAAAGCCTTTCTATTCCTCCTGCTTTTGTTACACTATATGCCGTCTCTTTTCTACGTACTTCTCTTCTATGCCATTTTTTTACTTCCGTAATAGTATCTTCTATTAGTAAATATTTTGTTAGTATTCTCTTTTAGTAGTGGCATCCATTGTTTCGTGTCAACAAATATTATATTAGTTTCTGATCTCAGTAACTTTAGTTAGTTTAACAGTGCTAGTCTTGTGTAATATTAAATAATTTTTGTAGTAAGTAACTTTTTTTTTTAAGATAAGCAAAGATTTCATTGAAGGAGCACAAGGGGTACCAAACCCTTACAATAAAAATCATGAAAGTGGGAGGGTCTCCTCAAAACCTCCCTGAGTCAAAACCCATTGGGAAAAAGACTCAGGTAGGAAAAAGAGTGCCTCGCACAGAAACTGCACAACAGTGGGGATTAATGTCCTAGCCCACTGCCTCTCCCCCGTCTAAAATACATAATGATTACACTGAGTGAAACTCACTCAAAACAGTCAAGAGGGCAAGTATACCAATCTGACCATCCGAGTCCGCAGGAGATCCCCTTCCTTGATTTGAAGCAGCTCCAAGCGCCATCCATAATACCCGATACCAACGTTGAGATCGAGACCACCTCTCCTTTGAACACGATTTTATTTCGCGTGATCCATATATTCCAAATCACTGCCAACCAAATAAGGTGCCTTACTCCTTTTTGCTTCCTACCAGATGAGAATTTCCCAAACTCCAAGAAATGCGAGACCACATCCTCCGAGGCAATTAATGATACCCCCATCCACGAAAAAGTTTTCTGCCATACCACCTTGGTCACCCGACAATTAAGAAACAAATGTGCCGTAGATTCATCCTCCTTGAAACAAAAGACGCAGCATTTGTCCAAGTTAGATTGTAAGATACCACGATAGTGTAGCGCCCCTCGAGTCGCCACTCGGTTAAGCAACACCCTCCACCCAAAAATCAGCACTTTAGAAGGCATGTCGTTCTTCCAGAGCTGCTTCCACACCCTGCCATCGTTGGCGGCCAATGCTACGGGAACCACGCTGCTGGCCGAAGCAACTATGGCTGGACCACCACTGCTGGCCGTACCAGCAGCAGTAGAAACAACAGGCGTTGCTGTAAGGACGATGGTGGAAGCAGCTGTTGCTGCAACTCCGCTGACGTCAGCTGCTGTACCTGTAAATTCAACAACCAATTCGCACAGTTTTGCATAACACAACTTAACCGAGAAACCTTTATTGAGGTCAAGCAAACAAATCCATCGGTCCGGAACCAAGTCTACTACTTGAACATCCCGCAACAGCTGCTGCAAAAAATCCACATTTTGGTATTCGTCCTGTGATAAATCTTCTAGCCATATTGCACCTCCCACCGCCAAACACCCCCAACCCAATTACCCATCTCCTCAACTGTCACATCTTTGTTATTGTAACCACTATAAATTGTGGGAAAGAGCTCCTCCAGGCTATCACCTCCTAACCACTTATCCTTCCAAAACTTTACCAAATTTCCGGTACCCAACTTGATCTTTACTATCTTGTCAAACCACCCATCTGGTAACTTCGCTCCTACACCCAACTGACATAAATCTCGCCACCAAATTGAGATCTTCCCCCACCCACGTCTATATTCCACCTCATTAGGCCACCTGCCTTTCAAACCGTATCGAGTCACCAACACATTTTTCCATAACGGATTACCTTCCTCTGTTAGAATACGCCATCTCCATTTTGTTAAGAGAGCAAGATTAAAGATTTCCAAATTTTTTACTCCAAGCCCTCCCTTCTCCTTCGGTTTGCATATGCTTTCCCAACTCACCCAAGCCACCTTCTTATTCTCTTCATCTCCCCCCCTCCCCACAAGAATCTTCTTTGAAGCTTAGTGATTTCATCTATTACTTTCTTCGGAGCTTTATAAAAGGAAAATAGATAAAGGGGTAGGGAAGCAAGTACCGAATTTATGAGAGTTACTCGCCCTCCGATAGATAATTGTTTGCTCCTCCAACTAGTTAGCCTCGCCTTGATGGAATCGATGACCGGTTGCCAAGTACTTTTTAGTCTGGGATTCGATCCTATGGGAATCCCAAGAAATTTAAACGAAGTAGAACCCCTCCTACAAGCAAGAAACTGAGACATCCCTTCCATAATACCCTCCTCAATATTGATACCAATCACGTTACTCTTCGAAAAGTTCACCTTAAGCCCCAATATTAATTCGAAACTCCTTAAAATTGCCTTCAAGCACCATACACTCTTGTCACTACCGTCACAAAAGAAGATTGTGTCATCCGCAAACTGGAGTACTTCCACTGTGAGAGAGTCGCTTACTTTGAACCCTTGTAAATTATTTGATTCCACCCCCCTCCTTACCAAGCCCGCTAAACCTTCAGCTGCCACTAAAAACAGAAACGGGGCCAACGGGTCACCCTGCTTCAAACCTTTCTTTGCCACAAATTCTTCTGTTGGACTACCATTTACTAGGACTGATATAGAGTTAGATGAAAAGCAAGTACGCATCCAACACCGCCATTTTGCCCCAAACCCCAGCCTGCCCAACATGTAATCCAAATAAGACCAACTAACTGAGTCGTAAGCCTTTTCGAAATCTGCCTTCAATACCACACACTTTTGGTTCTTTCTTTTTGCCATGTCCATGATCTCGTTCACTACCGGGACACCATCAAGAATATTCCTCCTTGCCAGAAAAGCACTCTGACACCCTGAAATCACCCTCTTCAACACCTTTTTGATTCTTCCCGCCTGGACTTTTGTCAACATCCTGTACATGCTCCCAATAAGTGAAATTGGCCTATAATCCCCCAGGTCTTGCGAATTGCTGGACTTCGGGATTAGTGCCACAAAAGATGCGCTAATTGCCTTTGGGAGCCTTGCTTGATTGTGGAATTCCTCAAAGAACTTCATAATCTCCGTGGATAAAAGATCCCAGCAGTTTTTTATAAACGTAAAATTAAACCCATTCGGGCCCGGGCTCTTGTTGCCGTCACATTCCCATACCACCTCCCTAACCTCCTCCAAGGAAAACGGCTCAACAAGCATCCTATTGTCTTCCTCTGATTGCTGGTGAAATTGAACGCCGTCAATGGTCGGCCTATCCATTTCCCCTTCTTGGAATTTGCTCTTAAAGTGCTCCTTCACCGCCCTCTTCACACCCCCCACTTCCTCCACCCACTCTCCATCCACCAACACCTTTAGAATCTGTGTCCTTCTCCTGTTATTTTTTACGCAAGCATGGAAGTAGTACGTAACTTGTTGTTGAGTGGCCGATAGTTAGTGGCGGACCTTGTGTAATATTATTGTACTTACCACCTTATATATATAGCCCAAATCTCCTGAAATTTTTATTTTGAACCCTTTAAAAATTTTAAATTGCAGTAGTAGACCAAGTTTTGCACCCATTTGACACTGGCCTTAAAAAATTTGACACCCCTGACCCCGGAGTCCTGGGCCCGCCACTGCTGATAGTTGTCCGTATCTTTTAGTAGGTCCTAGTTTGGTATTAGTATGTTCTAAGTAATGGTTGTTTAGGTTGTGTGAGTCTTGTTATATTAGTGCCTTTCTTTTTTTTGTTTATCTGAGTGATAGTTTATTTCATGTGAGTGTTCCATTGTATATCTAGCTGACTGGTAGGTTATACTTAGTATGTTTGTGATTGTTTACATTATTTATCTTTGTCTGTATTTCTTTCTAAGTGTTTGTCTTCTTCTGTTCTCGTGTCTGGTTGTTCAGATGTTGTGTCTATTTGTAGTATATGTGGTTGTTTAATTTTCTCTTTTTTGTGTGTTCTAGGTTATGGTATTTACTATTAGCTTTATTAGGTGTAATTCTTCTTAGTCTTTTATCATTTTGGTATAGTTAAAGGAGTGAAATAGTGGTATCTAGTCTAGTAGTGTTTAGGTGTTTAGTATTAAATAGATTAGTCTCCAGTATAGACATAGTGGTAGTAATTTTCTATTTACGCAAATGCATTGTATTTGTGGGTTTGTATTTTTTTGATGACAAAAGAAGGAAAAGTAAGACAGCATTTGATTGTTGCATGTCATTTGTCAGAGCATGTATCTGTCACATTGTTTGATCATTTTATGCATTTGTTTGA
Source organism: Astragalus membranaceus (assembly GCA_039519185.1). NCBI lineage: Eukaryota > Viridiplantae > Streptophyta > Magnoliopsida > Fabales > Fabaceae > Astragalus > Astragalus membranaceus. The sequence goes on from CM076849.1 coordinate 126,850,083, forward strand.
GCATATGTCTATTGCATGTTCATTTGTTTGCTGCATACGTTTGTTGCATATCTATTTGTGTCTTTGATTATTTGCATCCACATCTATTTAGTATATTGCATTATATGTCAGTTTGAGTCTACATATTTACGTTTGCATCATTATTCTGAAATATACTTGTGGTTCACCCTTGTCTTTGAAAAGCTTTACATCCTTGAAAATCATGGATTGTTCCAATAGGCTTAACATCCTATGAAGAATATGAATACAATGTTTAACAACCTAAGGAAATGTGAATTATGAATCAGAAGATTCATCTCATCTAAAAAGACTAACCGCCTAGAAAACATGGATTCAAAGGAACTAACCGTCCTAAGGATCAGTGAATTTGATGAGAAGTATTATCATAGTAATGATACTTTTGTGTCTACACTGTGTGCATTATTCGAATATTTTAGTTTCTTTCAAAATATGGTTATCATATTTAGGGGGAGCTTTTGTGCTTAAAGGTTGTTGTCAAACTTTAGATTTAGTCGAGGATCGACTAAGAGTTTGAGCTTTTGATTCCTCTCTTGGAACGATTTCACTGAGGAATGAACTATGTTCCCCAGTTATGGATTCCCTAACTCCTGCAAAGAGTGTTATATTGATTGGTCGTGTCTCTTTACAGAATTTACAAGCTGTATACACACACACACACACACACACACTCAAAGGTATCTGTCAGCAACTAACACTAGCCTACAACTAACCCCTGTTGGATCGGTTACGATCAACGTACAATAACGCTTACTTGCCCTAAAATATAGGAAAACCGTAACGCCCACTAACACAGAAAGTGGGTGGAAAACCCTCGCTTCCAATTTCGTAGGTGCCTTGACCACTTCTTCTCAACCGCTCCAAGTCTCAACGTATTTTCTAACGTGCTTTACTTACTTGCTCCCAAAGTATCTCCTTTACCTCGGCCACGATATCCTCAGCTGCAAAATCTATGGAAACTAAGCCCTCATCTATTAATCCACCAGTTGAGCTTTCCCTCAATCGAGTTTCTTAGCCTCACCAAATAAAGCCACCCTCTTAGCAGTTTTAGCATAAGGTTTGATGAACCTGAGCATAACATTCAGGTTCTTCCATAGATTCCTCTTAAGAGTAGCTCTCACTGCCTCTCTCAACAAGGATCTTTCCCTTAGGCTCCTAGTTGTCCTCACAACATATTGAACCTCATCATAGTAGACGACCCTCTACCGATAAGAATGTGTCACTTCAATCTTGGGTATAACATATCACTTCTTCTTCTACGAAGTCTTACCTCCTTGATCATATTTTTCTAAGGCTACCAACATCTCACATGTGTGGTTAATTTCTCTTCTCAAAAACAATAAGAATATAGGTGTAGTAGGAGATAAATAGCCTCTTAGCTATTGTCTTGCTAGAAACTAGAAAACATCAGCTAATGTGAGCTCAAACTGAGCATTTACCTCGGTTGAGACTTCCTTGGCTAGGGAATTAGATATTTTAGGTGTTAACAAAGGTAATTTCATGGTTGTTTTTCATCATAAAAAAGAGGATATTGAAAGGCTACCAACATCTCACATGTGTGGTTTCTATTCTCAAAAACAATAAGAATATAGGTGTAGTAGGAGATAAATAGCCTCTTAGCTATTGTCTTGCTAGAAACTAGAAAAAATCAGCTAATTAATGTGAGCTCAGCTGAGCATTTACCTCGGTTGAGACTTCCTTGTCTAGGGAATTAGATATTTTAGGTGTTAACAAAGGTAATTTCATGTTTGTTTTTCATCATTAAAAAGGGGAGATTGAAACAACCAGTTCAAAGAACAATTCCTAGAGTTTGATGTTTTGATGATAGCAAAGCAAGAGAATAATTTGCCTACTAACTATTTGTTCAAGTGGAAGGGATTGTTAAAGATATCTAACAACAGAAGAAACACACTTATTCAAGCAAGACAAGAAGCATAAGAGGATTAATTGGTCAGAGCTGCTCAACAAGAAGACACAAGATCAAAGGAACTAGACAAGTTGAAGCTCACAAGGAATATGTGTGTTCTTAAGATAAACCTCAAAGTATCCAAAGTACAAACACATAAGAAGAAACACGAAGTCAACAATAGAAATATGCACCTACAAGAAGACCTGCTCAAAGCATCGGTAGCAAGAAGTCAAGATGGAGTTAATCACCGGATCTGCTGAAGACAGTGTATGAAGTCAAGGAGAGGCTTCGCTGAAGAAGCCATAAGCATCTGGCTCAAGAAGACATCTTCTGAAGATATCTCAACAGGCGCTACTCTACAAGAAACATCCAGTCAAGCCTCATTGAAGATAAAGGAAAAGCATCTGCTAATGCTCTCAATGCATCCATCTGAAGAAGCAGTGTGCAAATGTGTCTGATAATCAAAGAATCTAAAGATCAAATTATCTTCTGATCATCATGACTTAGAAAAGAGAAGCTGTCATCAAGCATCTGATATATATATATATATATATATATATATATATGTAATGGCTCAGCATTCTCTAAGAAGTCTAGCCACTAGAAATGTCAATGGCTAGTAGCTCTCTCTCTCTCTCTCTCTCTCTCTCTCTCTCTCTCTCTCTCTCTCTCTCTCTCTCTCTCTCTCTCAAGTTCAATATAGCCTGGATATTACTTTATCCATCCCAATGGATAGTTGTCCAATGGCCTAAACTTCAATAGTAATAATCTCTTCTCTACTTAAAGGAGTTCCTTTGAATATAAGAGGTTGTCGACCTGTCGGAAAAACAACCAAGGTCTGCCTGTTGACAAAAGACCAAAGTAAGGTTGAGAGAAGTGATTAAGTCTATTCATTAAATATTAAATGACTTCAGTCACCATGGAAGAAAAGAGACAAAAGAAAAACATGTTCTACAACATATAAGATTCTTATTGTAATATCCTCTCACTGAGAGTAAATCTTATCACTGGAAAAAAAATATGATTAGCAACGATATTAGCGTGGAAATCAAGATCTGTCGCAACCACAACAGTTAGCGACGGAAGTTAATGCAATTTGTGACGGATATTGGAAAGGTCGCACGCGTGACAATTAGCGACGGATTTATGTGCATTAGCGACGAAATAGTCCGTCACTAATTGTGAGCGAGACGTTTTAAAAAATTGCACGCAAAACTAGGTCATTAGCGACGGATTTGAAAGGGATTAGCGACGGATTATCCCTCACAAAGAGGGCTCTGGCCGTTGCAGTCCCTTGGTAACTTGCAGGGATTAGCGACGGATTTGGAGATGAATAGCGACGGAATATCCGTCGCTAATGTCAAGTAATTTTGTTTTACCCGAAACTCCTTCCTTTTCTCTTTCATTTCCTCTTTCCTTCTCTAACTTTCTCTCCTCTTCACTGAAAAACACTCTCTCATATCTCCATTTTCACCACCACCACCACAATCACCACCACCATCATCTTCTCCCTTTTCTCTCTCTCAGGAACCATCTCTCTCTAACCGTCACCCTCTCTCTCTTCAACCACAACCTCTCTCACCGGAGCTCTCCCTCTTCACCACCACTGTGCAGCCACCACCGGAGCTCTCCCTCTTTCAAGAAAGTTTCGGGTTTTTTTATGCTTTTATTTATATTTTAGTGTAGTTTCAGATTACAGGTTGTTAGGAGAACAAATATTTAGACATTTTATAGAAAATTGAAATTGATTTATGATTGAAATTGAAATTCTTGACAAGGGTGAAATAAATGGGTCATCTTGCAACTTTGTTTAATTCAGAAATAAGATCTTTTGGATATGTGGCTCATGTTTTGCTCATGCTTTCCAGTCCCTATCTTCATTTGCGATGCTCAGTTCCTAGGTCATTAGAATGATATCAAGATTGAATTAAATGTTAGAAATAAGATTGTTTACTTAAATGTTATATCCCTGGTTTACAACAATTGAATGAAAGATGTTGATCAATTTGGTCTCTGTCTATTAATGATGTAACCAATTCACTATAATGGTTTTTCTTTCATATCCATATAGGTGGACTGAGAGGGTGGTAAAGGCTGCCTGAATTACCAAAACTAGTTATATGGGAAGCAATTTTTTTTTAAAAAAAAACACTACGTTAACGACGGATTTAGTGACGAATTTTTCCCTCGCTAATTAGCGACGGATTAAAATTTCATCGCTAAATATTAGCATCAAGGTTTCTAGCGACCAAACCAGTCCGTCGCTAAATCTGTTGATAATTGCTGTTAGCGAGGGAAAAGAAGCAATTAGTGAGGGAAAAATTTGTCACTAATAATACCCTGGTTTTTGTAGTGTATGTAAGACTTTGTATCGCATTGGTAGTGGCATGTCTTGTAAAACAATATAGAGAGACAAGTAAACACTCGGTTCCTCAATGGTAGTTGCCAGTATGTTAAGAATACTAGAGATGTCTCTAGTGGGTAGCCTGGAGAGGCAAGAAAAGAATACTCATAGTGCCTAGAGAGGTAGAGTAAAGAATACTCGTGATTTTAGTGGATTAAGACCTTCGAGTGAAGAAGGCGAAATCACCATGTAACGGGTTGACTAGATGTAGCAACATGTGTCGTGAATTAGGATAAAAATACTTGTGCATATTCTCTTCCTCATTCTCCTTTTTATATTGTCACGTTCACTACAATTTAACTTCACTTTCTTACACTTTAAATTAAATGAAGTTAAATGTTTTGGTAATAAACATATTTTAATTTAGAAAAAAGATTGATTAAAATGGTCCACACAATTCAAACTCTCATTTATTGTGTTTGTAGTACCTTCATGTATACGCATAATAAAAATGTATCCACCGTAGAAGATACATTTAATGAGTTCTATAGGCTTGGTTTTGGCCCTGGAGGTCGAGTTTTTTTTTGGGCAAAAGAAAGGGATATGGAGCTTCGTTAAAAGTTTCTGATGCAAAACCCTCATTAGGGAAAAAACATCAAGAAGGAAAAAAAGTACTCCACCTAAGTTTTATTGATAAAAAACGGAAAATACACCAAAACATGGGGGGACTAGACCAAAACCCATGAGCAAAAACAAAATTACAACCGAAAGCAAATAAAGACAATCCTATAAAGGTATGCAAAAACATCACTATAATGACTCTCATCCCAACTAGGTTGGCACCAAAGCCATTACCAATCTTTTGCAGCACACTAAGAAAAGGAAGTAAAAGGAAAACTCAATCCATCGAGAAGAAGAACACTAAACCCAAGAAGGAGATTAGCAAAATCTGTAGCTAGGCAAGCCTAACCTATACTTAAGAAATCTCCAGCAATGAAACTAGGAATAAGGTCCCACCAAACAAGACCGCTTAAATTAGTTCCATGACATGTAAGCTTATTAGCGCAGACATTACCTATAGGTGAGTGCAAAAGAAATTCATTTCCCTGGTCAAGTGTAAGCAATTATTCCATCTATTTTTAAGCTTCCAATGAATTATTTTGCAATTTTTGAAAATAGAGACCACTAAAAGAGAATCACATTCTAACCAAAAAGATGTCCAACCTTTTTCAAAAACAATCTCTATAGCCAACATGGGCCAATGATTTCACCATGAACGAACAATAAATTTTCTCTTTAAAGGGATTTGAATTTCCACATATATATATATATATATATATAGATTTTTTAATGCAACTTTCAATAATATTAATAAATGCTTTGTTGGTGTAGTTCTAGTACTAGAGCTATAAATTCGAGAATGTGTTCTATTGAAGAGGTGGGGAATGATAAAAATCAAAGACCTCAAGCGTAGTCTTTTTTTTTGGTCGAAAAGCGTAGTCTTGAAGAGGGAGTACACAAATTGGGCCAAATAATCATGTGAAGGGCCAAGCCCGTGAAGAGCCCAAAACCCAATGTAAGGGTAAACTTTGATAGGATTTTTTTTTTACCCCATCTTTTCAGCTTATACCCCCACAATAAATTTTAAGACGAAAATACCCCTGGTTAAATTGACTTAAATCGGATCTACATAAAGGTAGGTAGATCCGATTTAAAAAAATAAAAGGCGGATTTACGTATATCCGATTAGAATTAGTGGGGGGAAATCGGATCTACCTTTAGTGAGCTAGATCCGATTTGTTAAAATATAAAAACGGATGTACCTATCAAGTAGGTAAATCCGCTTTGCAATTAACAAAGCGAATATACCTATCAGTGGGGGTATGTCCGCTTTGTTAAAATGCAAATCGGATTTACCTCCCTGATAGGTAAATCCGCTTTGCAAATAACAAAGCGGATATACCTAGCAGTGGGGGTATGTTCGCTTTGTTAAAATGTAAATCGGATTTACCTCCCTGATAGGTAAATCCGATTTGTACTAAATTCGACGGGTAGGATTTGACTGCCAATGTTGATCAACGGTGTAGATTACACCGACAATATCAACGGTTGATAATCATTGACGAATTCTATAAATACCCATTGCCAACCTCATTCTTTTCACTCAAAAATTTCACTCATCCAAAATGGAGATATGCCTCACTCAATGCTCAGATGACAATAGGCTTTGCGGTATACATCATCGGGGTCAAATCACGATGACAGAAGATGGTGTCCACTTCTGGAGTCCTCAGCCGGCGTTATGCAGAATCCCATGCGGCATGGGGTTCGAAATTTTAATGAAACTCCACAAATATAATAAACAAGAAATAATAATAATCAAGTCATATAAAAATAGTTCAAACATACAATCCCACAAAACCCCTAGTCACGCCTCGGTAGCATATCCAGTAACTGCATGAGGCTAGCGTATGTCTGACTACCTGTAACACCCCCTTCTAATAACCTTACTATTTAATAAAATCAGAGTGTCATTTTTTTTTTAAAACAATATAAGAGAGTGCTACATTTACTCCATTAAATCAATCAATATTCAAATCACATAGTTCGGCTAAAAGCCACAAGATACATAGCACCATAAAACACTTGCTTAGTTCGCATCAACTAAATACAGTCACTACCGCAGTGGAATAATAATAAGTTCGAAACAAGTTCAATACATCACCAATAACAGTCTAACAGTATCAAATGAAATAACACATAAGCACAAGACACCCCCCGGTGCTACGTATCAGAGCATGACACTCCCTAACAGACGAAGGCATAAGGGTAACCTTCACTCGCTATCACCTGCACGTTGCCGACATGAGAAGCAACATAAAAAGCAGTAGGGTGAGTCTCTTTTCATAATTAATAACATATGGAATAAGCACTGCATAGGAAAAGTAACTAGGCACACCGATTCGTAACAATGGCAGGAATCACATCAAAATTACAATATCTAAAACAACATTACAAAATGTATAGTTATGCATGAAATGCAACTCAAACTCCACGGGCACATGCATGTCGGATCCGTCACTAAATACAATTAGGCCGAAGCCTCTGCTCACCAATTAAAATTAGGCCGAAGCCTCTGCTCACCGATATTGCACATGGTTCATGAGACGCCATGACAATGCACCACAACACCCACACAATTCACCAATTCACCATATAACTCACCAATAAACTCACCAAATAAAACTCACCAATTAAACTCACCAATAAAACTCACCAACAAAACTCACCAATAAAACTCCAAATAAATCAGTACCAATTTAATTAAACCGTTTTAGGACATTGACACGGAATAGGAGAAAGTGAATAAAAATTGCAATTAGACACCTTGAACAACTTCAGTCCAGAACCATCAGGAAAATAATCCATTTTTGCCTAAGACCAGAATATTTAAGAAGACATCGGAATTAGCTTCAAAACGCATTTTAAACCGTTAAATTTGGAAAACCGAGTCAAAAGTTATGATTAAAACAAAATCGAGAAAAATACTTAGACATTCTGGAACTGGCGCACAGGCGCTGGGCGCCCAGGAGCAGCAACACTGGCCTAGCGCAACTGGCGCAGGAACTGGCGCAGGGGAACATGGCGCCCAGGCACTAGGCGCCTAAGGCCAACACGGAAAACAGCTCATTTGACTCCAAAATTTGTTTTACACGAGCCATTTATCCAGTATATAAGAACCCAGCAAAAATTTTGGCAAAATGTGACACGCATCATTGGCGCCCATGGACTAGGCGCCTAAGGCCAGGACAGGGAACAACTCCTTTGACTCCAAAAATTATTTTACACGAGCCATTTATTCAGTGTATGAGAACCCAAAAAGAATTTTGATAAAATATGCAACACAACAGTGGCGCCCTTGGCGCCCATGGACTAGGCGCCTAGCACCAAAACTGGGAACACAGCAAGACAGACGCAGGAAAAACTGGCGCAGGGCGCCTGGCGCCCAGACACAGAATTGGCGCAGGAACACCCAAAAACTAGCGCAGAGCACACGGCGCCCATGCACTAGGCGCCTAGTGAAAACACGGAATACAACTCTTTTGGTGGCCAAAATCATTTTACACGAGCTATTTTACTTGGACATGAAAACCAAAAGCCAAAATTGGCAAAATAATCACCAGAAAATTGGGGCCCTTGGCGCCCATGGCACAAGGCGCCTAGCGCCTGGGACAGCAACAGACACAACAGGCGCAGCCTGTCCCAGGCGCAGCACAGCCCTTGGCGCCCAGTAGCAGGGCGCCTGGGACAGAATTCCAGCAACACACACACACACACCTAGGGCGCCTAAGGCTCCATCAATTTTTGAGTTTCTCTCAACATAAAAATACCAAATTAAATCACCAATGCCAATTACTTATATGAACACTAGCCATCACATTTTTCACCAAAAATTCATTCAATCATAACACCAAATAATGGGCATGCACAATTCCTATTGTGTACAATTCAACACCAAATCAAACATATTTCCAACACATACGAATTTCAGCATAACAACAACATCATAATACACAATTCATTCAAGAAAATCACCCTAAAACCTAACCCTATACGATACTCATCACATAAGCTATTAAGAACGGAAAGAAGAACCCCCTAACCTTATGGAAGTGAAGAACTCGCAAGGCACCCTAGAAATTCACCAACACCACAACGATCCAAGCTCTCCTCCTTCCTTAGCCCTAGCACCGCCGCGCCCCTTCTTTCTCACTCTCCTCTTCGCAAGTTCTTTTCTCTTCTCTTCTCTCCTCTCTTCGAATTCTTTTTCTTTCTTTTGGATGGAATGAGTGAATGAAAACTACCCCTCAAGACCCCTAAGTGAATCGAGCTCTATGACTAGCCAATGGGTCATGGGCCTACTTGTGGATCATGGGCCCTCATGTGTACCACCTAATTCATGACGACACCTCCTAAATAAATAAAATAAAATACAATAAATCCTGAATTAGTTAATTAAATTAAATAAATATTGTAAGCCTTAAATAACTTAATTAAATAAATAATTAAATTATTTTGGGGCGTTACACTACCCATCCTAATGTCTCCGCTCCGAAGCCCCCTCCAAATCTCCTCCTCCACAATCTCGAGTAAATCTGGCTGTACTGGTGGTGCAGCTGGCTGTACTGGTGGTGGTGATGCAACCCGTAAGAGTCTAGGAATAGATGCTCTCACATACCAATGTAAGTGGTCCGGAGCAACCTGACCCAACTCCTCAACAGGATAAGTAGTACGCAAAGCCTCCTCCACCACAGGCATATAATGTGCAATACGAAAAATGCAGTCTGCATGGCTCAGACGACCAGTAAGAGGGTGACGTGGGATGATCTGCACGTTCCCAAAATGTGTGAGGCACCTATCTGGCTTGTAGGGAACAGTGATGTCTCCCCAGCTGATGTGTCCCCTATATAATGACACCTGCTCAAAGTCTCTATTCCCCCGGTGCTCCTCAAACGGTCGCGAACAGACATCATCCGAGGTGAGCGCATCAGTCCTCTGCCTGTATACCCCCAGCTTCACTCCATCTGTCTTCTTCTTCCTCCAACGCCCACACAGTGCTCCATCCCGCAATCCACTCCTCCTCTCCACTAGCTGAGGAAAACACCATAAAATCCAGCTCTGAAATGCAAAGATAAACAACATGGTTCAGCTAAAAACTGTTTAACATAAATTTAACCAAACTCGGAAAAAATAAATCTAAAATTATTACCTGTAATAGGGTCGCATACCCTCCTAACTAATGCGCCTGGTCCAAACAGGAGTAGTTCAGCCGGTCATACATGAAAGCAAGCCCTGCTGCCCCCCATGCATATGATCCAACAGTAGCTGCACTAACGTCCTCAAGTAGAAGCAGCCACTTAGCCTCAGCCCATTGACAGTGAAGATGGACCAACTCAGGATCAGAAGGATAAAGGCCATGACAGCAGGACGCATGTCGTTCTGTATGGACCCTCTACTAACTATCTCCTGCAGCCATTCAAAACGGAAATATGGACCAGAAGAAGCTCGACACTCCAGGCCCGCCTCCTCCATAGTCACTCCTAGATAAACATGTACTAGGTGGATGGCCTGATCAGTGGTGACTGAAGTAGGTGGAGCTCTGTAGTAGTTCCCTGTAATGGGTAGATGCAGCAAACAGGACACATCATCCAAAGTAATCATCATTTCACCAAATGGTAAGTGAAATGACGATGTCTCTAAGTGCCACCTCTCAAGAAAAGCAGACATCAGCTCATGATCCACCTTTGTATGTCCGGTCGAGACGAGGGGGGCTAATCCGGAACCTGTGATATACTCCCACAACTGGTGGTTTTGGGAATACCAAGTAGTCTCTGACCCAGCTTGTTACCATAATTGGTAACCTTCAATTTACGCTCATATGTCTGAATTAAAAATAAATAAAAAATAAGGCTATGTAAATAAATTCAACTAACAAGACTATCTAAACAAATTCAACTTACCCGGTCTATCAGAATAACGGTACAAACATGAGATGCTAGCCCAGTGATAGAGGAGGCTTGTAACATCCCTAATTTTGTTGAATTCGATTTATGGAATTTACGAGTGATTTATTATTCGAATGAAAGATAAATCATGTCATTGATATGGGATAGTCGAGAAAGCAACGTTTAGTGGATAAACCATAGGATTAAAGTGCAAGTTGGAGAGAAATTTGGCAAAAATAACGATTTAGGATGAATTAATGAGCCAAGAGCATTTTGGTCTTTTCCAATCATTTAAACATTCAGCCCATTAAAACATTATAACAGTCTCTTCACTCTCATTATTCAGCTGGATGCCAAAGAGAAATAATAGAAAAGAATAGGAAGAGAGAGAGAGAGAGAGGAGGGAGTGGGGCGAAGGAGGGAGAAGAGGAAAGGAGCACCACCTCCATCAAACCTGATCGCATGTAAGTCCTTTCTTCCCCATTTCACATCATTTTTCAAGCTCTTTCCAATGAACCTAGTTTTAGTTTCTCATTCCCCTCCTATTACAATATGCCATGGCTGGAGCTTGAAGCTCAATGTTGACCCAATCTCATCATCTCCTTTTTTTTTGCATGTTGTTGATTGTCATGGAGGAGTGGTTCTTGGAAAATTCTGAACCTACATTCTTGAGTTAACTCAATTTGGAGGAAGGACAGTAGCTTAAAGAGGAGGAGTTCGAATTTGAAGTGTGAGAAGTGCGATTTTGAATTTGAGCGTGTTCGGTGAAAATTCGTGGAATTTCGGCGTCGTCAAGCTTCAAGCATTTTGGTGATTTGCGATTTTCATCACGATAGGTGAGTTTTACTCACGTTTAGGGTTTTATGTTTGTTGTTGAAACGATTGGTTGAAATCGGTATTTGAATTTCGAAAAGATTGTTGAGTCGAAAACGTTTTTCGGAAAATAACGTTTTACGGTTTTTATCGAATTTTATATGTGAATGTATGAACTATTGTACTGGTATACTGCTGGAATGTTTGACTGTTTTGTTGGAAATTGGATTGGGTTTCGATTGGAAGCGATCAGAGAAGCGAAACGGAACGAAACGAACAAATAACGAATCTGCTACAGGCAGCACGGGTCGTGCTAGACTTTCTATTTGAACTGAAATATGGAATTCCAGTCTAGCACGGGTCGTGCAAGGTCTAGCATGGGTCGTGCAAGACCTTCTGCCACTGGTTGCTAAAATTTCGTTTCGCCGCTCCTTTCGATTCCAAACCTCTTCTAATCTTCTCTCCAACCATTTGTAATGATTCTTAACTTTTAAAACATTGTTTTTGACATGTTCAAGATGGTTTTGGGAAATTGTCTTCAAATCTATGTCGGGTGACGATCCGACGATTAGCATTCTAGGCGGGGGAAGGTCATGAGCCCCTACCCTAGGCCCTGGACGTTAGGTAAAGTACTAGTGGGGGTTCATCGGGATTTTGGCTGTTGCACGGCCGATGTTATGCTAGGTACAAGATTCTCCGAGATTGTGGTTGTTGCACGGTCGGTGTTTCGATTGGTAAGCTTGTAATTATAAATTAACTTACAAGGCTTGGAAATAATTGAATAGCACATCATATGCCGAGATTGTGGCTGTTGCACGGTCGGCGATGGGCTACAGTTTTATGAGCATGTGGTTTATAAACTAAACTATGCTGCAACGGTTTTATAATTGAACCGAGTGATGGTGAGGGGTTACAGTAGAACTCACTGAGATATGTTATCTCACCATATCATTATTGTGGTTTTTACAGAGAAACAGGGTAAGAGGAAGACAAGGCAGCACGAGTTGGTGACGTGCTTATGGAGATGCCGAAGACTTGTAGTCTTGAGTTTCCGAGTATGTTTCTCTTGTCATTTTCTGTTATGGTTATGTAACTTGTATTGGATATGAGTTGTATAAACCTATTCCGCTTCTCTGGTTATGATATTGAACAATAGACCTTGTATTCCTTTTGAGTTGAGGACCAAGTTAAATTTTATGGACTTCAAGACAGGTCGATCCGAGACATTGTATTTTATTATCGGAAAAATTTAGTATGTTCAATATCTAAACAGGGATTGTGTCCTCTGATTGTTGACGCAGATGTGCATCTCAGTGTATCTACATATTAGAAATATTGGGGTGTTACAATTGGTATCAGAGCAATTCGACCTAGTCGGACTTAGATGTTAAGAGTCTTTTACGTCTTCAAAGTCTGATTCTTCTTAATATGCTATTAGACATTGAGCCTGGTCAACTTAATACTTTGTGCATATTTCGCATAATCATGGCTGGAAGAGGTAGGAGAAACCCACTTATTAATCCTCATCAGGAATGGATGCAAAATGTCATCGAAACTCAACAGAAGATGATGAATGACATGATGCTAATGCAGCAGCAGCAGCAGATGGCTCAAATGGCTCAAATGCATCAGATGCATCAAGTGCCCCAACCGCAACCTAATGAGCCAGTCAATGTAACCTGAGGATCTTAATAGGATGTACTTCCGGTTTCTGAAAATGAAACCTCCAATCTTCAAGGGGGGATCCGACCCAATGAAAGCTCATTTCTGGATAGATGCCATGGAAAGGATTTTTCTGACCTTACAATGTGATGAAACAGAGAAAGTGATTTGTGCTGCAAATGCTCTGGATGAAGATGCTCATACTTGGTGGTCCAATGCACGCAGGATGCTTCAAACTCAAGAGACGCCTCTTAATTGGGATAATTTTAAGGAGTTATTCCTGGGTCATTTCTTTCCTGATGCCCAAAGACTTGCCAAACAAGTTGAGTTCGTTAATCTGAAACAGGAGAACATGTCAGTTGGGGAATATGCTGCAAAATTTGAAAGATTGTCTCAATTTTATGAAGTAGGGATTCATGCCCCCAATGACAGGTGGAAGATGATTATTTTTAAACAAGGTCTTCGTGGTGATGTGAACCAAGGTCTTAGTTCTTACACTATGACCACTTATCCTACTTTGGTACAACAAGCTCATACTGCTGAAGAAGATCTCAAGAGGATGTATGCAAATAAGAAAGAATTCTAGAATAACAAGAAAAGGGGTACTGAATCAACCTCTTCTAATACTAGGTACAAAGGTAATTCTGATAAAGGGAAGCAGGTGCAGACGAATGATTCTTCTAGGCCTAGTAAATGTTTTCTCTACAAGAAGAATCATAGAGGTAGATGCCAAGCTGTGCAGAATCAGTGCTACTTTTGCAAAGAAGTAGGCCATTATGCTAACGAGTGCCCGACGAGAAAGGCTTTTCTGGAATCTCCTAATGCTCCAAGACAGGCTCGAGTCAACACCTTAGACGCTCAAACTATCAAGCCAGATGATAATCTTATAAGGGGTACATGTTCTATATTCCATCACTCCATTAATATACTGTATGATTCTGGTGCTACTCATTGTTTTATCTCAGAAGCATGTGCTGAATGGTTAGGATTAACGGTATCTCCTATATCTGAACCGATAACTATCCTTACTGCTGCAAAGGGTCGCGTTCGAACCCAGTCGTTATGTCTTAACTGTCTACTTACCATAGGAAGCAGAAATTTTGTTGTTGATTTTATTTGTTTGCCTATGAGGGGGATGGAGATCGTCTTAGGAATGAATTGGACGACTACCAACCATGTTACCATTGATTGCTTCAACCGTACCATTGGGTTTCCTTCTGAAGTGGTGGAACATTCCCTACCTGCAACTGATAGTGTTATTTCTTTCACTTCAGCCAGCCAGTCTCTATTTCAAGGTGCGAAAACTTTTGTTGTTATATTATCTGCATCAACTGAAGCTGGATTGGATTTATCATCTGTCCAGGTTGTTAATGAGTTCTTAGATATTTTTCCTGATGAAGTTTCCTCTTTACCTCCGGATCGTGAGGTAGAATTCTCTATAGATTTGGTGCCGGGTACAGGGCCAATATCTATAGCACCTTACATGATGTCTCCTCTTGAACTAAAAGAACTAAAATCCCAACTTGAGGAATTAATTTCCAAGAAGTTTATTCGACCGAGTGCTTCTCCATGGGGTGCTCCAGTATTGCTAGTCAAGAAGAAGGACGGAAGCATGAGATTATGTATTGACTATCGTCAGTTGAGCAAAATTACCATCAAGAATAAGTATCTGTTACCAAGGATAGATGATTTGCTTGATCAACTTCAAGGCGCTGCAGTATTCTCCAAATTGATCTAAGGTCGGGATATCATCAAATCAAAGTAAGAGCCTTAGACATTCTGAAAACCGCTTTCCGTACTCGATATGGACACTATGAGTTTGTAGTGATGCCTTTCGGTCTAACTAATGATCCAGCGGTATTCATGGACTACATGAACCGAGTTTTTCATTCCTACCTGGATCAGTTTGTGGTTGTCTTCATAGATGACATCTTGGTGTATTCAAAGACAATTGAGGAGCATGCTCAACATCTCTTCTTTGTTTTGAATGTACTCCGAGAAAAGAAGTTATATGCAAAGCCGTCGAAGTGTGATTTCTGGATGTGAGAAATAAAGTTCTTAGGTCACGTGATTTCCCAGGAGGGAGTGGCAGTCGATCCTAGCAAAGTTGAAGCTGTGTTGAATTGGGAACGACCAACCTCAGTAACAGAAATAAGAAGCTTCTTGGGACTAGCAGGCTATTTTAGAAGATTTATCCAAGGCTTCTCACATTTAGTCCTCCCACTTACCCGGTTGACTCGCAAGGATCAGCCGTTTACATGGGATACTGATTGTGAGGAATGTTTCCTCGAATTGAAAGATCAGTTAACTTCTGCTCCAATCCTGATTCTTCCGGATCCGTCCCTAGGATTCCAAATTTACAGTGATGCCTCTGGGAAGGATTTAGGGTGTGTTCTTATGCAGAATCAACACGTTGTGGCCTATGCATCCAGACAATTGAAGACTCACGAACGGAATTACCCAACTCATGACTTAGAATTGGCGGCTATTGTGTTTGCACTAAAGATTTGGAGACATTATCTTTATGGCTCTCGTTTCGAAGTTTTTAGTGATCACAAAAGCTTGAAATATCTGTTCGATCATAAGGAACTGAACAACAGACAGAGAAGGTGGATTGAATTTCTGAAGGATTATGACTTCGAATTGAAGTATCATCCTGGAAAGGCTAATGTTGTGGCAGATGCACTAAGCAGGAAGTCTCTCCACACCGCAGAGTTAATGGTTTATGAGATGGAATTGTTAGAGTCTTTTAGAGACTTGAATCTCAAGGTGACAAAGAAAAGGAATCGATTATAGACTTGAATCTCAAGGTTTTGGGAAATTGTCTTCAAACCTATAAATACTTTGAAAAACCGAATTAGGACTTACGAGTGCGAATAAAGGTTTTTTAAAAGAAACGATTCAAACAGTTTTCGTTGTCGAATCATAATTGATGTGGGATATTCGAAATCTCACCTAGACCGGTTCTGGTACCACGATATATAGATTATATCGAACTTAGGAGTCGCCCAAATGCGCGTATGATATATAAATTATATATATGTCGGGTGACGATCCGACGATTAGCATTCTAGGCGGGGAAGGTAATGAGCCCCTACCCTAGGCCCTGGACGTTCGGTAAAGTACTAGCGGGGGTTTATCGGGATTGTGGTTGTTGCACGACCGATGTTATGCTAGGTACAAGATTCGCCGAGATTGTGGCTGTTGCACGGTCGGTGTTTCGATTGGTAAGCTTGTAATTATAAATTAACTTACAGGCTTGGAAATAATTGAATAGCACATCATATGCCGAGATTGTGGCTGTTGCACGGTAGACGATGGGCTACGGTTTTATGAGCATGTGGTTTATAAACTAAACTATGCTGCAACGATTTTATAATTGAACCGAGTGATGGTGAGGGGTTACGGTAGAACTCACTGAGATATGTTATCTCACCCTATCATTATTGTGGTTTTTACAGAGAAACAGGGTAAGAGGAAGACAAGGCAGCACGAGTAGGTGACGTGCTTATGGAGATGCCGAAGACTTGTAGTCTTGAGTTTCCGAGTATGTTTCTCTTGTCATTTTCTGTTATGGTTATGTAACTTGTATTGGATATGAGTTGTATAAACCTATTCCGCTTCTCTGGTTATGATATTGAACAATAGACCTTGTATTCCTTTTGAGTTGAGGACCAAGTTAAATTTTTTGGACTTCAAGACAGGTTGATCCAAGACATTGTATTTTATTATCGGAAAAATTTAGTATGTTCAATATCTAAACATGGATTGTGTCTTCTGATTGTTGACGTAGATGTGCATCGCAGTGTATCTACATGTTAGAAATATTAGGGTGTTACAAGGCTGCTCCTCATGCTGCTCCCCATGCTGCTGAGACTGATGGTATGGCTCCTCCTGGTACTGCTCCTCCCGGTGGTGATGCTGCTAATACTGCTACCGCAGCTGCTCAGGCATATATTGGTCCTCAGACATAGACTGGTCTGAGGACATAGAATGCCCATCAAAAGGGTGCCCCTGCTGGCCCTCCTCATAGTGATAGTCTGGGGCCTCCTCCACCTCCACCGGCTGCTGCTGTCGGCTACGCCGGGTAGACGCATGTCCCGCAATCCTGTGGCGGGTGTGTGTACTGGGAGCAGATGGCGAGGCCTGAGCTGAGAACTCCCCTTGATACCTATTGGACACTGGAAAAAGCGAACAAATTGTGAAACAAAAATAAAACAAAAATAAAACAAAAATCAGATCTAGCTATTTACGATGTGAAATCGGATATAGGTAGATACAATGGGAAAATCGGATATTGCTAGATCCAACTATTACCTTTCTAGTGAGTTTTCACTCAACATATCTCTTTCTAAGAGTGTGTCATCTCACTCTCATTTTCTATTGTTTTCAATTTTTGTTCTTTACGTTGTTCCATTGTTTTTATGTAAATCGTTTTATCTTAAAGTTAAGTATACGTTATTAGTGTCACTTTGATTAGTAAAATTTTCTTTTCCCTAAATTTAAAAAAAGAAAGTTAAGTCTTTACGCAAAACTTCAATTTCCTTGCTATACATGTGTCTATTCTCAAAAAAGTTAAAACTTTGAATTTGTATGCATTCACCATTTGGCAGAATGGAAGCCAATAACAATGATTAAAGAAGTTACTATAAAATTCGTTTTCATCTTTAATTCTACTAAATAGAAAATCAACAAAAGAACGATCCATTAAAATAATTAAATATTAATAGATTTGTGCATTTTCATGTCACGAATGAGTTAACTCAAAATATATTCCCCATAAGAGATGCAAAAGAAATTGTGATAATTGAACTAATTAATCTTGTTGAGAGTTATGCCTAAATATCTTTACGAGATGTAGATTTATATTTCGATTTAACTATATTCAGGAGATAAAACCTTTGAGTTTAGCTCATAATTGGGGAGTCATTAATAAAAGTTTAGAATGAGACTTCTCCAATATAACATATTTCATATATTTCCGCAAATACATAAAAAAAAAAACAATATGGGTTACAGAGATCATGTTCTTACGGATTATGAACCTGTGAAAATGGAAGCCAGAGAAGACAACGAAGAAGAAATAATGAAGAAGAAGATGTTGGAACTAGATGGATCCAGAAGCAATAACTCACAAGTAGTTTCGAAGATAACAAATAATATAGTAGAACAATTTTACCCCGATGTATCTGAATTAGTGTCCAGGATAGTCTATGATCACTGACAGCAGAGTATATGCGCTTACTCAAAGATATGTGTGTACTTAAAGATATACTCAAGGACACATCACCATAAGAAATGCGTTAATTAGTCAAAGATATGCCAAAGCGTCTGAACACAATGAATATAGTCAAAGTTTTACTACGTCGAAGAAGCCCAAAACATCTAATTAAGAAGGATCATCTGATCAAGTTGTATTACCAAGCTTCCAGTTTACCAGAAGTTTTTCTACTCAAGTAAACGTCTAAACTGAAGAAGATGGCATTTGAGCATAGAAGCATTTGTCTAAAGGAAGAGCGTATTGTTCATGAAGCATCTAGTCAAAGTTGAATTGTATATGAAGATCAAGCACCTACTAAACCTCTTAGTGGCATTAATGAATTCATCCACTAGAAGAGGCAGAAGATTAATGGTACGAGGTTTCTCCAATCATCAGAAGTTAATACTCAAGGAGAATACGACAAAAGACAAAGACTACCTTGAACAAAGAAATCAAAAGAGATCATTTCCATACAAATTATTGTCAAAGCCAAAGTCGAAACACTGAAAAGTGTCATCCCGTTTTCACGGAGCACGCAAAGCATCTAATGAGATGTCCTTTAAGGAACCTCGCTAGCTCATCTACAACAAATAGAAATCAGTGAACCTTTCTCTCAATGGTCATAATTATTTCTCACACTATAAATAGAAGAACTTAATATCTCTTCTATGCATAAGAAAGATATATGTGAGAAGACACCGAAGTGTACAGAGAAAAGAAGCTCCATATTAGCTCAAAAGAGACAAAAGGAAAAAAAAAACTATTGAGTAAGAACAAGAGTATAAAGAAATGAAAGAAAAGAAAAAGCATGCTATATTCAGAAAAATTCAAGAATGTATCTAGAGTCCAAGTGTTTATCCTCTTAGTTTGAGAGTTATTCGATGACAATGTAAATCAATCAAGCTGTTGAATACACTTAAAGTAAAATAGGATTGAATTGTAATATCCTCTTTTTGAGAGTAACACCCTTTGAAAGACTTTGTATCATAGAGATACAAACTCAACCTATTGTAACCGGCCTGCTTAGTAGTGGCAAACTTCTTTTTAAAGACGTTATGAAGAGACAGGTAAACACTTGGTTCCTCAATGGCAATTCGCCAGAAGGTTGAGAAAACTAGAAGGTCTCTAGTGTTGTAGCTTGGAGAGGTAGGAAAATAAGACTTAGTGTCTGGAGAGGCTATAATATTCACGTCGAGCCTAGTAAGGCTTGCAGAAATAATACATGCGTAAAGCCTGGTGGGGTTAGAAGAAATAATACATTTGGAGCCTGGAGAGGCAGTGAATAATACTCTTTGTAAAGCCTGGAGAGGAAGGTAAAAAACACTCTTCTAGAGGATTAAGTCCTTAATGGTTGAAAGAAAAATCACTTCGTAGCATATAGACTAGATGTAGCAACAATTATTGCGAACAAGGATAAACACATGACTGCGTATTCTTCTTCTAATTCTCCTTATTTTACTTTGTTTGTTTATCACTTTATTTTTTACAAGTAATCGATACCGAGATTGTCTTCTCAATGTCCTTGAATTTAAGACGATGCAACATTTGTTCTGATCAAACAAAAGCCCATCGTCTAATGCCTTTATCAAAGTTATTCAAGAGAGAGAGTGAGAGAGAGACTGGGGAGCCAAGGCTCATCTCTATCATAGAAAAGATCTAACCCTACTAGTAATGCTTATAATATTCTCGCGTCTTTTGTGTTTGTTTCTCTATTGTACATCCTAAGAGAGATATCTTATCAAAATATATTGAAAGCAATGTCTTGTAACTTGTAAGTATGGTTTTCGCCGCAACAAGGATGACACAGATGATTCTTATTCCTCCTTAGAGGATAAATACAAGTATATTTGTCTTATAATGCAAATAACAAGGAAAACTTTAACATAAAAAAAAATTAGTCTAACTAGAATAGTGAAATCAATATCAGTAACACAAGTCTCCTGCAGTGACGATAAAAACTTGATAAACTACCTCAAAACTACTAACGGGGTCAAGTTTCCTCGCGGGCTCCCCAACTATGCTCCTATATATAAAAAGAACAGAAAAGTTATTTTTTATAATAATCAATAGAATAAAATCAAATTATTATACATTGATAAAATAAAATAAAAAATATAATATTAAATTTTCTATTAAAGAGAAGAATTTCACACATTTCCGGTTGTCTATTTCGGGCGGAATAAATCCGCCAGTACGTTACCGGCTGATTTTAGGCGTTACCGGTGAAATAAATCTCTCAGTAAATTACCGGCGGATTTTGCAAGATTTACCGGCGGATTTTAATTCGCCTGTAACTTACCGGCGGTTATCTCAATTTTTACCGGCGGAACTTTTTTGTGAAAAAAATTAAAAATAATCTGCCGATAAGTTCAGTTTTCGACGGATATATTTCAAGAAATTAAATTAATATTTAAAATAAATCCGTCGGTAAGAGAGTCTTCCGGCGCCAAAATCCGCCGGTAACAACCCACAAAATAATCCGCCGGTAAGCATGTTTTTCGGCGGAAAATATTTAGATTTCGAAATTCAAACCCCCGCTGGTAATGTAACTGGATCTGCCGGTAATTAACACTCCGCCGGTAAAATTCAAAATTCCGTCGGTATTTTCTATTTCCGGCGGATTTCTTTAATGGAAGTTGTGTTCATCTCGTGCACTGAAATCCGCTGGTAAGCGTGATTTCCGGCGTAATTGTAAAATAGCCGTTGCAGCGTCCCTCTATATATAAGAACCCCTTCTTCACTCACTGTTCACTCTCTTCTCCGAAATCTCTCACTCTTCTCTTCTCAAATCTCTCAATCCCCTTCACTCGAAATCTGTTTTGTTCCCTCTGCGAGATTATTCTTAAGCTTTGTTTAAGGTATGTTTTTTAACTGATATTTGATTGTTTTAGTTAATATTATTTAGTTTTTGAATATGTGTTGTTTAATATTTTTTTTTGTTATTATTTGTTTTGCAATTGATTGGAGTTTGGAGTTTGAAGTTTACTTGAAAGTTTTGTTCAAAAGAGTCCGGAAAGCATCAAGTCAGAGACTTCTCTTCACCGCCGGTTGGTTAACAAAATTATTTGTTATAAAATGTTATTTGTTGTTATTATCTGAAATGCTTGAACTGTCACTAGTGTAAAAATGGGATTAGAATTAGACATTTAAAGTCAGGCGCTCAGATGTCTGACTACATAAGTAGACACGGTGCCAAACTTGTAATTAAGAGGCAAAACTCGCGAGTTTTAAAGTCAAGCGGATACACGCCTGACTTCTAAAGTGAAAAAATAGGAAAAAATTAGACTTTAGAAGTCAGGCGTGTATTCGCCTGACTACATAAGTAGACGCGGTGGCAAACTTGTAATTAATGGTGAACTTCTTTTTTTCTATTTTAGTACTTTAGAAGTCAGGCGTGTATTCGCTTGACTTCTAAAGTACCAAAATAGAAAAAAATAATTTCACTTACACGTACCCTAGTTCTCCACTCTCAGAACCCTTCACTCTCAGCCTCTCACGAAGCCTCTCACTCTCAGATCGAACACGCAGAGTCGCAGATCGAAAACGAAGCGCAGATCGAAAACGAAGCCTCTCACTCCTAGAACACGAACCACGAACCCTTCTCACTCGCAGAACACGATTTCAATCCCACGATTTCTCCGCCTCACTCCTCTCGCGTTCTCACGCCGTTCTCCTCCACGCCTCGCCTTTACATCAGAGACCAGATCGACCTTCTTCTACTCTCACACTCTCCCTAACTCCGTCACAACAGTAAACGGCGTCGTTCACTCTTTTCTCCTTTCTTCTCTTCTTCTTCTCAGCTAGGTTTTACTGAAACTTGAAGGATTGCAGTGATTGAAGCTTAGAAGTGCTTCAATCTTACAATATGAATGCTCAGCAATAGGGAGAATACCAAAGCCCTTTGTTTTGATCCTTCAATTTGTGATTTTGCAAACCCTAATTAGCTGTTTTGTTCTTTGCAGGTTATGTAACGAAAGACTTCTCAGGGTATTCCCAAACTGGACTGTTCATAAACTCTTGTTTTGCTCATTGCCAGTCTGAGAGACAGGAAATATGGTTTGCTGATAACTCTCCCCTTATTGGGGACAAGGTATGCTCAATGGCTTTGTATGAAATAATCACCCTTTTGTATTTATTGTTCTAAGAAAGTTATCATTTTTTATTATGCAGCCAACTACAATTGCTGTTGGAGCCTGGTATTTTGATAGACTTGTCAAAGCTATTGACTGTGCTTATCCCAGTGGCAACAACTGCCATAATTTAGTGTTTAAGTGAGTAAAATATGTCAGTTTTCTTATTGGTTTCTGTCGGTTTTTTACCCTAATTATTAGTCCTTCATATCTATTTGGGATACTGATTTTGTCTATGAAATGTGTATAGTTTCAAGCACACTTAACAGTTGTGTGCATAGATGAAATGTGGTTCAGTGCTATATTAGGCAATTAGATTTGGAAGCTATATAAAATATGTATAGCAGTCCTTTAATTTCAGTTTGTTCTAAAATTACTCTGTAGAGTTCTCATGGTCTGTAAAATTGCAGGTTACTTCTCTAGGTGTTGGAACTATTGAAGATGTTAGGTTGCAGCGTGACAAAGATTTTGGGTTTGTGAGATACAGTACACATGGTGAAGCAGCTCTTGTTATACAGTAATGCTCGGATGTTGTTTGGCAAACCTATCAAGGTAAATGGCTAACTAGCAGGATATTTATCTGTTGATGATTCTTTTATTTTGTATATCCTGTTGTTATATCAATCAATCATTTATGTTATGGCTTTTTGTTTAGAGGCATATTACTTGAAAAAAATGGGTTGTGTTGATTCAAGGATTCATGATCTGGGTTTTCAAAGAAAAATTCAAGTAAAATGCTAACTATTTCTCAGAACACTCTTCTTACTTGCAAAAAATTTGCAAACTTTTTTTTTGGCTTGGTTATGGATTCTAACCAACCATGAGCACGCTAACAACAACCCCTTTGCACAAAGAATGTTACAGAAACCAATTTTCATGATGAATTCTCTCCAGACATTAGTTTCTGTGAATTGACCATAATTCACTATACATTTTTAGAACATTCAAGAGAAAAATATGACAATACCTTAAACAGCTCTGGCAAGTTATTCTTTAAACACCTAAAAGATTTTTGTCTCACCAATAGACACTGCCTTTCATAGGAACAATTTTCCTCATCCAATCTGTAACATCCTCAAAATAATTAGGCGAATTATTTGGATGTTAACCCAATAGGAATAATTGAGTACTTGACTGGTAAATTTATTGAGTGCAAAAATTAATTATTGGCTGTCACAGGATCGTTAACCGGATAATACGGATCAAGGAAGTTTTGGAGTCGAAATAAGGGATCAAGATCAATATGGTAATTGGACCACGCTACCACTCATTTATTAATTAAATATATGTGTGTGAGTGTGTGTTGAATAAAAAGAAAGAAGGGTCCACGAGAGAGAGGAGAGAAACAGAGGAAGAAAAGAAGAGAAAAGAGAAAGAAAAGAAGAGAAGGAAAAGAGAAAGAAGAAGAGGAAAGAAGAAGAGAAAGGAAGAAGAGGAGTGAAGCCCAACCCTCCAAAATTCAACATCTTCATCATTTTTCCTCCCTCATCATAACCCAAGAATTTGGTAAGATTCCCCTCCATTTTTCCCCTTCCTTTTTGATTTCGAAAATTGAGGATTTTGTGGGGAAATTTGTTGAAATCAAGGATTCATAGGTTGTATCAATGATTGGATTATATTTAGGATCGAAGCTAGGAGCGGAATGAACGCGATTGGAAGCTCGAAACGAAGTTAGGAGCGATTCGGTGTTGATTGGGTTCGATTCGGTGATTTTGACACATCGGTGATTTCGGCTCGGCAACGACTCTCGCTTCAAGGGTGAGTTTTACTCACGCTTAGGATGTTTTTGTGTCTCGATAAATTTTATGTGATGTGATTTCGAAAGCTTTTGACTTGAAAACCGCTATTTGGAAAAATATGTCGTTTTTGATAAAAATTCGTTTCGATTGAGTTTTTGATTGAATTGATTAATTGTGTGGTATTGGTTGGGTTTGTTTTGCTGGTTGTTAAATCTGTTTTCAGTCGGAACGAGAATCGGAATTGAGCAGAATAGCGAATTTCGCAAGAGAACGGAAAAACTGCACTTTTCTGCAGAGGGTCACGTCGCGACCTGGCCCAGTTTTATCACGCAGAAAGTTTCTGTCATTTTTTGCGTCGCGACGGTAGCAGTTCGCGTCGCGATGCTTTGCAGATTTTCAGCAACTGTACACTGTTTTTGTTTTCGCGATATCTTTTGATCCGGGAACCCGATTGAGGTGTTCTAAGATGCATTGAAAAGCTTATTCAGAGGCCTAACTGAATATTCTAGTTGTAAGGCAAAATAAACTGTTTTCGAAGTTGTAAATTGTGTCGAAAAGAGGTAAATTAGAGTGCGAGTGTGAACTTGGTTTTATAAAAGCGTGGGTTAAGTGTTCAACTGGTTATTTGAGGTGATGGACTCTGAGTTCATATGATTGTAGATATATGTTTATATATCGAGTTGGGTGACGACCTATGTGTAACATACTAGGCGGGGCAGTCATGATCCCCTTCCCTAGGCTCCATGCCAATGGGAGAATGTACTATTGGTAGGGGGTTCACCGGGATTAGCAATGTTCTGCAGTCGGTGTTATGTTAAAGATTATTGTATGATACACCGGGATTAGCAATGTTCTGCAGTCGGTGCCGTACTTTGTTTGTTGTACGATACACCGGGATTAGTAATGTTCTGCAGTCGGTGCCGTACTTTGTTTGTTGTACGATACACCGGGATTAGCAATGTTCTGCAGTCGGTGCCGTACTTTGTTTATTTTACGACATTCCGGGAGTAGCAATGTTTTGCAGTCGGTGTCGTGTTAATCTATAAGAGAACTAATAACTGAACCGAGAGTGTTAGTAGGGGTCTCGGTAGAACTCACTGAGATTGTATCTCACTGTTTAAATGTTGTTGTTTTACAGATAAACAGGGACAGAAGAAACCTCAGAGGCACGAGTAGGTGGCCCCCGGGAAACGGATAATGGCTTAGCTTTATGTTTTAGCTTATTTTCCCTCTGTTGTCCATGTATCACAGCACTGTGGTATTAGTGTCATGTTTATCTTTCATTCCGCTTTCTTGTATGATTCTGACTACCACGGTTGCTGACAGTTTACGGTCTGAGAACCGTATGGTCTTAAGCGTGTATAAGACAGTTATGTTATATTTCAGCAAAAAATTTTATAGTGGTATTCAGTGTCTGAGCAGGAAATATTATCTCTGATGTATGTTTAATGTGCACTTGGGTGTTTTTAACAAATAAAAGTATCAGGGTGTTACACATTCTCTTTTCTAGTTCAACCAAAATTCACTTCTCCCTAAGAACCTCATCAGGATAATTGCCAACTTCTGCTCTATTTCGATCAAATTCATCTCTTTTCTTTTGCTTATACTTGTACACCCATTGTTCAAATTTCTTGTTTTGATCCTTCAATCTTTATGGATTTGGCAGAATTTCTATAATGTGATATTTGGTTCCCAACATCAATTGTTGTTTCATATGATTTTTTTCCATTGGAACTGTCAAAATTGGTTGACTTTGAGTCTTTTTTGATACAAGAGTTGGGCATAACTGCTCTTCATATCAAGCTCCGTGCAACTGGAGGAAACAAGACAAAAACACCAGGCCCTGGTGCACAATCTGCTCTCCGGGACTTAGCTTGATCCGGAATGAAAATTGGTCGCATAGGTATTCTGTTTTTTTATTTTCAGGATATCCTAGTTAACTTGATTTGTCTCCTGCTTAGGCAGTTGATATGCTGATGCTGCTCACCTAGTTAACTTGATTTTGGTAGCTGACAAATAAAGTAATTTTTCTTTCCAGCCTCCTTGCTGTCTTCCTAGGGAAGGCTCATGTGTTTCAGTTGGAGCATGTAAAGATTGCACAACGGTAATAGACAAATGTTTTTTCAGCAACGTCACAGTGCAGCAGTTTCAATTCTAGCATGTTTCAGTTCTTAGGTCTTAATCTAATGCATACAAAATTGTGCAGTGTTTCCGTCACTCAGATCTCAACAACGATCGTCCTTCTACAACACAATTTAGAGAGAAACTGCCGTGGTTTCTTAGTGCTCTGTCATCTGCTGATTGTGCAAAAGGGGGTCATGGGGCGTACACCAGCAGTGTTGAACTGAAAGGTTTATTGATTTAAAGACACTATTTTGTTGTGTTCAAATTCACTTTTAAGCCCTGTTCAAATTCTCTCCTTTACATCAACTTTACAAACAGGGCTCTCTTGAAGCAAGAACCCGTATAAGTTTCAGAGTGTGAAATCTGACTTTGATACTGTGTTTTGGTTGCAGGCTATGATAGTGGCATTATTCAAGCATCATCATTCCGTACATATCATACCCCACTCAATAAGCAGGTTATATTTCTATATTATTTGTTCTATGATTAAAGTTTTGTATCAAAGGGATCCAGGTTTAATTGTAAAACTATTGTACATTGATTATGTTAATTCCATGAGGGCTGCTCAAGAGTTCAGTTCAAGGGTTTCTGATTCTTTAAAGGTAATGTATCCATTTGTTCTACATGCTGAATCATACTTTTTTGGCCTTTAGATATATATGTAAGAGAGTGTTACTACAAAGGCTGTACACTAATATATCCACTAAAATGTTTAATATAATAGTAATGATGATAACTTAATAACAAGATAAAATGACTTTTATCAAGATTCTGTTGTCTTTTTTCTTACTCAATATTTTATTTTATCATATGCTCATTTTTTGACTGGGTATGTTTAGGGTGAGTATATTTGAATGAGTAAAACCTCAATTTAGCATCACTCTCTCATTTAGTAAAACCTTACTATTCAAATCAAACCCTTTTTGCAACCTAGGTGGGGCTTCTCACAAACTACCTGCTTAACCTTATCTGCTGCATATGTTAGGATCTCATTTCTGTATCCTTCCGGCTATAGATTCTCTGAAAATGGTGATCTTCTTCAACATTCGGTTATTTTATGGTTTGTAGCTGTAATAGAGAGATATATAATATATCATCCACTGCGAAATGGTTTTCCTTTTCTGGAATCCTGATACATTCTTCTTCTACGGTTAATTTCTCTATCAATAACTTTCACGGAATATTTTTACTGCAAAAATCGTTGGATCTCAGTACATGGTAACTTCATGTTCTTGAAAATTTGATTTGAGTCTGATATCTCATATTTGAGTGCAGTAACATGGAGGAACTAATTTTGGCCGTACTTCTAGTGGACTTTTCATTGCCACAAGCTATGACTATTATATATATTTTAAGCTTCTCAAAACATAAGGAAAAATAGGATAGTTCTTTAGGCATCACATGGTTAAAGCTAGATAAATTTTCACATTAGCCTAAAGTTTCTTCAACTATGTTACTATATCAGGACTTCTAAATGAACCAATATGGGGGCATTTGAGAGATTTACATAAAGCAATAAAGCAATGTGAGCCAGCTTTGGTAGCTGTGGATCCAACATTGAAATTGATTGGGAATAACCTTGAGGTAAAGTCCATGAAAAGTTCATCATAAGAAGTGCTAAAATACTACTGGGTTGAAAATTCATTCATTTAATTCCTTTTTTTGTTAATGTATTCTAGGCACATGTGTACAACACAAACTCTGGTGCCTGTGCTGCATTCCTTGTAAATTATGACACCAAATCTGCAGCCACAGTTACATTTGGAAATGGGAAATATGACCTTCCACCTTGGTCTATCAGTATTCTGCAGCAACAGTTACAACTTAAGTGATGTTTATGATGTAGAATGTAAGTAAGTGACTGTGTTGTTCTGTAGAATGTATTTTTTTGTACTTAAACTGATGAATCAGGTGACTGTTGTTCTGTAGAATGTATTTTGTACTTAAACTGATTCCATAATCTTATTGACTGTGTTGTTCTGTATTTTGTTCTGTTTGAATGTATTTTGTACAATGAGATGAATTTTAGCTTTGAATTATAGTAGAATGTGATGAATGACCAATAATGCTTAATGCTTGGTATAATGAGGGTGTATAGAATGTGATGAATTATAGTAGCATGTGATGAATTTCGTATAACTAGGGTGTATAGATTAAACCAAAATTTGAAAGAAAAAAAAAACTTTTAAGGTTGGGCGCAATAATGTTTGACTTTAAATCATACTTACGAAGTCAGGCAAGAATAAATGCTTGACTTTAAATCATACTTACGAAGTCAGACAAGAATAAAATGCTTGACTTTAAATCATACTTACGAAGTCAGGCAATAATAAATGCTTGACTTTAAAACAGACTTACGAAGTCAGGCGAAATAAATGCTTGACTTTAAAACTGACTTACGAAGTCAGGCAAAATAAATGCTTGACTTTAAATCAGACTTACGAAAGCAGGCTATCGCTTGACTTTAAAACTCCTGACATACAAAGTCGACTTAAAAAAAGTCAAGCGGGCGCCTGACTTTAAATCCCCTTTTCGCCTGACTTTAAATCCCTTTTTTGCACTAGTGTGTGTTTAAAATGTTATTAGCTTATTAGTAAAAAAACAGAAAAATTATTAGTTATTATTTAGTAAAATTAAATACGAATTATTTTAATGTTATTTGATGTTATTAGTTGAAATTTTTTGTGAAAGTAAAATAAATTTAATTTATTGTGTAATATTTTTTATTTAGTAAAAATTATTGATGTTATAAGTTGAAATTATTCGAAGAAATAAAATAAATTAGATTGTATTATTTGTTTGTTATTTTGTATTTTTTTAGATAAAATAAATACGAAATATTAGAGTAATGTTAGTAAAAAAGTAAAATTGTTTGTTATTATATTATTATAATACAAAGTATTGTTTGTTATTTGTATTTTTTTAGATAAAATAAATACGATATTATATGTATATATATATATATATATATAATATAAGTAAAAAAAGTCAAATTATTCGTAAAATAAAATGTTACCAATACCAATACTAATGTGTATTGTTCTAATACACATGTGTATTGTTCTAATTAATACACATGTATGATATATGTTGTGTTTTGTATATTATAAGGGGGCATACAAAAAAATGGATCGTAGTTGGATGTATGATCGAATGTATCTTGGAAGAGTTGGGTTGAAACGACGTTTTGTACAAGGAGTCGAAGAGTTTGTTCTTTTTGCTAAGCGTCAAAAAGTATTTGAGCGACAAGGTGGAATTAGATGTCCTTGCTCGAAATGTATGT
The DNA here is from genome assembly GCA_039519185.1 of Astragalus membranaceus. Taxonomy (NCBI): domain Eukaryota; kingdom Viridiplantae; phylum Streptophyta; class Magnoliopsida; order Fabales; family Fabaceae; genus Astragalus; species Astragalus membranaceus. The sequence continues at coordinate 126,879,871 of CM076849.1, forward strand.
TTCGATCTATAAAAAACGAATGTGATGTTCGACTTGATTTGTGCAATAATGGGTTTAAGCCAAATTATTGGATATGGACCCGTCCTGGCGAGGTAGCAGCTGGAGTTCCTGCGGTTGATAATGTTCCTGTCCAAGTAGAAGGTCCCACGTCAATTCCAGTCGTAGCTTCCACATCAAGTAGTAATCCAACGACTACGGGATATCAGCCGCCGTTTGATGTTGCTCAGGGGATGATATCTAATGCTGTCGGTGTAAACTTGGATTACGAAGAACCACAATATGATGCTGAAGAAGTTCCAAACGAGGAAGCTCAGAGGTTTTATATGTTTTTGAGTGAGACAAATAAACCATTATTTGAAGGATCTACGGACTCTAAGTTATCAATGTGTGTTCGGTTGTTGGGTCTTAAGTCTCAATTTAACGTTGCGGAATTCTGCATGGAATACATGACTAAAATGATGTTGGATGCAACCCCCGTTAGAGGACTTTTGCCGCAGAGTTATTATGATGCTAAAAGATTGGTGTCGAAGCTTGGTTTAAATTCCATAAGAATTGATTGTTGTGTGTCTGGTTGCATGATTTATTATAACAATGAGTTTGGCATAAATGATGGAGAATTGCTGGAATGCAAGTTTTGTCAAGAGCCACGGTATCGTGTCAGCAGGAAAGGGACAAGCAGAGGCAAACCAGTTCCAAGGAAAGCAATGTTCTACCTGCGGGTAAAATGACGTGGCACTATGAAAATAGAAATATTTCTGGTGAATTACGTCATCAATCTGATGGTGAAGCTTGGAAGCATTTTGATCGTGTTCATCCCGATTTTCCCAATGATCCACGCAATGTTCGGCTTGGTTTATGCTCTGATGGTTTCACACAATATATTCAAGCGTCAGCAACACCGTATTCTTGTTGGCCAGTTATTGTTACCCCAAACAACCTTCCTCCTGAAATGTGTATGTCTAAACCCTACATGTTTTTAAATGCTATAATACCAAGGCCAACTAATCCAACAGCTGGTATTGACATATATTCGCAACCTTTGATTGATGCAGCACGAAGACAAAATTTCATGATGAGGGCGGCTTTGATGTGGACCATTAATGACTTTCCTGCGTATGGAATGTTGTCTGGATGGGGGACACATGGTAAGATGGCGTGTCTGATTTGCATGGTTGACACAAAGGCTTTTACTCTTAAATATGGATGAAAAACCGTTTGACTCGCAACGTAGGTTTTTACCTACCGAGCATCCTTTTAGAAAGTCAAAATATGCATTCATCAAGGGGAATGTTGAAACAGCTGAACCTCCTCGTAAGCTGACATCAGAAGAAGTTTGGAACAGTGTCATGGATATCCCTCCTGTGGAAGTCGTTGCGGGTGTTGTTTCTCGTCCAGAGGGTTATTGACTATGGCATAATTGGACCAAAAAAAGTATTTTTTGGGAACTTCCATATTGGAAAGATAATCTATTGAGATACAATCTTGATGTAATGCATATTGAAAACGTGAAAGGTAAAACAAAAGACAATGAGAAGGCTAGGAAGGACGTGGATCATTACTGCAGGCAAAAGGATTTGTTGTTGGTTGAGCAAGCTAACGGTAGGACACTGAAACCCAAAGCTAATTATACTTTATCTACTGAGAAAGCGAAAGCAGTTTATCGGTGGATTTCTGAGTTGAAAATGCCAGGCGGTTATTCTTCCAATTTAGCAAGATCTTCCGATGTGAATAATGGGAGGTTACATGGGATGAAGAGCCATGATTGTCATGTATTCATGGAGTGCTTACTTCCTATTGCCTTTAGTTCATTGCCAACACACGTTTTGAATCCGCTCAATGAAATAAGTCAATACTTTAAGAATTTGTGTTTTGCAACGCTAAAAGCGGATGACCTTACAAAGATGGAACATGACATCCCACTTATCTTATGCAAGTTGGATAGAATATTTTCGCCTGGTTTCTTTGATTCTATGGAGCATCTTCCTGTTCATCTCGCATATGAAGCTAAACTTGGCGGACCTGTCCAATACAAATGGATGTATCCTTTTGAAAGGTCAGTTTATATATATATATATATATATATATATATATATATATATATATATATGAAAGAAGTTTATATATATCATTCGGATTAGATGATTATTAACATATCATTTTCTGTAGGTTCATGGGTGATTTAAAAAGATCAGTTAAAAATAAAGCTAGAGTTGAAGGATCGATATGTTCTTCTTACTTACACCGTGAAACAACTCATTTTTGTTATTATTATTTCAAGAATGAATTTGCTCCTAGAAGTAGTCGAAATGATATGGAAATTGAATGTCCAAGACATCATTTAGCTTTGTCTGTCTTTTGTCTACCTGGTCGTCCGTCTGGAAAAGAGTCAGTTCATTGGCTAACAGAAGAAGAGTTAAATTCAGCCCATGTTCATGTCTTAATAAACTGTACTGAGGTCCAACCATTCATTGAGTATGTATTTCTAGACCTAGCTATCTCAATTAGTTAATAAATTAAATTACACAGTTGTGTAACGACAATTAATAATTTCTTATTAGGGAGTTCTTGTCATCAGTGGCAGTAAGTGAAGAACAATCTTTTGCTTATATTCATGCGCATTTTTCAATGTGGTTTAGGCAATGTGTGTATTCCCTCCTGCCGACTCCTACCAACCAACACTTGAGGAACTTATCTGACGGTCCTCGAAGATGTGTTAAAGAATGGCACACATATTTTGTCAGTGGATACAAATTTCAAACTAAGGAATGGAAAGAGGGCAGAGAAACAGTCAATAGTGGAGTTTGCATGAAGGGTGTCACTGGGAGAGGAGAAGATGATTTCTATGGTGTGGTTGAACACATAGATGAACTTGCATACCCTTATCTTGATTATAGTCAAAAGGTAGTTGTTTTTTATTGTAATTGGTTTGATCCGTCCGCTCGAGGAACAAAGTTTAATCCAAAGACAAATACAGTAGACATTAAAATGAATAGTGGATATCGACTGTACGATCCGTTCGTCATTACACAAAATGTGAGACAAGTTTATTATGTCTCTTATCCATCAACATGGACTGATCGGCGTGGTTGGTGTGTCGCAATTAAGACAAAACCAAGAGGTCGCATTGAGATAAGTGATGACACAGTGGAGGACGTGCCATATCAAATGGATGAAATGTCCAATGTAAATGAAGTGATTGAAGTTGAACCCATTACTCGTTTATGTTATGAGCCAAACACTGGTGATGAAGTTAATGAAGAAGAAGATACAAATCATGAGGATGCAGTCGATCATGTCGGTGTATCAGGAATTCACTTATCTGATGATGGTGGTGATTTCGAGAAAGAATGGGATTCTAATTAATTAGATGATTATTTGTAATTAATAAATTTGTTATGAAATATTAATATTTATATTTATCAGACTTGATTCATGTATGTTATTCATCATATTATGCATGTAATTAGATGATCTTATTTGTAATTAATTAATTTGTTATTCATCATTTATGCATGTTATTCATTATTTATGTTATTCATCATGTATGTTATTCATCATATTATATATATATATATATATATATATATATATATATATATAGAGAGAGAGAGAGAGAGAGAGAGAGAGAGAGAGAGAGAGAGAGAGAGAGAGATACAGTACTCATGGCATCATTAGGATCAGAATCTGATCATGACCTACATCGTGACCCACCGACCGGTTTTTTTAAGAAGATTTCTACTTCTTTACGCGGTCGTCGTCGTCGTGTAACTCATGTCGTTGTTGATGGCCCTTTTGTGGCTCCACCTGCTAGTACTGATGATGGTAGTGGACCTAGTACGCTGAGTCGTCCATTTTGTGCCTCCACCCGGTACTCACATACCCCCACCAGATGCAGATGGGATACGCAGATATATTATTGATAATGAGGTGGTTGAGGTTACGCCCGACGGTCATATAGTAGTGAAGGTTGCTGGCCACCAGTAAGTATTTATTTATTTATTAATGATATTTGTTTGATTTATATTTAAAACTTAATTTAAATATAATTATTATCTAATAAATTATCTTTTTTATGTACAGATTTATTCCTGGGAGGATTGTATCCAGCACGATCACAGACATCATCAAAGCAAATTACACTAAACCCTGGGCGAATTGGACAGAGGTCAAAAAAGATAAGGATTCAAAGATGTGGAATGCATTTAGAGTAAGTTTTTTTCGGAATAAATTAATTTTTAATTTTTTAATTTTGTTGAATTGATTAATTTGTTTTTACTAACAAGTTAATTAAATTTGTTTAAATAGGAAAAAATGGCATGGTACCCAGATGCGGCGAAGGAAGTTGAGAGAACATTCAACACAAGAACTTCTCATCGCTTCTCTGAAATGCTCCGGAAACACCGTAATAAGAAACGGAAGCCGACATGGGTCGATGATTCTGATTGGTGTGAGCTCCAACTGAAATGGAACGATGAGAAGTATAAACAAAAATGTGAGAAAGCAAAGAAGAATCGTGCTTCTGAGAGAGGGGGTTGCATAAACACGGGTGGTTCTATCAATGCAGCTGAACATTACAGACCCATGGTAAACTTAATAATTAATTAAATTTATATTATACATACGTACATATTTTATATTTTATTAAATAATAACTATGTGTATATAGGAGGCATTTCTTGGTCGGCCACCTACTTTGCCTGAGTTACACCGCCAACTTCATATGCGAGAGGAGACTGGTGAATATATTGAAGACCGGTCAAGGGAAATTTGGGTAAATAACGTTTATTATTTCGGTAAATAACGTTTATTATATTTATATTTATTTAATCCTCTCAGTCTCAGCAGCAGCCCCAGCAACCTCAGCAGCAGCCCAACACAGATCTAGACCTCAACAATACTGAATTTGAAACATGGTTAAATAATACAGATCTCAACAACAACTCGTTTGATCGCTACTATCAATAGCAGTTTTAATAGATATTTTAATTTCAATTGTTGGATATTTTAATTTATATTTTGTAATAAATATTTTTAAATATTTTGTATGGATGTTTACGGAAATTTTATCATTTTAAAGCATTATTCAATTCTCGTTTAATTAGTATGTATTTAAAAATGTCAAAAAAAAAGTATGTATTTAAAAAATAAATATTTATATTATAAATTAATAATAATTTTTTTAATTAAATAAACGAATTAAATAATAAATATTTTAATAAACTAATAATAAATTTTTGTTTTTAAAATAAACTAATAAAAAAACAATTTTTTTTTAAAAAAATAAAATTACCGGCAGATTTCTAATATGTTACCGGCGGCTTTGGCGCCGGTAATTACCGGCAGAATTTTCGCATTTACCGGCGGATCAAAAAGTAAATTTACTGGCGTATTAGGTAACTGTTACCTGCGAACGATTTTCCGGTGGAAAAAAACCGCCGGTAATGTGCAAAATCTGGCGGATTGTTGGCCTTACCGGCGGATTTTGTCCACCGAAAATTCCAAAATTTCTTGTAGTGTCCACATGGACTGTCCATGTAATCAAACCAGGAAATGACATCATTGATGATGTAATTCCTTGTCACCAAAACTTCCCACTAGGATGCCACCTAATCATGTCATTTAATTAAAAACAGAAGTAATAAAAATGGCATTTAAATCCGTGAGTCAGCAATATCAATATGTTAATGATATGGAATCCAAATTTTTCTATTCCCCGGTTATCAATTAATACTTACGTATCACAATTCATTCCAGTTGTACTATTCAAATTGAAAACCCATATTTTAATTCCACATTAATATCGTAATTTGAGGTCGAAATTACAACCAAGATCGAAATCAAACCCGTAATCTCTTGCTCTTCTCACACTCTCGACTCAGCTTCTCTCAACTCTCTCACTCTCGACTCTCTGCATACTCTCTCTTCTTCTCACACTAAAATCTCTTGCTTCTTCTCACACTCGAAACCCTCTCTGATACACACAATTTTTTCCAGAAATCGTACAATCAAGGTATTGAAACCCTCATCTACAAATCCTCGAAGCCCTAAACGGAACATTAGATGGCTCTATGACACCAGGTATATATTTCGCTTTGCAACCCTTCATTTGAGAAATTTCGTCAACAGTTTTGCACTAACACTAATGTTCATCTGATTTTGGTTTTGTTTTGTTGTTCATAGGTTTTGTTTTGGTTTTACACACAACTTTATGCAGAAATCGAACCTGGTCCCTAAACCCCTCTTCTTGAATACGTTGAAACCCTTATTGTATTTTGAAACCTTAACCCCAAAATCTCATCTAAATCTCATCTGTGTTTTGGTTAGCTTGAAAAAAAATACTCATAAACTAAAAAAGGTGTTTCAAAGGCCTCTTCTTCATTTTTATGTAAATGATTATTTTTCTCATCTAAACCTTCCCACCTTACTTAGTTTTTTTTCGATTGCAGGCATAGAACGGGAAGATGAGAAAAATATAACACTGAGTTGTGTTTACAGGTTATGGATTTCTGTTCATTTTGTGTTTGTCATAGTTATACAATGTCAAGTAGATTCACTTTCATTTTTCACCATTCTCACACCTTTCATTTTCTGATTGCCACGAGATTAAGGTTGGAATAATCATTTTCTTGCTTCATTGTAGTGATTCATTGTCATGGAGGCTTTAGGAAGCAAGTCCTCAGGGAATTTGAGATTTGAACCATAGCTTTATTTGCATTTGATTTTCATAATAGCTGTTATTTTTCACGGGACTTTGCATTTTTTGCCTAATTTTTTGAATCTTTTGGGTAATCATGGGACTTTGTATTCTGATTACCTCTTTTATTTATGATAAACGGTGATAACTATCCTTTGATTGGTTGCTCATAATTTCAACAATGATTCTCAGTAGTTGTAGGAGCCTTTATCTGTTTGCATTTATTTGTTTGTTAACCTTTATGCTTGCTTTAGCTGAGTGTAAATTTGAGAATTATTGAGAAACTAATATTTATTTTTTCTTTTATTTTTGCATTTCGATGATGATATCAGATCTGGGTTGTTGTTTGAAATTTGTGTTGTTTGCAAATGTGGGAGGATCTGATTCCGAAGGCCAAAATTTGTTTTGTGATGCATACACTCAAATGTGAAGATTATATTTCCTTTTCTGTTTTTTGGGTATTTATGGTTTAGGAATTCTTTGATCATGGCTGAATACTTATTCGTTTTGTATAGATTTTGCAAAAAACTTCAACAGTAGCCAATAAAGATCTTCATAGAATGAACACAAATATGGACACTGAGGTAATGTAATGACTAAATTTTGTAGATTTAATTTCCTTTTTCTATTAGATTTATATACTCTTTATGAGAGAACCAAAAGTCCTTAAATTTCTTTTGCTTCACTTTGATGCTTTGATATGCATGGGAGATTATACTAATGATACAATTATGTAGTGGGTTTATATCATTAATCCAATCATTTTTTAACTCATCATTTTAGCTATGTGGCAGTTGCTTTTTCAGTTATTCCTTCCTTCTTGAATTTTAGTCAGTAATGTACTCATTACTATACAAAGTTAATTTGCTTTTTCAATTATTCATTCCTTCTTGGATTTGAATTAGTAATGTACTCATTAAGACACAAACGGGTTCCAATTATTCTCTTCGTCATGGTTTTATATCTTCTAAATGATACAAACTGATATGATTTAGACACATAATTGCATGTTTACGCTTTTTCTGCCCCATTTTCTCTATGTGGATCTAATGTTATTCTTATAAGAATAAATGTTTTCCATAGCCATTAACTAGGAAACAGATGTAGGAAACAAAAATAGTTTGGACAAAGATAGTTAAACCATCCATTAACTAGCTTCTTTCTTTATTCAAAGCAGCAAATGTTTCAAGTGGACCCTTTCAGTGTGGACAGCTCATCAATCATCACAGAGAACACATTTATATGGATATATGTTTATGGATGTAACATCCGCAAAATAATTAATAGAATTATTTGGATATTAATCCAATTAACTTAATTTAGTACTTGACTGGTAAATTTATTGAATGCTAAAATTATTTATTGGTTGCCATCGGATCGTTAACCGGATAATACGGGTCAAGGAAGTTTTGGAATCGAAATAAGAGATTTCGATCAATATGGTAATTTGACCGCGTTACACCTTATATATTAAATAAATAAATATAAGTGTGTGTGTGTGTGTGTGTGTGTTAAAAAGAAAATAAAGGAAAGAATTAAAGAAGGAAAGGAAGAAGAGAACGAGAAGCAGAGAAGGAAAAGAGAGAAAAGGAGAGAAAAGAGAGAGATGGGCGTGAGGGAGAAGAGAAGAGGGAGAGAGAAGACTTCACCGAAACGACTTCCTTCCGACACGAAAAATGTTCAGCGTTACTTCCTCTTCGTTTTGATACCAAAATCATCATCATCAACTCACTCTCTTTCAGTTTGCCATTTTCTAATTTAAGAGGAAAATGGAGGTTTTTGTTGTTCAAGCTCAAAGGAAAGCTTTGGATGGTGTTTGGGAGCGAGCTCAAGGTGGATTGCGCAAATATTGAAGTCCGATTTGGGGTTTGTGAAGAATCAAGAGGTTAGGGTTCAAATTGGGGTTTTTGGTGAATAGTAGCTTTTGGAGGTTAGGGATGATGAATAGTGTTCGTGGAAGATTTCGAGGAATTTGGTATCTCGGTCAAAAAGAGGTTTCGTGATCGAGTGAAAAGCTTTGGAAGCGGATTGGATGTCGCCGGAGTGGGGAATGTTCGTGTGGTTACTCGGTGATTTCGGCTCGCTCGTGGCTCACGCTTCAAGGGTGAGTTTTACTCGCGTTTAGGTTTTCGAATTTAATTAACTTAAATTGTGAAATGTGTTCCGGTTTTGGTTCGTTGTCGAAAAAGTATTTCTGTGCGAAAACCACGTTTTATGTCCAATTGGTTTTTGGATTGTTTGAGTGATGATTTGATGATGATCATCGTTGTTTGAGTATGTTTTTGTACTGTTTTTATGTTGGGACTGGACTGGAACAGGTATCGGAATTGGTCGGAACGACGAAAAATGCGAAAACGGGATAAAATACAATGCTGTCAAAAGCGCACGACCCGTGCGTCTCAGGCGCACGGACCGTGCGGGTCTTTCTGTTTCTGTTTTCAAAAATGCATTACAGGGCGCACGACCCGTGCGTGTGGGAGCACGAACCGTGCGCTGTGTTCTGCCCAAAATTTCCAAATTTGCCCGAAACGATCCTGATCGATTCCAATCCTCTCCTAATCCTTTCCTAACCCTTCTATAATGATATGAGGCTTATAATGCCATGATTTTGGGTATGTTTCAAAGGGGTTTTATAAAATAATTTTGAAGTTGAAATTGTTTCGAAAAGCCGAACATTAGTACACATGTGCGGATATGTTTTATTAATAATAAAGCGGACTATGAGTCCTACGTGGTACGGTATAACTGACGCGGGATGATTATTATTTATTTGTCTAAACCGGTCTACGATTCACGATATATATATATATATATATATATATATTATATCGACTATGGGAAGCGGCCCAATGCGGGTATTATGTTCAATTATTGGTCTGAACGTAAATGAACTAAATGTTCATATTATTGTAGATATATATAATATATCGAGTTTGGGTGACGACCCTTGTTGACATACTAGGAGGGGAAGTCATGATCCCCTACCCTAGGCTCCGAGGCCAATAGTTAAACTATTAATGGTAAGGGGTTCGCCGGGATTAGTCTTGAGGCAGTCGGTGGTGTGTCAAAGATTATTGAGTAACGTCCGCCGGGATTAGTCTTGGGGCAGTCGGTGGTACGTTACTGTTGTTTTGTAGTGTGTTCGCCGGGATTAGTCTTGGGGCAGTCGGTGACGCACTGAGTTATAGCAGATTCGCCGGGATTAGTCTTGGGGCAGTCGGTGGAATGCTATGTGTAAAATAATACGGTTCATCGGGAGTTAGCGTTCGCGCAGTCGATGCCGTTTTGAGTTAACAATGTTTTAAAACTGGACCGAGAGCGCTAGTAGGGGTCTCGGTAGAACTCACTGAGATTGTATCTCATTGTTTATATGTTGTGGTTTTACAGATAAACAGGGAAAGTGGAGATCCAAGAGGCACGAGTAGGTGGTACTCGGATGGTTGCTGAAGACTTAGCTTTTATGCTTAAGTTATATTTTCCCTTGTTAGTTATGTATCACGGCATTAAGACTTTAACTGTTGTAAAAGTTATGTATTTATTTCCGCTTTCTTGTGCGATATTGAACACTGTATTTCACTGATGGTTTATGGTCTTATTTATGTTTAAGACTGTTCTGTTGTTATTCAGTGAAAATTTTATTGTGGTGTTCAGTATTTAAACAGGAAATATATCTCTGATGTTTTAGGAATGGTGCACTTGGGTATTTTTACATGTTAAAAATATCGGGGTGTTATAGTTGGTATCAGAGCAGTTCGACCTAGTCGGACTTAGTTTAGGGCTGAGTCGATTCCTTGCTAGTCCTTGTCGATTCCTTGCTAGTCCTTGTCGTAATTACACTTGTGATGCTAAGAGACATTGAGCCTGATCAACTTAATACTTAGTGCATCATAAGCGGAATTATACCAGGATGATCAAGACGCAATCCTCGACCAAGACCGGAGTCTCCAACCGGTGCATCCTCAGGAAAGGTGGCATGACGGTGGAAGAATGCACCGCTAAGTTTGAGAAGTTGTCTCAGTTTTACCAAGTGGTAAAGTAAGCTCCGGGTGACGAATGGAGAATGCAGATGTATAAGAGGGGCATAAGTGCTTTTATGACTTATGGTCTCAGCTCTTATACTATTACCAATTTTGTTGCCTTAGTGCAACCAGCCTATGTCGCCGAGGATGATCTCATAAGGAGTATGGGAAAGGAAAGAAGGTAGTTGAGTTATCAACTCCGAATGCAAAGTCCTAAGATAATTTCATCGAAGGAAAAGCATGTGCAATTTTCTGGTTCCTCAAAAGTCAGAAGATGTTCTAACTACGGAAGACATCACCAGGGTGATCGTCAGCACAGATCAATCGGTGCTAGTATTATAATGAAGAGGGTCACTATGGTAAAAAAAAAAGTGCCCTGCAAGGAAGATTTCCACGGAGTCACGAGCAGCTCGAAGGCTATGACAAGTCAACACTCTGGATGCTTAGACAGTTACGAATGCTGACGGTATACTTAGGAGGATGGGAGTCCTATTCAATAACTAGATCAGTATATTATATGATTCGAGTGAAACCTATTGCTGTATATCCCGATCGCGTGTGAATCGGTTGGAATTAGCTTTATCATCGCTATCCGAGCCGATAACTATTTTAACTGCTGCTAAGGGTCGTGTCCAGACCTAATCTTTGTATAGAATTGTCTACTTGTCATAGGAGGCAGAAATTTAGTTGTAGAATTTATTGTTTGCCTATGAGAAGTGTGGACACCATTTTGGGTATGGATTGGATGACTGCAAATCATGTTGCAATCGACTGTGTTAATCAACTATCAGCTTCGCTTCAGAATCAGTTGAATTGTCAAGGACAAATTTTGAAGCGGTTATCTCGTTCACCTTAGACGGTCAATCTTCATTCCAAGGTGCGGAAGTACATGTTAGTATGTTATCTGCATCCACTGAAACTAGTTTAGATTTGGCGAACATTCTGGTTGTGAATGACTTTCTGGATGTTTTCACGATGAAATTTCTTCTGAACCTCCAGAGCGAGAGGTAGAGTTTACTGTAGAATTGGTTCCTGGCACGGGATCAATATTTATCGTTTCTTATTGAATGTTTCTTTAGAATTAGAGGGAATGGAGTCTCAACTTGAAGAGTCGATGTTAAAGAAATTCATTCGACCGAGTGCTTCTCTAAGGAGTGCTCTGGTGTGATTAGTCAAAAGGAAAGATAGTAACATGAGATTGTACATCGGTTATCGACAACTTAACAAAGTGACGATCAAGAATAAATATCCCTTGCCAAGGATAGATGAATTGCTTGACCAGCTTCGGGGTGCCGTGGTGTTTTCAAAAATTGATCTGAGGTCAGGTTATCATCAATTATTAGTTAGAGTCTTAGATATTCCAAAGACAGCCTTCCGTACTTGGTATGGACATTACGAGTTCGTAGTGATGCCCTTCGGTTTGACTAATGCTCTAGCGGTATTCATGGATTACATGAACAGGGTTTTCCACCCTTACCTAGATCAATTTGTAGTCGTTTTCATTGATGGTATCTTGATGTGCTCAAAGACCATTGAGGAGCATGTCCAACATCTCCGCATTGTTCTGAACGTACTCCGAGAGAAGAAATTGTATGCCAGGCCGTCGAAGAGTGACTTCTGGATGCCGGAAGTGAAGTTTTTGGGACGCGTGATCTCCCAATCGGGAGTTGCGGTGGATCCTAGTAAGGTGGAATCGGTGTTGAATTGGGAACGACCAACGTCAGCCACTGAAATCAGAAGTTTTCTAAGTATAGCCGGTTACTACAGGAAGTTTATCGAAAGATTCTCACAATTGGTTCTTCCACTTACTCGATTAACTCGTAAGGGTCAACCTTTTACGCGGGATGCCGATTGTGAAGAATGTTTTCGAGATTTGAAGGTTCGGTTGACTTCTGCTCCAATCCATATTCTTCCAGATCCGTCTTTGCAATTCCAAATTTACAGCGATGCTTCTGGGAAGGGTTTAGGATGTGTTCTTGTGCAGAATCAACAAGAGGTAGCATATGCGTTCAGGCAATTAAAGATTCATGAGGAGAATTATCCAACTCATGATTTGGAATTGGCAGCTATTGTGTATGCACTGAAGATTTGGAGACGTTACCTGTAAGGGTCTCGTTTTGATGTCTTTAGTGGTCACAAGAGTTTAAAGTATCTGTTTGATCAGAAAGAATTGAATAACAGGCGAAGGAGATGGGTTGAATTCCTGAAGGATTATAAACTCGTGTTGAATTAGCATTCAAGAGAGGCCAATGTTGTAACGGATGCGCTAAGTAGGGGATCCATTTACATGGCAGAGTTAATGATGCAAGAAATGGAATTGTTAGAGTCTTTTAGATCTAAGTTGGAGTACATCCATAAGTTTCCACTTTGGTGGCAAGGTGTTAGTTTGTTAACCTCTCCTTGGTGAAGGTTAACAATAAGATTGTCTTACGAGATTCCGTTTGACAAGGCGAACGTGAATACGAATATGTAAGTGAGGTAACTGCTGACTGTTTTCACGTTGCGAATAACCATCAAAGGATTAATTGATGGATCTGCTTGCAAATGACTGAAATTTCCGAAGTGAAGCTTGGTGTGCGGCGTGATAGTTTTGAAAAATCATTTTTGTGAAAACCCGCATGCTAAAGTTAATTTTGGGAACGAATCAAGAGGCTAATAGGATCTGATTGAGGAAAATCATAGAAGGCGTGCTTAGGTTGAGGGGAAACTCAACGCTACTGGCTAATTCGGAAAGGGATTGGGTGCGTCGTAGATGAATATATTGTGAGGAAAGTTACAATAAAGGAAGAAGGGTTTTGCGTTCTGTCTGATAGTTGTTTTGAGAACAACTGATATGATTCTCATTACTTCCGAAATTAATTGATGTTCCCACGGTTTATTTCTACGTTTAAGATAAACGTTTTTGGTAAATCCTCATTCCATCTTTTTGAAAAGTTCTATCTCGAAATCCCAAGGGCGAGTCAGGAAGTTTCACAGATGACTTTTCCGTCACATTTTTCAATGTGTATGAGAACTGTTGTGGATATTAGAAGATTTGTTGAGAAAGTGTTTACACCCTTCGAGGACATCGTGTTTGTTTTTACCTCTACCGAGGAGTACCAGTTCGTGGATCTCATTTTCAACCTGTATTTCTATCAAGTGTCTTATATTAGACCCTTTGATTTAGATTAATCAAAGTTGGGGAGCAAGAGAGGAATGAAGCTTCGGAAGTGTTTTCGAACGCGGTGCTGAGCCTATGTAGGCGAAAGAGGAGTTTCTCGTGTTGATTCGTAACAAGAGAGTTCGGACTGTAATCTTAGAAGCGTTCTAGGGTAGTAGTCGAACATACTTAAAGATTGGCGTGCCAACTTGGGAAGATTTTCAACACTCATTTCGTTAATTTAAGATTGTGTTCCAGCAACTAAAAGACCTTTCTGAGGATGTCGATCCTCGGTTAGTTGGATGAAAGACTTAACGAAATTTTGAGGACAAAATTCTTTCAAGTTGGGGAGAATGTAACATCCGCAAAATAATTAATAGAATTATTTGGATATTAATCCAATTAACTTAATTTAGTACTTGACTGGTAAATTTATTGAATGCTAAAATTATTTATTGGTTGCCATCGGATCGTTAACCGGATAATACGGGTCAAGGAAGTTTTGGAATCGAAATAAGAGATTTCGATCAATATGGTAATTTGACCGCGTTACACCTTATATATTAAATAAATAAATATAAGTGTGTGTGTGTGTGTGTGTGTGTGTTAAAAAGAAAATAAAGGAAAGAATTAAAGAAGGAAAGGAAGAAGAGAACGAGAAGCAGAGAAGGAAAAGAGAGAAAAGGAGAGAAAAGAGAGAGATGGGCGTGAGGGAGAAGAGAAGAGGGAGAGAGAAGACTTCACCGAAACGACTTCCTTCCGACACGAAAAATGTTCAGCGTTACTTCCTCTTCGTTTTGATACCAAAATCATCATCATCAACTCACTCTCTTTCAGTTTGCCATTTTCTAATTTAAGAGGAAAATGGAGGTTTTTGTTGTTCAAGCTCAAAGGAAAGCTTTGGATGGTGTTTGGGAGCGAGCTCAAGGTGGATTGCGCAAATATTGAAGTCCGATTTGGGGTTTGTGAAGAATCAAGAGGTTAGGGTTCAAATTGGGGTTTTTGGTGAATAGTAGCTTTTGGAGGTTAGGGATGATGAATAGTGTTCGTGGAAGATTTCGAGGAATTTGGTATCTCGGTCAAAAAGAGGTTTCGTGATCGAGTGAAAAGCTTTGGAAGCGGATTGGATGTCGCCGGAGTGGGGAATGTTCGTGTGGTTACTCGGTGATTTCGGCTCGCTCGTGGCTCATGCTTCAAGGGTGAGTTTTACTCGCGTTTAGGTTTTCGAATTTAATTAACTTAAATTGTGAAATGTGTTTCGGTTTTGGTTCGTTGTCGAAAAAGTATTTCTGTACGAAAACCACGTTTTATGTCCAATTGGTTTTTGGATTGTTTGAGTGATGATTTGATGATGATCATCGTTGTTTGAGTATGTTTTTGTACTGTTTTTATGTTGGGACTGGACTGGAACAGGTATCGCAATTGGTCGGAACGACGAAAAATGCGAAAACGGGATAAAATACAATGCTGTCAAAAGCGCACGACCAGTGCGTCTCAGGCGCACGGACCGTGCGGGTCTTTCTGTTTCTGTTTTCAAAAATGCATTACAGGGCGCACGACCCGTGCGTGTGGGAGCACGAACCGTGCGCTGTGTTCTGCCCAAATTTTCCAAATTTGCCCGAAACGATCCCGATCGATTCCAATCCTCTCCTAATCCTTTCCTAACCCTTCTATAATGATATGAGGCTTATAATGCCATGATTTTGGGTATGTTTCAAAGGGGTTTTATAAAATACTTTTGAAGTTTTGTTTCGAAAAGCCGAACAATAGTACACGTGTGCGTATATGTTTTATTAATAATAAAACGGACTATGAGTCCTACGTGGTACGGTATAACTGACGCGGGATGATTATTATTTATTTGTCTAAACCGGTCTACGATTCACGATATATGTATATTATATCGACTATGGGAAACGGCCCAATGCGGGTATTATGTTCAATTATTGGTCTGAACGTAAATGAACTAAATGTTCATATTATTGTAGATATATATAATATATCGAGTTTGGGTGACGACCCATGTTGACATACTAGGAGGGGCAGTCATGATCCCCTACCCTAGGCTCCGAGGCCAATAGTTAAACTATTATTGGTAAGGGGTTCGCCGGGATTAGTCTTGGGGCAGTCGGTGGTGTGTCAAAGATTATTGAGTACCGTCCGCCGGGATTAGTCTTGGGGCAGTCGGTGGTACGTTACTGTTGTTTTGTAGTGTGTTCGCCGGGATTAGTCTTGGGGCAGTCGGTGACACACTTAGTTATAGCAGATTCGCCGGGATTAGTCTTGGGGCAGTCGGTGGAATGCTATGTGTAAAATAATACGGTTCATCGGGAGTTAGCGTTCGCGCAGTCGATGCCGTTTTGAGTTAACAATGTTTTAAAACTGGACCGAGAGCGCTAGTAGGGGTCTCGGTAGAACTCACTGAGATTGTATCTCATTGTTTATATGTTGTGGTTTTACAGATAAACAGGGAAAGTGGAGATCCAAGAGGCACGAGTAGGTGGTACTCGGATGGTTTCTGAAGACTTAGCTTTTATGCTTAAGTTATATTTTCCTTTGTTAGTTATGTATCCCGGCATTATGACTTTAACTGTTGTAAAAGTTATGTATTTATTTCCGCTTTCTTGTGCGATATTGAACACTGTATTTCACTGATGGTTTATGGTCTTATTTATGTTTAAGACTGTTCTGTTGTTATTCAATGAAAATTTTATTGTGGTGTTCAGTATTTAAACAGGAAATATATCTCTGATGTTTTAGGAATGGTGCACTTGGGTATTTTTACATGTTAAAAATATCGGGGTGTTACAATGGACACTTCATTTGAGTATCCATGTTGCAACTTTGATACTCCTTTTCTCACATAACTAATCATCTACTTTGACTGTGATCTCCCAGGGTTAAGCATTTCCATCTGATATGTTGCATCTTTTGAACTTAGTTCATATGGTGAGTTACTAATTCAAACTATTTATTTTACAAGTTGAGGTGCTATTTGGTGTGATTTAGCTCATTGATTTTATTGAATGATCTAGATGGTGAAGCTAATTGGCAATCATCTCTTTATAAATTGCATATCTTTTTACCAGTGAGCACACTTTTAGTGCAGCCATTGTTGGCTAGTTAATTTGTCCCATATTGTGTTTTCTATATTGTCGATTACATGGGTAGTAGTCCTCTATCAATTATATCTGAAAAGTTGAAATTTTTCAGACTTTCAGTAGTCCATTCACGCACAACTCAACCAAAAAGTATAATACATAAAACATATATATTGGTATTGTAGTAGTAGGACAACCAATGATTGAAACTAGCAAAACATATTTTTCTCTATTTTGCGCTATGTGCAATTTTTGTCAAATTTGAAAAGGAACAATCTTCTGTATGGTTCTTGCCATGGATAACATAGACATTTCAAATGGTATAACAATGTTGTTAATAGGAATGGACTAAATGAAATTTTTTATTGTCAAGTTCGTATTCTCATCTCAGTGAAGAAAGTAAGCAAAAAAAAACACTTATGTGAAGAAATGTTTGAATTTATCAGTTATAGGAGTGATATTCTTTTGAATTAGTCATCCATGCTCCACTTCTAATAACTTTGAGCTCACTATACTATACAAAAACTCCATGAAATACTACGGCTCTGAAAGTGACTTTTTAGGGGAGCTGTAGAGTTGTAAAATTTGAAACTAATACAAAGATAATTTGAATATAAGATAAAATATTGTGTTATGTTATAATTTACATTATTTTTAAAATTTTGTTTAATAACAGTAGTTATAATTTTTTTTTGAGAGGGTTATATAATTTTTTATTTCTCTTTTTTTTTTCTTCTCAAATTCTTTATTTCTCTTAATAGTAGTAGTTATATAATTCTGACTAATATCAACCAATAAACCAATATATTAACATATTAACATATAAGTAATATATTCATTATTATATATAATTTTTAAAATATTCACTATTGATAGGAAAACATATATTAATTTTGTCGAGTTTGTAGCTATAGTTTCCTTATCTATTTTTTTGGTCTAGGGGTCTTTGACCCCGCTCCGGTGTCACTATCTACGTAATATGTGTGAATATTAATATTTGGTATTGATAAGAAAAACATATATATTAATTTTGTCGAGTTTGTACCATTGATAAGAAAAAAAATACGATGTATACCCGTGCATCGCACGAGTCATTGGTGTGTGAAAAGATGTGCAAGTATACACAGTCACAAACAAGTAATACAATGAAAAGAAAGGTCGAACCCACAGGGATTGGATTAACTATATATATTTTTAGAAAGCATATAAATTAGTACTACTATTCTACTCACAAATTTTGGAGTTTTTAAGTTAAGTGAAAATAGAATGCAAATATGTAAAAGAATATGAAGGAAATCAGTTGAGAAAGATGGTAGAGATGTTTTCACTAAATAATGTTCTTTTGAGAGTTTCTATGCTTTTAGTGATGCAGAAGCACCAAGGTGCAGTTGCATTGAGTGGAGTTGCATGAGTGTGTGCTTTTCAGCTACTTTCTTCAGAGTTTCGTTACAAGCTTTCCATGTCTGGGCTTGCTAAATAAGTTCACTCCTGCCTTTGAAGTACCCACTGTTTCACCCTAAGGACTATGTTATCCTATGTCTAGGACTTAATATGGTTTTAATAAAGTTTTCTTTATTACACAAGTTAACAAAGCCTTCATTAAAACACTCACCCTTATTAGTCTTGATTTCTAATTATAAACCATGTCTGTGAATATAATTCTACTTATTCTAAGTGATCAACTTTAAAATAAGATGGATGTAGTATAACACAAGACCCAAAATGCTTGCAACACTAAAAAGCACAATAACTTACTCAAAAGTTCATTATAAAGTTAGAACATCTCAACCAAAAAAAGGTTTAGCTCATAATAAGCATTGCAAGGCAAAGATAGATGAAATGAAACATATTAATATAGATGAAGGTACAAGAGATATCAATAAGGTAGAGATTACAATGATTGAAGCACTCGTGCATATAAATGCCCTGCAGTGCAGAAGCGCTGACTTCCTGGTGCAGTTGCACCTAACTAAGTTGATGAAGAAGTGAAGGAAGAAGTTGTCGATTCCTTCCTCACCTTCTTGCCAACTATCTACTATAAAAACTATAAGAAATGAAACTACTAAAATATAAGTAAAGTGTATGTTCTACATATTATCAAGTGAGATATGCGATGCTCTTCAAGTGAGAAGTAGAAGCCCTTTTTATAGCCTTGGAGATTTCTTTTGCTTGAGGGTTTGCTTGAAAACCAAGTTAACCTAAGGAGGCTTAACCATGGTTACTTTCTGATCTTTAGATGTGGAGATTGAGTTCAGCACATTTCCTTAAGGAGAGGTCCAATTGTGTAAGGCCATATGTCATTTAAATGAGTAGCCTTTCATGATGATGTTTATGGTGGGCGCCTCCTTAAGCATGTGGGCATGTGCTCCATCTGAATTGTGACAAAGCATGAAGTCATAGAAGTTTTGGTGCAGAGGTATGAATTGAGGTGCTTCCATTGTGGGGTTATAAACCTTCAGCGCAGGATGGTGCAGAAGCACTAAGTGCAGAAGCATCATTGTGCTGCAGAAGCATCATGGTGCAGAAGCATTGTGGTGCAGAAGCATCATCTGTAGGTAAACTGAACAAACACATCAAACATACCAATATATATACAAAATGCTTTATTCATCACAGAATTCCTAGAATGTTGTTATTTTACTAATACCACTATATTTAACATACTTTATACTTGGGTTTCAAGCAATTTGTTACGTTTTGATGTATAAATAACTCTATATAAATTAGAGTTATCACACCCCAAAACTTAAACCATTGCTTGTCCTCAAGTAATGACAAAAAGAAAATACAAGTAAGATTTTCAGTTTAAAGAAGAACAGACCAGCTTATATCTTTTCAAAGAATGATTTTGCATTTGATGAACTTCATTTGTGTGAGTGTGTGCCCCACTGAGATCCAATCAGTTCCAAAACTAAGTGAAAAGTTTCTCCTTAACTTTTGGAAAATTTTCGATCACATTTGGTCAAAACAAAGATGTTTCAAAATTAAGACTAGACTAACAACATCTTCAAGACTTGGGGGGCTTTAAGTACAACTAAGGACTTTGATTGAGCATTTAAAAACTGTTGAGTCAATGCACTATACTTATTTTTGGTGGTTCTTTTCGTTGGTGCAGAAGCAGTACTTTGGTGCAGATGCACTGAATATTTTTGTGAAGTGCAGAAGCACTGAACTTTTTGTAACGGTGCAGAAGCACTTGAATGCAGCTGCACTTGACACTATATTTCAAGACTTGTAGCATGTATTGCCCTCCTCATTGACCTCCTTATGCATACTTTTTTCTTTGGTTTTTGTTTTTCCTTACTTCTTTTCTTTTCATTTTCATTTTTTTTCTTTCAAACCAAATGCACTACTAGAACAGGTTCACTTTAATGATTTGGGTCAATATGGCTAGCTCATAACATTTTGGCTCTTTTGTAGTGTATTTTGGTAACCTTTTGCATTGACTCCTCTAAGCTTCTTATACTCAGCCTTAGTATTCATGGAAATTCCCCCAAACTTATTTCTTTATGCTCATTTATAATTTTAGTAAAAATTTGTTTTTGACCTTGGTTTTCTAAAAATTCTTCTTGTATCCGATAGTTTTTCATATAGCAATGTTCTTTTCAAAACTCAGTTTTGATGTGTCAAGGTAATAATAAAAATTGGTTATTTGGGGAGAAAATAAGGCTTCTTTTCTTTTTCTTTCTTTCCTCATTAAAAATCAGTTCAAAGAATGCATTTCGTTAAGTTTTGTGAATAGATTTCAAGCTGATAATGCTTCAAAAACTCTCAAATCTTACTTTTGAACTTTAAAAACCATTTGATGCACCTCAACAAAAGTTTGTGTATCTGATGTTTTTGTAAAATAATTTTCTGAATAAGCTTAAAAGAAACTTTGTTGATTGCATCACAAATTTTGAATTTAACTATACTATACTGTGCACATATAGGTAAATAACAAAACACAGACATGCATACTTATTCAAAAACATATCAGCACATGCATATAGTAATTTAAAAGTGTTTTTCTCCCCCCAAACTTAAAGTTGAGCAGTGTCCTCACTGCTCTAAGTTGAGTTAGAAAAAGTAATTTTTTGTTCCAAAATGGGGGGGGGGGGGGGTTAATACATGTAGGATATCAAAAAGTACTTATAAAATAACAGCATTAAATATTTTACTCTTTCTTGGCACCACTTTTGATTCTGGAGCTGGCTCTCACAGGAACATGCTTGACCTTCTGTTTTTTCTTCTTTGCCTCTTCAGTCTTTGGTGCATCTGCACCAGGTGCTTCTGCACCAGGTGCTTCTGCACCAGATGCAGCTGCACCAACCTCCTCTGTTGCAGGTTGTGCTTCCTCGGCTTCTTTTGTTGCAGGCTCCTCAGTTGCTTGCTTGGCACTCTGTCCTTCTTCTCCTATTGTTTCCACCACACCCTTTGAAAGTTCAGTATGCTTCTTGAAGAATTTCTGGGTGTTGCCCAATTCTTCTTTCTTCTTCTTTGCCAGCTCTTCCAGCACTAGCTTGACAGTATCTTCTTTATTCTTTGGTATGACTGTCACAGTTGGAATATTTTGAGATGCATCTGCACTAGGTGCAGAAGCATCTGTTGCTGGTTGATCTTCTTCTTCTGATATTTCTTCTTTTTCACTGGGATCTTCTTGAATAGCCTGCAAAGATTGTTTCTCAAGCATAATGTTAGTAGTTTCCAATGTTGGTGGGGTTTTCTCCTGAGAAGGGATGGGTGATTGCTCTTTTTCAAATTGGGTTTCTTGGCTAATGGGTGGAGGTGGTGATGATTGTGGGATGGGTGATGGTGATTTAGATTTTGGTGGAGTTGGTGTTTTTCCTGTGGATGGTGATGTTGATGTGTTTTCTGGTTGTGGGTGGGCTGGTGGAGTAACTTGGGTGAGGAGTGGTTCTGTTTGGGCTCATGTCATCACTTTCAGTCTATAGAAACCATTCTTGTTAGTGTCTCATCCTCATCAGTCTCTGCTAGCCCTTCACTTAGCAGCTCTTCCTCTTCTTCCTCAATTTTCTTCTTCTTCCCTTTCTGCTTCCTTTGTGTCTCCCTCTTTCTTTTCATGATCTTTTTCTTCTTATTTTCCTTTTCACTCTCTTTCTTCTCTTCCTCCTTTTCTTCTTCCTTTTCTTCTTCTCTCTCTTCCTCTTTTTCCTCTTCTTCTTCTTCTTCTTCTTCTTCTTCTTCTTCTTGTGGATTCTAAAAGACCCTGTTGGAAACACTGGGGTTTCTATTTGAGTTGGTATCTGAGATATCTCCATCAATCTGAGTTGTAGCCACTCATGCTGTTCTTGCTGAAATTTCCAAACTGCCTGGTGCTTCTGCACTAAGTGCTCCTGCACCAGGTTAGTTTCTACAGTTTTAATTTTTGTTCTTTCTTTCATCTCAGAAGATAGTGGGCCTGGAGGATATTTTCTCTGTTTATGTTCTTCAGGACTGATATCTACCCCTTGATTCATACAGAGCTCAGTGATCAAGCATGGAAAAAATAGAAATCCTACCTTCCTTGCTGCACAATCCAGAATCTATTTATTGATGATTTTCCCCACATCCACATTTTTATTTGTTAAGATTGCATCCAATAGGATCAATCTATCTTTGGACAGTGTGTATGTGTGGGATGTAGGGAAAATGGAACAATCAATAAACAGATACCAATTGCCTAACTCAGGGATTAAATATCTATTTTAGTTTGAATTCAGTATTGGAAATCTTATCCCACTTGGAGTTTTGCACATCAATTCTAGACTTAACTCTTTCCATCTCTTTCTTTCCATATTTTTCTATTTTTTCTTTGAAATCAGACCCAGAATAGACTAAGTTATAGTGAGTATTGATTCTAACAGCACTGAAATAAACTTTTCTACCTCTTATCACAGAATGATCATGCATGTTACCTTGTTCGTTGCCTTGAATCCCAAAGTAGAACTCTCTGACAACCTGCTCCAAATACAAGGCTTTGTGTTGTTTGAACAGATCCCAGTGGAGACTTGAGATTTTTGCCATGAAATTATGGTGTGCCTTCATCAGACTGGAGCCTCGTTCAGGGAGGAATTTTCTTTCCCAGAAATGTGAAAATTTAGGATCCACAGTGCTTGAAGCAGGTGCAGTAGCACTGGCCTGCTTCTTTGGAATTTGTTGTGATGAGGTGACTGTGCTGGCTCTGCTCTTGCCTGAGGTTTTGTTTGCACTTTGTTTGTGAACCATTGTTGATTGTTGGCAAGGAACTTTGGAATTTTCGCAAGAAGATGGAACTTGGTATTCTCAGAAATTGGGGATTTTCTTGACAGAGAAGGGGATTTGGTGATTTGCGGTTTGTGAGTGAGTGATTAGTGGTGAAGGAAAACGGTCACTTTGGGGAGGTTGCGTGGGTTTAATGAGGGCTAGTAGCCGTTAGGGGTGTGTTTCTGTAACTACGCATGAAGACTGTGGGGGACTAAGTGACACAACACGAAGTCTAGGTCACAGATCACCACTGCAAATTTGTTGTGCTGGCACTTTTTGAAAATTTTCCACCCAAGTGTATTTTTTTTTGAAATTTCTGGTGCAGTAGCACTGAGGAACTGCTAGGTGCAGATGCACCTAAGTGCAGAAGCACTAAAAACCTGTGTTCCTACAAAACACTTGAAAAACATTAAATTCAACAAAAAATTGCGAAGCTAAATATTTAATAACATGGGTTGCCTCCCATAAGCGCTTGTTTTAAGAGTCTTTCAGCCTGACTATCTCCTTTTCTTAGAGATTTTGAAAATGGGTGGTGATTTTATCTCTCACCACATGTTCACCATAGTACATTTTGACTCGCTGGCCATTTACTTTGAAAGTGGTGTTTGTGGTTGCATCATATAAATTAATTGCACCATGGGGATAGATTTTAATTAGCTTGAATGGCCCTGACCATCTTGATCTCAGTTTTCCAGGAAATAACTTCAACCTTGAATTGTATAGTAAGACCATTCCTCCTTCTCTAAGCTCTGTTCTTTGGATTTTCTTGTCATGCCAAGCTTTGGTTTTTGTTTTGTAAATTTCTGCATTCTCATAAGAGAATTGCCTAAATTCATCTAATTCATTCAACTCTAAAAACCTTTGTGCTCCTACTTTGTTGAGATCATAATTTAGCTTTTTCATAGCCCAATAAAATTTGTTTTCCAACTCAACAAGCAGATGGCATGCCTTGCCATAGACTAATCTATAAGGGGACATACCTAATGGTGTTTTAAATGCAGTTCTGTATGCCCATAATGCCTCATCTAAATGTAGAGACCAATCTTTTCTTGATGGTCCAACCATTTTTTCAAGCATTCTTTTAATTTCCCTGTTTGATAGTTCAGCTTGTCCACTTGTTTGTGGGTGGTAGGCTGTAGCAATTTTATGCTTAATCCCATATTTTGCAAGAAGATTTTCAATGAGTTTATTGCAAAAATGTGATCCTTCATCATTGATAATTTCCCTTGGGGTGCCAAACCTTGTAAAAATGTTTTTCAAAAAGAATTTGCTAACAGATTTGGCATCATTATTAGGCAATGCTACTGCCTCTACCCATTTGGACACATAATCAACAGCTACCAAGATATATTGTTTGCCAAAAGAAGGTGGAAATGGACCCATGAAATCCATGCCCCATACATCAAAAAGTTCAATTTCTAATATATTGGTTCTAGGCATTTCATGTTTTTCAGAGATATTACATGCTCTTTGACATTTGTCACAAGTTTTGACCATTGAGTATGCATCTTTAAATAAAGTTGGCCAATAATAACCAGACTGTAATACCTTAGCTGCTGTTCTGTTGCATCCAAAGTGACCTCCATATAGTGCAGCATGGCAGTGCAGAAGCACTGCTTGCTGTTTTTCTTGGGGGAAGCATTTCCTCATTAATTGATCTGGACACATTTTGTAGAGAAATGGCTCATCCCAGTGATAATATTTGATTATGTGAAAAAATCTCCTTCTTTGTTGGAAAGTCATGTCCACTGGCACCACCTTGCTCACAAGAAAGTTAACAATGTCAGCAAACCAAGGTGCAGCTGCACTAGATGCTTCTCCACCAAGTGCAGAAGCACTGGATGCTGTCACAGTTATTGCTAACAGTTTTTCATCAGGAAAACTTTCCTTGATCTCTCCCTTTTGTGTACCTGTTCTTTCACCTTCAAGTCTAGATAAATGGTCAGCAACCTGATTCTCCACCCCCTTTTTGTCTCTGATTTCAAAATCAAATTCTTGAAGGAGGAGAATCCATCTTATTAACCTTGGTTTTGCATCTTTTTTGGAAATTAAATACTTGATGGCAGCATGATCAGTATAGACAATAATTTTGGTGCCAACCAAGTAAGATCTAAAATTATCAAATGCAAAGACCACTGCTAACAATTCTTTTTCTCTTACAGTATAATTCATTTGTGCTTCAATTAATGTCTTGCTAGCATAATAAATAGAATGAAAGATTTTGTCATAGCTTTGCCTTAAGACAGCTCCTACAGCAAAGTCACTAGCATCACACATTAATTCAAAGGGTCTGCTCCAATCTGGTGTAACAATCACTGGTGCAGTCACCAATGCTTTTTTGAGTTTTTGGAATGCTTCCATACATGGTTCATCAAAGTTAAAAGGTGCATCAATTTGCAAGAGTGTACATAATGGCTTGGATGTCCTTGAAATTTTTTTGATAAATCTTTGTTATACCCCAATTTTGTCCGACCAATTCAAAAAATTAGAAAAAATTGAATAAATTGTATTTTTGTAAACGTCCAATTTTAACGTATATTTTTCTCATTTTTAAAAAAACTCAAAAAGATGTCTTGTGCTCGCACAATCGGTTTCTAATCGTGTGTGCATTGTGATTTTTTTTACCCACACGTGTTGGCGTCTGGTCATGTGCGAATATTTATTTCCATTGTTATTATTGTTGCTAATCTAATAATTATTGTTATTATTATTAGCTTTAATTTCTTATTATTGTTATAAAAAATAAATAAAACAAAATCAAATCAGTTTTGAATATAAGTTTTTATCATAATCTGCCCAAAAATGATACAACCAAAATAGTCAAAGTTTTTGCAAGTCAAGACAAAATAAAAAAATAGAAAATTTAAAAGCAAAAAGCCAAACAAAGGAGGCAGCGTCTTGTTGTTGTTGTAGCTCATGGAAGCCATTTGGAGGATGAAGCTCAAACTTCTTTTTCCTTGTCCCTTTGCTTTTCCCATTTTTGTGAACAAACATCTCAGCCTTTGACCTCCACCATAGCTGAGGACTTGTTTTTGCTTTGCAAAAGAAAATTTATTTTGAGAATGAAGCTAAAGGCTCCTTCTCCTTGTCCCTTTGTTTTTATTCCAAATTAGGTGAAACCAAGCAACTTTGCAGCACCTCTTTTGCTGCTTGTCCCTAATAGTTTTTGCCCCTCTACATCAACACCACACCTACACCATAAAAGTTTCACTATAAATATATTTGTAAGAGCAACAGTAAAGAAGGAGGAAAAAACGATTGGAGGGAAAAGGAAGAAAAGAGAATGAAAAGAGGGAAATGAGTTTTAAGCATCAACAATCATCCTCCTGATTCTTCAGTCACTCAAAAAAAAACACTTCTCCTCATTAATATCCATACAAATCAAACCATCGCTCCGAACAACAACAACAACAGTACATACACCATACTCCCAACTAAAGAATAGTCATTATCATCTTCTCCAAGTTGTTCACTACCACTCCCACAACCCCAGAACAAAACCAACACCCATCATTTCCCTTCCAAAACACAAACATCAGATTCATACACACATTTTGTCAAACACTAGAAGGGCAACAACCCACAACTAGTGACCATTATCAGCTCACTATCAACCAAAAGCCCAATATCACATCCTCACACAAACCCAAATGAAAGAATAAGAGAGGGAGAGTATGAAATACAAAAATCAAAGAAATGAGAGAGAGAACCATATACCTCTGCCGCCGTCATCTCCGGCGAGCGCCACCGTCATCTCCGAGGAGACCACCACTGTCACCACCGCACTGTTGTTGCCGTACTACTGTCGCCACACCACCATCTTCCTCTCTCTCGCGCTCACTCCCTTTCTCTACCAGTCTCGATTTTATCTTCTCTCTCTCACTCTTTCTCTCTGTGGGCGTGCGTGCGTTGCAATTTTAGATTTAGGGATTTCAAGTCCCTTTACTTTCTTTTAACCGTGTCCTTTTATTTGCTTTACATTTGTTTTTATTTTTTTTATTTTTAAATTAAAAACAACAAAAACCACTTAATGTAATGTAACCTCCCACCCACTTCTAACCCATATTCATCTGTTACACTTTTCATATATGTTTTTTTTAATTATTTTGTTTAATACTAATCATAATAATGAGAGTAAGTTTATTTCAAGTCCAGATTGATGCTTGAACCCCCTGTATTTTAATAATACAATACCCTGCAGCTAGTTGCACTTCTGTTTTACTAACTCACCCCCTCTCCTTAATAATGTAATCTTGTTATTATAATATCAATGTTTACAAATCTTCTTTTCCAACTTATTCCTTTAATGTGGTTGATTGAGGGAATGTGCTAAATGTTGACGATATCAAAAGGATACCACATTGGTGTTTATGTCGAACGTTGATGTGAAATCCCTAGGATTTTGCAAATGATTCATTAGATGCTTGAATTCACTTGTGCTTTGGGATCCCCTTGCTTACTCACATATTGTGTCATAAATGCCTAGTTAGGTCCATTCCTTGCCTAGCATCTTCCACTAGATGTGCATTTAGGTTCAATCTTGCCCACTCTTGTATTTTTGCTTAATGCCCAATTCAAGTTCCTTCTTTGCCTATTTATGTGTTGTGGTCTAACATGTGTAGTCTAGGTTAGTATTTGCTCAAGAATTCAAATGAGATCGTTGCTTGCCTAAAGATTTGATTTGCATTCATTGCTTTCTTTTCTAAGTAGTTTAGCATGAAAACGGTGACTAGTGACAATCACCCATAACCTTTGTTTGTTTGGTTGTCCTAAGAGCCTAAATTTCAAAAAAGGATGTTTTCATATGCATAAGCTACTAGTGATAATCACCCATAACCTTTGTTAGTTTGATTATCATGAATGCTTTCAATTTCAAAAGATATTTTCCCAAGCATAAAAAATCATAGCAAGTGTTAGTGATGATCACCCATAACCCTTGTTAGTTTGATCAGATCATCATGAGTTCCCTTCACTTTTCAAAACCAAAGCAAAAAGACTTTCATTTTCAAGGCTCGTTAGAACTACGTCGCTTTGATTCCCGTTTGGGATACGTAGGAGCGAGCCACAATCTCGTCAAGCGCAACCATAAAAAGCTTAGCATTTGCATAACAAAAAAAAAGAGTTATTTTCATAACAAAAAAAGAATCACTTTTACAAACCAAGATCATTTTCAGAACAAAAACCTTTTCCTTTCTAAAATCATTTTCAACCCATCGTCGCTAGTGGCTAATCAGAACCTTTGTTCGTCTAGCCATTGGTGGCGATGTCTTTTTCCCAAAAGAACAACAAGCGATGATCACTCATAACCTTTGTTAGTTTGATCATTCGTGCCAATCAATCTCTTTCGAAAACCTCTTTCAAAAGAGCAAATAAAAACGAGTCGCTACTAATAGACAATCAGAACCTTTGTTCGTCTGATTGGCGGTAGTGACTCTCATTTTCAAGAGTACTTAGCGATGATTACCCATAACTTTGGTTAGTTTAATCATTCGCTAATGCTCGTCCTATTTCAAAATCTCACTAAAAAAGATAAAAAACAAAAACTTTTCAGAAAGACAAAGAAGAATTACGTAGCTTTGAGTTCTCCATCGCACCGGGAGATACGTAGGAGCGGGCCTTGTCCCGTCAAGCGTTTTTTTCTAAAAACCCATTTTTTTTCCCTTTTTTTTTATAATAAATAAAGATTTTCATTAAGAATTTTTCAATAAGAAGTAGAGAGGCAAAATTAAGTATTTTCAAGTCAACACACTAAAACCACTCATTTAATTAAAGGTTCCCCCTCAGTAGAGAGGACGTGTGTGGTGCTAATACCTTCCCCGCACGTAACTGACCCCCGAACCCAAACCTCTCGGTTTTCAAAGGCCATCCGCTTTTCCAAAAAAGGTTTTTCTAATACTTTCCTTAAATAAGTATTGGTGGCGGCTTCATTGTCTTAGGAAAAGTTGTGAACGAGGAAGGTTCTCCCTCGGGGACTTTTTCGGGCGCAACAATCTTCTATAGAAGCCTGCATGGCCTAAGAAGCTTCTGATTCCTTTGACAGTTTTTGGAAGTGGCAGTTTTTCAATGACCTCAATCTTGACTTGGTCTACTTCCAGACCTTTCTTTGATACTTTATGACCTAACACAATGCCTTCTTGTACCATGAAATGGCATTTCTCCCAATTAAGCACTAAGTTTGTTTCCTCATATCTTTGGAGAATTTTCTCTAACTTTGATAAACATGTTTGAAATGTGTTTCGAAAGACTGAGAAACCATCCATGAATACTTCCATTGATTGCTCAATGTAGTCAGAAAAGATGGACATCATGCACCTTTGGAATGTTGCAGGCGCATTGTAGAGTCCAAAAGGCATTCTTCTAAATGCAAATGTTCCATAGGGGCATGTAAAGGTAGTTTTTGGTTGCTCTTCAGGTTCTATCGCAATTTGATTGTACCCTGAATAAACATCTAAGAAACAATAAAATTCGTTACCTGCTAACCTATCTAACATTTGGTCAATGAAGGGTAAAGGGAAGTGATCTTTCTTTGTGGCTTTATTGAGTTTTCTATAATCCATACAAATCCTCCAACCTGTAACAATTCTTGTTGGTATCAATTCATTTCTTTCATTGGCTATTACTGTCATACCCCCTTTCTTTGGAACACATTGTATAGGGCTTATCCATGCACTATCAGATATGGGGTATATGATTCCAGCATCTAGCCACTTAATGATTTCCTTCTTTACAACCTCTTTCATTACAGGATTTAGCCTTCTTTGCCCTTCTATATAATTTTTAGAATTATCTTCTAAATTTATCCTATGCATGCATATAGAAGGGCTAATTCCTTTTATGTCTGCCATTTGCCAGCCTATAGTTTTTGTATGCTTTCTTAAGGGACAAATGAGATCATGTTCTTGCTCTATTGTTAAATCAGAGGCAATGATCACTAGAAGTGCATCCCCTAAGAAAGCATACTTCAAATGTTTGGGCAGTTCTTCCAATTCTAACTTAGGAGGTTGTTCAGTTGAGGGTAAATTCTTTTTAAGGTTAAGGTCTTCTAAATTAAGAGATTCAAAAGTTCTACACCATACCTTTTGTGTTGGTGCTTTTCTTGAAAAAATGTCTTTTTCCAAGATTTCTTCTTCAAAAGGTGCAGAAGCATCTGGTGCTAATGCACTGGTGAGATAATCATATTGTTTCTGGAATTGCTTCTGCATCAAATGGTCAAGGGTGGTGATTGCTAAGCATTCTTCACTCTCCTCAGCAGGATACTTCAGAGCATTCATCACATTGAATTTCACCTCTTGATCATTTACTCGCATGGTTAGTTCTCCTTTTTGCACATCAATTAGTGCTTTCCCAGTTGCTAAGAATGGTCTCCCAAGAATGACTGGGACTTCTTTATCTGCATCAAAATCAAGAATAACAAAATCTGCAGGAAATACAAATTTGTCAACCTTAACCAGAATATCTTCAATGATTCCCTCTGGATAAGCTACTGATCTGTCAGCAAGATGAAGTGTTACTGTTGTAGGTCTAGCATTTCCAATCCCCAGTTGTGTAAATATGGACTTAGGCATTAAGTTGATACTTGCACCTAAATCACATAATGCACGACCTGTATAAGATTTTCCTATTGAGAATGGGACTGTAAAGCTAC
The DNA here is from genome assembly GCA_039519185.1 of Astragalus membranaceus. NCBI lineage: Eukaryota > Viridiplantae > Streptophyta > Magnoliopsida > Fabales > Fabaceae > Astragalus > Astragalus membranaceus. The sequence continues at coordinate 126,910,694 of CM076849.1, forward strand.
CGGGATCTTTTAGTTTTCTTGGAATTTTGCTTTGTAAAATTAGACTGCATTCTTTAGACATAGCAACTGTTTCAAAATCCCCTAATCTTCTTCTTTTTGAAAACACATCTTTCATAAATTTAGCATAATTAGGCATTTGATGAAGTGCTTCAACTAAGGGAACATTGATGTGTATTTGTTTTAAAATCTCAAGAAACTTACTGAATTGCTTCTCCTCATGTGCTTTTTTAAACCTTTGAGGATAAGGAGGAGGAGGTTATTCAGGAACTAACCTTAGAGTTGGAACTTCATGAGATGCAGATGCATCTGGTGCTTCGGCATCTTGAGTATTTTTTTTCATATTTATTTTTCTCTCTCTTACCTTCACCTTGATTCTCACCTGGATCTGCAAGATCTTTTCCACTTCTTAGAGCAATGGCCTTCACCTGCTCCTTTCCTGGCCTGTGGGATGTGGTAGCTTCTATATTTGATGGTAATGTACCTGTTGGTCTTTGATATAGAGTTGTTGCTAACTGTCCCACCTGATTCTCTAAATTTTTTATAGATGCATCTTGTGCTTTCCTAGCTGTTCTGGTTTCACTAATAAAAGATTTGAGCAAGGCTTCTAAGGAGTTATCAGTGGCAGGTGGTTGTTGTCTTTCGTTGTTCTGAGAATGGAATTCTGGTGGTGTGGCTGGTGCAGAAGCACTAGCAACAGATGCACCAGTATTGTTCCATCTGAAATTTGGGTGGTTCTTCCAGCCAGGGTTATAGGTGTTAAAGTAATGGTTGTTATTCCTATTATATCCTACAAAATTGACAGAGACAGGGTTGCTGGGACATTCTTCATACAAATGGCCTCCTCCACAATACACACAGCTTGTGTCTCCTGGGGGGTTTGTTCTATGGCTGCTGCAGTGTTTTCAGTTGGTACAGCTGCACTAGGTGCAGATGCACTGGTTGAAGTGAAGTTTTTGAAAAAGTTTGTCAGAGAGGCTAACTGAGCAAATAGGGCAGATATATCACTGATTTCATGTACCCCTGCTGGTTTCTTTTGGGCACTCACCCTCTCAGTAGGCCAACTAGAACTATTGGTTGCAATTCTATCAATTAATTAACATGCTTCATTATAAGACAAGTTTAATAACACACCCCCAGATGATGCATCAAGCATTATTCTGGTTTGGGGTTCTAAACCATTATAAAAAGTTTCCATTTGAATAATGATAGGCAGACCATGATGTGGACATTTTCTTAAAAGTTCTTTCCATCTTTCCCATGCTTCAAACAATGATTCAAATTATTTTTGTCTAAAAGATGTAATATCATTTCTCATCCTGGCATTTTTGATGGGTGGAAAATATTTTGCTAAGAACTCTTCAGCTATTTCATTCCATGAATGGATAGAATTAGGTTCCATTGAATTTAACCATGATTTAGCCTTATCTTTTAAAGAGTAGGGAAATAGCTTAAGTCTAAACGCATCTTCACTAACACCAGGAAGAATAAAGTTACTACATACTTCTAAAAACTGTTTTAAATGCTCATGGGGATCCTCATGGAGAGATCCACCAAATTGACCAATTGTTTGTAGCATTTGGAACATCATAGGTTTAAATTCAAAATGCACAGCATTAATATGAGGTCTTGCTATACTTGTTTGCATATTTTGATGATTAAACATGGCATAATCCCTCATGGGTCTATTTCTATCATTAATCAAACCTATTGGGCCCATGTTGATGAATTGATTTCTATGGCCTTCTTCAGTATCATGCTGTGAACCAGGTCCTCCTCCAACTGAGCCTGATCTTGAGCTCTGTCCTTCACTGTGATGAGACATGTTTCTGCAGTCTTGCTTTCTTTGCTTTTGAAGTCTTAGCAAACTCCTGAACCTTCTTTCAATCTCTGGATCGAATTCAAATTCTGGTGGCTTGTCTCTTGGCATAACCTAGTGCATCGGCACCTGTTTCTGCACAGAAAATAACTACCAGAGTAATAAAACACTAATTTATAAATCTAAACAACAAAAATTAATGGCAATCCCCGACAACGGCGCCAAAAACTTGGTGTGGAAAAGATGTGCAAGTATACACAGTCACAAACAAGTAATACAATGATAAGAAAGGTCGAACCCACAGGGATTGGATTAACTTTATGTATGTTTAGAAAGCATATAAATTAGTACTACTATTCTACTCACAAATTTTGGGGTTTTTAAGTCAAGTGAAAATAGAATGCAAATATGTAAAAGAACATGAAGGAAATCAGTTGAGAAAGATGGCAGAGATGTTTTCACTAAATAATGTTCTTTTGAGAGTTTCTATGCTTTTAGTGATGCAGAAGCACCAAAGGTACAGAAGCACCAAGGTGCAGAAGCACCAAGGTGCAGTTGCATTGAGTGCAGTTGCATGAGTGTGTGCTTTTCAGCTACTTTCTTTAGAGTTTCGTTAGAAGCTTTTCATGTCTGGGCTTGCTAAATAAGTTCACTCCTGCCTTTGAAGTACCCACTGTTTCACCCTAAGGACTATGTTATCCTATGTCTAGGACTTAACATGGTTTTAATAAAGTTTTCTTTATTACACAAGTTAACAAAGCCTTCATTAAAACACTCACCCTTATTAGTCTTGATTTCTAATTATAAACCATGTCTGTAAATATAACTCTACTTTTCTGATCTTTAGATGTGGAGATTGAGTTCAGCACATTTCCTTAAGGAGAGGTCCAATCACTACAAGAAAACTGGCAACCGGCGGCGGTTCAAAAGGCATTCTGTGGCGGTTTTAACCGCTGCTAAATGCATCTCGCGGCGGTTCCAAAACCGCTGCAGTTTTCTCCGCCGCGAGGTATCTCTGCGGCGGTTTTGACAACCGCTGGAATAACCGCCGGGAGAAGCATTTAGCAGCGGTTTGTGTGGCGGTTTGACATCTGCGGCGGTTCCGAACCGCCACAAAACAGTTGCTAAGTTATAGAACACCCAATTTTTTTGCAGCGGTTCGTGGGAATTTGCGGCGGTTTCTATTTGCGGCGGTTTTTAACCGCCCCTAAACAAATGGAGTCAGAATAATCAGTGTCAATCTGCAGCGGTTTATAACCGCCGTAATTAATTACTTTTAAAAAAATATTCTTATTTGGCTGCTGGTCGAATCGTATGGAATGCTAAAAATTATATAATTAATATGATAAGAACTAAAAATATAAGAAAATAACAATTAAATTAAAATTGACTTCATTACTTCCAAAAAATTATTACAAACAAGAATTCTACTCAAAAATTACATAGGTACCTAAGACAAGTATTAGAGAGAAAGTTGTTCAATCATAAACAAAGAACTAAACATAAATCTTGTGAATTCAATGGATTGGTGATCAAGTACCAAACTGGGAAATATATTCCTCTTGAGAGTCCTATGTGCTAGTTTGATGACCAGAAAACACGACATTGCATTCTGAGTAATCCCATCCCACCATTGTTCTGCAATTCACTTATATTGCTCGGCCTTACTTCCAGAAACTATGGAAGCCAATCTTGTAAGATTTATGGCGGAAACAGAGTTCCCCGAGGGTTCTGCCCCGTCGTGGTCTTCCTTCACACGAAGGAGAACTGAAGAATCTTCTCCTGTATTGTTGAAATATCCACCTCCATCCTTGCCAAGGAACAAAGCACCCTACAAGCAACTCATCTCATGAGCAACTAAAGGCATGGCAAGACAGGCAGTGAAATTTCTATAAAGTCCAAACATCAATCTTTACCTGGGTTTCCTGCAATTCAATGGCCCATAAAAGCCAGTTAATTCCACCACCAAATTCGTAGAGATCCAGCAATCCAGAAATCAGAAAGGCATAATCATCCAAAAAGCCAGGAGCTTTAGAAGGAGAATTTCTGAAACTATGTTGTAGCCTGTGAGTGTCTGCATTTAATGTGTATTGTGACCGTGAGATACAACTTACAAAAATTCAGTTGATATCTTCTGCTTGTTCACACCAGCAGAAAGTGGCCATACCACCTCATATGGTCCATATAATATCTCCCTCTAGTGATATGAAGAAAATGAAGCATTTGGACAACCTGCTATTGTCCAAGAGCTAGTAGAGCGTCTACCTTTGACAGACAACCTCTCACAATACACATTAAAAAATTTATTAGAAACAAAAAAGATCTAATACATACTTCAAATGATTTAGGATAAAAAAATGTCCAAACATTGAAATTCTGATTTAACATTTCCCTTCCAAAAGTTATATCTAATGCAGAAATTACCAATGGAAAACCAGCAAACATAGTGGAACTCAAATAATGTCTTGGATGAAAGTAGTATGGTATTTGCTTTTTCTTTACCCCTCTTTTGTTATATTCATTAGGTAGAACTAAACGATAACTCCTAAAGTTATAAATTACAAAATAGTATTACAATTAATATGGGGATGTATATAAGAAGTGTTTATTACTTTTTATCATCAACCTCCACTCTTGTGTCACTGATACTAACACCTGGAACTTCCACCATGATAACATATTTGCCTTCTGATGCAACATCCATTTCAGGGGACCACTCACTTCCTGCAAAAAAAAAGGCTACACAAATAATATATTACTGATTCTAAGCTACTTATACATTATAATTTCAAATTTCTAATAACTTTCAGAGTTCAAACTCAAAGCACACTATTTACCAATATCAGAATAGCATATTTTTTCCTTATCATCATTTAGCTGGTCTCTTTGTTGAGTCTGAATGCTTGGCCTAGTAAATGTTGGAGGCTCAAGTGTACTATAATCAAAGCTCTGCACCTTAGCCATTGGTTAAAGGAATGAATTTGCGAAAGTTGAATCTTTCTTTGCAGGTCTTGCAAAACATGGTGCTCTAGAATTAGAAGGAGCTTCATATTTAGCACCAACGGTTTTAGGTGGAACAAAGGAAGTTGAGTCACCCTGGAAATTCATTGTATAAAATAAGTCATTGAGAGGTGAATCATTTGAAGAGAGGAATAAGAACAGTGTAAGTAAGTACCTCCTCAAATGAAGTCTGCCTCATGAAACAACCAAAGGAAGCCGATGCTTGGTGTGCGAAATAGACCTTAATTTATGAGTTACCATTTCATAAATTCTCATTTCATTCTTGAAAAAAGAGGAGGTACCATGTGGGGGTACTTGTCTTGACCGACAACACAAGTATTTCGAGCTTGGTGTTGAAGTACTGGTTGATGGAATGCAAGTGCCTCTGATGGCCAAATCATTATTGAGCTCCACTGTTACTTCTCTCCCCAACAAATCTTTGAAGTACAACTACACCAAAATCAAATATCACTAAAAAAGAAAATGAGAAAAGCACAGAAAAGAAACACAAAGCAAGGAAAGATCGATTACCATCCAAATAAATCCTAGCCATAGTGATAAGGACAGACTAAGTTGTAAATAGTCAGGTTCACTATAGCCACAAATATGCACTAATCATGTGAAATAAGAACAGGTATATTAGACATAAATAACTTGATACAAATACAATCAATGATCAAGTTACCACTCGCTTTATAGAAGAACAGGTATTTCGTTTCATCAACGAGATTCTGATCAGACACAGATGTATTTCATTTCATCAACGAAAATAAATCAGATGTAGAACTAAAAGTCAGCATGCAGCTTCGCCTCAAAAAGTCAGCATGCAGCTTCGCCTCTGCTTCAATAGCTTTGTCAAGAATGCCACCAGATGTAGAACTAAAACCAAAAAAAGTTAACTAAATATGGGCAATTGACTAATTTTAACATCACAAGAAAATATGATTTTAAACAGCTAGTAGGAAATCATGATCACAATTGTAAGTATCATAAGATGCATCTAATAGCTAAATGTCTTGATCATTAGAGACATTTTCCCCATTCCATTAGGTGAGTGTGAATGTGTATAATGAATTAAAGAAAAAGAAAACAAGTGTAGAACTATACTCCAAGCATATTCCCTTTTCTAAAAAACCTACTTTTCAATCCTAGATATATGTTCTTGCGGCACTGGAATCACTATAATCCTCAAATTCAATCTTAGGGGTGGTGCAGATGCATTAGGCGTCAAATAAGGTGTCTCTACAACAAGCAAATCACCCAAGCTTCTACCCCTAGACAAAAACATAGAGAAAACAATACTCAAAACCAAGACTTACACTATTTAAATCACGCCCCAAATTCAACAAAGAGAAGTCATTCCTAATGTAAACAAAATACATAATGCACCCAAAGAACTCATTTAACAGGTACCTATCAATTATTTGTTAAAGATAATACATAACTCACAAACTAACATATTTGTTAAACACTCATTTAAAACAGGTATCTGGAAATTACTTTTAAACACTCATTTATCATATTGTCCTCACCAACTAGCATTCAAACACTCATTTAAACAAGTGTCGTTCATGCATTTTTACAAACAGGTATTTGGCAGTTCTGAAAATTAGCATTGGTGGCAAGATGGAAGGCAACAATATAATTAGCCGACCTTCACTTGGATGAGAATCGATGGTAGGGATGAGCACCAATACAAATCAGAAGGAAGAAGGAGAAGGGAACCTATGAAGGGCAAAAGATAAATTATCTTCACTCAAGAGGAGAATCAATTCTTTTCAGCAAAAGCAGAAGCTAGGGAGCGGAACTTAGATTGAATCAATTCCAAACTTGTAGAATCTGCAGTAGGAGCAACAATGACTGCGATTTGGTACCAAAAAAAACATAAAAATCCCTAAATCTTTATTTCCCTCTGCATCTTTCAAACTTGCAAACCAAACACCAAAATCCCTAAAAAAAGAAAGGAAAGAAACAAACCTGAGAGGGGCAGCGGCGAGAGATTTTGAGAGGGAGAGCTGCTCTGGGAGGGATGCATGAGGGAGCACATTTCGTAACCGAAGAGAAAGAGAGGCAGCGCAATTTCGTGAATGAGAAGGGGTGAAGAGTTTCAGCACATTTAGGTTTTAAGTCAAAGAGTTTTTTTTTATTTTTTTTTTAATTATGAGAGGGAGGGAGAGTTGGGAGGGAACGAAATTAAGTGAAAAAACAAACCGCCGAAGAATCTATCAAAAACCGCCGCAGAATAAGCCCTGGATTTGTGTGCCATTTATTACAACCGCCGCGGAATTAGCTTTAACCCGCTGCAGATCAACGTTAAAAGACAAACCGCCGCAGAATGCCAAAAAAACCGCCGCAATTTACTTACTAATTGAAGCAGTCTGCTGCACCGCCGCATAAACCGCCACCAAAGAATAACCGGCGGCGGTTCAACTAAAACCGCCGCAGAATAACCGCCGCCGGTTGACAATTTTGTTGTAGTGAATTGTGTAAGGCCATATGTCATTTAGATGAGTAGCCTTTCATGATGATGTTTATGGTGGGCGCCCCCTTATGCATGTGGGCATGTGCTCCATGTGAATTGTGACAAAGCATGATGTCATAGAAGTTTTGGTGCAGAGGTATGAATTGAGGTGCTTCCATTGTGGGGTTATAAACCTTCAGCGCAGGATGGTGCAGAAGCACCATGGTGCAGAAGCATTGTGGTGCAGAAACATCATCTGTAGGTAAACTGAACAAACACTTCAAACATACCAATATATAAACAAAATGCTTTATTCATCACAAAATTCCTAGAATGTTGTTATTTTACTAATACCACTATATTTAACATACTTTATACTTGGGTTTCAAGCAATTTGTTACGTTTGGATGTATAAATAACTCTATATAAATTAGAGTTATCAGTCATATATATATATATATATATATATATATATATATATATATATATATATATATATATATTATTGATGCTGGTCAAAAAATATATTTTGTTATCGATGGATTTTATGATATGAGGAAACAGCAATGTTTCATTATTTTTTTACCAAATTTATTGTTCATTATTATTTTCTCTTGTTATTAAGTTTTTTCCTTTTGTGATAAATTGCTACCTACACCTCCATAGGAGAAACTATTTAGACCATACAGTTTTAATAAAACACCCCTCACTTTTCGAAAACTTATTTCCCAACAACTTTTAAGCATTTATTTAGTCTTCTAAATATTTATTTCCAAACAATTTTTGAATTTAAAAATGAACTCTAAGAAAATGAGGATGTATTATCAGAAATTGAGAGTGTTGTCAATAGATACTCCTTGGCCCCCTCCTTTTCCTTAAGGCTTAAACCCTCCTATATGTCTAAATTTTTAGTAAATAAGTATTTATTTATTATTTACACCTAACCAATGTACCACCTAGCAATCAAAATTATAACAAACCATAGAATTATCTTTTTTTTCGATAAGCAATAATTTCATTGAAAGGGAGTACAAGGGGTGCTCAACCCTTACAATGGGGATAAAGAAAAGGGGGAGGGCCTCTTCAAAACCTCCCCGAGCCAAAACCCATTGGGAAAAAGACTCAGGAAGGAAAAAGAGTACCTCGTACAATCTGCACTATAGTGAGGACAACCAACCTAACCCACTGTTTCTCCCCCTTACTGGATTACATATTGTTCAGACATTGTAGTGGATTAGACCACCACATTGAAATTGAATAAGATGAGCAACAATTCAAACGATAAACACACCAACTCCAAGTTAAGCTTTTGATGTGGGTTATTACTACTTTGACAGTTGGTTCCTCATTCTTAAAGATAGTTCTATTCCTTGCAAGCCAAATACTCCAGCAAGTTGTTAGCCAAAACATATGCTTCGTTCGCTTTGCCTTTTTACCATTGCATAAACGACCACAAGTTAGAAAGAGATCAACAATATCCAAAGACAAATCAAAATAAAATCCGAGCCAATTCCCCATCTGCTGCCAAACAACTTGCCCGAACCTGCAAGAAATAAACAAATGGTTGACCGAGTCTGAGTTGTTGCTGCAAAGAGAGAAAGACGCCTCCTGCTCAGAGTGAAGAACATTCCTGCGTAAAAGAGCGTCACACACACAGGCAGAGAGTTGAGCAACAAGCGCCAGCCAAAAACCACAACCTTCGACGGAACAATTGATTTCCACAATTCTCCCAAAAAAATGCTGCGGGGCCGAATCATTGGAAGAAGCATCTGTGCAGATCGGCTTTTGATAAAAAGACTTCACTGTAAAACACTTTGAATTATCGTGTGGCCACACCCAACTATCTTGCTTCCCTCTAGTTGGCTGTATTGCTTGCAATATACTGTCCAAAATCATCCCTTCAGATTTGCGAACTCGATCTTGATATTGATTCCATGGATTGAGCCATTGCCACGCCTCTTCAGTCCAATTACCGAATTCAGCAACAGTAACTTGTTGCTGAACAACTCTAGCAAATAACAACGGAAACACCTTTTACAAAGGCTCAATGCCTAGCCATTGGTCCTTCCAAAAAAGGATCGATGCTCCATCACCCAAACCTCTTTTTGCACACCAAGTAAACCTCCTCTGCTCCTCTAAATTAACATCCAAGCCAATCAAATCTCTCCACCAAATCGAACCAACATTCCGGCGAGAAATTCCTTCCAGCGAGTCGTGAATGAAACAAGAAGCAAAGTCCCCATATCTATACCGCAACAACCCACTCCAGCTCGCATCACAATCCGTCAATGCCCTCCATTTCCACTTGGTTAACAAAGCTATGTTAAATAGTTCAAAATTTTTAATACCGAGGCCACCCTCATTTTTTGGCTGGCACACTCTATCCCAAGCCACCCAGTACATTCCATTATCACCCTCTTTAATGCCCCAAAGGAAGTCCTGCTGAATTTTAACCATCTTTATAACCACTTTCGGAGCTTTGTAAAGGGAGAACATGTAAAGAGGATTACTATTCAAGACGGAGTTGATGAGGGTTACCCGGTCACCGATGGATAGAAGACGACCCTTCCAAGAAGCCAATCTCTTACGCATACCCCTAAAATCGAACTCCAAGTAGCATCACGCCTTGGATTAGCGCCTATTGGGATTCCGAAGAACTTGAACGGTATTGCTTCCGTTCTACAAAAGAGGAAGATGCTAGCCCTATCCATAAACCCATCTGGGACGTTAATACCAATCAACTTGCTCTTGTGGAAATTTACTTTCAACCCGGACACAAGCTCGAAGGCTCTCAACAACGACTTTATACACCAAACATTTTCCCAAGTGGCCTTGCCCAACAACATTGTGTCATCCGCGAATTGCAACATAGAAAAACGGATGTCTTGGCTAATGAAGAAGTCATGATATAAACCAGTCTCAATTGCCCTTCGCATTAAACATGCCAAACCTTCAGCGACAATGAGAAATAAAAACGGTGACAAAGGATCCCCTTGTCGTAAACCCCTAGAAGCATTGAAGTCATGCGTTGGCTACCGTTTACAAGAACTGACATGGAACTAGTGCACACACAAGATCTTATCTAAGAAATCCATCTACTAGGAAAACCCATTCTTTGCAACATATAGATTAAAAAAACCCCAAGAAATAGAGTCGTAAGCTTTCTCAAAATCTACTTTGAACATCAAACATTCTTCCTTACCCCGCTTAGCATAATCCACCACTTCATTGACAATCGCGACCTCATCTAGAATTATCTAATTATGATTCAAGTTGCATCGTATGATAGGATTTTGTTAGCCAACTCAGCTTAATTAGTATTATTTTTTTGAAAATAACTCAGCTTCATAATTTTGTATATTTCTCTTTGGTGCCAATCTATTAACATTCTACCAACCTCCAAGCAAATGGTCTAAACAGTCACTTAGTCAAAAAAGATCCTTATAGTGACAGAACAGTACTAGTATAAAAAACCAAGAAGATCCTTATAGTGACAGAACATACTAGTATATATATTCTGTAAACTTTTTCAAAAACTGTGAAATATGATTAAATAACTAAATGGAATATTAAAGATAATGACATAAATAAAATAAATGTCTCAACTATATCTCCTGCTACCACCAGTACCTCTTCATCTGTCACTTGTTTTTTTCCCTGCCCCCCTCTCCCCCCCCCCCCCCCCCCCCAAAAAAATACCCTTATCCTTATTCTCCCCTAAAAAAAAACAGCTGGTGACCCTATTTCCTGCTAAAAGTACATGAAAATATGTAAATTCTATTCTTTAAAAATCCCCCTTCTTGCGCTATTGATTCTCATTATACCTTTGGTATCTTTTATGAACATTTTTTTTATTTTTTTATTTTCCATATATAATCTCCCTGCTTCCTTTGTATCCTACAAATGATACTAAAAGCTTGGCTTCATCCTTTTTGCATCTGGACTACTATTATTTGCAGAGTTTTCATTTGGATTTGCATTTGTGGTTTCAGCAGATTTGAAGCTGAGGCATAAAGCATCTAACACCCCTGAAGGGCTTTGAGGAACACAAGGGACAGAAACAGAAACCGAAGCATTAGTAGTATCCTTTGCAGCAGTAACATCATCACTACCTGATGATAAATCTTGAATCATTTTAATACACTTCAATACTTTCTCCTGCCAAAAATTAAAAACACAATTAAGACGAGTGTCGAAAACATCAATTAAAACATGTTACAAATTAATTACAGATAATCATGGTTTTAAATAACTGCATGCACCACAACATCATGGTTTTTTATGACAACGCAATCAAGGGCCACATCAGTCGTATTTAATTGCGATTCTCTGCAATATTAAGAATCTTGCAATGCAGATTGCGACATTTACTGCGATGTAATAAATTTAAAATGATCATGTTAAAAAGGAAAACCCCATCAATTCTATGGATTCAGTTTGCGTGCAATCATACAGTTGTTAAGTTCAGAGTCGTCTGATCAAGATCAGACAGTCCAGAATCCAAATTCGAATTTTATATCAAGTAAAAGTAAAAAATTGCTCTTAAAATCTAGACTGTCAAATCTTGATTGGACGGCTTCGAGATTTCCGACTGCATGACTGCACACAGTTCCACAGATATTGCCACAGCAGCTGAAGCATTACCTTTTCAACATACTGAATCAGAGCAGAAGCTGCATTCTCAGTGTGGATTGTTTTGGTTTCCCCAACCACAAATATTGCCAGTGCAGCTGCAATTTCTGCTGGTTTGAACTCTAGGAATTCAACGACTGCATTGGATTCCAACACAACCTTCAAATTAGAATCTCTGGTTCTTTTCAATCATAATTATAATTACTCTTCGGTCCTATTTATAAGAAATATGCAGTTTTAGGCTCATTGGATAACTGATGTATCTGATGTCAGATACATCAGTTATATCAGATACAACAGTTATTCAATATGAAACTAAACCTGCAAATTTTTCTTATAAATAGGACGAGAGAGTGTAATTGCTACAAAGAGTTAGGAAGGAGAATAGATAGAAATGTACCCTTTTGAACCTTGAGAATAAGTTGGCTTGATTGAAATAATGAAGCAGCTAATGGAACTTGATCATCATTGACTTTGTGAAGAAAATAGTCAATGAAAGAGAAAGGAGTAATTGCCTGCATTCTCCACTTCAATGTGTTCATTATCATAAGCTCCATTCTTTGTATTGTTTTAGGTTCAAATACAAACTTAGTTGCACCAACCTGTAAATAATGATCACCAACCAACATTCAAAAATCAAAGACATTCATTTATTTGATTCAAAAATGTTCAAAACTACTAAACATTAAACTGAAATAACTTATTTACCTGCAAATCAAGAGATTGAGGAATCACAGTCTCCTCTAATTTTGCTGCAAGAGATAAGCAGGATACAGCTAACAGTTGCATTGTCCAATTTTGTTGCTTCAAAGTGAACAAAAATCAGATCAAAATCAATGAAAAAAAACAATAAGGACTAAAATGAAACAAAAATCTTACTTACTGGTACTTGATAATCAGACAGAAAGCGATCCAAGTAATTGATTGAAAGGTATACACAGAGAGGTCCAAAACGAAAATACTCTTTCACCTACAAAACAAGTACATTTCATTTAGATCATATATCAAATAGCAAAAGGGCAATTCTTGTTTTATGAATAGAACAATGCAATCAATAAACTTCATAAGGAAATGACAATCTGAATAGATTTTGTCCAGCTACCTCAGATTTATCAATCATCATCAAACATGGAATGAAACAATCAAATCTAGTTCCAAAACTTCCATTAAAAATCATCAAAAACTCAATTTCAAGATCAATCAAAAGCAACATTATTGAACACACCTTTTCAATCCAATCAATGGCTTCCATTCTGCCAGCAAAATCCAAATCCCCTTTTTTGAGTCTAGGAACATAATCAATACCAGGAAGGTGATGGCATTGTTTTGAAATCATAAGAGCTAAACTCTCATCACTTAGCAATGGTGGTAACCATTCAATTGGGTCAGAAATGTGCTGATTTTGATTTTGATAATGAATTTGATCATCAATAGGATTCCATGGTTCCTCAGATATTTCCATAGAATCATCAATTTCATCAAAAGCGGACATGTCTTCGGTACAAAGAAGACTTGAAAAACAATCAAAACTGGGTGCCATTGAAATGAATACAACAAAGATAAAAAAAGTGATTTTTAATGGAAAAATGAACACCCCAGAAGAAAAAAAAACTCAACTTTCAGATATTAAAGATGAGGGGAATGAAGATCTCTTATAAAAATATGATTTTTGAAAAGAAGAACTAAAAATTTTGAAGCAAGAACAAAATCAGTATACGTTCAAGTAGACATTTGATTCTCTCTCTCTAACTCTCTCTATATATACATGTTTGTGAATCTCTTCCCTTCTTGCTATCACTTCTCTTCGAGAAACAAACGGCACTTTTTTAGGGTAAAAAGTGAGAGAGAGAGAGAGAGAGAGAGAGAGAGAGAGAGAGAGAGAGAGAGAGAGAGAGAGAGAGAGAGAAGTGAAGTGAAGTGAAGTAGATGAGAGAATTAGAAGGGATTTCAGCGCCAAATTCATAGAAAACCAAGAAGACTGTGTGCCATTTTATGATCTCTGTATCGGGGTAGAGGAAGGAGAGAAGGGTCAGTGGGGCATGGTTTATTTTTACTTTTTAATTAATTTTTTTGACAATATTACTTTTTAATTAATGAAAAGTATATTTTATTGTGAAATAATTAAAGCTATAAAATAAAATAATCCTACAATAATAATAAAGGAAGAAACATTTAAGGTATTAAAGACTGAAAAAACAAAATGGTAAATAGTCTTAATTAATGGAGAAAAGTTAGTATTTTATTAGTGAAAAATCAATATAGAAATCTAGAAATAAAATAATAATAGTAAAGAAGGAAACAGGTAGAATATTAAAGAATGAAAATGGACATGGTTAAGAGTCTTTTTTTTTAAATCAATTTATCCTCCACGACGACTGTGGGGACTAATCCCTCGAGGTATCTGATATCTTTTTAAGGGGTTGACAACTCTCCCAACAAATGTTTTTTCATACGCACTGGTCAAGGATCGAACCCAAGACTAAATAGTTAAGAGACCCAAGTATCTACCACTTGTGCCACATCATGTTTAATTAACCATAAAATATTAGTATTATACTAGTGAGAAAATAGAATTATAAATAAAAAATATTAGTACCAGTACCACACAATCTATCACCCTTTTTTTCTAATTGAATTTCACATTGGGTCTCAATAAATTTACAAAACCACATAATTTAGTGAGATCCATTTCAATTTCAATTGGTTATCTTGTGTTGAGAAATGAGTGTTAGAAAGTATGTTAGATGATGATGATGATGATAATAATAATAATAATAATAATAATAATAATAATAATAATAATAATAATAATAATAATAATAATAATAATAATAAAGAATGAACTTGGCCTAGTGGCTTAATCTATTATGGGACACAGGGGATAGACTCGGTGGTCTCGGGTTCGATTCTCGTAGTGGACAAACTCGGTGTTGCCAATGCAAAATTTGATCCTAAGAATGAATGAAGATTAGTCTTTCGTTGAAAGCGTTAGGACACTTCATTGGTAGCCAGCAATGGTCCGAAAAAAATGTAAGATATTCAAGACTGGAAATTAATATGGTAAACAGTCTTAATTAATGGAGAACATATTAGTATTTAGTTAGTGAAAAAGCAACTAAAATAAATATAATAAAAAAAAAAAGAAGAAGAAAACAAGTAGTATATTAAAAGTTGAAAATGGAAATGGTTAATAGTCTTGATTGAGAAAAAAATAGTTTTTATCATTGAAAATTAACCTATAAATACAATAATCCTAAAATAATAATAAAGATGGAAACATGTTAGATATTAAAATATGAAAATGAAAAAGGCCGTCTATTATGGTCGGCTCGACGGATTAGTCTCTGTACTTGCGCGTAGATGATACCCAGTTTAGAGTCTGATTTAGAGTACTAAGTAATTCCTTAGTAATTGTTACTAAATGGGCATAATAGTCATTTCCCCATCAATGAAAAAATTTGGTAACCACACAAACATTAAATTGTGGTCAGTATGTACTAACCATTGGATTGTTGTATACTAACCACACAAACACTAAATTGTGGTTAGTCTATACTAACCATTGGAGTATTGTATAATGATCACTGAAAAATTTAGTAATTGTTAGATAATTATAATAAATTAGAAGGAAGCATGTTAGATATTAAAGACAGAAAACGAATAGAATGTAAGTAGTCTTAATTAATCGAAAAATAGTATTTATTAGTGAAAAATGAAACCCAAAATAAAATAGTATTTATTAATGATAATAATGAAGTAGAAAATAAGAGATATTGAAGACCGGAGATGAAGATAGTAAATAGCATTCAAGTGTATAAACAAACATTTAATAATAGTATCCAATTTTATAATGAAACATTGATGGTGATACATTTTTTTTTTTGTCAAATCAGTATCCATTTTTTTATCATAAATAAAGAATGTGAAGTAATATATTACTCGTTGATAAAACCAAAAAGTAATTTTGGTCAAAAAAAAAACAAAAAAGTAATAAAATACTCATATATTTTTATCTAAAATATAAAAAATTCTAACTAATTTGACCCTATTTAATATAACCATTTCTAAAATATTTTTTAATAGAAACATATTTTATTTTTATAATAACCCTTTCTATTCTCATTAAACAAAATTCTTGAAAATTAAATGAAAGAAAAAGAAACTTAAGAAAATGTAATTAATACTGTGATAATATTCAAAACATTAAATGAAGTTAGTCCATATTCTTTTTTTTTGGGTAAACCAATGTATCCTCCACGGCGACTATGGAGACTAATCCTTCGAGGTATCTGAGATTCATTTAAGGGGTTGACTTTTCCCAACAAATGTTTTTCGATACGCACCGACCAGGGATCGAATCCAAGACCAAATAGTTAAGGGACCCAAGTATCTAGCACTTGTGCCACATTATGTTGGTTTTAGTCCATATTCTTAATAGGCATAAATTCAGTCATTTTTGACTGAAATCTTAATTCACTTATTTTTGCTTATATTTCATTTCGAGGTAGTAACTTTGTAAATGATATATCTAAATTATATTGAGATTTTGTTTTTTTTTTATAATTAATAACAGCTTTTCTTCTCTTATCTTTTTTTTCTTCTCTTACCTTTAAAAAATAACTTTTCTTCTTTCTCTATATTTTTTTTATAAATCGGATATTCTCTGCGCGCAATTGTAGAGACTAATCCCTCGAGTCGGTAGGACCACAATGGCCGGCAAAGCTCTCCCTCAAGATATTTAACACTGCTACATGCCCAAGGCTGGATTCAATCTTAGAACCTTGGTTAAGCGGGAAGAGACTCCTACCATCTCATACAAGTGTTGTTGGGTTTTTAAAAGTAGGCATGGGCAACAGGGGGCGCGGGGGGGGGGGGGGGGGGGGGGCGACTTTTGGATTCCCCGTCCCCGCCCCTATCTCTATCGGAGTCGGGTTTGGCATCCCCCATCCCTGTCCCAAACGGGGACGGGTTCTCCGTGTTGCCGCCACAAATTTATAGGAAAAATTAAAAAATATATTTATGATAATTAATAAAATAAAATCATAATAATTACACAATGAAAAAATAAAGTTAAAAGTATTAAAATAGATTTTTCTAAAAAAAAATAGATCAAAATTAAAAATAAACAAGATTTATGAAACAAAACAAATGAGTAAATATACATAAAATAAAATAATCAAGTAATATTTTGTCGAGCGGGTTCAGAGTGGGGACGGGGCGGGTATCGACATCCCCGAACCACACCCCGTCCCCGGTCAAAGCAGGTTTTTCCCGTCAAACTCGGGGCGGGGTCGGGTGGGTACCCAGGGGTTCGGGTTTTGTTGTCATGCCTATTTTAAAGAGGTGCAACACGAGGACCCCCACTTATCCTAGTACTACTCTCGCCCAAATCCACAATGTTGTTCACGAATAAAAACAATTGAATTATTTTTATTTTCACTTTTATTTTTTATCATTTGCTCATATTCTTATTTGTGGGTAAACAAATTACGTACGTCTAATCAATAAAATAAATAGTAAATTGATTAACTAAATAATTAATTACTAGTAAAAGTTGTTAACTATTAATTAATGGTGTCCTGTTTTCAAAGGTTAAACAATTTAGAAAAAACCAATTTCTATTACAGAATCTATAATTTATAGATTTTTATAATACCTGTATAATATATATATATATATTTACATATAGAAAATTATTATATATATACTATATGAATTATATTAAATAAGTCAATAAATGTTATGTAAATTATATTAAATTATAACATATTATATACTTACATATATAATATTATATATATATATATATATATATATATTCTATAAAATTTTTATTAAATAAGTTTTATATATAGTATAATAATTGTATTAATATATACATATATATTGATTATATTAGATATGTAACAAGGATCGGGGGTTCGATCCCCGCCTTGGGTACCGAGCAGCGTTAAAACTCTGGGTCAGCTGTCCTGCCCCTCGACGCACCTACAATGAGCGAGAGATTAGTCACTGCTGTTCGTGCGGTGGATACCCGGGTTTACCCAAAATATTAGATATGTAACATATATAATATTTAATGATACTTAATATTATGTTATTTAATTTTAATAGTAGTAGTAATACATATAGAGTTTTTTGACAATATAATACATATAGTTTTAATGGCCTAGCATAATTTATATGCATTACCTGCATTGAAATTTATATTATATATATAATATAATATAATATTTACATATTTATATTTATATATATGTATATAAAAAATATATTTAATATAAATTAAAGATCATGTATTATAATTTATGTACCATATAATTTAATATTAGTATATTTACTAACTATATATTTAGTTATGATTATACTAAAGTATGACCATAAGGTATATATATATGAAAACTATTATGTATTTAGAATATATAAATATATTTTCATATATAATATTATATATATATATATACTTTATAAATTATTTTAAATACTTTTATATATGATATATAATTAAATACATATATATATAATATAATTAATTAAATCATCAATTATATATATACTATTTAAGTTATGTTATATAAGTTTTATATATGATATAATATAATAATTATATTAAATTTGACACACACAAGAAAGAAGTATTACATAAAATACATAGTATTGTTCATAATATTATATTGTCCAATTATGTTAGTAATACATATAGTATTGTTCATCTAACACGAATTTCAATTTATATTACGCACATAATACATATATATATATATATATATATATATATATATATATATATATATATAATGAGCATTTTTAGCATTTTAATATTTTGTTGGTTGAATCATTTTTTGTTCTCATAACCAAGTGGCCGCTAGCTAGTGAATACTGACCTGATATTCATAATTCGTAAATAGATCCCAAAACTAATTAGAAACTTGTAAATAGATCATAAACTAATTTAAACATATAAAAATTGGTTTCCTAGAAAAGTAATTAATCGGTTGTTTGATATATTTAAGTCACAACTATGCCAACATATAATTGTCACTCATATGATACATTATTTTATCCTCAAGATATTAAAATTTAAAAAGAAAATATTGAAAATTTAAAACAAAAACAAAAATAAGCTTACATCATTTTCTCATTTGATTACTTGAAAAACTAAAATTATTTTTTATAAGCATACAAATTTGATTTCAATTGAAGGGTTACTTATAAAAAATTTAAAAATAAACTTCTTATTATTATGTATGTTTTAAAAAGAAAATCTAAAATAAAATATTTTTAATAAAAAATATAAGCTATAAAATATAAAAGATATTACAGTTATTAATTAACATATTTTTTATTTAGAATAAAATAAGAGGAATAAAGAATTATATGTTTTGTCAAATCAATAGTAAAATCTTACACAAAATGTGATAACTTTGTAAAGAAATATATGCAAAAATACTTTGAATTATTCAAGTAAAAATTAAATTTTGACTCTTAAAATATTACAGACGTTTTATGAGTGTTATTTTTTTAATTTTAATTTTTGCATAATTAAAGGGATATTAGATATTTGTTTGCTGTCAACAAAAAAGATATTTGTTGGGTACATATGGCATCAATTGTTTTTTTGAAGGAATATACTTTAATAAAATATAATTATTGCTTTTCAATTAATCAAATGAAATAATGAAATATTTCAAAAACATTAAAGGATTTACCTTTATTTATTTATTTTATATAATTTAAATTTTATTAGTTAAAAAATTAGGAAGAATAAGAACAAAATCGTATATTATAAATTATTAATTACATTTGAATAATACTTGTTTTATACTTTTAATTTTTATTTATAAAACATAACACTTTTTACATGTTTTGATTGTATTTTTGTTTTAAGGTTTTTCAAGAAAAAAGATTATTTTTCAAATTTTTAGTATCTTCAAAATAAAATAATGTATCAAGCTATTTATAGCTATATTTTGACTTAGTTTTGGCTTGAATATATAACTTTGTTTTTTATTATTTTTCTAAGGAACAATTTCTATATATTTAAATTAGTTTAGAAAGTTATTTACAAATTCTTAATTAGTTTAGGGACTTATTTACAAATTGTCAATGCCACATCAGCAATGACTAATAGTTGAATAAGGACCTAATTAAAAAATATACTAATTTAGAAATATGATTACAATTTATTTAATTTAAGGAATTTTTGAAAATTTTCAAATACTTCAGGATCTACAAAGTAATTAAATCAATATTTTTTTACAATAATAATAATAATTTAAATTCCTTCACAAAGTTATGTACGTGTCACACATTCTTTTTACACTTTCAATTGATCATAATCATTAACCTCATTTTTAAAGAGACAAATATAAAAAATTAAATTTGTCAAAAAAAATATAAAAATTAAAGTTGAATGTAAAAAGGAAAAACAAGTAAAAATGTGGAAAAGAAGTAGAAAAGAAGGAACAACCAATAGAATTTGTCTCTTGTCGTGTCTTGTTTCTCCCATGCTGCCACGTGTACTTCGTGTTCTTTTCAATTTCATTTCACATTCTCTCTGTTCTCAGGTCATTTTCTACTTCCACTAGCTGTTACTTCCCTCCACCTTTCCCCGCCAAAAAAGCAAACTAAGTTCCATAAAACCAAAAATTTGGGAAAAAAAAAAACCAAAAATTCTCGAAATAGAAAAAACATTTTCTAAAATCACATCATGATTCATGACTCGATATAGATAATTTTACTTTATTGTATTACTATTGAAGTGCGAATCTTTCAATTAAAGTTGTAATTGAATTAAAGTGAGTGTGCATGTGTAAGAATCGGATCGAACGTGAGTATGAATTAAATAGAAATATTAACTATAGATACAATGTTTTAAAATACTAATAATTTAAATGGATTTCTAATTTGTTCTTAGCATGATCAGATTCACTTTCTTATTTTATACTAAACCAAAATTTGCCCAAAATATGGCTAAATCTTTCAACGTATTGAAGATTGTGGATGCAATTAGGTTAAACTGCACAATAAGATTTGGATTCTATAAATTAAAAATTTTCTATATTCACATGAATTTAGGCTAAAATGTGATCAGAGAGAATCCATAGAGGGAGTTTTTTTTTTCACAAATACATAGAGGGAGTTGGTAGAGGGGAGTTAGTGAGTGTTCGGAATTTAAGTGTGAGTCATTAGTATCACATTAATTAGTATTAGAAAGTTAGTTTAGAAGTTGGTTAAAATTAGTTTTTAGTTGTAACAACTTATCATAGTTAGTTAGTTAGTTGGAATTTTGTATTTACTTTCACTAGAAGGTGCACTATATATAGTGACCACCTCTTCATATTGTATTACGTTTTTACTTCACAATTCATTTTAAATGAAATTTATATTCTATTCAAATATAGAGAGTTTGTAACTCTTAATATGGTATCAAGAGCTCTCTAGCTTCCGCGTTCCTCTCTCCTCGGTGATTTCTCCATTGTCTTCTCACGAATTTCCCCTTATGCGTCGTGATTCATGAACAATGGCCCTCATCGTGGTATCATAAATTTCATTTCAACACTTCTTGCGTGTGTTCAAGAAGTTCATTGAAGTTTCTTCCTCGATCATCCCTCGAGGCAGCTTCATCATCTCTGCTGCGTTTTTGTCTCTTGTTTGGTCCAGCCGTGTAGCTATGGAAGAACTAATGAAACAACAATTTTTTTCGAAAGAAGCCATGTTTCACTTTCTTTATCCCTTCTTGCATGTGTTCAAGAAGTTCATTGAAGTTTATTCCTCGATCATCCCTCGAGCCAACTTCATCATCATTGTTGTGTTTCCGTCTCTTGTTTCTTCCTAGTCAAGCTGTGTAGCTATGGAAGAACGAATGAACCAGCAAATGAAATCTTTTTCAACTCTTGTATCTAACAATCCAATTTTTTGCCAGAACTGTTGTTCATTTTTGCAAATTAAAGATCCCGTTCAACATTTGGTTGTGTTTTTTCCATCATCGGCACCACCATGGGAACGGTCTTAAGGATATGTTTGGTACATTTTAGGGTTTTCTCCTACTATTCTTAACCCTTTATCCTTTCCATAGAATTTAGGGTTTGCTATGTTTGATAAGGAATTCACCGTTTGGTTGTATTTCATATTGTTTTCTTATTGGATTTTTGGATTGATTTCTTGGATCCAAATTTTTGTCTTGGGGTTTTTGAAGACTACCCTATGTTCTTTCATCGATGCGTGGTTTCTTGCAAGTACTCAGGTTGCTGTCAACAAAGTAGCACTATTATGTGGCAGTGTGGAGTGAGATTTCATTCTCCTAAGTTTCCCAGTGTGCCTACGATGATTGCTCGATGGAGTTGATATTCACGTGGTTTGTGTATTTGAATTTAGCATGTCATCTCCAAGTTGGGAGATCTTGACATCTCTCTCTCTTCCAACTTGAGGGGGAGTATTAGAAAGTTAGTTTAGAAGTTAGTTAAAATTAGTTTTTAGTTGTAACAACTTATCATAGTTAGTTAGTTAGTTGGAATTTTGTATTTACTTTCACTAGAAGGTGCACTATATATAGTGACCACCTCTTCATATTGTATTAAGTTTTTACTTCACAATTCATTTTAAATGAAATTTATATTCTATTCAAATATAGAGAGTTTGTAACTCTTAATAATTAGAAATGAGTTAAATGAAATATATATATATAAGAAATGCGACTCATATACCTAGTGCATTAAGGTTTTGGGGTATTGTGGTGTCAAGTCTCTTGTTTGTCATGGTCATTAGCTTATTGATGTAGGACTAAACTACCCGCACTTGAATTCCTAACAATAGTAAAAAAAACAACTTGATCTCCCAATACCACTTGTTGGGTGAGTCCAACGAGCATCAAGAGCAACAACGAAACCTCACACAAATCAAATCTCCAAATTTGTCCAATCAACAACCAAGAGAAACCATGAAACCTCAACTTGCATGTTCAGTTTTTGACCATTAGAAGACAATAGGAGCTACAACAACCCTTGCATTTCACTCCAACTTGCATTCTGAAACTCACATTGCATCTTTGAAGCTTGGGAAATCGTTTAGAGTGTTTGGGAGGTTGATTTGGTACTTTGGAGTTCATAACTTTTGATTTCTCTTGATAATCTTTTGAAACAAGTGTGTCCTTTACCTACTTCTGTTAATTTCAGTTGATGCATGTAAATTTTAGGGTTTTTTTATGTAAAAACTTTAGGTTGTTAGTGGTACATAAATTGATGTATGAATGTGTTTTGTGTTGATTGGTTGCTGGAAATTTGTTTTAAGATGAGATAAACAAGTTTATAAGCCATTTGATGTGTTTGTGATTTAAGAGATGATTGAGGTGTTTGAAATAATGTTTTGATGTCTTAAATCACTTCAAACTACCCCTAAATTGGTATTTTATATCTGTTTTGGATGTTGTGATTTGAGTTGGGAAAGATTGGAGAACAATAGGACTGAAGGGCAAAACTTAAAACAGCAAAACAGGGCACCTGATGAACTGCCACGGGACGTGGCAGTCACCACGGCCACCTGTGTCAACTTTGGGTGTGGCAATTGGCAGTCACCCTATCACATGCATGCTATGCCTATTGCAATTATTTGAACCCATTTTCATTGATTGTGTTGTGTTCGGAGGTCATGGTTAAACAGTTTTGTGTCGTGTCAAAATTCTTTTCGAAAATTCTTGTGAGAAAACTAGTTAGTACGTATTTAAGTACACTTATAAATGAATTAATGAATGGCGGAATGTTCTTGGGAGGGGTGTCACGAACCTAATTAAGCTCGAGGCCCTGAGGTTTTCTCTTAACGAATTTGTTAGGTGCGGGTTCCCCATTTATACGTTATAGCATTCAGATGTGTAAGTTTATACGAGAAGGGGAGACATTCTTGGTAAAATTCTAAAAGATATTCGGAGTATATTATTGTAAGGAGTCTCGAAAGGACTCACTGAGAATATGTAATCTCACCCCTCTTTGTTGTTGTTTTTCAGATACTCAGTTGAAGTCGAAAGAAGGTAACGCCAAGTAAAGGATTCCGTTATTGGAGGACTTTCAAGTTTAGGGTTTCAACATATGTTATGTGCTAGTCTCACTTGTTGAGACCTTTTGTGATTGTCAATGTTTAAGACATGAACTAAGTTGTAATAAGTTATCTATGCACTTGTAATTTGGATTAAGGTTGTGTTGTTGACTCCGATAGGTCATTTCGAACCGAATGGTTGATTTAAGTTTGAACTAAGTTTTATATTATAAAAATCCTATCAATGTGATTCTTTATGGTTGTTTTTTGTTAATCCAAATTATGAATGCATACTCTGAAAGATCTAAAAGGTAACGTTCCGGTTTTTATTGTTGGCTAAAATCTAAGATGTTACACTTAGTGGGGCCAATTTACTTCACCCCCTATTGAAGGTACACTTAGTGGTGGCTTTTAAATTTACTAGAATATTTGTTTAATTGAAAAGCTTAAATCTTTCTCTAATCACGACTTAGATTTATGTTGTAAACATCTTGAAAATTACCTAACAAATTAATTTTTTTTTATAATCTTGATGGTGATTGGTGATATTCTATTTTGAAAAATTAAAAGTTAATAGAGATATTCTCTGTTGAATAAAAATCAAGCTATATATATATATGACTTATTGAACAAAAAAACTATCTCTAGCTATAACTGTTTTTGCCTGCTAAAAAAGGTTTTTTGGAATTGGAAAGTGTTAAAATCTTACATTTGATACACTATATCATAATATTGAATAAATGTTTTGTTTTGATTTCTATCAAAAATGCTTTTTTAAGAACTTTGATTATGAATGAATTTTATTATGATTTTGAAACAAAAAAGAAATAGAAGGAAAAAATTAACATGTAAATAATTTCGAGGGTACTATTTTATTAGTTCGTCTAGGGCCCCCAAAATCCGAGGACCAGCCATGAGTACACTTAAAGCAATTTTTTTATCCAAACCTGTTATACTAGTGGATATAACTGCAAAGACTAATCCTTTAAACTGGATCAGACCACATGGTTGGCAAAATTCTCCTTCAGTAGCCTTTGCATTGCTGCATTATCATTACTTGGATTCGAACTCGAGATCAGTAGTTAAACAGGAGAAAACCATCTCATTCATGAACTCTTGGGGTACACTAGTTTGTTTCATTTAAGTCTTTTGTTTTTTAGTATTGTAACCGAAACAAAACAAAAGTTTAGCTCCTCACCTAATTTAACACTAAATTGATTGGGGGCTCAAATCATATCAAGAAAATTACATAGTACCCGAGTCACGGATTTTTCACTTTGATTAGTTAAATGAATCTAACTTTGATCAAGAGAGATTTTCTTTGTTTTTATATCAAAAATTTCACTTAAAACAATTTCTATACTAGCACTTTGACACATGCGCTGCACGGGGTAAAAACTCTAGTTAATTTAGAATTATTGTTAGGTAAAATTTGTTTCTTAAATTGCAACCATGAGAAAATATTATTTAAATTGAAGGTGAGTATCAATTAAAAAAATGTGTAATAAAAAAGGCAATTGCAAACTTAAAAACTAAAACGGAGTGTGTACATTTTTGTCAAGAAATTATTATTTTTTCACCAAATCGATTATTGAGAAATCAAATATGAGTATTTGAACGGTTAAAAATTTTTCCGAACACTAAAGTACCCCAAAATATGCTGCTTAACATCACACTTTACGTATTTAGTGACAAAATTATATATATTTTTCACCAAATCGATTAAAATTAGATGTATGTTGTTCGCAGAAATACATTGACATTCTTTGGATTCCTTAGTAGGTAAAAATGACAGCAATAATATTTTGTACTCATCCGTTCTTTGGACCAATTTAGACAAGCAGTGGAAAAAACAAAACAAGAGTTTTGTTATTTTCCTATCAAATAATTTTTTTTTTTTGACAAATCCTATCAAATAATTATATAAAAAACACTAACAAGACTTCTTCAACCGGTCCTTTCAACTGAAATTTGCAAATCTTACACAACCTATATTGTTCCCTTGATACTAGGAAAGTAAGGTAGGGATTGGATGGTGTGATAAAATGGGAAAAAAAAAACGTTCCAAATTACTTGAAATAGTAC
This sequence comes from Astragalus membranaceus, assembly GCA_039519185.1. NCBI lineage: Eukaryota > Viridiplantae > Streptophyta > Magnoliopsida > Fabales > Fabaceae > Astragalus > Astragalus membranaceus. The sequence continues at coordinate 126,936,715 of CM076849.1, forward strand.
TCGTAACTAATACTTTTACTAATTTTTCATTCAATGTAAACTGTCATGCTATATCCTAGAAACACACGTTCTATCTTGTTGAAAAACTTAGTCTTGATAGTTTTCTTTGGCGAAAAAGATCTCTCAGTTGTGGTTGTAGAAACTGGAAGAGCCATGTTAAGACAGATCCATCTATCAATCAAGAAGTAAATTTCCTTCTTGTTTTTTTTGACAAATAATTTTCATTCTTGTTTGTTGCAACCAAACACGAGCATAATTCATGTATAGCTAATAAATTCTTCAAACTTGATTCTTGACGGGCATCGACAGAGAATTGGCGAAGTTGAAATTGCAAACTAATCTTTTCTTGCTCAAAGTTGATGATTTCATGGTATGATTTCAATGGTGTTGGGTTGAAGAAGATGAAGATATGAAAAAGCTGAAGATATGAGATCTATTTTCAGATCAGATTTTATTTTATTTTCTTAATAAAATTAAATAGGAATTATGTAATATATATATTTATTTACTACAAAAAATAGGGTATTAGCGACGAATTTTTCCGTCGCTAACTGTTGTTTTTCCCTCGCAAAATAGCAATTAGCGACGAATTTAGGGATGGACTGGTTCCCTTGCTAAAAACTTGATGCTAATGAATTTAGTGACGGAATTTTAACCCGTCGCTAATTAGCGACGGAAATCCCTCACTAAATCCGTCGTTAACCTTTTTTTAAAAAAAAATGCTTCCCATACCACACCACCACCACCTAGTTCCCCTAATCCTCACTCTTCTCTCTTTCTCACGAGGGACAGTTTGAGAGAAATAGAGAAGAGTGAGGATTAGAGGAGCTAGGTGGTGGTCGTGGTGTGGTGTTGAAGAGGTTTGGATAGAGAGAGGGAGAGATAATGGGTTGCGAGAAAAAATGAAGTGAAATTTAAATGGGAGTGATGGTGTTGGAGTGGTGGTGGTGTGGTGTTGAAGAGGTTTAGATAGAGCGAGAGAGAGAGAGAGAGAGAGAGAGAGAGAGAGAGAGAGAGAGATAAGGGGTTGGGGAAATAAGGGGAGAAAAAATGGTGTGGTGGTGGTGGTGGTGGTGTGGTGTTGAAGGGGGACAGTTAGAGAGAGATATGGTTCGTGAGAGAGATGATTCGTGAGAGAGAAAAAAAGGAGAAGGTGATGGTGGTGGTGGTGGTGAAAAGGGAGAGATTTTCGTGAGGTAAGAGGAAATGAAAACGGAGAAGAAGAAGAAATGAAAGAGGAAGAGGAAGAAATGAAAGAGGAAAGAAAGAATTCGGGTTTATAAAAAAAAATTAACATTTAGCGACGGATTTAGTGAGGGAAATCCGTCGCTAAAAGTGGCCCAGTCTTCAATAATCTACAACAGTCAGAGTGACACATTTCCCCATGATTAGCGAGGGATATCCGCCGCTAATCTGATTTAGTGAGGGAAATCCGTCGCTAGTCGGATTTAGTGAGAGAATTCCGTCCCTAGTCGGATTTAGTGAGGGAAATCCGCCGCTAATCGGATTTAGTGAGGGAAATCCGTCGCTAAAAGAGGCCCAGTCTTCAATAATCTGCAATGGTCAGAGTGACACATTTCCCCATGATTAGCGAGGGACATCCATCGCTAATTCAAAACGAAAATTTCAAATTTCCCGCCTTGTCAAATCCGACGCTAAAGGTGCCAAAATCCGTCGCTAATGACCTCGTAAACAACCAAAGTCTTTTCCGTCGCTAAAGCTGCCAAAATCTGTCGCTAATGTTGTTTTTAGCGACGAACCATGAATCTGTCACTAATAGGTGTTTTCTTTGTAGTGATTGTTGGCTTAATATTCTCAAGTTATCATGTGGCTTAGTGGTATTTGGGAACTTTGAGGTCATGAGTTATATCCCCATGTCCACTTAAATGGTTATTTTATTTAGTAACAATGTACCCAACATTGTCATGCAAGCGCTACGTGGCAGTCATCTATTGGTTGCTGATGTGGCATGCCAGTGTCACATGACACAAAAGATAAAATAAGATGTTGACACATGGCAGCAGTGATGTTATTGTTGATGACATGCTGGCGTCATCTCAGTTTGCCACATCACCTTTTTTAACAGAAAGTTAACAGAGGGACCAAACCTCTGCGTTTTGTTTTCGTAGGGGTTTTTTTAAATTTTTTTTTTTGCAGAGACTAAATCAAATAATGGTGATATTTACAGGGACCAAGCATATATTTAAGCCTAAGAAAAATAACCCATATATATATATATATCAATCTTCTTTCTTCGTCTTAAACATAGTAAGAAAAGATACTGTTCTGGACTGGACCAAGAGGTCCATTAGCAAAACCAGGGGGTGCGTTTAGCAATTGGATATGGATCAGTCCAACCGATTCGGCCCATATCCACAACATACAAGCCCAATACGCTTGGAGGGTTCAGATCGCCTCCACTGATCCGACGATCCACAACGAGCATTGATTTCCAATAAATACCGGCTCGCATAGCCATTTATACGGTACACACTCTTCCCTTACAAATCCACTAGCTTATTCTCATACTGACTTGAGCGTCGGAGTGGCTTTGCAGGTACTCCCCCCCCGGGCGCTCACTGACCTCCTGCTAGGGCAGCAAGAGACCTACCAACAGCAGCCGACCAAAATACTGCTAGGTACAGAACATTGGCGACCATAGTGGGAGATATCTATCTTTCACGATCATCACTACTCGAACTTTTCTCTTGCTGCTCCATGGCTCCCAGAGTCAGACCCGGGTTCAAAGCATTGCCGTACCTGCGCCCCGACCAGAAGATACCCCTGTGGGCAACGTCGCCAGCCTGTCTAATGAGGGCAACGTCGCCAGCCTGCCTAACGAGGGCACCAGCCAGCCTGCCCAACCCTCGAATGCAAGCCAACCTTTGGATTTCCCGGCCGATCACCCCATCTGGCAGGAGGGTGCCCAAGAGGGCGCCTGGCAAGGTGGCACCTGGCAGGAGGGCGCCTGGCAAGAAGGCCAGATCCCAAGGGCCCTGTGGCCGGCGGCCATGATGATCCAGGGAAGCAACCCCCTTGACGATTGGGGGTCGAACAAATCAATGAAAAAGAAGTGGAAGGAAATCTTGAGCGTTGCATCAACCTCAACCCCAAGGAAGGGACCAATCAGACCGCCCTTATCCTTTGACGACAAGGATTTGCCTGATGGAAAACCAAATAAACACGTTCCACTACTCATTACTGCCATTATGGCCAGTATTGAAGTAAGAAGAATCCTGGTCGACCAGGGAAGCTCAGTAGACATCATTTTTGAAGACCTGCTGCATGTTTTAAACATCTCCCCCACCGACCTGACTCCATATCGAGGAGAAGATTTGATCGGGTTCAACGGATCAAGAACTAGGCCTCTGATGGTCACCTATGGAGACCCCGATGGTGAACCACCTTTGTTCAGAACTGTCAAAACAGCTTTCCTAATCCTCCCATGCAAATCTGTCTACCAGTGCATTATCGGGAGGCCGACATTGGGCAAGCTGGAGGCAGTAACCTCAACAGTTCACCTGAAGATGAAATTCCACAATTTAGAGAATAAGATTGTGACCCTCCAGGCAGACTTGGACGCAGCACGTAGATGTTACTACATGAGCCTTAAGGATGAAAAAGAGGCTACGGAAGTAAGAGACTCAGACGGGGAATCCAGGAGAGAAGCTGAAATAAACTTGGCAGACTTAGATGCCAGATATGATCCGGACAGTGAGGAAGAGGAGGAAGATTCCACCCTCACTAAGGAACTCAAAAAGCGCATGAAGAGGCCCGAGCCAGATGGCGCCTTAATCTCCATCCAGTTAGGAGAAAACCCCACTAAGACTATCAAGATAGGCTCCGACCTCCCCGAGGAGGTCAAAGAGAAACTTACCATCTGCCTAAGGGAGAATGGGAACCTGTTTTCCTGGTCTGCAGCTGACATGCCAGGGATACCACCCGAGGTAGCCTGTCACCACCTGGCAGTTAATCCCGACACTAAGTGGGTCGCCCAGAAAAGAAGAGTCGGAAAGGGAGACAAAGCCGAAGCCGCTGTGAGGGCTGTGAAGGACCTCGTGGAGGCAAATTTCTTAAAAGAAATTAAGTACACCACCTGGCTGTCAAATGTAGTCTTTGTCAAGAAATCTAATGGAAAATGGAGAATGTGTGTCGACTATACTGAGATCAACAAGGCATGTCCCAAAGACGCCTTCCCCGTCCCTAGCGTGGACAAATTAGTCGATAGCGCCTCAGGATTTCGTTTGTTATCTTTCATGGACGCATACTCAGGATACAACCAAATCCCGATGTTCCCTCCTGATCAAGAGAAAACGGCATTCATGACAGAACAGGGGAATTATTGTTATCGCGTAATGCCATTTGGACTCAAGAATGCCGGGGCGACCTACCAAAGAATGATGAATAAAATCTTCAAAAGTCAAATCGGCCGAACAATCGAAGTATACCTAGACGACATGATAGTGAAAAGAAAAAGCGACCCAGATCACCTCAAGGACCTGACAGAAGTGTTTTCTGAAATCCGGAAGAACAATATGAGATTGAACCCAGAGAAGTGCACTTTTGGAGTCCGTGCAGGGAAGTTCCTCGGTTTCTATCTCACTGAGAGAGGCATCGAGGCCAACCCAGATAAATGCAGGGCCGTGACCGAGATGGCGTCGCCTACCGCAAAGAAAGAAATTCAGAAGCTCACCGGGATGATAGCTGTGCTGTCCCGATTCATTTCAAAAGCAGCCCAAAAGTCCCTACTTTTGTTCAAGCTTCTTAATTAAGAAGGAGACGGGTTTTGATTGGACCGCTGAGAAAGAGCAGGCGCTGACCCTTTTGAAAGAGACCCTCTCCGAGCCATCCATTTTGACACGTCCCGAGGAAGGAGAAACATTATACTTATACCTCTCTGTGGCCGATGAAGCACTAAGCGCAGTACTCGTCAAGGAAACCAGCACTGGCCAGAGGCCGGTATACTATGTCAGTAAGGCGTTACAGGGACCCAAGTTAAGATACCAAAAGGTGGAAAATGTCGCTTTGGCGGTCGTGATCGCAGCCAGGCGCCTTAGACCATATTTTGTGGCACATCAAGTGGTGGTTCGGACCAATCAGCCGATCAAACAAATCCTCCACCGTCCCGACCTGGCGGGGAGAATGATCAAGTGGGCGCCCGAGCTCTCGGAGTTCGGGATCAAGTACGAAACTAGACCGGCCATGAAGGCTCAAATTTTGGCGGACTTCGTGGCTGAAATGACAACGATACCGCACGAAGACAAAGCAGAAACGGCATGGACCCTCCACGTGGATGGGTCCTCAAACAACAAAGGGAGTGGAGCCGGACTGATACTTGAAAACTCGGAAGGACTAATGGTTGAGGTGTCCCTGACCTTCTCGTTCTCCACATCCAACAATCAAGCAGAGTACGAGGCTTACATAGCCGGCCTACAGTTGGCCAAAGACTTCGGCGCCACACAACTCGAGCTCCGCACAGAATCACTGTTGGTCGTCTCGCAGATCAACGCAGCATTTGGAGCTTATGACCCGGTGCTGCAGAAATATCTTGCCAAGGTACGTGCACTCCTTGGATGGTTCAATAAGGCGGAGGTAAAACATGTACCCAGGGGAGAGAACACCAGGGCTGATATACTCTCCAAGTTGGCCAGCACCAAAACACCAGGGAACCTTCGGAGCGTCATTCAAGAAACTCTGTCTAGTCCCAGCATCCTCCTAAGCAATGGATCGCCTACCTCTGTTCTCACCGTCGAGGCGAGCCAGAATTGGATAACCCCAATCCATCAGTATATTCTCGAGGGGCAAGAGCCCGCTGACGCCAAAGAAGCAGCTTCCGTGAGGAGGCGCGCAACATCATACTCGGTCATCGAAGGACGACTTTTCCGTAGAGGCTTCTCTATTCTTCTATTAAAATGTGTAGAAGGACCAGAAGCAGATTACGTGCTCATAGAAATCCACGAGGGGATCTGTGGACAACACCTGGGAGGACGAGCCCTCGCGGCAAAAGCACTCAGGGCAGGTTATTACTGGCCAACCATGAATGAAGATTCGCAGAATCATGTAAAGAAATGTGAAAAGTGCCAGAGGTACGCTGACGTGCTTGTCGCCCCCTCCTCTGAATTGACATACCTATGCTCTCCCTGGCCTTTTGCTTGGTGGGGAATCGACCTTTTAGGTCCCTTTCCGCCCGGCCCAGGGCAGGTAAAGTACTTAATCGTCGCGGTCGATTACTTTACCAAATGGATCGAAGCCGAGCCCTTGACCACGATCACGGCGAAAAATTGTATGAAATTCTTCAAGAAAAGTATCATGACCAGATTCGGCATACCGGAGGTGGTCATCACCGACAACGGCACGCAATTTGCGGACAAAGGTTTCAGACAACTGATGGCCGATCTGGGCATCAAACGCCGTTTCACGTCAGTGCAACACCCCCAGACCAACGGACAAGCCAAAGCAGCCAACAGAGTAATTTTAAGAAGTTTAAAGAGGAGGCTTGACGAAGCAAAAAGGCTGCTAGCTGGAAGAGCTACCTTATGTCCTATGGGCCTACAGAACCACCCCTCACTCGTCAACAGGCGAATCGCCCTTCCGGATGGCATACGGAACAGAAGCAGTCATACCCGTCGAGATCGGAGAGCTAAACTGAAGAACCAAGAATCCAAGCCCCCCGGAGACCAGTGACCAAAGACTCCGAGAGGAGCTGGACTTCGTCGAGGAAGTCAGAAACCAAGCAGCTTAAAAGGACTTGGTGATCAAACAAAAGATGGCCGCAAGATTTAATGCCAAGGTGGTTCCCAGAACCTTAGAAGTGGGCGACCTAGTCCTACGAAGGGCAGACATAGGTTTGAAAAACAGGTCCCAAGGGAAGTTAACTCCAAACTGGGAGGGTCCATACAGAATAGTTTCAAAAACCGGAAACGGAGCCTTCAAGTTGGAAACCCTGAACAAGGAACCAATACCGAGAACTTGGAGCACGGAAAAGCTAAGGAAGTTTGTTGTATGAACAAGACAAAAATGTTAAACCGATGTAATAACTTGGGGTGTTAATGCGCATGAATAAACGAAATTGTACTCTTGTAATTCAAAATATCATGTTGCAATTACAGTTTTTACTCTAGCTCGCTAGCATCAACACTTGTTCCAACGAAAATTCCTTAAGATCAAGAAAGAAAAAGGGTCCAACTCCATAGTCAGGAGTGGAGCAAGACAAGTTTGGGACCCAACATCCCATGCAGGGAGGGACCGCCTGGATCGCGGGGGCAGCCTCAACATTAGCTCAAAGCCAAGTTCATCTCTCCAAGTAGGGGAGTCAAGGGTGTCATGGCACCCTCGTCTTCCTAAAGCCAAGCAACCGAGGTCACGGCACCCACCCAGCGGGGATCCAAGGCATGGCACCATAGAGGATGCCTAGAACTTGGCGCCTTCCTCATGGATTGGCACACAAAGAAAACAAGGCTTGGCACCATAGAAGGCCCCGGGCACCATAGAAGGCACCGTAGAAGGCACCCAGCACCATAGAGGGCACCATAGAAGGCACCATAGATAGCACCGTAGAAGGCGCCCAGCACCCAGGCACCTATGAGGGCACCATCAACAAGCAAGGCACCTAGGAGGGCGCTATCAACAAAAGATGAAAAACCATGGCCACTGGCCCCACAACCTCTGATAGGCGAGTTATATTCAGACCGAGTTCTGATAAACTCCCCCAGAGTAAACTTTGCCACGAGGCACGAAGCGACTTTAAACGTGTCGCAACCTCTGATGGGCAAGTTAAATTCAGATCGATTCTGATAAACTGCCCCCAGATTCCCACGAGGTGCGAAGTCACTTTAAACGTGTCGCAACCTCTGATGGGTGAGTTAAATTCAGATCGATTCTGATAAACTGCCCCCAGAGTGTAACACCCCCTTTCTACCCTTTTATTTTAATTAAGAAAATCAGAGTTCAAAAATCATTTTCGATTCCACCACGAGGGTGTCACACATACGTCAAAATAAAACCTCAAGTCTCAAATAAAATAGTACGTCGTCAAAGGTGCAATACATAGCACTCCACAATAGGGAGACCTCAAAACATCGAAACTACGTCATAAAATCCAACATCAACCCAGCGGAAAAGTTAATCAACACATCAACATTATGAAAAAAAAGAAAAATCTAAGCACATCAGCCAAGCATCAAATACATCCCCCCAGGTGCTACGTATCAGAGCATGACGACTCGACTCAAGAAGTGAAGCTAAGGCCTTCACTGGGAATCACCTGCACGTTACCAACACGGGGGTAACATTCAAACAGGAAAGGGTGAGCATCACTTGGCCCTTTTAGACCTTAACATCACTTAGCCTCTCGGGCCTTAAACGTCACTGAGTTTCATCGTCAATTACACATAAAATATCATCAACTCAAACAATAGCCACTGAGGGCAAAACGTCAATTACTAGCCACCAAGGCATCATCGTCATTACACGTCATTATAATTAATATTAGCCACCAAGGGCAAAACAGTCATTTACACTCCATTATAAATAATATTGGCCACTAAGGGCAAAACAGTCATTTAACTCAAAAACATCACTAGAGACACCGGGGCAGCCACATGGCGCCTATTCAGCAACACCCACAAGGCACTAAATACGTTACAAGTTTCTAGAAAAACATTACAGCACAGGTCATCTCCCAACGACACAGGGCCACGGGCACTTAGGCCACAACCAACCATTTTCAGAAAAATTGGGTCACTGCATTTAAAATTGGACAATCACACAGACACTAAAATAAGGTTTTCAACGCACTTAGAATCGTCAAAAACGGAGTCCCGAGTCAAAAGTTACGTTAAAAACAAGTTTGGGAAAAATTAGGCAACACTGCTGAAAACTGGCGCAGAGGCAACATCCTGCGCAACACAGTGCCACAAAACTGGCGCAGAGGCAACATCCTGCGCAACACACCCAGACACAAAAACTGGCGCAGAGGCAACATTCTGCGCAACACAGCACACAAAAACTGGCGCAGAGGCAACATCCTGCGCAACACAGTGCCACAAAACTGGCGCAGAGGCAACATCCTGCGCAACACACCCAGACACAAAAACTGGCGCAGAGGCAACATTCTGCGCAACACAGCACACAAAAACTGGCGCAGAGGCAACATCCTGCGCAACACAGCCAGTTTTCCAGCAACATCAAAAACACCTAAAAACCAACTTTTGCCAATTTCAAAACATCAAAATATACTTTTTGACACACCCAAAATTCCAACCACCAAAATCAAACTTTATTCACATCATCAAAATCATTTTACTCATTATCAACATCAACACTATGGCACCCTAGCCGCCTATGCACACACATATGCGAACCTTCAAGCATCCAACACACCCAATTGCAATTTAATGAACACACAAGTGCCATCATCATCAAAACAAACACATAGATCACGTCATATCTATGTTCAAATAGTAAATCAATTCGCATATATGCATATACATATGTATGTATAAATTCATCATCAAGGACAAATCAAGAGTATCAAGAAACATCAAGAAACATCAAGAAACATCAAGGAACATCAAGAAACATGGCATGCATCAAGGATCTAGTCTAAAACCCTAGATCTAGGACCTATCGTGAGATCTATTAGATGGAAGGATAGAGCTCCCCTAACCTCGTATTCGAAGAGTAGGAGCCTCCGAGACGATCACGAACGGGACTATGGCAACGGAATCACGATCCTTTCCTCTCTTGGTGGCGCGACCTCTCTTCTCTTCTTCTCCTCTCCAACGGCGCGCCTCTCTTCTCTCTTCCTCTCTATTCTCAATTTCGCAAATGATCACAACAAACCCTAACCCCCTAGGCGCTTGTTCACTTCGCATATGACTAGATTCGTGGGCTTGGGCTTCTCACTTAAGCCCAAGTCCATCTACTTTGGTGCCTCCATCTCCTAATACCACCTACACATATTAATATAATTTCTAATAATTAATTATATTCAATTAATTAATTTAAATTCCTAAGTACTTAATCAAATAAATTACTTAAATATTTTAGGGTGTTACAACTCTCCCCCACTTAGAATATTTCGTCCTCGAAATTCACCTGTCAACGCCAACACTCTCCCTCTAAGGCCACCTAGACAACTAGTGCTATCAATCATGCTGATTACTATTGCTTTGATTACCGGCGGTAAGTGCTTGGGCGGCCGTCCCTCCTACTTGTTCAACCAGGTAACTTCAAGCAGTAATAATCAGACTCACTCTCTACTCCGCTGCGCTACTCTGATAAACTAGCTCGCATTCTACCCCACTCATCTACCCTTAAGGATAACAAAATACTTCAATCATCACAGCATCACAACGAAACTCACCGGGCGCACAACAGTCGTACCACAAGCCTCATAATTTAGCAACATGACAACAACATCAACGAACAACTTTGCCACTCAGGCGACATCAACAACTAAAATTGCCACTCAGGCGACATCCACGACTAAAATTGCCACTCAGGCGACATCCACAACTAAAATTGCCACTCAGGCGACATCAACAACTACAATTGCCACTCAGGCGACATCAGCAACTAAAATTGCCACTCAGGCGACATCCACAACTAAAATTGCCACTCAGGCGACATCAACAACTACAATTGCCACTCAGGCGACATCAGCAACTAAAATTGCCACTCAGGCGACATCCACAACTAAAATTGCCACTCAGGCGACATCAACAACTACAAACCAACAGCAAGGCAACATCATCAATAACAATATAGCTTGGGCCATTCGGCGGTACCCAAGGCAACACCAAAACATCAACATTATTAACGAGGCAACCACACGCAACAACAAAGCAACAATGCGGAGATAACCCCGGGACCAACAATCCTATAATCAATAGCACATCAACAACTCCAGGCACCAAAGCGCCGACACTGCAACAACGACTTGGGGCACTAAGTCACCGACGACACAACAACAATTTAATTCGACCGACACGCCTAAAAATCAATGACACCAGAAACAATCAATTTTGGCTTGAAATTAGATTATTCAGTTAGGCCTCTGAATAAGCTTTCCAAAACATTTTAGTTTACTCAAATCGGACTCCTGGGTCAAAAGATATTGCAAAAACATTTTTTCCGTTACAATGACAGCATAAACTAAGCAACGCAGGAAATTCCAGCACTCACACATAAACTTCAACAATTTATTTACCCTATCAAACGACATCGGAATTTTTCAAACAACCCCTCTACGGAATACTTACGAAGTATAGTTTCTGGCTATATTTTTAGAATTTCAAAATGATGAGTCGAATAGCATAGTTTTCGCAAACAAGGCAGTTGGTCCAGAAAATGGGGCAGCGACTGTGTCCAAAGTTGTGACTCTTCTACAATGCCCAAAACAAACCCAAATAACACAAAACTTCAGCCAAAACAGTAAATCATTTTGTTTAGTTTTCAAAGAAATTGGATTCATTCGAAAAGGAGTTCATTTGGAAACACCACAATAAAAACATTGACCCTATGCCCAGACGGTCCCTAGAATTTTACCCTAACTTGCGAAGCCCATAACTGGAGCTATACTACTCCAAATGCGACCAAACCAAAACCAAAATGACCAGCGTTCAGTCTAGTTCCTAAATTTGTGCTACATAATTTATCAATTCAGTAAAACAGTCCTAGTTTAGCCGAAAGTCAAACCTACTCAAAGTGTCTACACAGGGAGCCTAGCAACAAATTAAACATCAAAACAGTCACCAATTCAGCCATCAAGCATAGTTTAGATTTTCCAATAATCATATACATTCAAACATCATTTCCTTCAAAATTAAACCTTGCTACTTGTAAAACCAACTAGTACAATTCTCTAACTACCAAAAATACAGTTTAGCACCTTCTCAGAAAATAACCAAATTCAACCTCATAGAGCTGCCAAGGTCCCATACATACTAATACATACTAATACACTTTTGCTCCCAAAGAAACCCAATAATAGTTTTCAAAATCGTGATCAAATCATTTTTGACAAGATTTTCAAAACCCACACCACCACAAGTCGCTACTCCTTTTTAAAATAAAAACCAATTAGAGAAAAAGGTCATTTTTCCAATTCCACAAAACTTCAACACCTACACTTCCTTCATTTAAAATCCTAAGTCCAAAATAATTCATTTCTTTCAATTTCTACAACAACACCTACGTTCCTTCGTTAAAGTAGATTTTATCACCAATATTAGTTTCCAACCGTAAAATCGTCCATTTGACTTTTCAAAAACAATTTCAGAAGCCCTTTTTCCTTTCAGATCACAAAATTACATAGCACATGACATTAGTGTCGCTAAAATAAAACGGTTTTCAAAAACATCAATAATTAAACAGCAACACTAATCCTTAGAAAACAGTACATTATTTCCAGCTAACAGCAACAGTAGTGTAACGGTACAATGACCCAACTACGTAACAATAAACAAACAGCAATGGCAATAACACAGTATTTACTTTGCAGCACAACTATAACTTAATTTACAGCAGCAGCAATCACCAAAAGCACATAAGCACAACAACAGGGTCAAAATAAAAGTCACAACCAAACGACACAGGGTTCACACGGAGTACAACATAGCAAACAACACATAATACCAGTAGGGGCGTCTCCCCCACTAGTTTACTTACCATTAGCAACTCTTGGCTTACCTGCAATACAAATATTGGTCAGCACTTAAAAGACAACAGTTGGTCGTACACCGACACAACGACTCGACGACTTGGCCGGACGGACCAACCATTGCTCTGATACCACTAATGTAACACCCCCTTTCTACCCTTTTATTTTAATTAAGAAAATCAGAGTTCAAAAATCATTTTCGATTTCACCACGAGGGTGTCACACATACCTCAAAATAAAACCCCAAGTCTCAAATAAAATAGTACGTCGTCAAAGGTGCAATACATAGCACTCCACAATAGGGAGACCTCAAAACATCGAAACAACGTCATAAAATCCAACATCAACGCAGCGGAAAAGTTAATCAACACATCAACATTATTAAAAAAAAGAAAAATCTAAGCACATCAGCCAAGCATCAAATACATCCCCCCAGGTGCTACGTATCAGAGCATGACGACTCGACTCAAGAAGTGAAGCTAAGGCCTTCACTGGGAATCACCTGCACGTTACCAACACGGGGGTAACATTCAAACAGGAAAGGGTGAGCATCATTTCAATCCATATAATAGAAAATATGATAAGTACATAAGTCAAGTCACAGCTCCAAATTATTCACATCACAATCATCATTCACATCACTTACAATAACTCATCTCATGTCATGTAGGCATATGAAATGCAACCCACTCGCGGGCATATGCATGAGGTACCTTTTCACAAACGTCGCTTAGCCCTTAAGGCCTCATCGTCACTTAGCCACATGGGCCTCAAAACGTCACTGGGTTTATGCATATGGGGCATGAGACACTATGACATGCACCACTCACAAACACACAAATACACAAATACCCAAAATCAGAGTCAACTATGTGACCCGTCACTTACCAGTTTGCTCACAAGAAGCACTGCACCTGCCAATTCACAATTTACACACAACGTCACTTGGCCCTTTTAGACCTTAACATCACTTAGCCTCTCGGGCCTTAAACGTCACTGAGTTTCATCGTCAATTACACATAAAATATCATCAACTCAAACAATAGCCACTGAGGGCAAAACGTCAATTACTAGCCACCAAGGCATCATCGTCATTACACGTCATTATAATTAATATTAGCCACCAAGGGCAAAACAGTCATTTAAACTCCATTATAAATAATATTGGCCACTAAGGGCAAAACAGTCAATTAACTCAAAAACATCACTAGAGACACCGGGGCAGCCACATGGCGCCCATTCAGCAACACCCACAAGGCACTAAATAAGTTACAAGTTTCTAGAAAAACATTACAGCACAGGTCATCTCCCAACGACACAGGGCCACGGGCACTTAGGCCACAACCAACCATTTTCAGAAAAATTGGGTCACTGCATTTAAAATCGGACAATCACACAGACACTGAAATAAGGTTTTCAACGCACTTGGAATCGTCAAAAACGGAGTCCCGAGTCAAAAGTTACGTTAAAAACAAGTTTGGGAAAAATTAGGCAACACTGCTGAAAACTGGCGCAGATGCAACATCCTGCGCAACACAGTGCCACAAAACTGGCGCAGAGGCAACATCCTGCGCAACACACCCAAACACAAAAACTGGCGCAGAGACAACATTCTGCGCAACACAGCACACAAAAACTGGCGCAGAGGCAACATCCTGCGCAACACAGTGCCACAAAACTGGCGCAGAGGCAACATCCTGCGCAACACACCCAGACACAAAAACTGGCGCAGAGGCAACATTCTGCGCAACACAGCACACAAAAACTGGCGCAGAGGCAACATCCTGCGCAACACAGCCAGTTTTCCAGCAACATCAAAAACACCTAAAAACCAACTTTTGCCAATTTCAAAACATCAAAATATACTTTTTGACACACCCAAAATTCCAACCACCAAAATCAAACTTTATTCACATCATCAAAATCATTTTACTCATTATCAACATCAACACTATGGCACCCTAGGCGCCTATGCACACACATATGCGAACCTTCAAGCATCCAACACACCCAATTGCAATTTAATGAACACACAAGTGCCATCATCATCAAAACAAACGCATAGATCACGTCATATCTATGTTCAAATAGTAAATCAATTCGCATATATGCATATACATATGTATGTATAAATTCATCATCAAGGACAAATCAAGAGCATCAAGAAACATCAAGAAACATCAAGAAACATCAAGGAACATCAAGAAACATGGCATGCATCAAGGATCTAGTCTAAAACCCTAGATCTAGGACCTATCGTGAGATCTATTAGATGGAAGGATAGAGCTCCCCTAACCTCGTATTCGAAGAGTAGGAGCCTCCGAGACGATCACGAACGGGACTATGGCAACGGAATCACGATCCTTTCCTCTCTTGATGGCGCGACCTCTCTTCTCTTCTTCTCCTCTCCAACGGCGCGCCTCTCTTCTCTCTTCCTCTCTATTCTCAATTTCGCAAATGATCACAACAAACCCTAACCCCCTAGGCGCTTGTTCACTTCGCATATGACTAGATTCGTGGGCTTGGGCTTCTAACTTAAGCCCAAGTCCATCTACTTTGGTGCCTCCATCTCCTAATACCACCTACACATATTAATATAATTTCTAATAATTAATTATATTCAATTAATTAATTTAAATTCCTAAGTACTTAATCAAATAAATTAATTAAATATTTTAGGGTGTTACACAGAGTCCCACGAGGTGCGAAGTGACTTTAAACGTGTCACAATCTCTGAGGGGCGAGTTAAATTCAGATCGATTCTGATAAACTGCCCCTAGAGTCCCACGAGGTGCGAAGCGACTTTCAACATGTCGCAACCTCGGACGGGTGAGTTAAATTCATATCGATTCTGATAAACGGGCCCCAGAGTTAACTTTGCCACGAGGCACGAAGCGACTTTAAGAGTGTAACAACCTCTGATGGGCGAGTTAAATTCAGACCGGGTTTTGATAAACTGCCCCCAGAGTTAACATTGCCACGGGGCGATATGAGATCATACACTCAGATGCGCAAGGCGATAACTGGCGCCCAAGGCCATCTTACGCGTGCCAGTTATAAGTATAAGAAACAAGCCTGACAAAGAGTAAGCATGGATGCTTCAAAATGAAATGTAAAAAATCAGGGGGTAATGACATCGAAGTCAACCCGTTGGGGCGGTATGTGACAATCTTCCCGTCTAGAACCTCATGATCAAATTGAAAGATCGTGGAAATGTCAAACAGATAATGGTAAGGATAGAAGAAGCAATGCCCCTCGGCAACAAGCAAGCCCTGAAATTTCATCAAGAAGAAAAACAGGCTAAGGGACGGGATGAGCAACAAAAAAGCAAAGTGCCGAGCACACGACCACACAAGCCGACGCCCATGAGGGCGCCTGGCAAGGAAGCAACCAGCGCCCATGAGGGCGCCTGGCAGGGCGCCAAGCACCAAGGCAGCGCCCATGAGGGAGCCTGGCAAGAAGGGCGCCTGGCAGAGGGGCCAAGCACCAAGGCAGCACCCATGAGGGAGCCTGGCAGAGGGGCGCCTGGCAGAGGGGCACCTGGCAAGGAGGGCTCCTGCGAGGGCGCCAAGCACCAAGGCAGCGCCCAAAAGGGCGCCTGGCAAGAAGGGCGCCTGGCAGAGGGGCGCCTGGCAGAGGGGCGCCTGGCAGGAGGGAGCCTGCAGGAGGTGGTCTGGAAGCAAGTCCTTCGCAAGGGGGCAGACAACACTCGCAAAAATAAAGGATGCATGAGCATGTAAGTGCATGAGCATGTAAGTGTACGAGCACGTAAGAAAATTAAAGGATGCATGAGCATGTGAGTACATGAGTACGTAAGAAAATTAAAGGATGCATGAGCATGTGAGTGCATGAGCACGTAAGAAAATAAAAGAGTGCAAGAGCACGTAAGAAAATTAAAGGATGCATGAGCATGTGAGTGCATGAGCATGCAAGGAAATAAAATAGTGCACGAGCACGTGAACAAAAAACAGAGTGCCAAGCACACGTCCACACAAGCCGGCACCCAAGAGGGCACCTGGCAAGGAAGCAACCAGCGCCCATGAGGGCGCCTGACAGGGCGCCAAGCACCAAGCCAGCACCCAAGAGGGCACCTCGCAAGGAAGCAACCAGCACCCATGAGGGTGCCTGGCAGGGGGCCAAGCACCAAGGCAGCACCCATGAGGGCGCCTGGCAAGGCGCCAATGCTGGAGCAGGCAGCGCACATGAGGTCGCCTGGCAGGGCGCCAATGAGGAGCAGCAGCGCCCATGAGGGTGCCTGGAAGGGCGCCAAGCACCAAGGCAGCGCCCATGAGAGCGCCTGGCAGGGCGCCAATGAAGAGCAACAGCGCCCATGAGGGCGCCTGGCAGAGCGCCAAGCACCAAGGCAGCGCCCATGAGGGCGCCTGGCAGGGCGCCAATGAAGAGCAGCGACGCCCGTGAGGGCGCCTGGTGATAGGCCGCAAGTGCACGGTCTTGTCGCGTAATAAAAAGAGTTATCGATCCACACAGGGAGAGCCTAGGTGATTACCAATTTAATTTTCCAAAGTTGATTAACTGAAGAGAAAGTGTTTTTAGAATGAAGGAATATTTTAGTAAAGTCTACTCACTCATGATCATTGTAGACAAAAGAGGAGAAAAGAAAAAAAATGACTTGGAAAATAAAGGGCAAGAAAGTAAATGACTTGGAAAATAAAGGGCAAGAAAATAAATGACTTGGAAACTAAATGGCAAGAAAATAAATGACTTGGAAAATAAAGGGCAAGAAAATAAATGACTTGGAAAATAAAGGGGCAAGAAAGTAAATGACTTGGAAAATAAATGGCAAGAAAATAAATGACTTGGAAAATAAAGGGCAAGAAAATAAATGACTTGGAAAATAAAGGGGCAAGAAAGTAAATGACTTGAAAATAAAGGGGCAAGAAAGTAAATGACTTGGAAAATGAAGGGGGCAAGAAAGTAAATGTGCAAGAAAAATAAAAGATTTAGAAAATAAATTGCAAGAATTTAAATAGCAAGAAAGTAAAAGCACATGAAGAACATGAAGAACAATCTTTAGAGAATTTTTGAGATGAACTTTGTCACAAAATTCAAGGCTTGAGAAATGATTCACTCACAAAACCAAGTCTAATTACAAGTGAGGATCAAGGTCCTATTTATAGGAAAATATGAGGGAAAATATCTACCAACAAGTGGACAAGGCAAAGCCATCAACATGTGGGCATAGCACTTGAGTGGAGGGGCAAAATAGTCAAAAAAAAGTAAAAAATCAAGTTGGCATGGTTAGCCACCAACAAGTGGCCGCAGCCACTTTTTGACTGCTTTTTGGCGCCCATGGCGCCCTGTCCTGCGCCAGTTCTGCGCCAGTTTTGGTCCTTGGTGTAACATCCTCAACATCATTAGGCGAATTATTTGGATGTTAACCCAATAAGAATAATTTAGTACTTAACTGGTAAATTTATTGAGTGCTAAAATCATTTAATGGATGTCATTAGATCGTTAACCAGATAATACGGATCAAGGAAGTTCTGGAATCGAATTAAGGGATTAGGATCAAAATGGTAATTGGACCACGCTACCACTTATTTATTAATTAAATATGTGTGTGTGTGTTGAATAAGAAAATAAAAGAAAGAAGAGAAAGGAAAAGAGAGAAAGAAGCGTGAGCAGAGAAGAAAGAAGAGAAAAGGGGAAAGGAAGAGAAAAGGAGAAAGGAAGAGAAAGGGAAGAAGAAGAAGAAGAAGAAGAAGAGGAGCTCCACCCATCATCCCAAACTATCATCTTCATCATCATCTTTGCTTCCCCTCCCACCATTCCAAGCTAGGTAAGCTAAGGTTCCATTTTCCTCTCCCTTTTAGCATTTCGTTTTCTTAGGGTTTTGTGGGGGAATCCGAATTTGAGTTGATTTTGATGGTTGAATCGTGTCTAGCAGCAAGCCCAACAACGATTGTAAGCGGATTGAAGCTAAATTCGAAGTTTGGAGCGGATTGGAGATCCTAGGGTTCGATTGGGGATTTTTGGTGTCTCGGGGATTTCGGCTCGATATCGGTTCACGCTTCGAGGGTGAGTTTTACTCACGCTTAGGTTTATTCTGTTTTGGTATGATTTGTTGCGTCGGTTGATTTCGAGAAATTTGAGTCAAAAACTGTTATTTCGAAAAATAGCGCTTTGGGTAAAATCCGTTTAGATTGAGTTTTTGATTGGATTGAATGATTGTGTGGTTTGTATTGGGTCTATTGAATTGGTTGTGAAATCTGTTTTTGATCGGAACGAGAATCGGAATTGAGCGGAATAGCGGTTTTCACGCGAAACCGCCAAAATTCTGCAGCATCAGGTCTCCATCGCATCGCGACCTTCCTCCTTCGCGTCGCGACCATGCCTCAATTTGCAACGAAGATGTTTCTGTCTTTCTCCGCGTCGCGACGGTTTCGTATCGCGTCGCGACGCTTTGCATATTTTCAACAGTTTTTCACTGTTTTTCGTTTCGCGATAACTTTTGATCCGGGAACCCGATTGAGGTGTTCTAAGATGCGTTGGAAAGCTTATTCAGAGGCCTAACTGAATATTCTATTTTTAAGGCAAAATGAACTGTTTTTGATATTGAAAATTATGTTGAAAAGTGTCGAGTTAGTATGCGAGAGCGAATGTGGACTTAATGTTTTTATCAAAAAGAAAGCGGACTATGAGTCCTATGTGATATTGTATAAATGACGCGGGATGATTGTTAAATCATCTAAACCGGTCTATGGTACGTTCTATTTACTGAACTATGTAATTGACGCGGGATGTTTATTAAATATTCATCTAAACCGGTCTATGATTCTTGATATATTATATCTAGTCGAGGTGACGACCTCTATGAAATAGCATACTAGGTGAGGGAAGTCATGAGCCCTTGACCTAGGCCCCTATGTTGTTACTTTTGCCTTTAGACATTGTACACCTATTGGCTATGCGGGGTTCACCTAAGCTTGCGGTAGTTGGTGACGTGCTAAATACTAAAAAGATTATGTTTGTAATTCACATAGAATTACCAGTTTATGTTTGTAATTCATTAATCGAATTACCAATGAATAATTGCAATTCATTAACAGGATTGCCAGGTTAAGGTTTTATAAATAAGTCGAGAGCTGGGTTAGGGGTCTCGGTAGAACTCACTGAGATTGTATCTCACTGTTTAAATGTTGTTGTTTTACAGAGAAACAGGGAAAGAGGAGATCCAAGAAGCACGAGTAGGTTGTACTTGGATGGTTGCTGAAGACTTAGCTGTTGTGCTTAGTTTATGTTTTCCCTTGTATTCTGTGTATCACAATATTATGTATTTTCTTCCGCTATTTTGTATGATACTGAATGATGTGGTTGCTGAATATTTAGGTCTGAGACCATCTTATAGTCTTATGTGTATCAAGACTGTTTGGTTATTATTCAGTTGAACTACGTTGCAATATTCAGTATTTAGGCAGGAATTGTGTATCTCTGATGTGTTCTAATGTGCACTCGGGCATTTTTAGTCGATAAAAATATCGGGGTGTTACACTTGGCGCCCTTGGCGCCCATGGCGCCCGGTCCTGCGCCAGTTTTGCTGTGCTGCGCCAGTTTTGCTTCTTGGCGCCCTGTGCTGCGCCAGTTTTGCTTCTTGGCGCCCTATGCTGCGCCAGTTTTGCTGTGTTGCGCCAGGTTTGCTTCTTGGCGCCCTGTGCTGCGCCAGTTTTGCTCCTTGGCGCCCTTGGGGCCCTGTGCTGCGCCAGTTTTGCTCCTTGGCGCCAGTTTTGCTGTTTTGCTCCTTGGCGCCCTTGGGGCCCTGTGCTGCGCCAGTTTTGTCTCAAAAATTGTTCCTCCTCAAATATTTTCTTTGTTCTTCATTTTAGCTCATATTTTCTCTTTTGCTTCAAAATAAAACCTGAAAATAAAAAGTAAACATTTGTAGTAAAATAGCTCAAAAATATAATTAAAATACCAAATAAACCTAATAAAAATAACTATTAAAAAGACTCTAAAAATAGACTTATCAAACTCCCCTATGCTTGATCCTTTGCTTGTCCTCAAGCAAAAACAGTGTAAATCTTTAGGCCAATTCTGAAGGAAAATTATTTTCACATCGAAACCTTAAGTGAACTGTGGAAACCTTAAGTGAACTGTGGGGCAATTCTAACACTTTGGTTTGAGAAATACTATCTGGGCTTCTTGTGGAATTGGGAGACAATTTTTAAAGTATCAATACTCTAGAGAGGATATCAATTTCATTATAGAACCGATTCCCCAGCATTCTTAAGCTTGGGTCCTCCATTTACTAAGACCGGGTCTCAAAGGAGGGTCTTTATACGTTGGGTATTCAAGCATTTTTCTTTTCTTTTTGATTTTATATGCTAACCATTCATTCTGACATTTAAAATGCACCAATTTTTGCATTTTGAATTGGTTTTGCATTTTTTTTTCTCTTTTTTTGTTTTTTTTCTTTGCTTGATACCCCAACTCAGACGTTTTTCTCCAGTAACCGCGCATCCAGTGAATGTCACCAAGAGAACCAGGTTACTAGTTTCTCTTCAGTCCTTCTAATTGTATTAACAACTGAAAACAGTCTCAATAGTGCGTGTGTGAAAAAGCCCTAGAAATAGAAATCGAACCATGATACAATTTTGTTGCTCCCAACCAGTCCACCTAGATGATTGCTAATGAAAAATTGAAATTTTTTTTTTCAAAAAAGGCTTATCTAAAACATGCTTCAAAATCTCACAAGGATTTTCAGCAATGGGAGACGAACTTTATTTATTGAAATAAACTAGAAATTAAAAACAAGAAAATAGTAAAACAGGGCAAGATACCCCCCCACGCTTGGACCAGACATTGTTCTCAATGTTTTAACAATTTAAACAACATGAAAGGGTACAGGAAAGTTCACCTGATTTACTGCTGACTTGCAAAACAAACACACAGTTACTTCGTGGGTTGCCTCCAACGCAACGCTCTTTTACAGACTCAGGCACTCTTCACCTAGGATACCCCACCTATTGAAGAGCCCTCAAATCTAACCACAATACAACAAGAGATACCCCACCCTTGTTACAACAAGCTGCCCCAGAAAGATACCCCACTTCCTAGTCCAAACAGCTACCCTAGAGAGATACCCCACTCCCTAGTACAAATCACAACAAATAAAAAATTACAAACTTAAAGACTGAAATACCTCTTACGTAGGCAGATAATACAACTTGAAGATTCCAACCCCTGACTAACTCTTGCGAAAGATCAGCTCTGATGGACCAACAGTGCGTGAAGAGCAGAAATAAAAGTATGAAGAGTTTTTCTCGAATGTGATTTTGACTCGTGAAATTGGGTTGTGAGAAATGAAGAGTATGAAGCCTCTATTTATAGGCTATGAGAAAAATATTACCTTTGAGACAATTTTGGAAATGTCAGAATCGATTGTTTGCCAGAATGCACTGAAGATGAAAATCGATTTCATGCCTAAGTAGATCTAGGATGAGAAATCGATTATGTGTTTGTTTGAAGTGAGATGGGAATCGATTCATGGCTTAAAAACAGGTAAAGAATCTATTTTGTTATAAGTGAAAGATAATGTGAATCGATTCTTTGCTTGTTTAGAAAGAGATGCAAATCGATTGCATACTTTATATGCTATAGAGAGAAAATCGATTATGCACTTTTAAAAAGGAGTAAGAAATCGATTTTGATATTTTGATAAAATGGGGAATCGATTTCTTTCTTTCTTAAAATTGGTTTTTGTGTTTACGTGTGCATGCATGCATTTTGAAAAGCTAGTGAAGATGTGAGACTTTGAGAGATGAGCTGACCCTCGGAAGAGCTTACACTTTTTCCTAAGATAATCCCCAAACCCTAAGGACTACCCTTATTTCTTGAGACTTCAATTCTTGAGCTTTGATTGTCTTGGATTGTGACTTTGATATTTTGTCACTTTCATCAACTTTCACTTTTATCAACTTTTGCTCTTATCACCTTTAGCTCTGGTCTTTTTCATCATCAAAACTTTGACCTGCAATACAAGTGCTGCAGTACAAGATATCCACACGGTATATCGCGTAATAGAAAGTATCGATCCACAGGGAGTTAAGTGTGATTACCAATCTAATTTTTAGTGGTGATTAGCTGAAAGGGAATGATTTAGTAGAAAAGTCACTACAAGAATTTAAGTTATTACTGGCTAACTCAATCCCCCAGTAATGCTGAAATTCGGCCAGAAATTGCACATTACTGGCGGATTTAGTCCGCCAGTAATCAGCCAGAAAAACGGCCGCAGGTAATTGTTACTGGCGGAATTTCAGCCAGTAATGACTGGCGGATTTACTGGCCGAATTTTAGCCAGTAATTACTGGCGGAAATTCGGCGAGTAAATCCGCCAGTCATTACTGGCTGAAATTCCGCCAGTAATGTATTATATATTTTTTTAAAAAAATATTTTTAAAAAGCTTTTTTGTATTTAAAATTTGTTGTTTTAAATATTTAATTCGTTTCTTTTATTTAATTTTTTAAAAAGCTTGTTGTTTGAAGCAAAGTGAGAACCAAAGTCTTCCTGGCAGAGGCGGCGACGACGGTGCTCCGGCGACCCTCCGGTGGTAGTGGTTTTGGGGTGGTTGTGTGGTTGTAGGGGTTGTATTGTTAAAACCAGAGGGGTATGGATAGTGTTCTGAGTTTAAAAATAAAAGAAGGGTGCTGTGTATAAAAGAAGGGTGATAGTGTTCTGTGGTGGTGGTTCATGGTGGTTTAGCGGTGGTGAGAGAGAGAGAGGAATTGTGGCCCGCGGTGATGAGAGAGAAAGGAGGGTGTGCGAAGGTGGTGGCTCTGCTGTTGTTGTTGTGGAGGTTTTGGTGGTGATGAGAAATGAAGGTTGGTGGTGATGAGAAATGAAGAAATGAGGTGATGAGAAATGAAGAAATGAAGAAATGAAGGTTGGTGGTGATGAGAGATGAAAAAATGAAATGAGATGAGAGTGATTAAAGGTGGAGAGAGAGATGAAAAGCTGGCACGGATGAAAAGGTGGAGAGAGTGATTACTGGCAGAATTTTGCGTGTTACTGGCGGATGTCATTACTGGCCATTTTTAATGGTCAATGCACAGCTTTTGAGGGTATGTTACTGGCTGAAATTTCCGCCAGTAAATGCATTTACTGACGGATATGTTACTGGCGGAAATTTCCTGTTACTGGCTGAACTGCGTTACTGGCGGAACATGCGTGTTACTGGCGGAACTGCATTACTGGCCATTTTTGACAGTCAATGCGCAGCTTTTGAAGGTATTTTCTGACTGAAATTTCCGCCAGTAAATGCAATTACTGGCGGATATAATTATTTATAAAATTATTTTAGTTTTTCAATTAATTTCCGCTAGAAATTCCTACTCAATCCGCCAGTAAATATACTAGTTGTTTAAATTCGACAGAAATGTTATGGAATCTGCCAGAAACTTACTGGAAGACTAAATCCGCCAGAAATCGCATAATTCCACCAGAAAACTTACTGGCTGACTGATTCCGCCAGAAATGTCTAGCCAGTAATGCAAGTAATTCTTGTAGTGAGTATGTTTGGTTAAAATTCAGAATACAAAAAAAAAGCGCCCTGGGATTATGGTTAAATCCCAATGACTGAGCTAAAACAACCCCTTAACTATCCTCTATCTTATAATTAAATTTGTGTTTTAAGGACAAGGTATTCTTTGGTGTAATTCAAGTTTCCTTTCGGAATACAAAACGTGTCTCGAAACAACGATCAAGCCTATTCTCATGGTTGATCATTGCAGAGACCCATTGAGCACAACCTTATTGTCCTAAGGCTATCAAAGCTATTCTCATGCTTTGATTTACCTTGTCTAAATTCATTTGTTCCAATGTCAAGCTTCACCTCTCGGTACTTCACTTGACATTTGTTTTATAAAGTTTGTACAATGAACTTAGATTAAAACAAAGCAAATTCTAATAAGATAGAGTTTAGCCTTGGAATTGTTTTAGGGACCCATCATTGGATTGTTTCCCACAATCCCAAGACTAAAGAAGTCTACTCACACATGATCATAGTAGACAAAGGAGTAGAAGAGAATGACATAATTTAAATAGCAGAATATAAATAACAAGGAAATAAAAGTGCTAGAAAATAAATGACAGAAAGTAAAGTTGAAAAATTAGAAAGAACAAAATAACAATAGAACAAAACCTTAAGAGAAAATGCAAGAATTTTAGATTAAACTTTGAAATGAAACTACAATGGTAAGAGATGTCTATGAAGCTACATTGAGGTCCTTTTTATAGTGTAGGATCAGTAGACAAAGCACTAAATACAAATTACAATCCATAAAGAAGAGATTGGAAGAGTTTGTAACATCTTTTGAATTCAGATGGGACGCACGGATCGTGCTAGGCAGGCGCACAGATCGTGCTCAGTGAAATCAACTTGGAATTCAAAATGGCACAGGGCGCACGGTCCATGCTTAGTGGGCGCACGGATCGTGCGCTATGAAACTTTTGGACTTCTGATTTGTGAACGGTCTGCACGGGTCGTGCTTAGTGGGCGCACGGACCGCGCGCTTCCTTTTCTTTATTTTTCTTCCTTCTTACGAACGGAGCGCACGGACCGTGCTAGGCCACGCACGGATCGTGCGTCTACTTCTGCCTTTCAGCTTTAAATTGCTTTCGTATTCTCCCCATCCTATTGTCTTTTGATCCTTACTCTTTGAATAACAAAATTCCTCATTTGCTTCATAATTAACCCTGAGAATAAAAACTAACAATAGGTAGTAAAATAGCTCTAGAATAGAACTAAACAATCAAACAACTTACTTAAAATAAACACTAGAAACACACTAAATTAGGACTTATCAAACTCCCCCATGCTTGAGTCTTTGCTTGTCCTCAAGCAAGAGCAACTAAAAGTGGCAGCAAAAATTTGGTAGAAGCATTTTCTATTAGAGTTATTTTTCAAGGACTTTGTTCTCAGGGTACACTTCTCACAATCCTTTATGCCCTTCATGAATTTTTTTTCAGCCCACAGCCTATTCAAAGTGAGTGTGTGCACTTATAGGTCCGGTCTAGTTACCAAAATAGACACAAAAACTTGCTTTGCTTTGTTTAAAAATGGTCTTCCTATATTGTGCTTCACTTGATTACAAAGAGAAAAATAGATGTGACTTTTGCTTCTTGGGTTTTATTAATATCAACAATTGGCGGTGAGGGCATATTTGAAAATTTTCAGCCACTGTGCTTTTTACTCCTTGGGATTTACTACTCAGCAACAGTAGCCTAGTATATATGTATTACCCTGACCACCAAAAAATTTCACTTCATTAACCCCCCAATTTGTTTCATTTCCTATTCCGCTTTGTTATATCAAGTTCTGCACAATTTTTGGTTGACTATTCCAACTTAGTTTGGGCTAACTTTTGAGCTATCTGGTTCCCTTTCAAGACCTAGAGTTTAAAGTGTAAGAACGGATATGGGCTTAGAAGACAATTCAGCCTTTTTACCTCTTTTTAATACAACTACTGATAATTGCTGCACTATTACATTAAACTCACAAGGAAAAACAGTAGTAACACAAAACATGGGAGGGGAATCCAGTCTTAACACAACAAAGAAAAGAAAAACAACAAAAAAGACAAATTTAAAAGGGTAAAGTACCAGCTCCCCCATGCTTGGACTAAACATTGTCCTCAATGATTTTGACAATAAAAACAACATGAAAGGGTAAGAGAAAGCTCACATGATTTACTGCTGACCAGGCGGAGGAGCCTGATGAATGCTGAAGTGCTGCATCATAGAGCGAAGCATATCTGACATGTGCTCCATTTGTTGACTATGATGCAGTTGGGCATTCGATTCTGCCACACCATGCTTCCAGATTAAAGTTTTGGGCATTTTGATCATCTTGCCCAGCTATCTCTTCCACTACCTCTTGGACTGGGACCTCTTGGGGTATATCACCTGCAGCATTAAGATACAACCAGTTTTCTGGGTTTCTTGTGTCTGTCCTTATCGGGTTTGGTAGTAGGATGGAATTTTGCTTGTCAACCAGCAAGTGAAACCTTGTTCTTGCTTTATTTGTAGCCCTGACTAGGAACATGCTCTCGCATATATCCATGTCAATGCTCATATTGCCGTCCAGGACATCTCGATAATTTAACCTATCAGCCAGCCCCAATTTTTGAACAATATAGGTTACCATCCCCCAATCACAATATCACATTTGGGAAGTTCAGCAATACGAATCAAATTTCCGGTGATATAGTGAAGGGTGTTAACCTGCACTTGATGGATCATTGCCCATAACAGAAAAAGTTCTCCAGTCCTATTTCCACCCATCTCACCCCGACCAAAAATAGTGCAAGCCATTATCCTACAAATGTACCGAAAGACCGGGTTATGAATTGAGCTTGCTTTGGCGGTCCTTGCGTCATATTGACCCCTTCCAGTAATCTGGGTCCAAAAGGTAGGAGGGTGATACCCTTCTGGCCTGACAGCGGGGTCTCATGAATCAACCCCACATTAGGAAACCCCAATTTCTCTCCAAATTCATCCAATGACATTTCAAAATCTTCATTAAAAAGTCTAAAGGACAACCTATCATCAATTAAGCATAGTGAACTTAAAACTTCACGAGTAAGCCCTTCATAAGTGGCCGTTTGTGGCCTCAAAATCCATCCAACCCAGATTATTAAATAACATTATAACATTGTCTTCTATCCCTAGGGTGTCAAGAGTAAGAATAAAATGGGGATACCTCGTGGCGACCAATTTCCTGTTGTCAAGCAATTCATACCTCTCACGTTGAGTCTTATCCTTGAAAATGATTCCGTACGGATTGCTTGAACTTGTGCCACTCCTCTTTCGCCCTTTCCCACTAGATGTACCAGCAACATCACTGACTTTTGCCTTTTTAGAAGCCATTTTCGAATTCCTCAAATTTGGGGTTTTGGGTTTTCTCAAAAATTTGGAGTTTTTGAGAAATGTTAGGTGAATGTAGTGTTTTTGATGGTGGGTTTTGTGTATGGAGTGGTATTTTGATGATTGGGTGGTGTTTTGAGGGTGTTTATGGAGGTTTTGGGTTATGGGTATGGTGGGGTACGAATTTGAGGATTTTGTGGAGAGTGGGTATATGATGATTTTTTGATGGTTGGGTTTTATAGAGGAGGTTGTGGGTAATTGATTTGGGTAATTCTTATGGAGGTTTGGGTGTTGTTTGGGTGTATTTGGAGGTTGGGAAGATATGGGTATGGAGGGTTTTGAGTAGTAGAAGGGATGAGAAAGAAGAAGATGGGTTGGAAATCGTGACTTACTTGGCTTTTTGAGGTACGGATTCAGGCATCAGGCCTCGCACGGGTCGTGCTTAACATTCGCAGAAGAAAATGCTTCCTTTTAATTCACGCACGGATCGTGCCTGAGCTACGGTGATTGGTTATTGCCAATTCCTTCCAGTACGCACGGATCATGCCATGGTGCGCACGGATCGTGCTTCTCTTTCACACAAGGAACACAAAAATTGTCACGGATACGCACGGATCGTGCCATGCTGCGCACGGATCGTGCTTCTCTTTCGCACAAGGAAAACAAAAAGTATTCTTAGATACGCACGGATCGTGCCATGATGCGCACGGATCGTGCTTATCCTTCAGCATTAAAAACTCATTTTTCCTGTATCAAACACCCGGATCAGACACCCTTTTTACATGGATTTCCTGGAAAACAAAAAAAACAAAAACATTAACCCGTGGGTTGCCTCCCACACAGCGCTCTTTTAACGTCACTAGCTTGACCCAGACCTTTTTCTTTAATTGGGATTTTGTAGAACCAAAGTGGTTCCCTTTTCATTCTCATCACCAATCAAATAAGTTTTCAACATTTGTCCGTTTACTTTGAATGAACCGATCTTTTCACTCCATATATCAACAGCTCCGAAAGGGTATACCTTACGGACTTGAAATGGACCGGACCATTTTGACCTTAATTTCCTTGGAAAAAGTTTCAGCCTTGAGTTGAAGAGCAATACAAGATCGCCTTCTTTGAATTCTCTTCAGGCGATACGCTTATCATGCCATTGCTTTGTTCTTTCTTTGTAAATTTGAGAATTTTGATAAGCGTCCATCCTCAGTTCTTCCAACTCATTTAACTGAAGTTTTCTTTTATCACCTGCTAACTTTGTATCCATGTTGAGAGTTTTTATTGCCCAATAAGCCTTGTGCTCTAGCTCCCCGGAAGATGACAAGACTTCCCATAAATCAATTTAAAAGGAGTCATCCCAATAGGAGTCTTGTATGCTGTCTAATAAGCCCAGAGAGCATCATCAAGCTTAATTGACCAATCTTTTCTAGAAGGAGAGACCATTTTTTTCTAAAATACTTTTTATCTCTCTATTGGAGACCTCAACTTGGCCACTAGTTTGGGGGTGGTAAGGTGTTGCAATTTTGTGCCTCACCCCAAACTTTTGTAAGAACTTTTCAAAATGTTTGGAGATAAAATGAGATCCTCCATCACTAATTACTACTCTTGGTACTCCAAATCTTGGAAAAATGATTTTCTTGAAAAACTTGATTACGACTTGTGCATCATTGGTTGGAGAAGCAATGGCTTCAATCCACTTTGAAACATAATCAACTGCGACTAGAATGTATTGATTTCCAAAAGAAGACGGAAATGTCCCCATGAAGTCAATTCCCCAGACGTCAAAAATTTCAACTTCTAGAATACTGTTCAGAGGCATTTCGTTTCTTCTGGAAAATACTCCCAGTGCGTTGACATTGATCACATTTAGAAACAAAATGATGCACATCTTTAAAGAGTGATGGCCAGAAAAAACCAGATTGAAGAATTTTGAAAGCAGTCTTTTTAGATTTGGCATGGCCACCATAAGAAGAAGAATGACAGTGAATAAGAATGTTACTTACCTCTTCTTCTGGGATGCATCTTCTGAAAACACCATCTGCTCCCCTTTTGAAAAGGAGAGGTTCATCCCAATAGTAATGTTTAACATCAGAGAGGAATTTCTTCCTCTGTTGGTAGTTCAAGTCCGGAGGCAGCACACCAGCTGCAAGATAGTTCACATAGTCGGCATACCAAGGTGCTTCAGTTTGCACCAAAGAGAATAGCTGATCATCCGGAAAGGAATCATCAAGCGGCAACTCATTCTCATTGTTCTCTTGCAACCTTGACAAGTGATCAGCCACAACATTTTCTATACCTTTTTTATCTCCTATCTCCAAGTCAAATTCCTGGAGGAACAAAATCCATCGGATCAACCTCGGCTTAGCATTTTTTTGTTCAACAAATATTTTATTGCCAAGTGATCCGTGTAGATGATGATTTTGGACCCCACCAAGTATGACCTGAATTTATCTATGGCAAAGACAACCGCCAATAGCTCTTTTTCTATTGTGGCATAATTCACTTGGGCATCATCCAAGGTTCTACTAGCATAGTAGATAGCATGCATCTTCTTATCCTTCTTTTGACCCAGGACATGCCCCAACCGCATAGTCACTTGCATCACACATTATCTCGAATGGAAGATTCCAATCCGGTGGTTGCATGATTGGGGCAGTGGTCAAAGATTCTTTTAACCTGCAAAATGCTTCATGACAAAGATCATCAAAAACAAAAGCTGCATCCTTAAGGAGCAAGCTTGTCAGTGGCTTAGTAATCTTGGAAAAATCTTTTTTAAACCGACGGTAAAAACCTGCATGACCCAAGAAACTTCTTACCTCTTTGAGCGAGGTAGGAGGTGACATTTTTTCAATGATTTCAATTTTAGCCTTGTCAACCTCAATACCTCGTTCAGAAACCAAGTTCCCAAGTATAATACCTTCCCTCACCATAAATGGGCATTTTTCCCAGTTCAAAACAAGATTTACCTTTTCACATCTTTCAAGAACTTTTTCTAGGGTAGCCAAACAGTTATCAATACTTGATCCATTAACTGAGAAATCATCCATAAAAACTTCCATTTGGTTTTTAAAACTTGATCCATTAACTGAGAAATCATCCATTAACTTTGAAAAAAATCTAGAGTACCCATCCAAATAGCAAAAGTGTGAATGCTTTGCTAACCTTTCTAGCATTTGGTCAATAAAAGGGAGGGGAAAATGATCTTTACGGTTTGCTTTATTAAGCTTCCTATAATCGATGCACATTCTCCATCCCGTAACAGTCCTAGTAGCAACGGATTCATTTTTCTCATTTTTTGTAACTGTAAGGCCTCCCTTTTTAGGTACTACTTGAACAGGACTAACCCATTTACTGTCTGAAATTGGATATATAACCCCAGCATCAAGGAGTTTAAGTACTTATTTTTTCACAACTTCCTTCATGTTAGGATTCAATCTCCTTTGATGCTCAATGGAGGGTTTATAGTCCTCTTCAAGTAGTATCCTATGCATACATAATGAGGGATTTATTCCCTTAATATCCTCAATAGTATATGTAACACCCAGGTATTTCTAACATGTAGAGACACCAAAAGTGCACAGATGCGGAAAATTCAGAGGACACAGTTCCTGTTTTATGTATTGGACATACAAACTTTTTCCGAAATAAAAACATAATCGGAATAACATCACTTCATCAACTAGAAGTTTATCGGTTTCATACCGAATGGATTACAATATCCAAGTCCAAATACCAAACAGAAACATAAACGGTTCATATAACTCATAATCAATACAAGATTATACAGCCAAAAGACAACAAAAGAACAAAGGATCAAAAGACTAAGTCTTCAGCACCTCCAAGAGTATACCAACTACTCGTGCGTAATAGTCTTCCTTTTTCCCTGCTTCTCTGAAAAACAACAATTATGGATTGGGTGAGATAACATTATCTCAGTGAGTCCTACCGTGCCCCCTCACTGACACTCGGTTCAATTTATTAAACCGTTATAACAAAAGCTGACATAACAATGTCTTATTTATTAATCGAAATGCCGACCGTGCAACAACCACTAATCCCGGCAATTCGTGTTCATAATTATTAATCGAAACGCCGACCGTGCAAGAACCACTACTCCCGGCGAATCGTGTGTTTAACTTAGCATAAACCGGCCGTGCAAGAACCACTAATCCCGGTAACCCGTGAGTTGACCACGCCAAAACACATTCAGGGCCTAGGGTGAGGGCTCATGACTTCCCTTCCTAGTATGCTACTTGTCGGGTCGTCACCCAACGCAATACGTATGACAATACGCATCAAGTTCTCGAGAGTTAGATAATTTATATCTTTCGATCACCACATGGATCAATTACATAATAATCGGATAAACAATATCCATGTTGATCTATAACCCGTTTTGAGGAATTCATAAGTTAGACCTCCGGCATTATAATCATTTTCATTTGACATATATAAACATATATATTCAGTCAGTCCATCAATCGGTGTACCCACACGTATACTAGGGTTTCGGTTTTTCAATCAATTATGCTTTCGAATTCCTTTTCAAAAACATGAGTTGAACAAGTTCAAAATACGGTTGTTAGTAAGGCAACTTCATTTTAAATGATTGAGAAAGAGATTAGAAAAGGTTCGGGATCAAACGGAGCTCCGGAACGAGAAATCGGGAATCGGTGACAGAAGCTCACGCACGGTCCGTGCCCAGGGGCGCACGACCCGTGCGTGATTTGTTAAAATCACCCAGTCAAACCGAAAGGAGCGCACGATCCGTGCCCAAGGGCGCACGACCCGTGCGTCCCGTTTTATTTCCAACAGAACCAACCCGTATCAGGCGCGCGGTCCGTGCCCAGGGGCGCACGGTCCGTGCGACCTGTGTCTGTTACACAATTCCTCTTATTTCTCAATTCCGCTTTCCGTTTTCGCCCGAAATCGATTCCTAATTCCGATCACCTGAAACTCAGAAATTTTCCAGAACACATATATATATTTCCAGTAGTACATAATTCATTTCATTTCAATGATTTGAACAAAATCTCATTAAACCGTAAAAATACCGTTTTGACTCAAAAACGCTTTTCGATTCTAAGTCCTTCGAAAACCGAATAGTTGCCTTATCATTTGAAACAATTGCAGTTTTCAGAATTCATGAAAAATGTCCCTAATCCGTGAGTAGAACTCACCCGTGATATCGAAATTCGAGAGTCGAGTCGAGAGCGAAGTCACCGAAACGAAAGTACACGAACGATCCCCGCTAGAGCTCGAACCGATTTCCAAAACAGCGACCTCCACCACTAGAGCAACTGGAACAGCAACCTAATCTTTCACAACCCTTCCAAATCGAATTGCAAGCTTGATGTTTCCTCCTCTTAACAGCAAGACTGCACATGCAAGTCATCAACACATAGCTCCACCATTTTCATCACTTGGAGCTTCATGGGCATCAATGGAGATGAGGGAAAGAGTGAGAATCAGGCTTCAACAATAGGCTCATTGAATTCAGAATTGAAAATGGAGTGGGATGGAAGAGAAACCACTTACATGCACAAGGATTTGAGATGGGTCCCTCCTTCCTCCTCTTCCTCCTCCTCTACGCCTCCTCCTTCTCTTTTCTTTCTTATTTTCAGCTTTTGTTCCTTTCTTGCTGAAATGAAGAGTGACTAAGTGTGAGGGTGAGGCTGGTCAGGTGGGTATATGGGCTGGGGGTTTAAATGATGGGGAAAAGACCAAACTACCCCTAGCCCATTAAGTCATAGGTTAGGTGTCAAAATTTTCACTTCGGCACAAAACTTCTCGATTAAATTCGGTTCCGATCCGAAATTCCTCAATTCCTTCGGTTCATAATTACTTATAACCTTCATAATTATAAATAAATAACTAGGGTGTGAAAAGACAGATTTGCCCTTCGGCCCCAATTCCTTATTTTACTATGAATAGGCCACCCTTTAATGGAGAATAGGTTTTCTTGATAACTTTCTCGACATATTAATCCCTGAGACCCGACCAATTATTCCCACAAATAATTAATCGGTCCTAGGCATCATAATACGAGTCTTTAAATGAATTAGGGATGTTACAATCTCCCCAACTTTTAAAAATTTTGTCCTCAAAATTGACGAAACATACCTTACTGAAAGAGATATGGATATTGATTGCGCATGTCTTCTTCCAGTTCTCAGGTAGCCTCCTCGATTGAGAATCCATCCCAGACCACTTTGATAATAGGGATAGTCCTTGACCGTAGCGTCTTCTCGCCACGCTCCCAGATGTAGCTAGGATAAGGTTGAAATGACAAATCCGGTTGCAGGTCAATGGTATCAACACTCAACGGCTGATGCAGATCGGGAACATACTTCCTCAATTGAGACACGTGGAACACCTCATGGAGGTTTGATAGGGCCGGAGACAAAGCGAGGCGATAGGCAACTGGCCCAATCCGCTCGATGATTTGGAAAGGTCCAACATATCGAGGACTGAGCTTCTTCGCTCGCAAGGCTCTCCCAGTGCCAATGGTTGGAGAAACTTTCAAGAACACATGATCACCAACCTCAAACTCCAACGGTCTCCTTCGGTTGTCAGCGTAGCTCTTTTGCCGACTCTGAGCAACCTTCATCCTTTCTCGAATTAACTTGATCTTCTCAGTAGTTTCGCGAACCATATCGGGTCCCAAAAACTTATCTTCGCCAATCTCCCACCAGCACAACGGAGTCCTACACTTTCTACCATAAAGTGCTTCAAACGGTGCCATTCCAATGCTGGAGTGGTAACTGTTGTTGTAGGAGAATTCTATTAGCGGAAGATGGTCCTCCCATCTCCTTCCGCTATCGAGCACACAAGCCCGAAGCATGTCCTCCAGAGTCTGAATAGTCCTCTCCGTCTGACCATCAGTCTGAGGATGATAAGCAGTACTAACCAGCACTCTAGTTCCCAAGGCTTCATTCAATGCTTTCCAGAACCTGGAAGTAAACTTGGGATCTCGGTCGGACACAATGCTCGTTGGAACTCCATGCAGTCTGATAATGTTCTTCACATATTCATCTGCTAACTTGGAAACCTTATAAGTCGAGCGAATGGGAATGAAATGAGCGGATTTAGTCAATCGGTCCACCACTACCCAAATAGAATCATTGCCGGCCTGTGACCTCGGTAAACCCATAACGAAGTCCATGGAGATATCCTCCCATTTCCAAACTGGCACATCTAGCGGTTGTAACTGACCGCCTGGTCTCCGGTGTTCTGCCTTAACCTTCTGACAAGTTAGGCACCGAGAGACAAATTCTGCAATATCGGCCTTCATCCCAGGCCACCAATACATTAACATCAAGTCTCGGTACATCTTGGTGGATCCCGGATGTACGGAGTATCGGCTCCTATGAGCTTCTTCCAATACTTGCCTTTTGATATCATCATCATCGGGAACACAAATCCTCCCATTAAAGCAAATCATGCCGTCACTTTCCTTAGTAAAATCTGGCGATCCGTTCTGAGACTGTAAATTCCTATCGGCTCCTTGAGCTACACGGATTTGTTCCCTTAGCACACTGGCTATTCGTATATGCCGCAACACTATGCGGTCCCTCTTTCTTACCACCTTGAGCTTCAAATCTCTGAATGACTCCCACAAAGCCATCTCGTGAACCATTAACCTTGCCGTGTGGATAGACTTCCTGCTCAGAGCATCTGCTACCACATTGGCTTTCCCAGGGTGATATTTCAATTCGAAGTCATAGTCCTTCAGAAATTCAGTCCACCTTCTCTGTCTGTTATTCAACTCCTTTTGGTCAAATAGATATTTCAAGCTCTTGTGATCACTAAAAACCTCGAAACGAGAACCGTAAAGGTAATGCCTCCAAATTTTCAGTGCAAACACAATAGCCGCCAACTCTAAGTCATGAGTTGGGTAATTCCGTTCATGCGTCTTCAATTGCCTTGATGCATAGGCTACAACATGTTGATTCTGCATGAGAACGCATCCTAAGCCCTTCCCAGATGCATCACTGTAAATCTGAAATCCCAATGACGGATCCGGAAGAATTAGAATCGGAGCAGAAGTTAACTTTTCTTTCAATCCAAGAAAACACTCTTCACAATCGGCATCCCAAGTAAACGGTTGACCCTTGCGAGTCAATCGAGTAAGCGGAAGTACCAATTGTGAGAAACCTTCAATGAACCTTCTATAGTAACCCGCTAGACCCAGAAAGCTTCTGATCTCAGCCACTGACGTTGGTCGTTCCCATTTTAACACTGCTTCCACTTTGCTGGGATCAACTGCAACTCCTTCCTGGGAAATCACATGACCCAAGAATTTCACCTCGGACATCCAAAAATCACACTTCGACGGTTTAGCATAAAGTTTCTTTTCTCGGAGTACTCCTAGGACAAAGCGAAGATGCTGAGCATGCTCCTCGACTGACTTTGAGTAAACCAAGATGTCATCAATAAAGACGACCACAAACCGATCTAGGTAGGAATGAAATACCCTATTCATATAGTCCATGAATACGGCTGGAGCGTTAGTCAATCCGAATGGCATCACCACGAACTCGTAGTGTCCGTACCTCGTACGAAAAGCGGTCTTCGGAATGTCTAAGGTTCTTACCCGGATTTGATGGTACCCTGACCTTAGATCAATCTTAGAGAAAACTTTAGCACTCCGTAGTTGGTCAAGAAGATCATCTATCCTTGGCAATGGATACTTGTTCTTGATAGTGATTTTATTCAGCTGACGGTAGTCTATGCATAATCTCATGCTTCCGTCCTTCTTCTTGACTAGCAATACCGGAGCACCCCATGGAGAAGCACTCGGTCGAATAAACTTCTTGGAAATTAATTCCTCAAGTTGGGACTTCAATTCCTTCAGTTCAAGAGGAGACATCCTATACGGTGCTATGGATATTGGCCCTGCACCAGGCGCCAAATCTATAGAGAATTCTACCTCTCGCTCTGGAGGCAAAGAGGAGACTTCCTCGGGAAAAACATCTAAGAATTCATTAACAACTTGAATAGATGATAAATCCAATTCAGTTTCAGTTGATGCAGACAAAATAACAACAAAAGCTTCTGCACCTTGGAATAGCGACTGGTTGGCTGAAGCGAACGAAATAACACCATCATCTGTAGGTAGTGAATGTTCCGCTACTTCAGAAGGAAAATTAATTGCACGGTTGAAGCAGTCAATAGTAATGTGATTGGAAGTCATCCAATTCATTCCCAAAACGATCTCCATTCCTCTCATAGGCAGACAGATAAAATCAACAACGAAGTCCCTGCCTCCTATGGTGAGCAGACAGTTAAGGCATAATGATTGGGTTCGTACACGACCCTTTGCAGCAGTACGAATGGTGATTGGTTCAGATATAGGAGATACTTCTAATCCTAACCGTTCAGAACATGCTTCAGAGATAAAACAGTGAGTAGCACCAGAATCATACAAAATATTAACATTTTGATTAAAGAGAGAACCTGTACCCCTTATAAGATTATCAGCTGGTTTGATGGTCTTAGCATCCAGAGTGTTGACTCGAGCCTGTCTCGGAGCATCAGGAGAATCCAAGAAGGCTTTCCTTGACGGACAATTATTAGCATAATGGCCCACTTCTTTACAGAGGTAACACTGGTTCGGTCCCCCTTGACATTTTCCTCGATGAAATTTCTTGCAGAAGTCGCACTTGTTAGGCCTGGTAGAGTCACTTGACTGAATTTGTTTCCCTTTATCCCTATTCCCTCTATATCTAGGGTTTGAAGAAGTTGGCTCATTACCCTTCTTCTTATCCTTCCAGAATTCTTTCCTCTCAGCATACATTCTTTTAAGATCACTCTCAGCTGAATGAGCTTGTTGAACCAAAGCAGGATAAGTGGTCATGGAGTAAGAACTGAGACCTTGATTCACATCTCCTCTGAGACCTTGTCTGAACATTACCATTTTCCACCTATCATCAGTAGCGGTGGCCCCCAATTCATAGAATTGTGACAACCTTTCAAATTTTGCAGCGTATTCCCCAACTGTCATCTCTCCCTGTTTCAAACTCAGAAATTCCATTTGCTTGTCAAGTCTTTGGGAGTCGGGGAAATAATGACCCAAAAACAACTCCTTGAAGTTATCCCACTCAAGAGGAGTTCCTTGATTTTGAAGCATTCTACGAGCGTTAACCCACCAAGTGTGAGCATCCTCGTCCAGAGCGTTAGCAGCACAAATTACCTTTTCTCCTTCATTGCATTGCAAAGTATCAAAGATCCGTTCCATGGCATCTACCCAAAAATGGGCTTTCATTGCCTCGGATCCTCCTTTGAAGGTTGGGGGTTTCATCTTCAGAAACCGGAAATACATCCTGTTGGGATCCTCAGGTGTTGGCACATTGACTGGCTCAGCTGGTTGTGGTTGAGGCATCTGATGCATCTGCTGCATTTGAGCCATTTGAGCCATCTGTTGTTGTTGCATCAGCATCATGTCATTCATCATCTTTTGCTGAGTCTCGATGACATTCTGCATCCATTCTTGATGAGGATCAACAGGTGGGTTTCTTCTACCTCTTCCAGCCATGATTCTGCGAAGTATGCACAAAGTATTAAGTTGATCAGGCTCAATGTCTAATAGCATACTAAGGAAAATCAGACTTAGAAGACGTAAAAGACTCTTAACAACTAAGTCCGACTAGGTCGAACCGCTCTGATACCAAATGTAACACCCAGGTATTTCTAACATGTAGAGACACCAAAAGTGCACAGATGCGGAAAATTCAGAGGACACAGTTCCTGTTTTATGTATTGGACATACAAACTTTTTCCGAAATAAAAACATAATCGGAATAACATCACTTCATCAACTAGAAGTTTATCGGTTTCATACCGAATGGATTACAATATCCAAGTCCAAATACCAAACAGAAACATAAACGGTTCATATAACTCATAATCAATACAAGATTATACAGCCAAAAGACAACAAAAGAACAAAGGATCAAAAGACTAAGTCTTCAGCACCTCCAAGAGTATACCAACTACTCGTGCGTAATAGTCTTCCTTTTTCCCTGCTTCTCTGAAAAACAACAATTATGGATTGGGTGAGATAACATTATCTCAGTGAGTCCTACCGTGCCCCCTCACTGACACTCGGTTCAATTTATTAAACCGTTATAACAAAAGCTGACATAACAATGTCTTATTTATTAATCGAAATGCCGACCGTGCAACAACCACTAATCCCGGCAATTCGTGTTCATAATTATTAATCGAAACGCCGACCGTGCAAGAACCACTACTCCCGGCGAATCGTGTGTTTAACTTAGCATAAACCGGCCGTGCAAGAACCACTAATCCCGGTAACCCGTGAGTTGACCACGCCAAAACACATTCAGGGCCTAGGGTGAGGGCTCATGACTTCCCTTCCTAGTATGCTACTTGTCGGGTCGTCACCCAACGCAATACGTATGACAATACGCATCAAGTTCTCGAGAGTTAGATAATTTATATCTTTCGATCACCACATGGATCAATTACATAATAATCGGATAAACAATATCCATGTTGATCTATAACCCGTTTTGAGGAATTCATAAGTTAGACCTCCGGCATTATAATCATTTTCATTTGACATATATAAACATATATATTCAGTCAGTCCATCAATCGGTGTACCCACACGTATACTAGGGTTTCGGTTTTTCAATCAATTATGCTTTCGAATTCCTTTTCAAAAACATGAGTTGAACAAGTTCAAAATACGGTTGTTAGTAAGGCAACTTCATTTTAAATGATTGAGAAAGAGATTAGAAAAGGTTCGGGATCAAACGGAGCTCCGGAACGAGAAATCGGGAATCGGTGACAGAAGCTCACGCACGGTCCGTGCCCAGGGGCGCACGACCCGTGCGTGATTTGTTAAAATCACCCAGTCAAACCGAAAGGAGCGCACGATCCGTGCCCAAGGGCGCACGACCCGTGCGTCCCGTTTTATTTCCAACAGAACCAACCCGTATCAGGCGCGCGGTCCGTGCCCAGGGGCGCACGGTCCGTGCGACCTGTGTCTGTTACACAATTCCTCTTATTTCTCAATTCCGCTTTCCGTTTTCGCCCGAAATCGATTCCTAATTCCGATCACCTGAAACTCAGAAATTTTCCAGAACACATATATATATTTCCAGTAGTACATAATTCATTTCATTTCAATGATTTGAACAAAATCTCATTAAACCGTAAAAATACCGTTTTGACTCAAAAACGCTTTTCGATTCTAAGTCCTTCGAAAACCGAATAGTTGCCTTATCATTTGAAACAATTGCAGTTTTCAGAATTCATGAAAAATGTCCCTAATCCGTGAGTAGAACTCACCCGTGATATCGAAATTCGAGAGTCGAGTCGAGAGCGAAGTCACCGAAACGAAAGTACACGAACGATCCCCGCTAGAGCTCGAACCGATTTCCAAAACAGCGACCTCCACCACTAGAGCAACTGGAACAGCAACCTAATCTTTCACAACCCTTCCAAATCGAATTGCAAGCTTGATGTTTCCTCCTCTTAACAGCAAGACTGCACATGCAAGTCATCAACACATAGCTCCACCATTTTCATCACTTGGAGCTTCATGGGCATCAATGGAGATGAGGGAAAGAGTGAGAATCAGGCTTCAACAATAGGCTCATTGAATTCAGAATTGAAAATGGAGTGGGATGGAAGAGAAACCACTTACATGCACAAGGATTTGAGATGGGTCCCTCCTTCCTCCTCTTCCTCCTCCTCTACGCCTCCTCCTTCTCTTTTCTTTCTTATTTTCAGCTTTTGTTCCTTTCTTGCTGAAATGAAGAGTGACTAAGTGTGAGGGTGAGGCTGGTCAGGTGGGTATATGGGCTGGGGGTTTAAATGATGGGGAAAAGACCAAACTACCCCTAGCCCATTAAGTCATAGGTTAGGTGTCAAAATTTTCTCTTCGGCACAAAACTTCTCGATTAAATTCGGTTCCGATCCGAAATTCCTCAATTCCTTCGGTTCATAATTACTTATAACCTTCATAATTATAAATAAATAACTAGGGTGTGAAAAGACAGATTTGCCCTTCGGCCCCAATTCCTTATTTTACTATGAATAGGCCACCCTTTAATGGAGAATAGGTTTTCTTGATAACTTTCTCGACATATTAATCCCTGAGACCCGACCAATTATTCCCACAAATAATTAATCGGTCCTAGGCATCATAATACGAGTCTTTAAATGAATTAGGGATGTTACAGTATATCCTATAGCTTTAGGGTATTTCTTGAGAATATTAAGTAATTTCTTTGTTTCCACCTCATTTAAGTTTGCATTGACAATAACAGGAAAAGTAGAGTTTAGGCCCAGAGTGTAGGGAGAGGCTTTAGTTCCACCTTTGGAGCTCCTTTTGGAAGAGGATCAGATTCCTCAACCAAGTCTTCAATGCCCAAACCTTTTATAGGAGGATTTTCATCCAGCAATTTGGCATAGGCTTGGGCTTCTTCAGCCATTTCTTTATTTGTGCTGCCTATTAGGCATGTTTCTAAACCATCGTGTGAAGATGATGCTAAAGAGCAGTCTTCCACGCAGTGGTCAACAATATCAACTCTACAACAAGAGTCCTTAATGGAAGGACTTTTCATAAGATTAGCAAACTCAAACTCTATCTTTTCTTCACCCACATTGAATGCTAACTTACCATGTTTGACATCTATGATAGCCCCTGCAGTGGCAAGGAAAGGTCTTCCCAACAAAATTGGAACTTCGGAATCCTCCTCTATCTCCATCACAACAAAATCGGCCGATATATTTTATAATATGAGTTTGTTACTAATTGTGGTGTTGTTTGTTTAGGTATTGTTTGAGTTTGCGTTCCTCCTTTTTCCTCTTTGATTGAGTTGGGGATACGCTTCAAGTCAGAGCCTTCTCTTCACTACGGTTAGTTATCAAAGTAAATTAATTAATATATCAATATATATGGATTTTTTGTTTTTAGTGTCTAAAAATATTTTACCAACTTTTGGTCACTGTAAAATTTGGATTTTTTCTTTTAGTCCTTGGTGACTTTTAATAACGCTTATTGTCGATGATTTAAATACATGTTTCTGTGTCTCATTGTCGTGTCTTAGAAGTTGGTTTTCTCAAATCACAGTTTTGGTACAATATTAAAATTAATAAAATATTAATTTCTTCACTATTTATAGTAAAATTTTGTTACAAATTTTGTTTGCAATAATAATACAAAATAATTTATACTGAAAAAACTTATTTATTAAGTTCACTTATAAACTTTATTAACAGATATTGTCTTATAAAAATTGAAATTTAAAAGTAAATTTGCAATTATTATTTATAATGTTTAAATTATTAATATATAACATTAATTAAAAATTCATTGTGTCGCTGGTAATTGATAGTTTATTGATATATCAAAATAAAGTAATTAATATATCAATATATATATATATATATATATATATATAAAAATATAAAGTAATTGATAGTTTATTTGATAGTTTATTTCATTTACATTGTAGTGTAGTACATAGATCTTGAAATTATGGATCGTAGTTGGATGTATGATCGATTGTCTCCTGGAAGATCCGGTTTAAAGCGACGTTTTGTAGAAGGAGTAGAAGAGTTTATTTTTGTGCTAAGTGTCATGAAGAATTTGCGCGACAAGGCGGTATTAGATGTCCGTGCTTGAAATGTTCCTTTCGATTTATAAAAAATGAAGAAGAAGTTAGACTTGATTTGTACGATAATGGGTTTAGGCCAAATTATTGGATATGGAGTCGTCACGGGGAAGTAGGACCAGGGGTAGCTGCAGTTTCTACGGTTAATGTTCCGGTTGAAGTAGTAGCTCCCACATCAAGTAGTTATCCAGCGACTACGACATCTGAAGGCCAAATTATACAACCGTATGTTTTTCAGGGAATGATATCTGACGTTGTTGGAGTAAATTTGGATTTTGAAGAACCAGAATATGATGCTGAAGAAGTTCCAAATGAGGAAGCTCAAAGGTTTTACATGTATTTGAGTGAGACAAATAAACCATTATTTGAAGGATCTAAAGACTCAAAATTATCAATGTGTGTTCGGTTGTTGGGTCTTAAGTCTCAATTTAATATTGTTGAGTTGTGCATGGAATATATGACCAAAATGATGTTGGATGCAACCCCTCATTAGAGGGCTTTTGCCGCAAAGATATTATGAAGGTAAAAGACTGGTATCGAAGCTTGGCTTAAAATCTAAAAGAATTGATTGTTGTGTGTCTGGTTGCATGCTCTATTATAACACTGAGTTTGGCATAAATAATGGAGAGTTGTCAGAATGCAAGTTATGTGGAGAGCCACGCTATCGTGTCAGTAGGAAAGGGATGAGCAGAGGCAAACCGGTTCCACGAAAAGAAATGTTCTATCTGCCGCTTATACCAAGGCTACAGAGGATGTTTACTTCAATGGTGACTGCGGGTAAAATGACGTGGCACCATCAAAATAGAAATAATTCTGGTGAATTACGTCACCCATCTGATGGTGAAGCTTGGAAGCATTTTGATCGTGTTCATCCAGATTTTGCCAAGGATCCACGCAATGTTCGGCTTGGTTTATGCTCTGCTAGTTTCACACCATATATTCAAGCCTCGGCAACACCGTATTCATATTGGCCAGTTATTGTTACCCCATACAACCTTCCTCCAAAAATGCGTATGTCTAAACCATACATGTTTTTAAATTCTATTATTCCAGGGCCAAGTAATCCAACAGCTGGTATTGACATATATTTGCAACCTTTGATTGATGACCTAAAAAGGTTGTGGAATGGTGTTTTAACTTATGATGCGGCACGCAAACAAAATTTTGTGATGAGGGCGGCTTTGATGTGGACCATTAATGACTTCCCTGCCTATGGAATGTTGTCTGGATGGGGGACACATGGTAAGATGGCGTGTCCGATTTGCATGGTTGACACAAAGGCTTTTTGTCTTAAATACAGAGGAAAAACTTCATGGTTTGACTCGCACCGTAGGTTCTTACCTATGGATCACCCATTTAGTAAGCAGAAATATGCATTCATAAAGGGAAATGTTGAAATAGCTGGACCTCCTCGTAAGTTGACACCAAAGGAAGTTTGGAATAGTGTTAGGGATATCCCTCCTGTGGAAGTCGTAGCGGGTGTTATTTCTCGCCCAGATGGCTATGGACAATGGCACAATTGGACAAAAAAAGTATTTTTTGGGAACTTCCTTATTGAAAAGATAATCTATTGAGACACAATATCGATGTCATGCATATAGAGAAGAATTTTTTTGACAACATATTTAACACTGTCATGAAAGCTAGGAAGGATATAGATCATTACTGTAGACGAAAGGATTTGTTGTTGGTTGAGAAAGGTACTAGGACTTTGAAACCAAAGCCAATTATACTTTATCTACCGAACCAGCGAAAGCAGTTTATCAGTGGATAAAAGAGTTGAAAATGCCAGGTGGTTATTCTTCCAATTTATCTAGATGTGCGGATGTGGATAATGGGAGGTTGCATGGGATGAAGAGCCATGATTGCCATGTATTCATGGAGTTCTTACTTCCTATCACTTTTAGTTCGTTGCCAACACACGTTTTGAATCCGCTCATTGAAATAAGTCAATACTTTAAGAATTTGTGTTCTGCAACGCTAAAAGCTGATGATCTTTCAAAAGTGGAACAAGACATCCCACTTATCTTATGCAAGTTGGAGAGAGTATTTCCGCCTGGTTTCTTTGATTCTATGGAGCATCTACCGGTGCATCTCGCATATGAAGCTAAACTTGGCGGACCTGTCCAATACAGATGGATGTATCCGTTTGAAAGGGCACTTAATTTTTATAATATAAGAAACAAGTTTAAAATATATGATTATTATGTTAAGTAATATCATTTTCTCTAGGTTCATGGGTGATTCAAAAAGATTGGTGAAAAACAAAGCTAGAGTTGAAGGATCGATATGTTCTTCTTACTTACACCGTGAAACAACACATTTTTGTTCTTATTATTTCAAGAATGAGTTTGCTCCTGG
This sequence comes from Astragalus membranaceus, assembly GCA_039519185.1. Classification (NCBI taxonomy): domain Eukaryota; kingdom Viridiplantae; phylum Streptophyta; class Magnoliopsida; order Fabales; family Fabaceae; genus Astragalus; species Astragalus membranaceus. The sequence continues at coordinate 126,981,269 of CM076849.1, forward strand.
AAGCAGTCGAAATGAAATGGATACTGAATGGCCTAGACATCATTTAGCTTTGTCTGTCTTTTGTCTACCCGGTCGTCCATCTGGGAAGGAGTCAATTCACGGGCTAACAGTAAGTTCAGCACATGTTCATGTGTTGAAACTGTACTGAGGTGCAACCATTTATTGAGTATTTCCTCAACATTAACTATCGATCTTAATTAGTTATTATAAAGTAGACAAATGTGTAACAATTAATTATTTTTTTTAGGGAATTCTTGTCATCAGAGGACGTAAGTGAGCAACAATCTTCTGCACATATTAATGCACATTTTCCAACGTGGTTTAGGCAACATGTTTATGCCCTCCCACCAACTCCTACCAACCAACACTTGAGGAACATATCAGACGGTCCTCGAAGATGTGTTAAACAATGGCACACATACTTTGTCAATGGATACAAATTTCACACCAATGAATGGACACAGGGTAGAGAGACAGTCAATAGTGGAGTGTGCATGAAGAGTGTCACTGGGGGAGGTGAAGATGATTTTTATGGTGTGGTTCAACACATAAATGAACTTCCGTACCCCCATCTAGATTTTAGTCAGAAGGTAGTGGTTTTTATTGTAATTGGTTTGATCCGTCTGCTCGAGGAACAAAGGTGATTCCAAAGTCAAATACAGTGGACATTAAAATGAATGGTAGATATCGACTGTATGATCCGTTCGTCATTGCACAAAATGTGAGACAAGTCTATTATGTCCCTTATCCATCAACGCGGACTGATAGGCGTGGTTGGTGTGTCGCAATTAAAACAAAACCAAGAAGTCGCATTGAGACAAATGATGACACGGTGTAAGATGTGCCATATCAAATGGAAGAGATGTCTATTATAAATGAAGTGATTCAAGTTGAACCCATTAGTCGTTTATGTGATGAGCCAAACACCGGCGATGAAGTTGATGACAAAGAAGATGCTGATGAAGATGCAACAGACCACATTGGTGTATCAATAATTCACTCCTCTGATGATGATGATTTTGAGAATGAATGGGATTCCAATTAGTTATTTATGTTTCAACAATATATGTTAACCTATTTTTAATCAAGGATGTAATTTATGTTTCAACAATTCTATTTTTAATCAAGGATGTAATTTATGTTTGTTTAATTAGTATGTTTATATATTTTAATTTGTTTAGTATGTTTATATATATATATATATATATGTCTAGATACGGTCATGGCATCTCACTCAGGATCCGATGACGACACATATGTTCCTCCACCTGTCACGGGTGATGCCGCCAGCACTAGCAGGCGGAAGACTTCTACTCGCCTAGGGCGTCGTGTTCAGCCTGCTCGTGTTGTTGTTTCTGGTGGCAGATATTTGCCACCACCTGGGTCTGAGGGTGCTAGTACTAGTACTGCAGGGGACCCAGTGATTCCTGCTGGTACTGAGGGCTTAGCCCCGACAGATGTTGATGTAGATGGGGTACGCACATTCACTGTTGACCGTGAGGTGGTGAGGTATACAACTGATGGGCGTATCATTATGGAGAGTGCTGGCGATTCGTAAGTATATATATTATTATTTATTAATTTATTTTTGTTGCCTTTTATATAACTTATATAATTTGGTGTAATAAAATTCATCTTTTTTTAATGCAGGTTTCTTCCTTCGAAGGCTACAACTACCGCCATCACAAAAACAATCAAGGAGAATTTCACCAGCAGCTGGAAGAATTAGACGGCTGTTAGAAAGGATAAAGAGGCAATTGAGAGGATGTTAAAATCATTTTTGGTAAGTTGTTCTACAAAATAATTAATTTGGTGTATTTTCTTATTGACTTGATTAATTGACTTGTCTTATAATTAACAACGTTATTGTAAATTTATTAAATAGGAAAAATGTACTTGGTTACCAGAGCAGCAAAGAGAAGTTGAGAGAGTGTTCCATAAGAGATGTTCCCATCGCTATTCTGAATTACTGCGGGAGAAGCGCGGTAAGAATGCGAAGCCATCTTATATGGGAGACTCAACTTGGGCTGGGTTAAAGGAGTACTGGCAGACACCAGAATTTAGGAATTATTGTGAGAAAGCCAAGAAGAACTGTGCTTCTGAAAAAGGTGGCTGCACACACACAGGGGGGAGTGTTAATACTGCAACGCATCACATGCGTTTGGTAAATTTATTACTATATTACTTGATTAATTAATTATTTATAATTAACTAGTCATTTTCATGTGTATTACTTAATAATATGTATATATATAGGAGGCGAGGAAACAAAGGACAATCACTTTTCCTGAGTTGCATCGCTACCTTCATATGCGGGAGGACACTAGTGAGTTTGCTATAGATCGGGCGAGGAATATTCAGGTAAAACTACTTTTACAATTATATATTAATGTTTATTATTTATATTAATCTTTATATCGGGCGAGGAATATTATATTAAAACTACTTTTGCTATAGTTATTTATTTTTTGGGTTATTTTTTCAGGAGAGCTTCCAGGGTGGTGGAGGGGGCTAGAGTAGCTCGTGATATTTGGGAGAGAGCACTGGGTCCCCAAAAGAGTAATCGTATGGTAGGATCAGGTGGTATTGGACCGGCTGCTTTCCGAACAAGCATTATTCCGAGTCTATCAGCTTCACATTCTGGATCCTCGAGTACTGATCGCTCTTATGTTCCCAATGCTGGTGAGTTGAATGCTGTTACGCAATTGACGGAGCAACTGAGCGAGGCCCAACGTCAGTTTGCCGAGCGGCAGGAGCAAAATGAACGGGAAATGCAGGCGCTTCGGGAGAAAGCCAGGATAGCTGAGGAGCGCATGGAGGAGCAGGCTAGGGTAGCTGCGGAGCGCATGGAGGAGCAGGCTAGGCTAGTTGCGGAGCAGGCTAGGTTAGCTGCGGAGCAGGTGTTGACTCTCAATCATATGATGTAAGTTAGGCATTTTTAGGACCAATTGTGCAGGTTTTTCATTGTATCACAGTCATTATCAGGGGATTTAGTCTAGTTTTGGATAATTGTAGTAGGAAGTTCATTTGTAAATAATTCCTTCAATTTTGGAGCTAATTTGGACTTGAAGACCTCTAATTGGTTGTGGCATCATTCGGCGAACCAGACACTTGCCCGGAAATGCAGCAAAATGGAGGGACTTGAATTCTGTTCAATATCGCGTCGCGACCAGGAGGAATTTTGCAAAGTCAGAAGTTTCTGTCCTATATCGCGACGCGATGGTCACGGGTCGCGTCGCGATGGGGCGCAAAAATTAGGGTTTTTAAAGCAGTTTCAGCGTTTTTCACAGGGACTTCGTCTGGGGAACGGAACCACACTTTGGAGCAGCTGGAGGGCCTTCTCACCACTTGGGAACAAGGGATTGAAGGTTCTAATGTCTTCCCTTGTGTTTGTTTTCTATTTTATGTTGGCTTCTACTCTTAGGATGATTTGTAACTAAATTTCTCAGATTAGGGAGAGATGATTCTCCCAAACCCTATCATGTGAGCGCTTTGTTATGGTTAATTCAGTTGATTGTTCGATTGTCATTTGTCTAAACTTCTGTGCTTAATGCTTTATTACTACATATGATAGTTTTGATGAATTGGGGTTTGTGATCACCTAAGGGATTAGGGTTTGCATACTTGATATGAAGTTTTAGATCACATACTTGTAATCACCATAGGAATGTGGGGTTAGATATGTGAATTCTCTATTTCTTGTGTTTATTGCATTACCGTTGGCATGAATCTCCTAAGGAATTAGGGTAACTCATAGGGTAATAGGGGTTTTGAGGCAAGGAATTGTCCTAAACCTAATATTGTGAATTGAATCTGGTAATTGAACAATCAATGTGGAATTAACTGAAGGTTCATGTGATAGGAGAGTGGGAGATGATTTGACCCCTAATCGGTTTTCTCGCTTATTAATAAATCGTTTTATTTCGCTGTTTCGGAAACTCAATTTTACCAAACCTTTACAATCTAAGAATTTGCAACTTTGCTATTGTTTTCAACGCGCAATCCCTGATGAATCGACCGGTTACTTACCGCATTTTATTACTTGCGACGACAATTGGTACACTTGCCAAAAGTCTCAACAAGTTTTTGGCGCCGTTGCCGGGGATTGTTGATTGTGGATACCTTGTGTTGCAGGTAACCTGATATTGCAGGATGTGTTTTGATGATGAAAAAGACAAAGGTAAGATTGACGGTCAAAGTCAATAAAAGTGACTAAACGTCAAAGTCACAATCCAAGACAAGCAAGCCAAGAACTGAAGATTCAAGTTTAAGGGTAGTCCTTAAAAATAAGGGTAGTCCTTAGGGTTTGGGTGTGTCTTAGGAAAAAGTGTAAGCTCTTTCAAAGGTCAGCTCGTATCTCAAAGTCTCACACACTCACAAAGTTTTTTAAAGTTGCATGCATAATTACGTAAACATTCTTATCACCTTTTAAAATAACAAAATCGATTTCCTCATGCATAAACAAATATCAAAATCGATTTTCAGGTAAAATAGAAAAGATAGAATCGATTGTCAGGCCATGTTTTTCAATACACAAATCGATTTCTGAGCCAAATAATTTTTAAGGCAAGAATCGATTCCCAATCTTTTGCAAACAACTGAGAATCGATTCCCACTTGTCTCAGGCAAGCTGAAAATCGATTCCTACATATTTTCACTAAGTATAGAATCGATTCCTAGCTTTCCATGGCACTCAAGAATCGATTTCCCATATTTTCCAAACAAAGATAAATCGATTCCTCAACTAAATAAATCGATTCCTAGATCAAATACATTTTAACAAAGAATCGATTCCTACACTATTTTCAACATAAAAATGAATTCCTCATAGCCTATAAATAGGCAGTGCTTCACGATTCATTTTACACAACACACAACTCAACCCACTTGCATGAAACAGAAAACTTTTGAGAAAACTCTTCACGCTTATACTTTTGCTCGTCACGCACCGTTGGTCTGTCTGAGCTGATCTGTTGCTAAGAGTTAGTTGGGGTTGTATTCTTCAAGTTGTAATATCTGCCTACACTAGAGGTATTTCTGCATTTACAATTGTTTATTATTTAATTGTTGTGTTTTGTTCTAGGGAGTGGGGTATCTCTCTAGGGTAGCTGCATGTACTAGGAAGTGGGGTATCTTTCTAGGGCAGTTGATTGTAACAGGGGTGGGGTATCTCTTGTTATTGTTATATTAGATCTGAGGGCTCTCTATAGGTGGGGTATCCTAGGAGGAGAGTGCCTGAGTCTGTAAAGGTTTTCCAAGGCACCTGTAAGCCTTGTTGCTTTAGTGGAAAATCTCACAAGGGTGTGAGGACTGGACGTAGGTCACTAGGAGGTGACCGAACCAGGATAAATCTCTGCGTGCTTTACTGCTTTCCTGCTTTACTGTTATACCGCTTTACTGCTTTATATTCTAATTCCTTCGCTTCCACTTAACCTGCGCGAAAATTGATCTAAGTCATTGAAAAGGGGAAAAACATTTTCAAAAGATCTGAAAAGTTTTTAAATCTCAATTCACCCCCCCTCTTGAGACTGAAGCCACTTGGTAACATTGATTTCGTTGTCAACAAGGCAAACGAGTTGATTCTTAGAGTTTAGTTTACATTTTGTTATACCTTTGAGTTATTTGATCCTTACTACCTAGTGATTTGCTCGGACTTGTTAACGGTTTGCTTAGTGATTCAGGGATTTGTGTATGCGGAGTAAGGGCCCACAAGAACTATTGGGTGACCCAGAGATCGAAAAGTTAGCAAGGGCAAATCGAAAGAAAGCAAGGCTAGCTAAGCAACAAGCCGAGGTAGAGACACAGGTACATTCAGTTTCTGCAGTTGAAATGGCTGGAATTCCACCCCCACCTCCACCGAGACGTACTTTGGGTGATTTCGGGTGAAGGAATCAGGGCGCCCAGGCATTAGCATTTCAACCAGTGGGCGTGGCCCAGTTTGATATCAAATCCTGTGCTCACGGCCCTGAAATCAGAGCAATTCTCTGGGTCGGATGCCGAAGACCCTAATCAGCACTTGTTCCAATTCTACGAGATATGTGGGACTACACACCCTGAGGGAGTAACCGATAGTGCAAAGAAGGTCCGGCTGTTCCCTTTCACTCTCACAGGGAGGGCCAAGGATTGGTTGAACACTCTCCCAGGGACAATCAACACTTGGAATGACCTCGAGAACAAGTTCTTGGAGAGATTCTTCCCAATCTCCAAGTTCATAAGGAAAGGAGCTGATATCTCCAATTTTACACAGGGAGAGTCCGAATCGTTGTATACTTCTTGGTAACGATTCAAGCTATTACTCAAGAAGTGTCCCGGCCATGGCATAGAATATTTCCTACAGTTACAAACTTTTTGCCATGGGCTGAGACCATAAACAAGAATGATGTTGGATGCCTCAGCGGGAGGATCCCTAGGTACCAAGACGTGGGAAGAAGCCAAACAGTTGGTTGAAGACATGGCTTCCAATGAGTACATGATCCAAAATGATAGGGGGGCTGTAGGAAAGAAAGGTGTGCTGGAGCTTGATTCAAACAGCGCGGTGTTAGCCCAACAGAAACTAATGTCCATGCAAATCGAGGCTCTCACTAAGAAATTAGCGGCAGCGTGTGAAGTAGGTTCCAAAGCTCCAGCAACAGTACAAGCAGTGCAAGCAGGCGGGTGCAATTATTGTGGTAGGGAATCCCACGAAGGTGATTGTGCAGCTTATGGAGAAGCATTGGAACAGGCCAACTATATGGGAAACTTCCAAAGACAAGGCGGGAATCCATTTTCTAACACCTACAATCCAGGGTGGAAGAATCATCCCAACTTTTCTTGGAAGAATAATAATGAAGGCACAAGTTCCAACCAACAACAGTCTCAGGCACCTGCCAATCAACAACAGAAACCACCTTCTCGGTTAGAGGATGCATTGACACAGTTTATGCAGATGACCAAAAATACCTTCCAAGCTCAAGAGCAGGTAAAGAAAAACATGGAGAAAAACTATGAAGCATCAATGAAAAATTTGGAGGTACAGATTGGTCAGTTATCGAAGCAACTTGCGGAGACATCCAAAAGTGGCTTTCCTGCCAACACTGTGGATAACCCGAGGAAGGAGAATTGCAATGCCATCTATCTGAGAAGTGGTAGGGAGTTGGAACCGTCTGAAGTAACCAAGCCCCGGGAAAAGAAAAAGAAAGAAAAGGTGCTTAGTGAGGAAGCAAATGAAAAGAGTGAGGGAGCGGGGAAGGACAACCCTCAGGTGGAACCCAAAGAAACCCCATCATACATGAAACTTCCCTATCCTCAGGTAAGCAAGAAAAATCAGAAGGATGAGCAGTTCTCTAAGTTCATGGAGGTGTTCAGAAGCCTCCAGATCAATATACCTTTTGCTGAAGCCCTGGAAAAGATGCCGGTCTATGCGAAGTTCATGAAACAGCTATTGATCAAAAAGAAAAAGTTAAAGGGGAATGAAACGGTAGCGTTAACAGAGGAGTGCAGTGCTATCATTCAAAACAAAATTCCCCCTAAGCTGAAGGATCCAGGAAGCTTCACCATTCCCTGTGCAATTGGTGATGTCACTATAGATAAGGCCCTCTGTGACTTGGGGGAAAGCATAAACCTAATGCCCTTGGGAATGTGGAGAAAGCTTGGGGGAGGTGAAGTCAAATCAACTCACATGACCCTGCAACTAGCTGATAGGTCAATAAGGCATCCTTATGGTATTGTGGAGGATGTCTTAGTAAAGGTGGGAAAATTCCTCTTCCCGGTAGATTTTGTGATTCTGCGTTTGGATGGTGACACTGAGGTCAAGAGTTCAATGGATGGGGAAAATGACATCCCCTTCATCTTGGGAAGACCCTTCCTAGCCACCAGTAGAGCTGTCATAGATGTGGCAGATGGGACAGTGAAACTAAGGGTGCAAGTAGAAGAGGAAATCCTAAGGGTGATCAAGTCAGCAAAGAAGGATGAGAAAAAGGGAGGGTGCTATAGTGTTGAGGCACCGGATCCCAAAGCCAAAAACAGAATACACATCCACTCGCCACCGGAAAAGTCACCAAGCAAGTGGGTGGATCTAAAGGAAGTGGTGGGTGAGCCCAGCGTGAAATTCAATGGAGAAGGTTCTGAAGGAGCTGTGAATAGGGCAATGAAGAAGCCAAAGGCACCTGAGCCAAATTGATCCATCTTCGAACCATCAAGCTAGTGACGATAAAAAAGCGCTGAGTGGGAGGCAACCCACTGTGAGGTACCAAGTATTTATTTTAAATTAATTTTAAGTATTCATTTCCATTTTAATTTTGACTAGATTTAGGTGAAAGCTGTGTTCGGTCGATTTCGCTTCGCGACATAGAAGGATCTCAAAAGAAAAGTGGTTTCTGCTTTATTTCGCGTCGCGAATGAGGCGTGTCGCGTCGCGATGCTTCAAAATTTTTGAAACTGGAAACGGTTCTGTTTTCTTTCGCGACGCGACAAGGAGGGTTCGCGTCGCGATACGAGCCTTTTTAGCGTAAAACTGGGCAGTCCGAACAAAAAAAACAAATAATTTTTCAAATTCTCTATTTTCCCCCTCTTGTGCACACTACGAATTCCCCTCCCCATTACGATTTTTTGCTCGCATTTGGTTGTGAATTCTTGCTACCTTGCGCGAACTCCTCACCACCAACATCTCCAGGTATTAATCTTAACCTTGTTCATTAATTAGAGTAGAATATTTTGAGAGGTTTTGATGGTTGTTGGGGTGATTTTTGGGTAGGAATTGTGGGGATTCGAAGTCAAATTAGGAGAGTAGGATTGTTCCCTATGATATTGTATTGCATGATTGTTGGTTGTTGCTAATGTTGGGGAGAGAATGATTGAATTGGGGGTAGAAACTAAGTTGATTTTGGGCATAGACAAGGTGTTTGATGAAATGCCAAAATGACAAAATCTATGTAGCCAAGGTGTTTGTAAAATTGCTCAAGTGATTTTTGGCTAAGCAACCCAACTATGTGTGAAAATGTCTAAGAGAATTCTGTTTTTTGTTGCTAGCCTTGTTTTAATTCTGCAATTACTCTAAACATTAGGATAGATGACTTGGTGCTCAGGAACTATGTTTTGGCTGTTTTGTTATTCTCTCTGCTGGAGTGGGGTCCACACCAGGGACCCACCGTGAACTAACAATTTGTGCTGGATTCTGGATTTATATCATTGCAGGCCATTTACAGGTACGTAACATGAGCAAGCCAAGCGGAGCAGGCACCTCAAAGAAAAGGAGAGGGGTCCCATCAGAGGTGGACAGATTCAAACCCCCAGCACACGAGGAGAGGTACCACCAAGTAGTCAAGGGCAAAAAGATAAATCCAGAAAGGGCCTTCAACCTCAGCACGGGGGAATTCCCCATCATTACCTCCACTCTCCGGGGATTGGGTTGGCTTTCGCTCAACTCAATGATCAAACAGGCTAACCAAAGCATGGTGAGAGAGTTCTATGCAAATGCCTACGGGGAGGAAGATGACAGAGTTTCAATGGTTAGGGGAAGAGAGGTGTCTTACTCTCCTGATACCTACTACTGCCGATTGTGCTATGATGGATGCATGGAACAGGAGGGGGGAGCATGATTACGAGGGTTTGCTGGGAGAGTTGTGTCGTCAAGGAGCGACGTGGGACAATTATCTTATCGGTCCGATTGGACGAACTTTTCCCCGCCGCTTCTGCAACATGGCTCTGAAGGCAATTCCAAAGGCCTGGAACAATTTCTTTAATCAGTCTGTCATTTCATGCTCCAACTCCACTAATGTCAAGACCAAGGTAGCCATGGGACTACAAGCTATCATGAGAGGCCAGAGGGTAAATCTGGGGAGAGCCATTTCAGCGAGCATTGCAAAGATCGTCAGATGTCCTAGGGCTCGATTGGGGCACTGCTCTATCATCCATGCTTTGTGTAGACAGCAGGGCTGCCCTGAGTACCCAGACGATCTTCTAACTGACCCCAGGGAGGGAATCACAGCATCATGGATCTTGAAGCAGCCCGATGGGCCCATAGATGCAATTCCACCACAGCAGCCGGCACCTCCAGCACAGCAGCAGCCAGCAGGCCCATCCTTCAAACAGCAGCCAGCAGGCCCATCTTGCAGAAGTCCTTTATCATCTGTGAGCAGCATCTCTCAAGTTCAATCTCTACGATCCCAACCGTGAGGTTTGAGCCTAAACACATTCTTATATATATTGTGTGTATTCCTTGCCTGCATTAGTCTGCAGAACTTGACATTGTGCTTAATTGTTTTTGCATTTGATTTTCATACACACTGAGGCATTTCTTTTGGCACCCCTGAGCCTTTCAAACCGCACCTAACTAATGTTTATCCTCTGCTAGCCCCTCTGAGCCTATTATTAAAAATCTGTATGATGTTTTTTCTGAAAATCATAGCCTAGTTAATTCTTAACTTGGAGTTAGGTAACAAAAGCTGTGAGAGTGGGAAAAATTCTAAGTTTGGGGTTGCTCGTGGAATAGCAACATTCTAAGTTTGGGGTGGTATACAAGAGAAAAGAAACAAAGAAAAGAAAATAAAAAAAATAAAAAAAAAGTCCTTCTCTTGTTTGTTGAATGCTTTGGGGAAAATGGGTGAGTAAGTGAATTGTGCGAAATTGCCTGAGTGAGAGGTAGGCCTAACTCCAAGTGCAACCTACTTATTCCAAATTGTCCACCTTACCTAAAGCCCCGCTATAACCCTTAAAGTCCTCAAAATGTGTGTATGCAAGTCATTTGTATAGACTGATATAGAACTCTGTCAAGCCTATGAAACAATGATGCAGGTACTGTGAATTGAGTGAATACCCGAAACACCTCAAGAGTGAAACACTGGTGAGATGTGTGCAATAGAGAAACTTGAGAATGCTGCCTGCTTATGATTCGGTATTTCCAATTCAGCAGTCCTGCCACTGTATTAGGTTGATGATGATAGTTGATGTGCTGATATGTTTAAGGTTGATGTATTACATGTAACAGCTGAATAGAAAAATCAGCCACAGTCTGAATTGATTGTTTGCTTGAGGACAAGCAAAAGTTTAAGTTTGGGGTTGTGTTGACTCTCAATCATATGATGTAAGTTAGGCATTTTTAGGACCAATTGTGCAGGTTTTTCATTGTATCACAGTCATTATCCGGGGATTTAGTCTAGTTTTAGATAATTGTAGTAGGAAGTTCATTTGTAAATAATTCCTTCAATTTTGGAGCTAATTTGGACTTGAAGACCTCTAATTGGTTGTGGCATCATTCGGCGAACCAGACACTTGCCCGGAAATGCAGCAAAATGGAGGGATTTGAATTCTGTTCAATATCGCCTCGCGACCAGGAGGGCTCGCGACGCGACCAGGAGGAATTCTGCAAAGTCAGAAGTTTCTGTCCTATATCGCGACGCGATGGTCACGAGTCGCGTCGCGATGGGGCGCAAAAATTAGGGTTTTTAAAGCAGTTTCAGCGTTTTTCACAGGGACTTCGTCTGGGGAACGGAACCACACTTTGGAGCAGCTGGAGGGTGCGATTTTGGGGCCTTCTCACCACTTGGGAACAAGGGATTGAAGGTTCTAATGTCTTCCCTTGTGTTTGTTTTCTATTTTATGTTGGCGTCTACACTTAGGATAATTTGTAACTAAATTTCTCAGATTAGGGAGAGATGATTCTCCCAAACCCTATCATGTGAGCGCTTTGTTATGGTTAATTCAGTTGATTGTTCGATTGTCATTTGTCTAAACTTCTGTGCTTAACGCTTTATTACTACATATGATAGTTTTGATGAATTGGGGTTTGTGATCACCTAAGGGATTAGGGTTTGCATACTTGATATGAAGTTTTAGATCACATACTTGTAATCACCATAGGAATGTGGGGTTAGGTATGTGAATTCTCTATTTCTTGTGTTTATTGAATTACCGTTGGCATGAATCTCCTAAGGAATTAGGGTAACTCATAGGGTAATAGGGGTTTTGAGGCAAGGAATTGTCCTAAACCTAATATTGTGAATTGAATCTGTTAATTGAACAATCAATGTGGAATTAACTGAAGGTTAATGTGATAGGAGAGTGGGAGATGATTTGACCCCTAATCGGTTTTCTCGCGTATTAATCAATCGTTTTATTTCGCTGTTTCGGAAACTCAATTTTACCAAACCTTTACAATCTAATAATTTGCAACTTTGCTATTGTTTTCAACGCGCAATCCCTGAGGAATCGACCGGTTACTTACCGCATTTTATTACTTGCGACGACAATTGGTACACTTGCCAAAAGTCTCAACAGCAGGCTAGGTTAGCTGCGGAGCAGGCTAGGCTAAATGAGGAGCGCTTTAAGTTTTTGCAGGATCAGCTGATGTCTCAGCACTCGAAATCCGCCGGAAACCGTTTGCTGCGAGCTGGCTACCGGCGCCAAAAATCAGCTGGAAAGTCCACATTTTCGGCAGATTTTTGGCTTTTTCGGCGGATTTTGCTCGCCGAAAAGTCCAATTTTTCTTGTAGTGTTAGAGACTGAAAGAACGGTCGCCAAATCGGTCGCTAAGTCAGTCCCAATACAAGTTAGCAACCAATATAGCAACTGATATTCAAAATTCGTCCCCAAATCGGTCACTAAAATAGTTAGCGACTAATTTTAGGAAGTCACTAAATCACTGGTCGCTAAAGTGTAGCGACCAATCATTAAAGTCACTAAAATAGTTAGCGACTGATTTTGGGTAGTCACTAAATCACTGGTCTCTAAATCGATCATTAAAGTCGATCGCTAAACAACATTTTTTAGCAGTATTATGGTCACACTGGGTGTGCGAAATTTGTTGTCAAATTTAAACTAGTCGTGATCGGCTAAGGGATGTTTAACATTGAATCCATTTTTCTTTAAGAAATTGCGCTGAGGAAAGAACTCTATTTCTTATCTATGAGATCCCTAACTACTTCAAAGAGTGTTACGATTTGGATTTGAATGGTTTGATTACTATAAGGGTAGACTAAAGAAAGGCATTATGTAAATGAACATAATGCTTGAAAATATATTGTATTTGATTGATTGTGTATGTTTGAATATTATCAGGCAATGTAGTTATCATTACGTAGAAAACTTGGTCTGCTAACCATGATTTCAGCTAACGGTTACTAGATTAATAGTAACCCCTCCTAAAATCTGGCCCGTTAATCACTTTAGCGCACAATGTGGAAGTTCATCCACATTGTGCTCTTGATTGTTGTCATGCATTGATCTTCAATCAAATTAAACACATGCATGGCCTATGCTCCCTTTTAAATTAATTAAGGGCTCAACTTCTTCCTTGACCAACGTATCCTCGTCTAAACCTTGTTACTCACCTAACCTCTTATCGGCTATGCTTGCAACTCGGCTGACCCCCCCCCCCCCCCCCCCGCGCCCAACTCGGCTGAGTACTTAGCCATTTTCGGTTGTTAACAGGTACCTATCAAATACATTGGTTAATGCGTCTGTATGGGCTAAAACAAGGACCTCATAGTGGAATATGATTGAATTATTCCTCATAGTGGACCTTAGAGAAGTGCATCAATGAGTATGGAAATTATGTAAAAGGGGAAAAGGGTAAAACAATGTCAGTGATTTGTTGATTACAGGAGAAAAGGAGCAATAGATTGTAAAATTAAAAGACATATAAAAAAAGTCTCAATTGATACATTTGGGAGAACTTTATATTTTTTTGGGGTTTGAGGAGGTTCAATATGTACAACTATACTCAAACTAAACCTCCAACAGAGTGTCAATTTCGTCATGTGAAAGATGCTAAGGAAAATACTGTGACAACAAATAGTAGGATGTTTAAGACATCTTTGTAACAACATACCAGATATTTAGAGTATATTGAGTTATGTAAAAGGAGAATCATGATTTTGACCGATTATTCACTAATAAAAGAAACAAAATTAATGGAATATTGTTGGTTTCACAAACTCAAATTGGTGTTGAGATGAGGAGGACAAGAAGAATACAAATGGCTACATTTTTCAACTATGCAACATTGTCTTCTCATGGTGTCTAAAGAATAGGGGTGTGCAAAATAAATGGGCCACCACACCTTTTCACTAAACTGAACCTAACCACACCAAAAAAAACCAAACCATTTAAATGGTCCATGGACCACTCCAAAAAAATAAAACTGGGCCACCTACCCGAATTAAATAAGGTTACCCGATCCAACCCTAATCAAAATTGAAAACAAAACACTCCTTCCTCGTTTTCACGCTTCTTCACTTCGTCTTCGTCACTCCCTCTCTTTCTCTTCCAACTTAGCCCCAAATCGAAAACCCTAGCCTCAAATCATAACTCCAGCACCGCAAATCATAACTCCAATTAGTATCACTCTCTTGCCATTTTGTTGCTGCGATTTTGTTTCTCTCTATTTTGGTGCTTCGATTTTGGTTCTCGCGATTCTGCTATTCGCGATTTGAAGAAGGTGCTAGCGATTTTGGTTCCCACGATTTTGGTGCTCGCGATTTGAGGTCTGTTCTTCATATTTTGTTTTCGTTTTTTGTTCTTTGCGATTTGAAGCTGCTTGCGATTATGCTTCGTTCTTTTCGATTTGTGATGTTGCTTATGTGTTTATATACTGATTTTCATGTTTACAAGGCTTCTGGGTCTTGGTTTATATGCTGATTTTCATGTTTACAAGGCTTCTGGGTCTTGGTTTATGTTTTTATTTGTGTTTATGTGTTCAAATCTGTGTTTATTTATGTGTTTATGTGTTCAATATCATGTTTCTCTTGAATGGAACCTTGTGTCTTAGTTTGTTTCTGTAATGATTGATTTATATGATGCTTATATGATGCTTCTATGCTGATTTTCATGTTTACAAGGCTTCTGGGTCTTGGTTTAAGTGTTTATTTATGTGTTTATGTGTTCAAATCTGTGTTTATTTATGTGTTTATGTGTTCAATATCATGTTTTCCAATAACTAGGATTACTTGGAATTTCTTGCACGATGAGAAATTTTAGTTTCCCTCATGCAATTGGACTTCTGATGTCTAACCATGGAACACATCTCCATAGAGTCCTTGATGACTACCGTAGCTCTTTAACCCCTACGATGGTGGAAGCACTCATTTGCAGCCAAGATTGGCTCAAAGGAGCAGCTTCTACACTTCTTTCTGCTGATGATCTTGACGAGCTTGAGCAAATTGAAAGAGGTATAGTACAAAAAATGAATCCTATTTACGCTTCTAACCAAATGATATAATAAAATATATTTATTTGTTTTGTAGAGGTTTTTTGTGTGCAAGATCTCGGTAGCTCTTCGGTACCAATTGGAGTTGAAGATGATTGAGGTATTTCTTTGTTGATTGTTGATATAATTAGTAATTCTATCCATTGAGGTGAATTGTTGATTGTTGATTCTGAAGAGCAAATCTGATTTCTCAAAGGTCACATTATCTATTCAATATTGCGGGTGTTGCCTAGATTTGATGACCGAGTTAGGAGACTCTGTCTATATAGTTGTAATTATTTTGATGTTTGATTTAGGATAGTTGGCTCTGTAATAGTGTGATTACAAAGATGTAACATGTGGTTGTGCTGATCAGTGATCCCCCTTGCACTTATGCCTATAGCTCTTTTGGTAGAATTTGACATTGACCCACTGGGCTCTTTTGGTGACTATGCCTATAGTTATTAATATTATCACCTAAGTTAAAGTTGGCTTGATTATTATATTCGGGCTAAAGTGTAAGGAATCCTCTTCAACTATTTGATCTTGTTGAAGTTGTCTTGATTCTGTAATTTATGTTATTGTTAGCTTGGATTAGTTAAGGGAGTTAGTGTTGGAACTGGTAAATCAGTATAAACATTATTTCTGATTTTGGATTGATTTAGTTGATAGAAGGCTCAAGGAAAAAATGTTCCAATGCAGAAGGTAATAAGTTGCTACAACCTTTACTCAGGATCTATTACACTTTCTACTTATCTGTAACTCTTTATTTAGTACATTAGTTTGTTTGTACACCAAAGTTAGACTAAATAAATGAATATAGTAATATTTGGCATTTAAGTTGTTGGCTTTGATGACATAATTTGATATCTGTGCATATTTTGATTCAGCTTGTTCTGATGAATTCTTTAGCATGTGATGATTCTTCTATCAGAACCTCCTCACCTTGCAGCACATTTTGGACTTCCTCAGACTTTCCTTATTATCTTCTAGAGTTCTAATATGATCTTGAAGTTCATCAGTTTCTGTTCTCAACCTATCTACTAGAGAAGTCTGTGATGAAACTGCAGTTTCTAAGCTGATCACTTTGTTCACAAGCTCATCAATTTTCTCTACCATTTCTGCTGCAGCAAGAGATGAATTAGGAGCACAGATAACTTGCAATGCATCTTTCAGAGTATGTAAAAGGAAAGAATGGGACCTGCATATCATTCAATTTCTTGAATCTATATTTGATCTAGCAACAAGTAGCATTAAGAGCAATCAACAAATAACACTGACAGCTTCTGTTTATTTTTTCTTTGAATATTATGTAAGAGACAATTTTATGTATTTTACGATTTAGATGTGATTTCTATATGTCCATTGCCACTTAAAAAAAGTATTCGTTTATAGCCTCTGTGAGTCAATACAAAAAAAATCAGTTTTTAAAGTAATAAAACTAGTTTTTCTGCATTTGGTAACTGATTCAGTCCAAAAAAACCATTTTTTAAAACAGATATGTGAAAACTGGTTTAGGAAAAATCCGGTTCACGTAAGGAAAACCGGTTTAAGAGCAGTAACCCCAAAAAACCGGTTTAAAATCATAAACCGGTTCAGAACCGGTTCAAACCCGAACCGAAACCAGTTTAGCCACAGAACCGGTTTTTTTGAAATGTGGTTTTTGAACTGAACCGAACTTTTTATATGGTGCGGTTTGGTGCAAGAACTGCACCATGCACACCCCTACTAAAGAAGCAATAAGTTGCGGAACTTTCATCATGTAAGGCGTAATATATTTTTGCATCAACGGGGGGCATGCCTAGTTGTGTTGCTTCTAACCTTACTCAAGAAAATGCATATGCAAGTGGAGGAACAACTAATAGTACTTGTGATTGACAATATTTTAGAAATTAACTTGGCCAAAAACCAAGTGTCACATGGAAGGAGCAAGTATATATATATATATATATATATATATATATATATATATATATATATATATATATATATATATATATATATATATATATATAGAAATCACATTTAACAACCTAAGTAACCAAGTAAATAAATACAAGATAAAGTTGGTCTATTGCAAGACAGAAGATCGAGTAAATTAAATGATCACCTAGACAACCCTTCAAACACCATGTGACGAGAAGAAGCACACCTTAAGAAAAGAAACCATAAGAAAGGCGAAGGAAGGAGACAGATATCACGAGGTCAGGTGCTGAAGGGAAAGGGAGAAGCGAAGGCGGTGAAAAGGGGGAGGAGCCCACCAGCGACTCACAACGAAACACCAGTGACCAAAAAAAAGACACACGACACGCCGAAAGAGGGGGAAGGAAGGTGAGGGAGGAGACGAGAAGATAGGGGGTGGAGCCCGAGGGCAGCGAGACGGAGGGAACCCCCCCCCCCCCCCCCCCCCAACACCCTGGCAGCGCAGCCTCAAAGGGGAGAAACCCTAGCACTTGTTTCCTTTTTCCTGAGTTCGAGTACAAATGTACCTAATCTATAAATGCTAGAGCATGATAAATGCATATGCACCAATAAAAATCATTGTGTACGTGATGCAAATACTAATCTATAAATGCTAGAGCATGATAAATGCATATGCACCAATAAAAATCAATGTGTACGTGATGCAAATATAGTGTGTTGCTATCTCTCCTTTCATTCATCTCCCGAGCGAGTGTGAGTATTCCGTGTTTTATACTTTAGGCTTAATTACAGTTTTGGTCCCCCTACTATGACCAACTCACGATTTTTGTCCCCCAACTTTTTTTCCACGATTTTGGTCCCTTTATTTTCCCAATTTCTAAAATCAAGGTCCCTCCCACATTTGGTCAAACTTGAGGCTGATGTGGGCCTCACTCATCTTATGTGGCATGCCACGCTGGATTGCCACATAGGATTTTATATTTTTTAAAAAAATTATTTTTATTATAACAATTTATCTTTAAATAATTAATAATTAATAACTTCTAGAAATTAAAAACAGATTTGTGCGACATTTTCTTCCATTACTGGATTGAAAACATGTTTTTTTTTACCAAAGATTGAAAACATGTTCTTCCTATATATCCTAAAACAAATTCCTAATACTCAAAGGAAATCAACAACTCTAGTCGCAGCGAGAAGCATAGTCATTCTAGTGGTGGTGATAATTTCTATCATCCGATCTTCGCTGATTAGTGTTGAAATGCGTTTTGCAAAGACAGAAAAAACTGGTTCAATTTGATGCAAATTGGGGAAATTTCATAGCTTTCTGGCTTATGCAAAAAATGGGAATTTGTGTCGGTGGGAGAGGGAGAGGAGGAGATCACGAACCAGAGGGTGAGAGAAGAGGGATTGCGATGAGGGGGTGATGATACCCGGCGATCTAGAGGCGGTGGGTTGCGTGCTCTTGGTGGCGAGATGCTGCTGCTCGCGCTTCCAACTGCGGTGTGATGCGAACAGTGAACGAGAGGGAAAGGAAGAGGAAATGCGAGAGACAGAGACAAGAGATGAAGCTGAAGACGAAACATGGATTCTGAGAAAGAGCGATGCGAGACCTGGAGTTGTTCCAGGATTCAGATCTGAAGAAGATGAAGGAGGAAATTTTTTAAAAATAATTTTCTTTATTTATTTAACAAATTATAATAATAGATATTTTTAATTTAAAATCCTATGTGGCAATCCAGCGTGGCATGCCACATAAAATGAGTGAGGACCACATCAGCCTCAAGTTTGACCAAATGTGGGAGGGACCTTGATTTTAGAAATTGGGAAAATAAGGGGACCAAAATCGTGGAAAAAAAAGTTGGGGGACTAAAATCGTGAGTTGGTCATAATAGGGGGACCAAAACTGTAATGAAGCCTATACTTTATTGAAAAAAGTTAACTACAGTCAGTAGTAATCACATATAGCGAAAGCTCATTACACTAGTGGAAAAAAGACATTTGGAATCGGTTGTTTGGCACGTTTGGAATCGGTTATTGGCCGATTCAGATACTCCTGATTCAAAATGTAACATTCAGAATCGGTTGTTTGCAACAACCGATTCAAAATGTAACATTCAGAATCAGTTGTTGCAAACAACCGATTCAAATTGCTTTTCCAGACACACGTTATGAACCTTACAAACAGGACATTTTGAATCGGTTATATAAACAACTGATTCCAAATTTCCTTAAAGAAACAAACATTTAAAATCGGTTCTTTATATAACCGATTCCAAATGTCCAATTTTCTTTTTTTTTTACTTTTTTTACTCAATTTTTTTTCCATTCACACCTATTAATTACTTCCAGCAACTCATACATCAACTCACCAATTTACATACACTCATAATAATTCATATACTTCCATTAAACTTAAAAGTACTATAAGTACAAAATTCCACCAATTCATTAAACTACATAGTAAAGAAATTACAACTTTATCATAAGATATGGTAAGTGTTTTAATATGAGACACTTATCAAATACTGCAGAATGTGACGGACTGCATGCAAGTGGGGTGTCTGTGGTGCTGTCATAAACTGGCTCAGCTTGTTCACAACAAAAGCAATGTCTGGGCGGGTGATAGTTAGGTAAATGAGGAGCCCAATGAGCCTTCGGTACTGTGATGGATCGACCAGAAGTTCCCATGCACTATCAGTGAGTTTGATGTTTGGATCCATGGGCGTGTGCAGAGATTTGCAGTTGGTGAAGCCTGTGTCCTGTAGCAACTGTGTGGCATATTTGTTTTGGCATACGTAGATGCCCTTAGGTGAAGAGGCAACCTCAAGGCCAAGGAAATATTGCAAGGGACCTAGCAATTTCAGTTTGAAGAGGGTCTGGAGCAGTTCTTGTGCCAGCATTGATGAACTGCATTTGAGGACCAGCAAGAATGATGTCATTCACGTACAAAAGCAACACAACTAATAACTGTCCAGGACCTGTTGTAAACACAGAGGGATCAGCAGAGGACTGTACAAAGCCATGATGGAGAATGGTAGAGGAAAATTTGTGGAACCATTGGCGGGATGCTTGCTTCAAGCCATAGAGAGAAACCACAGCTTATGAGTTGTTTCAGGTGACTTGCTCCTTTAGTGCAAATCAAACCCAGAGTCCGCAAACACAAGAAGAAGACTACAAAAAATGAAGATAAACAAGGGTCTAGCAAGTACCTTCAATTTGTATTTGATAGAGCAAGTTCTTCATGGTTTTATCCATATATTAGTAGCCAATAACCACTTCTCTACCTGATGGATGCCATGAACTGCAGATGAAATTTCTGAGGGCTCAACATTTAAATTGTCGAAAGTGATTAATGATGTATATATAGCAGGTAGCAAAATCATGCATAGAAACACTTCCAGAAATCCTTTGATCAAGACAACTATGCAACATGACAAATAATGAAACTTCACACGCACAAACAATGGACGACTCAAATGATTCATCTTAAGTAAAGAATACAAAATAAATTCAATTTTGTTAAATATCAAAAGCAGTCATAACAAATTTTTATGCTTGTGATACCATAAAGTTTGCATACCTTGCACTTAATCAACCCCATAACTTGCTTCATCCAATGGAATTTTTGCTAATGGACTCAAGAAGGAAATTAGAGCTGAGATCAGGTTACACAGACCTAAGACTCTTCAAGAGATGATGGACGTCTTGGCTTTGAATTTTTAAGAAAACAAACAAGATTAATGATGCACTTGCTACTCATTTTCCTTATGGGAATACAACTCATGTGACAAACAGGTGTATAATCAACCACACATGTGAATAACAATAAATAAACCTACATAATCTATTCTCTCTCTGATAATGTGAATGCATAGTCTAGCAACTAGAGTAAAATTAAGAAACAAAAGGACAATGGTAATGTAAAATTATGTCTCTTCCCATTAAGGTAATGCCTATCAAAGAAGGCGGGCAAATGTGTTTTACCTTTGAGGTCACCTTTTTTGAGGAGAGTGATATCAAGTGCATACCTACTTGAAAATGGAGGGAGCCAAAGTCCAACAATAAGTGAAGATTGGGATGCCTGCTTGATGATGAAATACAAATTGAGATGTATCAGCAAGCATGAGATCTGACATCAGAAGTAAAAACTGAGCCACAAAATGCACAAGGAACCACTTAAAATGCCACTCTTATGTAAGATAGACACTTCAATTTGAGGCACCATTTCAGCATTTTCTCCAATGGCAATTATAAGCCACTGTCTCCACCTTGTCCCGACTCTTAAAAAATTCAGTTTTGCACCGGCGCGATAGTTTTATTGAATGGGAAAAGGAGAAAAAGAAAGCAGTAAGAAAAAGGAAACACGGTAGCTAGGGACACTGAACCACCTCTTGATCTAAAAATTAGTTGGTGAGAAGAGAAATCCAATACCACACACCGTCAAGCTAAGAATGCAACATCATCTAATCAGGCAGTGCTTTCTTTTTGATCTTTTCAGAAAACAAATGAAAGTAATAATGCACTTGCTACTCACTGTCACTTTCTTTATGGTAATACAATTCCAGTCATATTATGGCTTTCAATAACATCAATAAGATAAATGATGACATATTATCAAATATGAGACACTTACCAAGAATCCAACAGCCTGTCTTATGTGCTTAAGCTCATCCCAAGATGACCCAGCATATTGCAAAGCCAAGGTAATTGGGTTAAACTTTTTGAAGACACGGACACCAACCCAAAAGCCATACTGAGTAGCCATAGGGCATTACCATATTTTATTACAGCCCAAGTCATATATGCAATAACTCAAAACATTGTTGGGGTTGCATCATTTGCACCACCAGATTTCAAACTTTGTTGGAGCAAAAACAATAGTGCGGACGTATTTGACAGCCAATAGGCCATAAGATCATTGTTATCTTGATCATTATGAAAAATCATTTAAGAAGAAAAAAGTTATATAAGATAATTGCTCCATTAGTTTATCTTACAATACATGAAAAGAACCATAATTATAGACTTTCATGTAAAAACTAGAATCATATAATTTAACAAAACAACAGATGTGATAAATAATTTATTGTTCCAACAAATGTTATAAACTCCTTTAAGAAAAATTAATGGAGTAACTATAACAACTGACCCATGAAACCACCAGGGGCAAAAGCAACATTTACATTTGAATTCATTTACTTTACACTTCATATTAGCAATAGCTTCCAATTCTGCCTTCATATTTTACCTTGCAATATTGTAAAATATCAGTCCTCGTATCAGGATACACTCAGAGAGACATGCCCGTACATGATATCATAAAGAGCAACAGTCAAGAATATGTGTTTATGAGTCTTACTGTTGGTGAGTTTCCAATTTCAAAATTTTCAACTCCCTCCTCATAGGATTCGGGTGAAACTGAGTTTTCATTCACAAATGTTTCTTTACTAGCTCTTCATTTCTTGTGAACAACCTGTAAAAACGGTAGAGATGCAATTAACATAATGGATTTGAAGAAAACTCTAACCAAAGGGAAAGAATGTACAGAGAAAGAACTCACCTTTGAAGTAAACCCTAGAAATTAGAGAAAGGCAAAGCTGAAGAAATGCGAATCAAGAACGATGATACTGATTTTAGCACAACGAAGACAGAGTGAGGGTGACGTAGAGCTCGTGACACAGAGATGGCGAAACGAAGTGACGGCAACGGGGTGACAGGGAGACGGAGAGAGTCGATAGTGAGCTGGCGACGGCGAGGGAGAACACAACGCTGGTGACGGCGACAGAGGGCTAGGGCGAGAGCGAACGAAGACAAAGTGAGGGCGACACAGAGCTCGTGACGCAGAGATGACGAAACTAAGTGACGGCAACGGCGTGACAGGGAGACAAAGAGAATCGATGGTGAGCTGGTGACGGCGAGGGAGAAGACAATGCTGGTGACGGCGAGGGAGAGCTGGTGACGGTGAGGGAGAGCTGGTGACGGCGAAAGCATGTGAGAGGATTTTTGACAATAGGGAAATGTGAGAGGATAAGCGTGAATGAGACAGGGAGACAGTGAAAATTTTGATAATGACAAATACTGATCGTACCTGATCAATACGATGAGTTGTTGCTGCCTGATGATGTTGCTCGGTCGTTGGGATGGAGGACCGAGTTCTGAGCCGCACGCGGGTGGTACCTGCAAAGGCACTCCAACGCTCAAGTCAGAGGTGTTTCAACGGGCAGGTGGTCACAAGGTGAGTAAAACATACCTGAAGCCACATGCTGGTGTGGTATATATAATGTTGGCGTTCTAGCCGTTGCGGTTTTTGCGGGGCCGGCCGCATCTTGCGGAGCAAGTTAGATATTGGGCCGCGATGGGCCTGTTGTACGAAATTGGCCTTCGAGCCCACTCCAGAACAGTTCTGGACTGGTCGAACGTAACCTGGTCGATCGCTAATTAGTTGATTGCGTGGTCGCTGCCACGCGACCTGGTCACACGGGGCCAGGTGCCATCTCGGGGGTGACGCCTGACAATCAATCGTCATGAATGCTGAGGCGACAGTTACTTTAATGAGGTGACGTTTAAAGACTCGAGGAGCTTAGGCAATGATGGCACGCGAAGAGTGGCGCCTCTTCGCCTCCGGCCCATGATGATGGTTGGCCCATTATATATAGGGTTCAAGGGGTGCCTCATTTGCACGTTTCTCCGATTTCTCCGCTCTCGCTGATCGCTCGCTTTTACCAAAGCTCGCTCGCTCCTGCCAAAGCTCGCTCACTCCCGCCGGAGCTCGCTCGCTTTCAACTCGCTCTAATTCTAGGTAACTACGACCGCCCTGTCTTTATTTCCATTTCTGTTTCACCTGGTGGAGGGGGTGTCAGGTCTGGGGACGACCACGTCGACCCCTTCCCACGCGCGAGCCAGACCTTGACTGTTATTCCCCTCCACAGGTTCACTCTGGCGCGGACCAAACAAACACGCCGTATCTTGGGAATCTCGGCCGTTTCTCTTGCGCACAATATGACCCGACCAGTGGAGCAAAGTCCTGCGCACGCCCGGTCGTCTACTTCTAACGACGAGTCTTCCTCTGAGTCTTCGACCCAGAACTGGACTTCCTCTAGCAAATCCGGGACGCGGCCGGACAGAAGCGGGGTGCCGTTCACCGAGGCTGTGGTCAATGACACCGCAGAAAGCAACGCGCGGGTTGCCAGCGATGAAGGTATTGGCCAGGCTGCGGCTGCAAAGGACAGCAGAGCGACCATCGAGAAGATCCTAAGGTCGCGGCTGCAAAGGACATGTCTTGGGTTTCTCTTAACCTGAGAAGTCAACGCAGCAAAATTCAACATGGGAGCCAGGACCTAGAGTATCTGGTGACCGGGCTAAATGAAGGTTGGAGAGTAGAAGGTATGGCTAAAAGGGAAGATGTTGCGGCCTGGACTGATGTGCTGAAATTTACAATGTACCGCATCGTTTTCGAACGCATGGGTATCATTCCGCCGTTCACTAGGTTTCAGCGCCAAGTTTTACGCTATCTTCAGGTCGCCCCTTCTCAATTGAACCCGAACGCTTGGGCGTTCCTGCAGGCATACGAAGATGTTCTCGCGGTTCTGAGACGACCGGTCTCCATACGACTGTTCTTCACTTTGTTTGAAATGAGCTATATTTATGAAAAAGGCTCGAAGGGCGCCCGCAAGGAAGCGGTCTCATTCAAAAACCGGTCAACATACAACTTTTTCAAGCCCTACATGGAATCATTGACGACCGGGTGGAAAAGGGAATTCTTTTGGTCGTCCCCAACTCCGCCGAAGCCCATCGAGGGATCGCCCAAATGTCCAATGATCAGGAAGGAACGCCCCTGTTTCCCACAGTGTGGAGTTTCAACCATTTCTCGAAGAAACCAGGCCAGTATGCTTTCAAGGACACTGAACTTGACGACCTGGACAGGGGGACGATCCAAAGGCTGAGAAAGATTGCGTCCCTGGTCCCTGAGGGTCGCATCAAGGTCAAGAACGTTGTGGATGCTCGGGGCAAGAAAAGAGTCAAGGCCGCTCTTGGTCGGTGGCCGCTCGCCTACTTTATTTTCTCTCACTTAGTTTTGTTTAACTGTTTCTAACCATCTACTTTGTCCTTTGCAGCTGACATGGCGAACATGAATGACTTTGACCTCTTGGAGCAATGGGCGGCCGAGGATGGCGATGCCTCGCCCGTCCGCGAAATTCCTGAAGCTCAACCCGAAGGCACGCCCCTACCTGCCGGAACTGGGTCTCAGCCCGGTCGTCATACTCCTCGGGCGGGCACACCAGCACAAGCCATAGACCTGAGCAGCCCACCCAAAAATTAAGGAAAGTCCAAAAGGAATAGGTCGGTCGATGATGGGGGCGAGAAAAAGAAGCATAAGAGTGGGAAAAGCCACGGGCACAACCGGTCGCCCAAAATCGACCTGCTTGGGTTGGGTGATGAAGACTGTGCTCGTTTCAAGGAGGAACCTTTCGAGGTGATGGCCGATGCAATGAAGGCCGCTGGTATTCTGTTCAAGAAATACCAAGATGAAGAATCAGATCGCCTGAAAGGTAGGCGCCTTGCCCATAGATATTCATTGCTTGAAGACGACCAAGTCGATAAAAATTTTAAATTGAATTCTGCCTTGTCATTGCTCGCAAAAATGAGGGGCGAGCGAGACGACCTGCTCAAGAAAATGAAGGAGCTCGAACCGAGAATCGAAGCGGCTGCAGACAATGAGAGGAAGCTTGTCGAAGCAGAACGCCAGCTTGTGGCTGCTGTCTCTGCTCAAACACTGGCCGAGTCTGCTCTGGACAAGGCGGTCGCTGACAAGGAAACAGCTGAGAAAGAGGTCGAACGCCTCTCTTCCAAGAATAAAAAGCTGTCGAGCCAGGTCGTTGGGCTGAAAACTGAGCTGGATGCAGTGGAGGTGAAAAAGAACAAGTTTAGAGGTCGCTATAAAGACGTTCTTGACCGGGCAAAGGGAGCTGCGGAGGGTCAATTTGAAAATGCTGTCAGCCAGATCAAGATCCTCTACCCTGATCTGGGGGTCGATCGCGAGATTGTGCAAAGCACACATCGTGCGACCGATCAACAGATCGTCCGCCCCAAGAAGATGTTGAAGGGGAAGGTTCTTCAAGAAGAGGCGGTCATCTATCAGGCCCCCAGCGACTCTTAACTTGTAATTTTTTTCTGAATTGTAATCTTGGCCCGCCTGCGAGCGGTGTTTGAATTGTAATTTTTCGATCAAGGCGTCTTTGTAATCGATGACAATTTTTCTATGAATTTGGCCTGTTTAATTGCTTTGTAATTTGATTTGATTCTTTTTACTACGGTCGGTCGCGACCTTGAATTTTTTATGGGTCACTTCATTCGGTAACACTTTTTCAGGCCGCTCGGCGGCTATCGTTTGGGCCATTCGATGGCACTCTTTTAGGCCGCTCGGCGGCTTTCGTTTGGGCCATTCGATGGCGCTCTTTTAGGCCGCTCGACGGCTCTCGTTTGGGCCATTCGATGGCACTCTACTGGTCGCTCGACTGCTACTCGCATGGTGAGCGACCGTGCATACAATTTGCATGAAAATAAAGTACACAAGTCGAATTTTAAGGTCGGTCCTCGGTAAAAAACCCCTATGGGGAAAAAGAGCGACCGCCTGTTCTTTATTGATCAATTGATGTTTACAACTTAAACATAATATTTTCTCAACTTATCAGCATTCCATGTTCTGGGGATGGTCGCCCCTTCCATGGTTTCCAGCTCGTAAGCTCCCTTTCCAGTCTTGCTGATGACACGGTATGGTCCTTCCCAATTGGGGGCGAGCTTTCCCTGGCGAGCGTTCTTATTCCCTACGTCGGCCCTCCTAAGGACTAGCTGTCCAATGGAGAATTCCCTCTTCTGGACGCGGGCATTGTACCTGGCAGCGACCTTCTGTTTGATGAGTTGCTCCCTAAGTGACGCCTTGTTTCGTAGCTCTTCAACCAGGTCGAGCTCTTCTCTTGTTGCTCGTTCGTTTGCGGCCGGGGTTGGTGGGTTGGTCGTCCTACAACTTAGCTCTCCTATCTCAATCGGAATGACAGCGTCAGTTCCGTAGACAAGTCTGAAAGGTGACTCCCCGGTCGATGAGTGGGGGGTCATTCTGTAGGCCCAAAGGACCGACTGTAGTTCTTCTGCCCAATTTCCCTTAGCTTCGTCCAACCTCTTTTTCAGTCCGCGTAGTACTACCATGTTGGCCGCTTCTGCCTGGCCGTTGGTTTGTGGGTGCTCGACCGAGGTGAAACGCTGTTTCACGCCTAGGCCGGCCAGCATTTCCCTGAACTTTCTATCTGCGAACTGAGTTCCATTATCAGTCACCAGTTGTTGGGGCACTCCAAAGCGGGCGAGCACATTTCGACCAAAAAACTTAGATACCTTCGCTGAGGTAATGGTTGCAAGTGGCTCTGCTTCTATCCACTTAGTGAAATAGTCGATCGCAACTATGAGGAACTTCAACTGACCTGGTGCAGGTGGAAAAGGGCCGAGCAGGTCCATGCCCCACTAAGCGAACGGCCATGGTGGGGTTAAGCTGTGTAGTTCTGATGAGGGCGCTATATGTACGTCGGCATGGATTTGGCATTTCTTGCACTTCTGAACAAGTATCTTTGCGTCCTCATCCATGGTCGGCCAATAGTATCCGGCCCTGAGCGCCTTCTTAGCAATCGACCGACCACCTTGGTGGCTACCACAATCTCCTTCATGTATATCTCTCAGTACATGGTCGGCCTCGACCGACGTAAGGCATCTCAGCAATGGGGATGAAAAGCCCCTTCTGTACAGTCTTCCTTCGATCACTGAATACTTGGTCGCCCGCAACCTCAGGAGTTTGGCTGCCTTCTGGTCGCAAGGTTCTACTCCATTGAGAATATATTGGAAGATAGGAGTGATCCAGTCTTTATCTAAGTCGACCGCTAGAATGGATAATGGTTGGGCAGGCTTGGTTGATACGCTCGGCCGCGTCAACGTTTCTTGGATTAGACTTCTGTGGTTCCCAGGAGTCTTTGTACTAGCTAGCTTTGATAGGATATCAGCCCAAACGTTCTCTGTCCTGGGGACGTGTTTGACTTCTGCTCGGTCGAATTGCTTGAGCAGATCCCGTACCTTGGCCAAATAATTTTTCAAGACGTCGTCCTTTGCGTCGTAAAGGTCTTGAATTTGGGAGACTACCAGTAGAGAGTCAGAGTGAAGTTCAACACGGTCGACGTTGAATTCTTTGGCCAGCTGTAGCCCGGCAATGCACGGTTCATACTCGGCCTGGTTGTTTGAAGTGTGAAATGCGAAAGTTAATGACACTTCAACTGTAAGTCCTTCTGAGTTTTCAAGTATCAGACCGGCCCCACTTCCTTTGCTGTTGGAGGATCCGTCTACGTGCAAAGTCCAGGTCGTCGTGATGGCCTAACCGTCCGGTATTGGAGTCATCTCAGCAATGAAATCGGCCAACACTTGGGCCTTAGCGGCCGATCTAGCCTCGAACTTGATCCCAAACTCACTGAGTTCCACAGCTCACTTGATCATACGCCCTGCTAGGTCAGGTCGGTGAAGGATTTGTCTGATAGGCTGGTCGGTCCTCACCACGACCTGATGGGCCACGAAATAAGGGCGCAGTCTACGGGTGGCCACAAGTAATGCTAAGGCTAGCTTCTCAATCTTCTGGTATCTGATCTCTGGGCCTTGAAGTACCTTACTGATGAAGTAGATCGGGTTCTGTTTCAGGTCGCTTTCTCTTACGAGAACAGCGCTCATGGCCTCGTCTGTTATGGCCAAGTATAAGTAAAGCGTCTCCCCTGGTTGCGGCTTGGTCATGATGGGCGGGTTGGTGAGTGCCGCCTTCAGCTCGTCCAATGCTCGCTGGCATTGGTCGGTCCATTCAAATTCGACCTCCTTCTTCAAGAGCTTGAACAGTGGAAGAGATTTGCACGCTGATTTAGGTATGAACCGTGACAGGGCAGCGACCATGCCATTCAGCTGCTGAATTTCTTTTTTCGTAGTGGGCGGCCTCATGTCAGCGACCGCCTTGCACTTTTCAGGGTTTGCTTCTATCCCTCGCTCTGTTAAGTGGAAGCCCAGGAACTTTCCCGCCCTTACGCCGAAGGTGCACTTCTCTGGATTCAACCTCAAGGAATTCTTCCTTGCTTCCTCAAAGATTTCCTTTAGGTCGTCAATATGGTCTCGGTCGGTCTTGCTTTTAATGATCATATCATCCAAGTAGACCTCTGATATCCGACCGATCTGCCGCCTGAAGACCTTATTCATCATTCTTTGATAGGTCGCTCCGGCGTTCTTTAGACCAAAGGGCATTACCTTGTACTGAAAGTTTCCACGATCGGTCATGAACGCGGTCTTGTGCCGATCGGGTGGGTACATAGTGATTTGGTTGTAACCTGAATAGGCGTCTAAAAAAGATAGGAGTTTATAGCCCGCAGCCCCGTCGACCAGTTTATCAATGTTTGGCAGGGGAAAGGCGTCCTTCGGGAATGCCTTATTCAGGTCGGTATAGTCGACGCACATGCGCCACTTACCATTTTTCTTCTTCACTAACACGACGTTGGAAAGCCAAGTTGTATACTTAATCTCCTCAATGAAATTGGCCTTGATGAGGTCGTCAACAGCCTGTTCGGCCGCCAATGCTTTCTCTTCGCTCTGAGTGCGTCTCTTTTGAGCGACCGGTTTGGCTGCCTCATCGACGGACAGTTGGTGGCAAGCAATTTCTATTGGGATCCCGGGCATGTCTGATGCCTGCCATGCAAAAAGATCTGCGTATTCCCTGAGGCAAGTGATGAGATCTTGCTTGTCTTTTTCAGGTAGGTCGCTCCCCAACTTAACTGTCTTGGTCGGGTCGTCCGATAACTGAACATCGATCAACTCCCCGTGGGGCTCGGGCCTCTTCAGTTTATTCTTTAGCTCGCGGGCTAAATCGTCGTCGTCGTCCTCAGGGTCGCTATCTGGGTCGTATCGGGCATCCAGGTCGGCCACATTGACCTGATGCCCCTCTCCGAGATTCTGAGGTTTAGCATTTACCGCCTCCATATCACAAATCTCTTGATAGAGGAAGTGGCTCCTCGTGATATCCAACGGGGGGTTGAAGTTGAGCCGACCATCATAAGTTCATTCCACTTCCTCTTCATTGCCTTGTTGGACTCTCTGATATCCAACGGATTACCTCCATGGATGACCATGGCTACATTGCGGCCCTTCGACTGTCTGGGGTCGCCCTCTTCCTCAGAATTGTTACGCGCTTGCTCGACCATTGAGTTGACGATCGCTTTACCTCTGTCATTGGTGGGTTGGCCAACAGCTCTTTGTTCAGGGCGATCGTTACCTTCATCTTTGACATATTGCCTCAACTTGCCCTTCTGTATGAGATCTTCTATGTCATCTTTTAGGGCCATACAGTCATTGGTATCATGCCCCTTACTCTTGTGGTATCTGCAGTATTTCTTGGTAGGCCAACCTCCTTTTTTCAACACTAGAGGATCAGGTCGCCTTACACCAGTGAACTCGTTGTTCTGGCACTCCGTGAAGATCTACGCGATCGGAGTGTTCAACTTTGTACGATACTCGTACTTCTTGGGCCGGTGCTCGGGCTTACTGTCACGGTAGTTTTCTTGCCCCTTGACCGGCCTGCCATTCTCTTCCTTGGGACGCGCGCGGGCGCCCTTGTCTGCGGCCAATTGCTCTTCATAGCCCATATGGTCGTTGGCCCTTCTAAGGAACAGGCCGAGGTCGTAGTAGCGGTTCAATGAGAACTCTTCAGCAAATCTGTGGTTCTTTCTTATACCACGTTTGAGATACTTCAGTTTGTCCGTGTCTGATAGGTTGCGAACTGTATCAGCCTCTGTCATGAACCGATCGATAAACTCCCTCAATGGTTCATTCTCTCCTTGGACGACCGAGTCCAAGTGTTCTTCATAACGATACTGACAACGGTTGGCTGTGTAATTCGCCAAGAACATTGCCACAAGACCTTCCCAAGAAGAGACAGAGTTGGGACGCGGGGATTCCCACCATTCTAACGCCCGACCTTCGAGCGACTGAGGAAAAAGTCTGCACTTCATCGTCCGTCCCAGCTCCCTATAGCTACAGTAGTTGTTGAAGTACATGAGGTGTTTATCTGGATCCCCGCGACCGTTAAACTTGTTCAGGTTTGGGGGCTTCCTCAGGTCCCTTGGGATGCGATAACGCCTGATTTCGCTGGTGAAAGGCCCTTGTCCGGTCGGGGCGAGATTCTGCCCGTAGGGCTGCATGGCGGCATAAGTTTGGTCGACGGGAAAACCGTAAAGGCCGACCGGCTGACCAAGGAATCTGTCAGCAATTGGAGGAGGTCCATGATATTGTGGAGCATGCGACGGCGACCGTCTTCTAGGCCGCTCTGAATAGTTCCTTCTTGGTCGGCTGATGGCCCGGGAGACATCTCTAATCTCCCCGTTGCGGTAGTCGTTAAACTCCTCATACGAGTCCCACGACCTGCTTCTTGATCGGCGGGATCCTGAGGACTCGTTGGACGAGTATCTTGTTGGCGACCTTTCTGACTCTGGACTGTAGCTCGAGTCAGTATAGTCATAATCTTCCACGGGGGAACGACGGTGGCGACTTCCTCGATGAGGGGGCGACCTGTGGACGATCGCCCTTCTTGAAGGATTGCGTCGGGATACGCCTCGACGAGGAGGAGCTTCTCTTCGTGGTGGTGAACGATGGGGCCGAGATGGTTGCCCTCGGTGACCGCTATCCGCACGCGGGCGGATCGAGATAGACCCTCTCTCATAGCGTTCGATCAGCTCGTCTCGATCAGCAATCACTTGATTCTTTTGCTCCAGAATTTGTATGAGTGCTTGAGTCACATGCTCTGGAAGTTAGATATTGGGCCGCGATGGGCCTGTTGTACGAAATTGGCCTTCGAGCCCACTCCAGAACAAATACTTTGTTAATCGGTTGTCTACAAACCCGATTCTAAATGTACATATTCCTAATCGGTTGTTTATAAAACCGATTCAAAATGTCCAAATATACACATTTTGAATCGGTTGTTTAAAGAACCGATTCAAAATGTATAAAAAAATCTCTCAAACATCCATTTAGTTGCAAAATTGCCACCGCGTCTACATTTGGAATCGGTTATTCAAACAACCGACTTCAAATAGTGCTTTTTAAAGCAAATTTTGCACTAGTGTTACTATATTTTTTTAGATGTGTTGTGCATTTGTAAGTAACATAATATTTCAAAATAGTTATATTATAGAATTAAGCGTCCATTATAGTTTAGCTATCGAGTGTCATGCCTGTGAGACTGTGAGATCCTACAGCAAGACTTAATCATGCAAGACCAATTTCAAAACATGGAGACAATGTTTGGAACTTCGACCAATAGTTACTCAAGATCCCTTCAATGCAAAGCCATGCAAAATTTTACTTAAGATCCCTTGTTTTATAGCCGTTTTGACCACAAATCATCATTTTGAATGACCAATAATTAAGAAATTTAATGGTAAATATTGGAATTGAATTGGACCACAAAAACTCCAATGAATCTTTACTTCACTTAGGATGCGGATTTCTTGGAAGCAATAAGTAAACAAGTTAAATATAGATTTCCAAAAAGAGACTTTAGGACACATATTTCTAACCCTTTTCCAATCTAATCTTTTATACTCTTCCTTTTTTCTCTCTATTCTTTGAAATTCAACTTTTTTCCTCTTTCCTTTTTGGTCATGAGCAAGTAGCAAAACAAAATAAAACATACTTATACCATATGGTTCTTGTTATTCTGATTTCAAAGCCTTTCAACTCTTCTTCATTTTTCTATATTTCTATATTATAGAGAGGCACGAGTGATATTGAGGACCCTTTAGTCCAAAAAGAGAGTCTTCTTGGTTGTTTGAGATCCGAGCTTAACAAAGTTCACTCACACACCCCTAATTTTACTTTTTTCTCTTAGTCAAATATTGTTTGAGCCATGCCTATGAAGTTGTTATTTACTAAAGATAAAAAAAGGTCGGTGATCAAAATTTGGACCACGCCATCATAGTTTCTAATGTCTCTATAACTACAACGTAGTCGTAGTCTAGATCGCATCAATTATAGTTTTTTTTATAAGCAAAAATTATATTAAAGCTGCTCCCCCATCCATTACATATACAAGGGGCCTCATTAAAATATCACTGGGCCAAAAACTCATGGAAAAATAGTACTCCAGGAAGAAAGAGGCAATACGTCTGTTACACCGAGTTCATACAAACCAAAGGAATACCCCACTAATCAAAGATCTTAAAAGTAGAATTGCGACCTTTTATACTTATGAACCATGTCCATGTTATGGACTTAACATGGTTAACAACCGCCTGCGAATTAAAAACCTGACCTCTGAAAAGAATATGGTTCTGATGGAACCATATACACCAAGAGACAGCCATCCAAATCATATATTTCAATATGCACGCCTTCTTCGATTCCAAATGCAAGCCATGAGCCCGGAAATGCTCGACACCTACTAGAGTATCTGCGATCGTCATTCCCGACCAATTCTGAATTGCAAGCCAAACTAAAAGCGCAGCAAGCCCCATGAGGGTCATTAATAATGCCCTTAGAAATAAGAGTTTCACGAGTTGGGAGCTTCCCCAAAAACAATCTCCACCCAAACACTCTCATCTTAGTGGGAATAGAAAGCTGTCACATATCAATAAGAGCACTCTGGATATCGCTATCCAACCTATCCTGCTGCATCAAGTTCAACAAAAACACATAATAGGATTTAACAGAAAAAGCATGGAAGTTTTCGAGCCTCCACCGCCAACGATCTTGCTCTGAATGGTCAGGATGAAAAAATTAATGAAGAGTGGCCAAGAGCAAATCCAGATCAACCCTCTCCTCCGCTGATCACAACTCCAATCAAGATTCCAATACCAGATGTTGTCAAGTCAATACCCATGCTCCAAAATGCTACCATGTTTAAGCTTTGCTACTTCAAAAAGACTAGGAAAAAGATCCTTAAAAGTCACATTACTAGCCCACTTATGTCTCCAAAAAGAAATCCAATTCCCCTTCCCTAACATAGGCTTAAGCGCAGATTCAAATGTGCCATTCCACGAAAGATTTCCTTCTTCCAAAAGTAATAAGTCGATCCACCAAAAAGAATCCTTAGTACCCCCTCTATTAATACGTTGTCCATTCAATGCATCAGGTACGCATTTATTACTATGTGACACCTATTCCTCTAATGCGTCGGAGTATGTGCAGGTACCACCCCTCCCCCTCGCCGGAACAATGCGACATCGCTTCTACCATGAGCGATTTTGACCAACTAACTCGACATCAACCTGACTCGACTTCAGGACCGAACTCTTCAAGATGTTAGTGCTAAAGTAACCCAAGAAAAGGAAGAGAAGCAAAAACAAGAGGCTGATCAAGTTGAGAGTAACTCTTGCATCAAGAGGTCAGAGAACGAGCTTCGAGAAGCTAAGGTTCGTAAGAAATTTCAGCAGAATGATATTTCAAAGAAAGAATCCAACCTCAAGGCCAACAAGTAAGTTTTTCACCAAGGAAGCCAAAATATACTGAGACCGGAAGAAACTGACTAAGGAAGAAACTGAGATCACCAAGGTTAAGGCCATTTTTGAAGATCATAAGAAGAAGTATTTGGCCCTTAGGGAGAACCCATCCTTTTAGTTATTTTTTGTTTCTTGCTTTATGGCGACTTCTCGCCACTAATGTAATGGTTTTGTATCTCTTTAAATATTGCCCATTTATAGATAATGTTTTTGTTGCGTCAAAAACGCACTTAGACCAAGTGTACTCTCTCGCAAAACTAGTATAAAAGATATCGTCTCCACAAGAATAATTAACAAGTACCAAACTACTAAAGATTAATTATTATTTAGACGAACGAATGTTTGGTGGTTATATAAACTAAATGAAAAAAATAAATAGCAAGAATTAAAATGCAAAGTTTAATCAATAGAGAGAAACCTAGGGTCACGGTTTCACTTGCAAGCTTCGATTCCCCTATGTCTAATTCTACCTGAATTCCTTTATTTTATTCAATTACCAATCCCTTTACTAAAGCTATTAATCTGTTTGGTCATTCGCGGTTAATTTTCTTTTTCCTAAATTACCCCTTGTTTGCTCATGCAAGAATTTAAATTCAAGAAAAGCATAAAGAGCAAAAAGGTAGAATGATTGGAAAACTAAATTAAAGTTTGGTCATGCATTAATTATAGCCTCAATTATCCTATAGGTCCACCAACTAATTGCAGTACGGCCGCTGATCAACTAATTGATTATGAACATGCAAACGGTTGTCAATCCTAATTATGTGATAAAAGCAATAAAATAATATTAATTGAAATAAAAGTCGGGAATTCAAAGTATAAATTAAAACATAAAAAGGTCTCTAGTCTTGCAAGATCCACCTAGACCCTAGTTGAGGATTTAGCTATCCATAAAGACTAAGAACAATGAAATAAAATTAGGAGTCATGATTTACAGAGATAAAAATAATTCGGAAGATAAAATTAGGAGTCTCCTTCTCTGCTGCAAAGCTCTCTCACAGTGCCAAGAATGGTACCCAATTTATTCTCCTCTCCTATGCGCTGCAGTCGGTCTGCTAGTACCGCCCTGG
Source organism: Astragalus membranaceus (assembly GCA_039519185.1). Taxonomy (NCBI): domain Eukaryota; kingdom Viridiplantae; phylum Streptophyta; class Magnoliopsida; order Fabales; family Fabaceae; genus Astragalus; species Astragalus membranaceus. The sequence continues at coordinate 127,016,977 of CM076849.1, forward strand.
ATGTGTCAATTACGGCCCCCAATTCTTTGTGTTGCGGCACTATTTATTATTCAAGACTAGGGAATTGAGTGCATAATTTCTTTTTCTCCAAGTTTGTTGATCATGTGCCTCTTTACAACGTGCTAGATACATGGGCTTTTTTCTTCTTTCTCAATTATTCAAAGCCCAACTTAGTTCCATTCTTTTAATCCAAGCTCCTACTATACATGTTCCCTTTTTTTTACTATATATATATATATATATATATATTACTTGGACTTTTAAATAGCTCTTTTTTGTTGTTTCATTCTTTTTATCTTTCCTTTCTTCCTGCAAAATAAAGAGCAAAATAACTCACTTATTTATTTAATTAGTATTAATTACTCTAAAAATGTCTTAAAGATATCTCTAAAAATGCACTAAATTGGAGTTTATCAACTCCCCCACACTTAACCTTTGCTTGTTCTCAAGCAAATTTTCTGGCTCAACAAAATTTTCAAATAAGAAACAGAGACAGCCAAATAAGAGTCTCAAAATTAGAAGCACAATGACAAACAATAGACAATATAGCATATATGAGGTGTGAAACGGTTGCCCAATTAGAGGCTCATGTCTTTGAAGAATACATTTTTGTGAATAAAGGCACTCGCTCACAATCTCTCTAAGTGTTTAGGGACTAGGGATAATATACACTCAAGTCTCAACAGAATGCATGTACATTACCATATGTTTGTAATTTGACCAAATCTCCACTAAATAGTTCACAAGCATGCAAAAGATAGGGTGTTATGGGTTGTAATGGGGCCAGGGTGAGTTCATGCAGGGTAGAAAATAAGAAGAAAGGGATAATCAAAGGGTTAAAAACAACAAGCACATAGTAACCTTTGAAATCAAATATGGAGCTCCTATCTATTTTACAAATTTTGTCCAAACTCCAAATTAATTTCACTTCCTTCTTCACTCCTTTTCTATTGGGACAACTATTTTTGATTTGTCTTTTCTTTTGAGTAGACACTTTTTGATTTGCCTTGCTCTTGAGTATTTTTTTTATTTTTGAATTGTCCTTTCCTCCTTCTTGCTTATTATTTTTTTTTTCAAATTTTCTTTCTTTTTTTTTTACTTTTCTTACGAGGAAAAGGTAAGCACATAAGTCACACCTATTTTTTTCAGTCCTGACAAGATAGACAACTAACATACAATCCTGGCAAAATTGTAATTTTCAATAACATACAGTCCTAACATACAGTCCTGGCAAAATTGTAATTTTCAAATGGTTACCATAGAAAAAAGAAAAAATTATATCTAAGTACCAAAGAAAAAATATAGCAAATAGGCTCAAAGGGGGCAACTAATAGATAAATTCAACAAACCACTTTGAGGCAAGAAAAATAACTAAATTCCCCAAATCCTTTTACATTAAGAAAATCAATTTTCGCCTTGAAAGGGTCAAAGGACAAATTCTAGAATGTAGCAAATTGGGAAACACACTCATAGAAAGAAAAGGGGTAAAAATTTATGATTTAGTATCAATCCCTTATGAAGGCTCAAATCTCACCTTTAGAAGCTAGTTCACAACAAGTACTCAAGAGGGACAAATGCTAATTATCAGCTTTCTAAGGACATCCTCACAGTTACAATTAAGCACAAGTCTGTCAAGTAAATTAATTATGGGATCCCCTAAAGGCAAAATCTCTATTTTTTTTCAACTTGAAGCATAAGTCGCTAAAATAAGCCAGAAAAAATGCTATCAACATATACGGTGGGTATGTGCATTAATAAAGATCAAGTGACAAAATAACTCTCCTCTCCCACACTAGCATGAAGCATGGTCCTCAATGCGAAATGATCAAAAAGAAACCAAAAGAAATAAATGAGAGAGAGAGAGACAGTAATAGTGACTTCCCTGAGAGAGCTTGTAGTCCGAGCTTATCCCTAAAAACAATACAAAAATTAGAGAAAATAAAACACAGGTTGCCTCCCGCGAAGCGCTTGTTTAACGTCCCGAGCCTGACGGTACTAAGGTCAATCCTTGAGGGCAGTGACATAGCTCACTTGGAGTAGCCCTTACTCAAACTGCTTCACACGCTGACCATTGACTTTAAAAGTGGTACCATATTCATGAGATACCTCAAGCACTCCATAAGGAAAAACTTGAGTAACAGTGTAGGATTCATACCACATTGAGCGCAACTTTCCTGGAAAAAGACGCAAACGTGAGTTATAAATTAAAACTTTCTCACCAACATGGAATTCACGTTGTTAGATGCGCTTATCATGCCACTTTTTAGTCCGCTCCTTATATAACTTGGCATTCTCATAAGCTCCCAGACGGAGCTCATCCAATTCATCGAGCTGCAATAACCTATTTTCATCTGTAAGCTGAGCATCAAAGTTTAAAAATTTTAAATCCCAAAGTGCTTTATGCTCTAATTCAACAGACAAATGACATGATTTTCCAAAAACAAGACAGTAAGGAGACATCCCAACGGAGGTTTTAAAAGCAGTTCTATCGCCCATAGTGCATCATCAAGTTTCAAAGACCAATCTTTTCTTGATGCACTAACTGTCTATGGTTACTCCAATTTTTCTGAGGGTGGTGAGCCTGCAAAAAACATTAAGAACTCTTCTTCCTCACCATCCTGCAATATGCCAAGTCCCTGCAAAGTAATTACTTTTTCTAGAGGGTCCTGAATTCTAAAATCATTAAAAATTTTAGAGGTAACCAGATCATTAATATCCATCGCTTGAATAAAATTACAAGAACAAATGAGGAAGGATTATTTAAAGAGTTCAAAACTTGAAATACAACTTCCTCATCTCCAAATCTCAATGTCAATTTTCCCTGCTGAACATCAATTAAGCTTTTTCCTGTAGCTAAGAAAGGACGCCCCAAAATAATTGGGACTTCCCCATCTTCTTCCATATCAAATACAACAAAATCAGCAGGGAAAATAAACTTATCAACTTTAACTAAAACATCTTCCTCCACCCCACGGGGGTGGGCAATAGATCTATCAGCTAGCTGCAAAGTGATGTTAGTAGGATGAGGTTCTTGCAAATCAAGCTTTCTAAAAACAGAAAAATGCATCAAATTTATACTTGCTCCTAAATCACATAACGCCTTTTCAAAATGAGAGTTACCAATTGTACAAGGGATAGTAAAACTATCTGGATCTTTAAGCTTAGGCGGTAACTTTTTTAGAACTATAGCAGAACATTCCTCACTAAGCCTAACTGTCTCAAAGCCTTCTAACTTCCTTTTCTTAGAAATAATTTCTTTTAAATATTTGGCATATTTAGGCATTTGAGCAATAGCTTCAGCAAAAGGAATGTTGATATGCAATTTTCTAAATATTTCAAGAAATCTAGCAAACTGCTTATCATGCTGCTCATTTTTAAGTCTTTGAGGATAAGGAACATTTACCTTTACTTGCTCATATTTCTCCATTTCCTTTTTGCTTTCCTCAGAAGTGCTCCCCTCAGTAGGATCTTGTATTTCTTTCTCAGGTGTCCGCCCATCTTGATTGTTTTCTTGAACCAGCTCCTTGCCACTCCTAAGAGTAACAGCCTTGCAATGCTCATTTCTTGGATTAGGCTCAGTCTGGTTAGGCAGTGAGCCTTGAGGCCTTTGAGATAACACAGTAATGAGATTTGAGAGTTGGCTACCTATGGCTCCCATTTGGCCCTCCAAGCTTCTGATTTGGTTTTTTACAGTTCCAATTTGGCCCTCCAAACCTCCGATTCTGTTGTTTTCGGTTCCAATTTGACCCTCCAAGCTTCCAATTTTTTCATTGAGTTTTCCCTCCAGGTTTCCAAATACATCATTGGTATCCAGCTTCTTCTCCTCTAGCCTTTGCACATGTGGCGGTTTATAGGAATTTGAGCTTTGCCCTTTTTGTTGTCCTCCCCAAGAGAAATTGGGGTGATTTCTCCAACCTGGATTGTAAGTGTTTGAATAAGGATCATTTTAGCTTCGGTTGGAATTCTGAACATAATTGGCCTCTTCAGTTGAAGTTACTGGTAGGCCCTGTGCTTTTATCAGATCTTCAATGGATTGCAACCTCTCATCAGTCATGTCCATGTAATTGTCTAAAACACCCATGCAAGGATGTCCAACCTTTTCCATGTACCTAACTAGGGATTCTTGCATGCCAAGCCTTAACTCACTTTTCTTATGGCCAAGATAGTTGACTTCTTCAGATAGACCTCCCCAAAGATTGTTTGTGTTGTCGCTAGTGGGGGTAACTACGGGAGTAGATTGAGCTTGTACCTTCATCAAAGATTCCATCTGTTTAGAGAGAGCGCCTATCTTTATATCAATACTAGTTTCATCTTCAACCTTGTACATCCCAGCTGATTTCTTAATGTGTCTATCACTAGTGTCCCATTGGGCATTATCGGCCGCTATCTCTGCAATTAAGTCATATACTGTCGTAGGCTCCCCATTCATGAGAGAACCCCCGCAATTAAGTCTTGAAATCTTTCCCAAGCTTCATGTAAAGATTCTTGCTCAAGTTGAGCAAAGCTGATTATTGCACCTCGAATCTTAGCAGTCTTACCTGGAGGAAAATATTTGGTCAAGAATTTTTGTTTCAGTTGGTCCCAAGTGGTAATGGACTCAGCAGGTTGAGAGTCAAGTCAAACAGAAGCCTTGTCAGCCAATGACCATGGAAACAATCTCACTCTAATAGCTTCAGGAGTGACACCATTGCAAATTACTGAGTCTGCCACCCTCAAGAAGTTTCTAAGATGAGTGTGCGGATCTTCTATTGGTGTACCTCTGAACATAGTGGAATTCTGAACCATTTGAATTAAGCTTGGTTTGAGCTCAAAATTAGTAGCTTGCACGGGTGGATTGACTATGCTTGTAGTGATATTTGCTGTGGGAGTAAAGTAGTCCCGAAGAGTTCTTATTAGATTGGCAACCATTACTCTTCTCTCTTTTCTTATCCTTCGAGCAGTTCTTTCAATTTTTGGATCAAAAACCAAAATAGGCTCCTGAGAGCGGGTGAGCATGCACGAGTAATAATAATAAAAATAAAACTAACAAATAAAAATAAACTAAATGAAGAAAATGTGTAATTTTTTTCTTTTTATTGAATTAAAATAAAACAAACTAAAAAAAGAAATAAATAAATATCTAAAGCAATAAAAATCTTTTTCGTTTAATATTGTTAAATTAATCCCCGGCAACGGCGCCAAAAACGTGTTGCGTCAAAAACACACTTAGAGCAAGTATACTCTCTCGCAGAAGTAGTATAAAAGATATCGTCTCCACAGGGATTAATTAACAAGTACCAAACTATCTAAGATTAATTAATATTTAGACGAACGAATGTTTGGTGGTTATATAAACAAAAATAAAAAGAAATAAATAGCAAGAATTAAAATGCGAAGTTTAATCAATAAAGAGAAGCCTAGGGTCACAGTTTCATTTGCAAGCTTCGATTCCCCTATATGTAATTCTACCTGAATTCCTTTATTTTATTCAATTACCAATCCATTTACTAAAGCGATTAATCCGTTTGGTCATTCGCGATAATATTATTTTTCCTAAATTAACCCTTGTTTGGTCATGCAAGAATTTAAATTCAAGAAAAGCATAAAGAGCAAAATGGTTGAATGATTGTAAAACTAATTAAAGTTTGGTCATGCATTAATTATAGCCTCAATTATCCTATAGGTCCATCAACTAATTGCAGTACGGTCGCTGATCAACTAATTGATTATGAACATGCAAAAGGTTGTCAATCCTAATTATGTGATAAAACCAATAAGATAATATTAATTGAAATAAAAGTCGGGAATTCAAAGCATAAATTAAAATATAAAAAATGTCTCTAGTCTTGCAAGATCCACCTAGACCCTAGTAGAGGATTTAGCTATCCATAGAGACTAAGAACAATGAAATAAAATTAGGAGTCATGATTTACTGAGTTAAAAATAACCCGGAAGATAGAGGAAATTTTGATCTTGAGTATTCAGTCTCCTTCTCTGCTCCAAAGCTCTCTCAGTGTCAAGAATGGTACCCAATTTATTCTCCTCTCCTATGCGCTGCCATCGGTCTGCTAGTACCGCCCTAGATGTGTCAATTACGGCCCCCAATTCTTTGTGTTGCGGCACTATTTATTATTCAAGCCTAGGGTTGTGTGCATAATTTCTTTTTCTCCAAGTTTGTTGATCATGTGTCTCTTTACAACGTGCTAGATACATGGGCTTTTTTTTTTTTCTTTCTCAATTATTCAAGGCCCAACTTAGTTCTATTCTTTTAATCCAAGCTCCTACCATACGTGTTCCCTTCTTTTAGTATATATATAGTTCCATTATTTTTATCTTTCCTTTCTTCCTACAAAATAAAGAGCAAAATAACTCACTTATTTATTTAATTGGTATTAATTACTCTAAAAATATCTCAAAGATATCTCTAAAAATGCACTAAATTGGAGTTTATCATTTTACCCTATGCATTATTAAATAATAATTTTCAACAACAGATGGTCCTGCTTATCAAAAAAACAACAAATGGTCCTTCCCAATTTGGGGACCACTTTCCTATCACCTTGTACCCAGAAGCAGTCTAAGACAACCTCTTCGAATTTCTTAATTAACGCTTTGGCTAAATTAAAGTATTTAAGTAAACTTTGGCTATCACATTTATACCCAGCCTTTAATTGATTAATTACTAACAACGAGTCTCCTCGATCAAAACTTTTTGAGCATTGAATTCTAATAACAATTCGAGACCTGCTATGGTTGCTTCGTATTCAGCCTCATTATTTGAACATTTAGTTGTTAGTTTATTCAAGAGCTTCGTAGGGCAACTGTCAAGGGACACTACCATCAATCCAATTCCACTACCTTCCGTATGGCAAGAACCTTCGAAATAAAGTTTCCAAGTGTACATATCAATGTAGTTTTGGCCTAAAGAGTTCTTTCTTTCAAAAGCATAATCACCTAAAAAATTAGTAATTACCTTTTCGAGAATGCAATATAGGCTTAATCAACATGTGCTTTATTACGTCAAAGTGAGAAGTTACAAGGACCTCATAAGGTTTTAAGTAATATTTCAACTTTGTACAAGGGAGATACAAGGCCAAACAAAGCTTGTCAATAGCACTATACCTAGTTTCAGCATAAATAAGAGTTCTACTTAAATAATAAATGGCCCATTCATGTCTTCTTGATATTCTTGAGCAAGCAAAATTCCAATCGTCTCTTCCGAAGTCTCTTCCGAAGCTGAGAGGTAAAGCTTCAAGGATTTTCTTCGAATTGGAGGCATCATAATAGGAGGATTAATTAGGTACCTCTTGATCTCCTCAAACACCTCTTGATGATCAGACTCCCACTTGAAATCTTCTTCTTTCTCTGACTTCAGAAGTTGAGAAAATACTTTAGTCCTTCTAGAAAAATTCGAAATGAATCTTCAAAGGAAATTGATTTTGCCCAAGAAGGACTCCAATACCTTTTTGTTTCTTGGGGGGGTCTCCATGATAACCTTTGCCTTGCTCGTATCTACCTCCACCCCCTTTCCTTGTATCAGAAAGCCAATAAATTTTCCTACAATTACACCAAAAGCACATTTAATAGGATTCATTTTTAATCATGTAATCTCATTCTTTTGAATGATAACCTAAAGTGTTCCAAATGGCCAGTCTTTGAGGCAGATTTGGCCACAACTGTCATCTATATAAACCTGCATGAAGGTACCAATAAATTCATGAAAAATCAAATTCATACCTCTTTGATATGTGGCACATGCATTTTTCAAGCCAAAAGGCGTCATGACCCACTCGAAAGTGCCAATGGCACCAGGGCACCGAAATGTTGTTTTAGGAACATCTCCTCGGCAATGTAGATATGGTTATAGCCTGAATAGCCATCCATTAGGCTTAATATTTCATTACTTGATGCCGAATCAACTAGCATGTCTGCTACAGGCACGGGGTGTTCATCTTTTGGAGTTGCCGGATTTAGATCTATAAAATCTATGCAAACTCTTACAGAACCATTTTTTTTAACTAGAGGCACGATATTCGCAATCCACTGTACATACCTGGCAGTTCGAATGAACTTGGCTTTGAGTAGTCTCTGAATTTCTGCCTCAATCTTTTAAATGACTTCATGCGCAAACCTTCGGGGACTTTGCTTTACCGACTTCATTCATGGCTTAAAAGGTAGTCTATGCTACACCAACCTCCTATCCAACCCTGGCATCTCCTTATAATCCAAGCAAAACAATCTTTGTACTCTTTCAGAATTTTAATTATTGGTTCCTTCATACTTGACTCCAACAAGGAACTTAGGTATGTAGGTGTTGGTTTCTCACCTTCCTCAGCCAAATTTACCTCCTTTACCTCCTCCATGGGGTCTCGTGTCTCTAGCTTTCCTACCTCATCTGACCAACCATTTTCGAAACGTAGAGGTTTGTCACTGTAGATGCAGTCTAAAAGTCCCTCAGTAACATTTTCCTCTCCTTCGGAAAGTTGTTTGAATGCATCACCCTTCGAAGCTTCTCCTTTTTGTGCGTTGGTCAAAATTTATAACACGCAATTATTATCCTCTGTATTAAAGCTTTGAGAACTTACTAGGGGTTCTCCTTCTGAGTGTATGTCAGTAACTACTTCTGCACTCTTTGATTCTGCATCACCTTCTATCTGAGGAACTTTGTCAATGTCTTCATTTGCCTCTCTTTCAAAGCTAGCATCACCACACTCGGCCTCGAAGGCCGCTCTTATCTTATTTTCATCCTTCTAGGCCGATTTTAGAGCTATGAAGCTCGAGTCCATCATACAAGTTCCAACTCGATTGCATCACAGCCTTGTTCAACATCCTAGTGGCCTAATTCAAAGCCAGCATGAGGTTTGAGAACCATAGTCAATGGTTCACCCTTATCATTGAACTATATATCTTGAGGTCAGTGCCTTGTTCAATTTTGAATGGGCCAACATCTACCCAAATCTTATTACTGTTGAAGATCTTTGCATCAGGGGTATTGAAAGTTGTGGGATCTGCCTCAATAATTTGACATTCATTGAGATCAATCCCATTGAACAACTTTTGGTCCAAAGTTGAAGGCACTGATCCCACGACATGAATCCACTCTCTACCTAAAAACAAATTGAAATTGGCTTTCGAAGGAACCACCACAAACATGGTGTTCCGAGATTTGGTACCCACTTAAATATTGAGGGCAATGATGCCTTTCGACTTTGAACTTTTCCCATTGAAATGAGTAATCAACAGGTTGTGAAGAATTAAATCCTCGTCAGTCTTTCTAAGCCTTTCCATCACTACTTTTGGCATCAGTTTAACTACTGCTCTATCATCAACAAGTACCTTATTTACTAGAATGCAACCATCAATCTTTATTTGTATGAACATAGGTTTCAAATGAGTTTTCATGCAATCAGGTGGGGCTTCAAAGATAACATAGTTCCAAGTTTGTGGTTTTGATCTTTGATTTATAGAGGATCTAGGAATGCATCCTACCAACACAGGGGCTTCTCCTTCAAATTATTCAGCTTTCTCGAAATAATCTTCAAGTTCTTCAATCCTCCGGACCCTTTCAACATATTTTGGAAGGTAAGACAAACTACTGCACAAATATCATGCAAATCATCATCAAAACCAAAGTCAGACACATTTGTCATCAGGTCATCTTCATATTCTACAAGTTTCTTGCTATCATTCTGTGAGGCCTTATCCTTTGAATGACCTCCAGCATTTTGGTAGGTGACAATGTTGTCTCCCCTAGGCTTGATAATAACCTTGGGGCTTTGACATGCCTCGTAGGCTTCATAGGCAGCTTTGTTGATCCTCTGAGCCCTCCTTATTTAAGTCCTTGTCATACCTTGATCTTCGAAACCATAACTCTGATTTCAAGCATAACTATCATTCGAGCTTTCTCCCCTCACATAGACATTACTAGGTTTGTAGTTCTTATCAGTACCCAAGGTTTGGATGAAGGACGGTTCATGCCCCTAATCCACTTATTCTTAGGAACTCTGTGAGGTGGAACATAGGTTCTTTGCTCATGATGAGCATATTGACTCTTCTGAAATGGTGGTTTGATAAAAGGTATGTTCCTAGGCATTATACCTTCCTTACCTTTAGCCTCCTTAGTCTTATTCTTAACTTCAGAACTTTCAAAAGCTTTTGCTTCCTTGCTGTTGAAGACTACATTTCACCTTGGGCATAACATAGTCTCTTGATTCGAATTGGTCATCTTCTGCAAGTATTCGAAAAGAGTTTCTTCTGGACAAAGAGTTTCTTCTCGAACTCTTTAATGTCAACAATACAAATCTCAAGGTTATGAAATTGAGCAGTCACCATTTCATTGGTGTCTGCATTGTTGTTTTCTTTGGCATTGACTCCAAAAACTTCGAGCTTGCCAACATTCGTACTTCACCTCATGCATTGTTGTGAAATATTCCATAAGTGTGACATCCACCATACATATGTTCAGATTTTCTTGCTCGGAATAGTTAACAGCCACTTGGAATGGGTTAGTATCTACCTTCATGGGGACCTTTTTCTTCTCTTCAAAAATCAGGCGCCCATCTTCGATTGCCTTCTAAATGATATCCTTGAAACGCATACATGTATTAGTGGGATCCCCAATGACATTATGATACTTACAGTATTTCTCCCCTTCATTTGTTTAGATGAAGGCACTTTGTGGTCATCACTTAGGACCAACTGTTTGTCTTTTAATAAAATATCAAATATTTGGTCTACTTTGTTGATGTCGAAATCATATAGTTTGTTTTACAAATTTAGAACTTTCTTTTACCAACAAAGGTTGTAATCCTGAACAAACATGAGGTGGTACTGGCCTTAGTTTAGCCAAATTAATTCCACTAGACTCCTCTTCTTCAAGTTACTTTCATCTTAGGAATCTTGTTCTACTAAGGCTACAAATTTTCCTTTGTCATTTCGAGAGAAGCGTTCATTCTCTTTTTCAAATAGTTATCATTTTTCTTAGGAAAATTATCTTTTTTCGGCCATTCTCATTTTTCTTAAGTTCTTCCTTTTCGGAATTCAGCTTTTCAATTTGTCTAGCACTATCTTCCAATTGGGACATATCCCTTAATTGTTGATTACTCATTTTCTTCCAAACAGCATAGTCAAAACCTGCTGCAGTCATTTGCACTAATTCATATTCAGGAATGGCTATCAAGCATTTGGCCTTCGTTTGTCTGAATCTACTAATGTAATCATCAATAGACCCCTTATTCTTCCATCGAATATTCGCCAGATTAATGACATTAACCTTGTTTTCTCCTCAAAAGAATTGTTCATGAAAAATACTTTCGATATGAGCCCAATTCAGAATTGATTTTAGAGGTAAGGTAGTGAACCAAGTGAAAGCATCTTTGGTTAAAGAATTTGGAAAATATTTCATTTTAAAAATTCATCATTTGCAAGATCACCACATTCGATTTGGTATCTTGCCACATGCTCCACTGTTGATTCCTCTGCCTCACAAGCAAAATGTGAAAACTTCAGAATTTTAATTCCTCTGGGCAGTTCTGTTTGCAAAACTATTGGGGGGAAAGCAGACACAAAATATAGTGTATTTGTGTAACTAGCATTAAATCCATGTCTGTTCAAAACCATTTCCACTACATTTTTGAAATGATGCCCCCAGCATTTTGTCGAATTTATTGAAATATATCATCACCATTTTGATTCCTATTGACAATAACAATATTTCAAGGGACCACATTATTTCGAGGTGGTTGAACAGCAGGTTGTTATTGAATATTTTCATTGTCGTTTCGAATCCTGTTCTCATTATCCCCTGGGGTACACCAAAGACATTAGCATATCGCCCTTGTATAGCCAATGCTTGATAAGTGTTATTAGTCTTTTCTATTAAGGGATTAAACACAATGGCTATTTGTTGAGTCATCATATTTACCATCTCATGGTTTCTTTCATCCATTTGTTGCCTAAATGAATGCATGGTTGTATCCGTTATTGGACAATTAAGTATATTCTCCAAGGCCACATTATGGGGATTTAAATGGCTAAATCTTGAACTGCCAATTCCCCAATCATTAATACCCTGAAATCCAGGAGGAACACTTGAGCTTGCCAATGTTGCCTAAATGAATGCATAATTGTATTCGTTATTGGACAATTAACTAAATTCTCTGAGGCCACATTATGGGGATTTAAATGGCTAAGTCTTGAACTGCCAATTCCCCAATTATTATTACCCTGAAATCCAGGAATAACACTTGAACTTGCCAATGTTACCCTTGGAGGAGGAACGAAACAATGAGGAAATCCATAGGGTTGTGGAGTCATGTTAACGTTTTTTCCTTCGGATTGAATTGACCGTTCTAGTTCTAATTGGCTTACTACAAGGTTCGACCTTAGTTCCCATGAGGAATAAAATCAATGTTATTAAATTGTTCAAATGAATTAAATTCTTGTTGAACTTCTGGTTCTAAATCATTATTTCTGTTTGGATTAGGAGAACTTGCAGATGGTCTGCTACGATTTCTTGGGTGAGCCATTTTACCGCTTCGAAGAAGCATGCAAAATCAACGCCCGCAACTATGTCTAACTGAGTCCCACTTGGTGTACCAATTTTTTTCTAGTATTTTTCATTGTCAAACAAATGAATTCGAAAAGCGGTAAAATAAAGAGGACTCGAATCAAATTCTAGGTTCACCAGTTGATAGGTTTAAGTGAAAACTTGGTTGAAAGCCTTTCCAACGAATAACATGAGAATTTCACCATAGATTTCAACAAAATTATCAATAAAATCAAAGTTTGGACTTAAGATGAAGATCAATAACATAAGTAGAATTCGATGGTTTTAGTTAACAAAAAGGGACTTAAACAAATCATGTGAATTAAGCTCGAAAAGGAGTGAACATCATCAATCCTTTAAGTATCAATGTTGGGAAGATAAAAATAAATGCAAAGTGACGTAAAAGAAAAACAAGAATGAGACACTCGATTGTCAAAGTAAAACATTCATTATAAATAAGACTCGGAATACAAAACAATGACTCAAACATATATTTTTCACCACAATTTGTCAGGAATCTTGTGCAAGCGAATGTGTTAGGAGTGTATGAGTTACTGAATGTTATGAATGTTGCCCCTAGAACTATTTACAAACCACTATATATAGAAATTACAAGCAATAAGAGAGGGTTATGGAACCTCGTTAAAACCTTCTGATGCAAAGCCCTCCTTATGGAAAAAACATCAAGAAGGAAAAATAGTACCCCCCCCCCCCCCCCCCGGCAATTTATTGATTAAAAATGGAAAATATACAAAAGACATGGGGGGACTAGGCCAATACCCATGAATAAAACAACAATACATCCAAAAAAAGCATCACTATAATGACTCTCATCCCAACCAGGTTGGCACCAGAGTCACTAACAATCATTTGCAGCACTCCAAAAAAAGAAGGCCAGAAGGAGACTGAAACCATCGAACAGGAAATCAACAGAACCTATAGCTGGGCAAACCTAACCTATTTCTGGAGAAATCCTCAGTAATGAAGCTAGGAGAAAGGTCCCACGAGACAAAACCACTTGTGTTAGTACAATGCTCGGCAAGCTTATCAGCACAAGCGTTACCTTCTCTATAAATGTGAGTGCAAACGAAGTTCATTTGTCCCGTCAAATATAAGCAATTATTCCATCCATTTCTAAGCTTCTAAGAAACTATTTTGCAATTCTTAAAGGAGGAAACCACTAAATGAGAATCTCACTCCAACCACAAATACTTCCAACCTTTATCAAAAGCAATCTCTATAGCCAACATAGCCCCAATAATTTCAGCATGATGAAGAGCATAACTGATGCAAATGGAGGCAGAAAAGCAAATAAGAATTGCAGCGCTTCTATCTCTAAAAATACCACCACATGCAGAAGGTCACGGACAACCCTTAGTAGCGCCATCAGTATTGCACTTAATCATGTAGGGCGCAGGGGGATCCAATTAAACTCTTTGATGTTAGCAGAGCTTCTATAATTACCAATGATATTGAAGGTCTTAATAATCATAAAATCCGCAATAGAGGAAGACATCGATGATTTAGAAGAATTACCAGCTAAGGCAACATTAGAAAGGACTAAATTGATAGCTGAGTGTAAGGGGATCACGTGATTACTAAATCTAACCTGATTCCCGCAATACCAAATGGCCCATAAAGTATTAACAATAGCAACAGAGACAATATATTGCAATTGAGGGCTCCAGCCATGAGAAGTCAAGGCTAAAATGTTCTGAAATTTAAATAAGTTGTATCAATATGGATACTCAGGATACCTCCAAGCCAGCTCCAAATATGTTGGGCGAAGCCGCGAAAGGGAAAGCAGGGAAGAGATGATGAGAAGTTTGAGAAGCATTTCCACATAAGCTACAAATAGAAACAATAGTGCATCCTCTAAGCCAAAGTTGATCGTCGGTTGGCATCTTATTATGAAGATTCCTACACAAAATAAAGGATTTATAAGGCGGTATAAAAGGCTTCCAAATAGTCTTGGTCCAAGGATCCACCTGTCTTGGAGGGTTACGGAAAAGAAAAGACTCATTAAAAGTCAAGTCCCCAAAAAAAGAGTGATTCCACGTCAACTGGTCCTCACTCCAAACCAAAGGAATAGCTATCTCTTGAATTTCAGAGTTAAGTTGGGGGAAGTGAGCAATAAGGTCCGGAAGGATGGACCATTTACCGTTGACTATAAAATCCCTTAGATTCGCTTTAAGATCCTTGTGTAAATTAGGAGGATACTAATAATATCCACAATAGTCCTTGAGATCCAAGTATTTCCCCAAAAATATATGCTGACACCATTCCCAAGTTTCCAAGTCGAATGCTCAATAATATCAGAAAGATGAGATTTAAACCCAAGTCAAATAGAAGAAGAAACATGGTAATTCACCGGCTTATTATTCTTAAAGACTCTAGCTTTCAAAAGAGGAGCTCAGTGTAGATTAGTAGAAATGAAGTTCCACCCAAGCTTAAGCATACCAACATTATTAATAGCTTTGATGGACCGCAGACCCAAACTGCCTTCCTGAAAAAGCTTGCACACCTTACTCCAGACCACAATAATAATTTTCCTAGTATTAATATCACCTGACCACACAAAATTTCTAATCCAGGTATCCACGGTATTGAGAAGATTAGCAGGCCAAGCATAAATGCGAAAACTGTAAACCATCATGCTAAGAACAACAGAATTAACAAGTTGAACTCTATCCATGATAGATAAAAGAGAGCCTTTCCAGGAGGAAAGTCTAGCCTTTATTCTATCAGCAATAGGTGATAAGTGTATTTTCTGAGGCTTACCTTTAAAAAGCGGGACACCAAGATAATTAAAAGGGATAGCACCCTGAGAAAAACCAAGAGAAGATGAGAGGGTCGTGTTACGAGGAAGGGAGATGTTGCCAGTATAAAATTTAGATTTCTCCTTACTAATCACTTTGCCAGAAACTTGCTCATAAGAGGAAAAAATATCCAACAAACTAGTTAAACTCTTTTTGGTAGCCCAACAAAAATCATATTATCATCAACATATAAAACATGGCTAGGAATACGAAAACCTCCGGAACCTACCATAAGCTGAAGCTTACCATCTTCAACAAGCTTGGAAATACCTCTACTAAGAACATCTTCGGCCTAATAGAAGAGAAGAGGGGACAGGGGATCACCTTATCTAACTCTCCTCTTGCAGTCAAAGAAACCAACAGTAGACCCATTAATAGAGAAAGAGAGTTTGGCCGAGTGACGGATAATATTTACCCAGGAGAAAAATTTATCATTGAAACCAAAAGTAGACAGAACTTGGAGTAAAAAGTTCCAATCTATAATGTCAAAAGCTTTTCTGATGTCAATTTTAAGGGATAATTGACCACCAAAATCCTTTTTCTGAAGCAAGTTAATAGATTCAGAGACAGTGCAAATACAGTCGGAAATATTTCTACCTTTCACAAAGCCCCTCTAGTTATCAAAGATAATATTAGGAGCAACAAGAGCAAGTCTGTCAGCTATAACCTTAGTAATAATGTTAAATTTTAAATTACCTAGAGCTATAGGTCTATAATGATCAACTCTATCAGCCCCCCTTAACTTTAGGAATCAAAAAGCAACTATATTAGAATTAAAGTTAGGAAGCATCCAACCTTGTTGAAAAAATTGCAAGACAGTATTATAAACATCTTGAGCAACAATGTCGCAGTAATGTTGGAAGATGAAATCACCTAACCCATTAGGACCAGGGGTGCCTCCTTCTCAAGAGAGCGTAAAGAATCAAAACTTCCTTGATTATTAATCTGCTTCTGGATATTATAAAGCATTGACATTATTGAATACGTTACAGAAAACAGTAGTGTTCCGGTCTTTAAGATTAGTCTCCAAGTTATTCATCATTTTAGAAAAACATAAAGCGTGTAGATAGTTTCTGGGTGACTCCAATTCTAGTATCTTCTTGGGGATAAATGTAGTTCACTGATTAATCCACTTTTCTTTCAAAAAAAATATATCTTCACACTTCCATTGGATTCTGAGCAAAGGGTTAAATTGGATAATTCTAAGACCATATAGTCTTTGACTGTGGAGGGAGAAATTGATATATAGATTGGAAACTAAAATATAGATATTTACTTTATGCACATTTGTTTTATAAACGGTTTGAATGTCACATTGTTGATGATTAGGTAAACTTAACTATTAGAGTTGGCCTTTTAACATAATGAGAAATGCCCTTACACTTATTGTTCAATTTGATTGTAGGACCACGATCTCCTACAGTTGCAATCAACTGAATGATCCTAAATTTATCACAAATATGTTTAAGAAAGTTCAGAGTGAGACTTGAAGCAGGGAAAACACAAAAATATCTCTGCATGATAGTGTAAGTTCAAGAGAATGCAGAGGATTTTATTCCCTGATTGCATTGTTTTCTACTAGACTCGGCACTTGTGACACGCACGGGGACTTTTAATTTTTTTATTAAATAGTTGTTGGAAACAAAGAGGATAAAGATATGGGAATGGAAGGAAGTTGTGAAATTTATAATAAGAGAAGACGAAGAGAATACAAAACATTAGGAGCAAATTTTGCACTCGCCAACATCGAATTTGTCCATTACATGAATTGAACGGTAGCACCGGGTTGACCCTCGTGTCCCGGGGTAACCTATGCCACTAGCCAAATATATAGTCTAATAGTTGTGAATAAAAATTAAATGGGGACATTAAACAAAGGCATTGAAATTGAACGAACAGAAAATGTCTAAAGATCTTTAATAACATAATCCGCATTTAGAAAGAAAAGATGACAAAACAATTAAGAAGCGAAACACGTAGGTATCATGTAGGGTTGGGTGAAAACAACCAATAAAATATAGGCTAAATAGCACTTTTGGTCCTTTATCTTTGCTCCAGATTTCACTTTGGTCCTTTATCTTTTTTTTGGTCCGTTTTGGTCCCTCATATTTCATTTTTGTTTCATTTTGGTCCCTCACCTTAGTTTTGACTAAACTTAATATTATTTAATTCAATTAAAACATTAAAACAATTAATCAATTATTAAATATATATTTTTGGTTCCCCCCACCGTGAAATTACTCCCCCCACCGTGAACCCCTCCCCCCACCGTGAACCCCCCCCCCCCCTCTCTGGTTCGCTCTCCCCTCCCCCCCTCTTCTCACCGATCCTCCCCCCTCTTCTCATCGATCCTCCCCCCTCTCTGGTTTGCTCTCCCCTCCCTCTTCTCACTGTCGCAACCCCCCTCTTTCGCCGTTCTCTCTCTCGTCGCTCTCCCTCTTCGCATCTCCCCCCCCCCCCCCCCCCGCCGTTCTCTCTCTCATCGCATCCCCCCACCCCCCGTCGTTTTCCCTCTCCTGAATCGCAGATTCAGATCCAGATCCAGATCGTAGAGGAGGGGTGGTGGCTGTGGGTGGTGACGGTGGGTGGTGACGGTGAGAGAGAGAGATAGATTGTGAGGTGGGTGGTGACTGTGGGTAGGTGGTGACGGAGAGAGAGAGAGAGAGAGAGAGAGAGAGAGAGAGAGAGAGAGAGAGAGAGAGAGAGAGAGAGAGACAGATTGGGTGGTGGGTGGTGGGTGGTGGGTGGTGGTTGTTGGTGGCTGACGGTGGTTGTTGGTGGCTGACGGTGGTTGTTGGTGGCTGATGGTTGTTGGTTCTTTTTCTAATTTTGTTTTAATTGAATTAATTGTTTTAAGGTTTTAATTGAATTAAATAATATTAATTTTAGTCAAAACTAAGGTGAGGGACCAAAATGAAACGAAAATGAAACATGAGGGACCAAAACAGACCAAAAAAAGATAAAGGACCAAAGTGAAATCTGGAGCAAAGATAAAGGACCAAAAGTGCTATTTAGCCTAAAATATAAGCACCTATACAAAATTGAAAGAATATGATGGGGGATCTAATGTAAATGCGGCTGAAGTTTTTGTGAATAAAAATTAAATTATACCTATATATTAAATAAGAATATTATAAAATTAAAAAAGAACATTAACAAAGACAATGAAATTGAACATCCACAGATAATAAGAAAAAAATGTCTAAAGAATTTTTATAACATAATCCATATTCATCAAATGTAAATATAAAAATTTAACTCTAAATTAGAAAGAAAAGAAACACTATTAAAAATTCAAACATGTGGGTATCGTGCATGGTTCGATGAATACCACCAATAAAATAAAAGCAAATATACAAAGTTAAAAGAAGAAGATAGAGATTCTATTGTAAATATGGTTGCAGTTCTCGCGAGAGTAAATGTTGTAAGTTCCCGTGAGAGTAAATGCGGCAACGCGGTTCTCGAATATAAAATAAAGATAAATTTATAAACACCAATTTATCACACTTTATGTGTTTTCTCACAAGTTTTCATCAAACGGTTAATGAGGAACAAACTTTGCATACTTGGACACTTAATTTTTTTTCTAAACCATAAAACATACCAAAACACGTTGCTTAGCATTTGACTTTACATATTTTGTCATGAAATTAATTTCTTTTCTTCACTTAACCGGTTATTGAGGAGCGGTTATTGAGGAGCAAACTTTGCATATTTGAAGAGTTTAAATTTTTTTTGAACGCTAAAGTACCCTGAAACATATTGCTTAACATTGTACTTTATGTATCTTGTCACGAAATTATATTTCTTTTCACCAAATCTGTTATTGAGGAACAAACTTTGCGTATTTGAATCGTTAAAATTTTTTTAGTCATAAAGTACACAAAAATACATTGCTTAACATCTCACTTTACGTATATTGTCACGAAATTATATCTTTTTTCACCTAACCGGTTTTTGAAGAACAAACTTCTCATATTTGAACATCTAAAGTTTTTTGTAGACTCTAAAGTACCCTAAAACACACTGTTTAGCATCACACTTTACGCACTTTATCAGGAAATAATTATTTTTTCTTCACCAAAGTAGTTGTTGAGTAACGAACTACACGTATTTGAACAGTTAATTTTTTTTTCTAAACCTTAAAATACCTCAAAACACACACCTTAAATTATAAAAAAAAAAAGTTTCACATGGTGTTCTCACTTCAACAGTTATATATAGAGATTTTAGCAATTGGATGAAACTATAAGAAAACAACCATCAAAAGCTTGTTGTCCCAATATTCAGTCAAAAAAACTTGTCACAATAACCATTAATATGATACACATCAATAAAGTTAGTACTCTTCTTAAGTAGAACCACGTCAAAGTCAAAAAGGGAGACTTCTTTAGTACATAGACATCCAAATCAACCACCATTTTAATTTCAAATTTTCCTTCACTATTGTACTCATTGCACGATTTCTTAACTTAGATAGGCACATAATGTTTTATACATTTAATATTGAGTCCACAAAAACAACAACTCATAACACAGTTCCTGTTGGAATTCAATTCCTGCCAACAATTGTGTTCTGTACCGTATCTCGGAATTCGCGGGAGATCCGGGTAAGTTGGTAATAATAGGTCTTGATTAACCAAGCTCCGTTCCGATCTAAGGTGGGGTGGTACCTGCAAAGACACTTCGACGCTAAGTCAATTAGTGAATTGATTAGAGGTAAGAATGTTGGAGAGAGCGCATACTGATAACTCTATTTTATATAGAGTTATTCATATGTTTAAACTTAATAAATTGCTCTCTTTCAAGCAAAGATAAAGAGTTTATATAGTATTTTATGTAATATGTGATAACTTGAGTAATTGACATGGTTATAGTTGATTATAGGCCATTTTGGATATATTGTGGTATGTTTGATAAGTTTGTTCAGTGCAGTCCAGATGCTCCTGCATCAAATGCTCCTACATTGATTCTGCACTTACAAATGCGCTGGCTCAGCACAATGCTACTACACTGCAACTGCATTTCCTGAAGGTTGGAGCCATCCACTTGCACATCCACTTGCATTTGATGACCTCATACTTGGTCCCCTAAAGCAAGAACACTTCAGATTTCGTTGCCTACAATTCCCACATAGCTTTGAAGAGTCATCAACGTAGGGACACATGTTGTTATCTCATTTGACCTCCCTATACACTTGATTGAAGACTTCACATGGGAATCCGCTGCTGTAAAATAACCATGGATACAGCCATCAAAGTTACTTCAACATGAAGGAAGGAAGCACCTCTCTTGAAGACTATATAAAGACCTCACTCCTTCATTTGAAGATAGATCACAATCCATAAGTTAGATTTAAATTTCAATATACATAGTTCGTTTCTATTTTGTAAGAAGGAAATGAAGGAAGTGACAAATCCTCCTTACCACGATTTCATAGTTTTATCAAAGTGCTAAGGAGCTAATGCAACTACATTGCTAGGAAGGATTCATGCTAAGAGCTACAACTTGTGTAAACTCTATCTTGTTGTTTCTCTTTTGTGATTTCAATTATATAAACATGCTCTATTCTGTTTATATTTGCCTTGCAATGTCTATGTTGAACTAAACCTCTCTTAGTTGGAATGTTCTAACCATTTAATGAGCTTTTAAGTAAGTTTAATACAAGTATATGATGTATGCACTTTAGTTCTCGCTTGATAATACTTTCAACACTTATTTTGAGGTTGATCACTTAGAATAAGTAGATTTGTAAAAGCAGACATGGTTTACAATTAAGAACTCAAGAACTAATATGGGTGAGTGTTTTACATAAAGGAAACTTTGTGAAAACCATACTAAGTCCTAGACATAGGATAGTATAGTCCATAGGGTGATACTGTGGGTACTTTAAAAGACAGGAGTGAACTTATTTAGCAATCCTAGACATAGGAAGCTTGTAATGAAACTCTGAAGAAAAGTGACTGAAAGGCACACAACTAATGCAATAGCATTCAGTGCAACTGCATCATAACTGCATTAAACACTTATAAGTAAAATTACTTGGGGAAGACATTCCAACTAGCTTTTCTCTATTTGCATTACAACTACTTACACTTTGTTTTATTCTAACTTACTTGTGATACTCACCATCATCAACTATCTTGTTAATTTAGTTACTTACCTCTGAATTACATAATATTGACTTTTAAAAGAGTTCATCAATCCCTGTGGGTTCGACCTGTTCTAAACACTGTATTACTTGTTATGGACTGTGTATACTTGCACATGTTTTGCACACACCAAGTTTTTGACGCCGTTGCCGGGGATTGTAGTTAAATTCTTTTAAAAATCTAATATACTGTAATTTAGTGTATATTATTCTGGTATTTGCAAGTTTATGTCATGCAGGAGCACATGGTGCTTTAGCATATGTACAGGACCAGAAACAGGACACCAGAATACAGCTTAGATCCAGAGATAGAAAGAAGATTTAGGAGATTGTTAAGACTCCAAAAGCAAAAGGAACAAGCCTGCAATATGTCTCATAGTGAAGGACAAAGCTCAAGACCACACTCAGTAAGAGGAGGTCCCGACTCTCATCAAGATACAGAAGAAGATCACAGAGAAAGATTCATTCACATGGATCCCATAGGTATGATTAATGATAGGGATAGACCTATGAGGGATTATGCTCAGTTTGATCATCAAAACATGCAAACTAGCATATCTAGACCTCATATAGATGCTGTGCATTTTGAATTTAAACCTATGATGTTTCAAATGCTTCAAACTATTGGTCAATTTAGAGGAACTCCTCTAGAGGATCCTCACTTGCATTTAAAACAGTTTTTAGAAGTATGGAGCAACTTTATCTTACCTGGTGTTAGTGAAGATGCTTTCAGATTAAGGTTATTTCCTTATTCTTTGAAAGATAGAGCTAAGGCTTGGCTAAACTCTTTAGAGCCTAACTCTATCCATTCATGGAATGAAATGGCTGAAAAAATTTTAGGAAAATATTTCCCACCTATCAAAAATGTCAGGATGAGAACTGATATTACATCTTTTAGACAAAAAGAGTTTGAATCATTATTTGAAGCATGGGAAAGATGGAAATAACTTTTAAGAAAATGTCCTCATCATGGTTTACCTGTTATTATTCAAATGGAAACTTTTTATAATGGTTTAGAACCTCAAACCAGAATAATGCTTGATGCATCTTCTGGTGGAGTGTTATTAAATCTGTCATACAATGAAGCATGTGAATTAATTGATAGAATAGCAGCTAATAACTCTAGTTGGCCTACTGAGAGGGTGAGTGCCCAAAAGAAACCATCAGGGGTACATGAGGTTAGTGATGTAACAGCCTTATCTGCTCCAGTAGACACTTTAGCTAATCTGATAAAAAACTTCACTTCAGTTAATGCAACTGCACCTAATGCAGTTGCATCAACAGACAGCACTGCAGCAGCAGTAGAACAAGCACCTCCAGGTACCACCAGTTGTGTATATTGTGGAGGAGATCACTTGTATGAGGAATGTCCTAGCAACCCTATTTCTGTAAATTATGTAGGTTATAATAGAAATAACAACCCCTATTCTAACACTTACAATCCTGGGTGGAAAAATCATTCCAACTTTAGATGGGGCAATAACAATGCACCTGCATCTAATACTGCACCATCTACACCACCAGGATTCCCACCTCAAAAACAAGCCACCAATGAAAATTCTCTAGAAAATATGTTCAAAGCATTCATAGGAGAAGCAAGAACAGCTAGACAAACTCAAGATGCTTCCATTAAAAATCTAGAGACCCAAGTAGGACAGTTAGCCACAGCTTTATATCAAAGGCCATCAGGTGCCTTACCTTCTAATACAGAAGCTGCTCCTTCCCAGAAACAGGGAAAAGAGCAGGTTAAAACTATTTCCTTAAGAAGTGGCAAGGATTTGATTAAATCAAATGAGAGGGAAAGTGTAGATAAGGGAGAAAAAGAAAAACAAAAACAAAAAAATAGTAAAGATAGAAATGTGGAAGCATCCAATGCTCCTGCATTAGAGGAAGAAGTTCAAATCCCTACACCTAAGTTAGTACCTGAGTACCCTCCTCCTCCTTACCCACAAAGATTAAAAAAAGCACATGAGGAGAAACAATTTAGCAAATTCTTAGAGGTACTAAAACAGTTGAACATAAATGTTTCCTTAGTAGAAGCACTTCAACAAATGCCAAACTATGCAAAATTCATGAAAGATGTGCTTACCAAAAGAAAAAGATTAGGGGAATTTGAAACAGTTGCCATGACTAAAGAATGTAGTCAGATCATGCAAAGTAAAATTCCTAGGAAATTGAAGGATCCATGAAGTTTTACAATTCCATTTTCCATTGGAACCTCTTATACTGGTAAAGCTTTATGTGATTTAGGGGCAAGTATTAACTTAATGCCTAAATCTATTTTTAACCAGTTGGGAATTGGAATTGTAAGACCAGCCACTGTGACACTTCAATTAGCAGATAGGTTAATAGCCTATCCTGAAGGAATAATAGAAGACATCTTAGTTAAGGTAGACAAATTTGTGTTCCCTGCAGATTTTGTCATTCTTGACTTTGAAGCAGATAAGGATGTACCTATTATCCTAGGAAGACCATTTCTAGCAACTGGCAAAACCTTAATAGATGTGCAGAGAGGTGAACTTACAATGAGAGTGAATGATCAAGAGATAAAATTCAATGTAATGAGTGCTATGAAGTATCCCACAGAGGATACAGAAGAATGCTCATCCATTTTTTTCTCTAGATGAATTGGTAGAGAAACAATTTTACAAACAGTATGATCATTTGGCTAATGCAGATGCACTTGATGCATCTGCATTACTAGATGAGGAATTACTAGAAAAAGAAAACCTGTCAATAGGAAACTCTTGTAAGGAAGTCTGGGCCAGAACTTATGAACCTCTCAATATTGAGGATCCAACCCTCAAGGAAAATTTACCCTCCATAGAAAAACCTCCTAAGCTAGAATTGAAGGAATTGCCTAAACATCTTAAGTATGTCTTTCTAGGAGAAAATGAGACATTACCAGTTATTATTGCTTCTGATTTAACCTCAGAACAAGAAAATGATCTCATCAATACTCTAAAGAAACATAGAATCATCTGTGTGTATGCATAGAATCATCTTAGAAGAAAATTCTAAGAATAGTATAGAAAGCCAAAGAAGACTAAATCCTATCATGAAGGAGGTTGTAAAAAAGGAAATCATTAAATGGCTAGATGCTGGCATCATATACCCAATATCAGACAGTGCATGGGTAAGCCCTGTCCAATGTGTACCAAAGAAAGGGGGTGTGACAGTAATAGCCAATGAAAAGAATGAATTGATACCTACTAGAACTGTAACAGGTTGGAGGATATGCATGGATTACAGAAAACTCAATAAGGCTACCAAAAATGATCACTTTCCTTTACCATTCATAGACCAAATGCTAGATAGATTAGCAGGGAAGGAGTTTTATTGTTTTCTAGATGGCTATTCAGGATACAATCAGATAACCATTGATCCTAAAGATCAAGATAAAACCACTTTTACATGCCCTTATGGAACCTTTGCCTTTAGAAGGATGCCATTTGGATTATGTAATGCACCTGCAACTTTCCAAAGATGCATGATGTCAATATTCTCAGATTTCATTGAGCAATCAATGGAAGTGTTTATGGATGATTTCTCTGTCTTTGGAGAAACATTCCAAGATTGTTTATCAAACTTTGAACAAATTCTCAAAAATGTGAGGATACAAATCTAGTGTTAAACTGGGAAAAGTGCCATTTCATGGTGCAAGAGGGCATTGTGTTAGGACATAGAATTTCAAAGAAAGGTCTAGAGGTAGACAAAGCAAAAATTGAGGTGATTGAGAAATTACCCCCACCAACAACAGTTAAAGGTATCATAAGCTTTTTAGGCCATGCTGGTTTTTATAGAAGGTTTATCAAAGACTTTTCAAAAATTTCAAAGCCATTATGTATGCTTTTACAAAATGATGTACCATTTAACTTTGATGAATCTTGTTTGGATACTTTTGAAAAGCTTAAAAAAGCTTTAGTAACAGCACCAGTGATAGTAACACCTGACTGGAGCAGGCCTTTTGAATTAATGTGTGATGCTAGTGACTTTGCAGTAGGAGCAGTCCTAGGGCAAAGGTATGACAAGGTTTTTCATTCTATTTATTATGCTAGCAAGACATTAATTGAAGCTCAAGTAACACAGTCACAGAAAAGAAATTATTAGCTGTAGTATTTGCATTTGAAAAATTTAGATCATACTGAGTTGCCACTAAAGTAATTGTTTATACTGATCATTCTGCCATTAAGTATTTGATTTCAAAGAAAGATGCAAAGCCAATGTTGATAAGATGGATTCTACTCCTACAAGAATTTGATCTTGAAATTAGAGACAAGAAGGGAGTAGAAAACCAAGTAGCACACCATTTGTAAAGGCTTGAAGGTGAATCACTAGAAGGAGAAATCAAGGAGAGTTTTCCAGATGAGAAATTATTGGCAATCTGTAACATCCCCAAAATAATTAGTAGAATTATTTGGGTGTTAAACCAATTAAACTAATTTAGTACTTGACGGGTAAATTTATTGAGTGCTAAAATTATTTATTGGTTGTCATCGGATCGTTAACCGGATAATACGGGTCAAGGAAGTTTCGGAATCGAAATAAGAGATTTAGATCAATATGGTAATTGGACCACGTTACCACTTATATATTAATAAATATATATATGTGTGTGTGTGTTATAAAAAGAAAGAATTAAAAAGAAAGAAAGAAAAGAAAGAAGGAAGTGTAACACCCCGGTATTTCTTTCTACTGAGAATACCCAGGTGCACATTAGTAACACATCAGAGATATATTTCCTGCTTAGACACTGAATATTACTATAAATTTTTCGCTGAATAAAACCCAAACAGTCTTATTTACAACAAGACAATATGGTTCTCAGACCATATACCATCAGCAATTATAGTGTTCAGTATCATACAAGAAAGCGGAAGAAAGATAAACCTTAAATACATAATGTTCTAGTATACAGACAACAGAAGGGAAATAAGCTTAAACATAAAGCTAGGCTATCAGTAACCAATCCGAGCTCAACCTACTCGTGCCTCTTGGATTTCCGCTGCCCCTGTGTCTCTGTAAAACAACAACATTTAAACAGTGAGATACAATCTCAGTGAGTTCTACCGATACCCCTACTAACTCTCTCGGTTCAATTAAAAATCCTTTTTAAAATCATCACGACACCGACTGCAAATCCAGTGCTAATCCCGGTGAACGTGAACAAACAAAGTGCGGCACCGACTGCAAATCCAGTGCTAATCCCGGTGTATCGCACAGTACGACACCGACTGCAAATCCAGTGCTAATCCCAGTGTACGTACAACAAACTCATGACATAACACCGACTGCAAATCCAGTGCTAATCCCGGTGAACCCCCTTACCAATAGTACATTCTCCTATTGGCACGGAGCCTAGGTTGGGGGAGCATGACTGCCCCGCCTAGTATGTCAAAACATGGGTCGTCACCCAACTCGATATATATATAAACATATATATCTACAGTACCATGAACCCACGGTCCATCAAATCAAACAATCAATGAAACACTTTAATCCACATTTTATAAAATCCAAGTTCACACTCGCACTCTAGTTGACCGCTTTTCGACACAATTTTCAATATCAAAAACAGTTCATTTTGCCTTAAAAATAGAATATTCAGTTAGGCCTCTGAATAAGCTTTCCAACGCATCTTAGAACACCTCAATCGGGTTCCCGGATCAAAAGTTATCGCGAAACGAAAAACAGTGTTTGGTTGCTGAAATTCTGCCAACTGGCGCGCGAGTGGCGCGCGGCGCGCAAACGGCGCGTGGACTGGCAGTAAGGGGCCTGTCAAGTGCAGAATTTTGCGATTTTCGCGAAATCCGCTATTCCGCTCAATTCCGATTCTTGTTCCGATTAAAAACAGATTTGACAACCATAAAAACAGTTCCAATCAAAGTCACGCAATCATTCAAGTCAATCAAAAACTCATTCAAAACGGATTTTATCAAAAACGACATAGTTTTCCGAATAACGGTTTTAAATCAAAATCTCTCGAATCAAATCACCAAAAATTCCATTTTTAACGCGACGCGACCCGAGACTCGCTCCGATCGATTCCTAATCCGAAACAGACAATATCCAGAAATATTCCAGTCCAGCGAAAGCGATAAAACAGTTTATCAATTAATTCGAAAGACAAAAATCCTAAACGTGAGTAGAACTCACCCTTGAAGCATGAACCACGAGCGGCCAAATCCACCGAGTAACCACACGAACATTCCCCGCTCCGGCGACACCCAATCCGCTTCCAAAGCTTCCCACTCGATCACGAAACCGCTTTTTGACCGAAATACCGATTTCCCGAAATTCTCCATGGGCACTATTCATCATCTTCTTCACCTCAAGCCACTATTCACATAAACCTCAAATCTTGATTTTTCAACCTAACTCATCCAATCGATCTTCAATACTCGAGTAATCCACCTCGTGCTCGCTCCTAAACATCGTCCTTAGCTTTCCTTTGAGCTTGAACCACAAAACCTCTATTTTTTCCTCTCAAATCGAAAATGGTAAAATGAGAGAGAGTGAGTTGATGATGAAGATCTTGGTACCAAATCGAAGAGGAAGTAACGCTGAGCATTTTTCGCGTTGGACGGAAGTCGTTTTGATGAACCGAGACCTCCCCTTTTTCCTCTTCTTCCTCCTCCCCCTTTCTTTCTCTTTTCTCTCCTTTCCTTCTTTTCCTTCTCTGTTTCACGCCTCCCCTTTCTTTCCTTTCTTTCTTAATTTAATTCTTTCCTTTCTTTTTTTAACACACACACACACGGTTACACATATATATATTTAATATATAATTGGTAACGTGGTCCAATTACCATATTGATCGAAATCTCCTATTTCGATTCCAAAACTTCCTTGGTCCGTATTATCCGGTTAACGATCCGATGACAATCAATAAATAATTTTATCACTCAGTAAATTTACCAGTCAAGTACTAAATTAATTTAATTGGGTTAACACCCAAATAATTCTATTAATTATTTTGCGGATGTTACATTCTCCCCAACTTAAAAGAATTTTGTCCTCAAAATTTCGTCAAGTCTTTAATCCGACTAACCGAGAATCGACATTCTCAGAAAGGTCTTAAGTTGCTGGAAAACAATCTCGAACTAACGAAATGAGCGTAGGAACTCTTCCCAAGTTGGCACATCAATCTCCAAGTATGATCCACTACTACCTTGATACGAACTCTCTGGTTTCGAATCAACACGAGAAACTCCTCTTTCGCCTACATAGGCTCGGCACCGCATTCGAAAACACTTCCGAAGCTTCATTCCTCGCTTGCTCCCCAACTTGATTAATCCAAATCAAAGTACTCCTCGGTAGATGTAAAAACAAACACGATTTCCTCGAAGTGTGTAAACACTTTCTCAACAAATCTTCTAATATCATTAACGGTTCCTGCACACATTGAAAAATGTGATGGAAGGTCATCTGTGAAACTTCTTGGCTCGCCCCCAAGATTTCGAGACAACACTTTTCAAAAGGAGATGAAATGAGGATTTACCAGAGACGTTTATCTTAAACGTAGAAATAAACCGCGGGGACACCGAATAAATTTGAACGTAATGAAAATCACCTCTGTTGTTCTCAAGACAACTATCAAACAGGACTCAGAGCTCTTTTTCCTCTATTGCAATTTCATCACGAGGTTTTTACCAACGATGCATTTGATTCCTTTCCAAATTAGTCAATAGCGTTGAGAGCTTCCCCTCAACCTAAGTAATCCTCCTAGGATTTTCCTCCTCAATCATAATCTATTTGCCTCTTAATTCGTTCCCAAAATTAACTTTAGCATGCGGTTTTCACAAAAACGATTTTTCAAAACTATTACACCGCACGCCAAGCTTCACTTCGGAATTTTCAGTCACCTACAAGTAGATCCATCAATTAATCCTTTGACGGTTATTCGCAACGTGACAACCGTCAGCAGTTACCTCATTTACATATTCGTATTCACGTTCGACTTGTCAAACTGAATTTCGTAAGACAATCTCATTGTCAACCTTCACCAAGGAGAGGTTAACAAACTAATACCTCGCCACCAAAGTGGAAACTTATGGATGTACTCCAATTTAGATCTAAAAGACTCTAACAATCCCATTTCTTGCGTCATCAACTCTTTCATATGAATGGATTTCCTACTTAGCGCATCAGCAACAACATTGGCCTCTCTTGAATGTTACATCAACACGAATTTATAATCCTCCAGAATCTCAACACACTTCTTTGCCTGTTATTCGGTTCTTTCTGATCAAACAGATACCTTAAACTCTTGCGACCACTAAAGACTTCGAAACGAGACCCATACAGGTAATGTCTTCAAATCTTCAGTGCATACACAATAGATGCCAATTACAAATCATGAGTCGGATATCTCTTCTCATGAGACTTTAATTGTCTGGACGCCCAAGCTACCACTTGTTGATTTTGCATTAGAATACGTCTCAAACCATTCTCAGAAGCGTCGCTGTAACTTTGGAATCCCAAAAACGGATCTGGGAGAATCAGGGTTGGAGCAGAAGTCAAAATCTTTAACTCTTGAAAACGTTCTTCACAATCGGCATCCCACGTAAACGGATGACCCTTACGAGTTAACCGAGTAAGTGGAAACTAACCGTGAGAATCCTTGGACAAATCTCTTATAGTAACCGGCTAGACCCAGAAACTTTCGATCTCTGCGACTGACGTTGGTCACTCCCATTCAACACCGCTTCCTTCTTACTGGGATCTACAGAATCTCCCGACTTGGGAAATCACCTGTCCCAAAGACTTTACCCTGGCACCCAAAAATCACACTCCGAAGGTTTCAAGTACAACTTACTTTCTCGGGGTACTTTCAAAACAATGCGGAGATGTTGGACATGCTCCTCAATGGTCTTCGAGTACATCAAGATACCATCAATGAAACGACTACAAATTGATCTAGGTACGTGTGGAAAACTCGGTTCACGTATTCCCGAATACCGCTGGAGCATTAGTCAAACCGAAGGGCATCACTACGAACTCGTAATGTCCATACCTAGTACAGAAAGCTGTCTTCGGAATTTCTAAGGCTCTAACTTTTATTTAATGATATCCTGACCTCAGGTCAACTTTAGAAACACTGCAGCGCCTCAAATTGTTCAAGCAATTCGTCTATCCTTTGTAAGGGATATTTATTCTTGATCGTCACTTGTTGAGTTGTCGATAATCATTGCACAATCTCATGCTACCATTTTTCCTTTTGACTAACCACACCAGAGCACTCCTTAGAAAAGCACTCAGTCGAATAAATTTCTTTAACATCGACTCTTCCAGTTGAGACTCCATTTCCTTTAACTCGGAAGAAATCTTCAATAAGAAACAGTAGATATTGATCCTGTACCGGAATCAATTCTATAGAAAACTCTACCTCTCTCTCTGGATGTACGGAAGAAACTTCATCTAGCAAAACATCCAGAGAACATCCAAAAAGTCATTCACAACTTGAATATTCGCCAAATCTAAACTAGCTTCAGTGGATGCAGATAACATACTAACATGTGCTTCCGCACCTTGAATTGAAGATTGACCGTCTAAGGTGAATTAGGTAACCGCTTCAGAATTTGTCCTAGACAATTCAACTGATCCTGAAGCGAAGCTGATAGCTGATTAATACAGTCGATTGCAACATGATTTGCAGTCATCCAATTCATACCCAAAATGGTGTCCACACTTCTCACAGGCAAACAAATAATCCTTCTACGAAAGTTCTGTCTCCTATAACACGTAGACAATTCTGACACAAAGATTGGGTCTGGACACGACCCTTAGCCGCAGTTAAGATAGTTATCAGCTCGGATAGCGAAGATAAGGTTAATCCCAACCGATTCACATGCGATCGGGATATACAGCAATAGGTTGCACCCGAACCATATAACATACTGATCGAGTTATTGAAAACTGATCCCATACCCCTCAGTAGATTGTCTGCAGTTGTAACTGCCTAAACATCCAGAATGTTGACTCGTCCTTGCCTTAGAGCCGCTTGTAACTCCTTGAAACTCTTCCTTACGAGGCACTCTTTACCATAGTGACCCTCTACATTTATATAATAGCACCGATTAGGTCTTCACTTGCAATCACCGTTGTGAGGCTTTCCACAGTTAGAACATCTTCTGACCTTTGAAGAATCAAAGGATTGCATCTGCTTTTCCATTGATGAAATTATCTTAGGACTTTGCAGTCGGAATTGATATTTCAACTACCTTCTTTCCTTTCCCATATTTCCTATGAGATCATCCTCGGTGACATTAGATGATTGCACCAAGGCAACATAATTGGTAGCAGTATAAGAACTGAGACCATAAATCATAAAAGCACTTATGCCTGTCTTATACTTCTGCATTCTCCATTCGTCATCCGAAGCTTACTTTACCACTTGATAAAACTGAGACAACTTTTCAAACTTAGCGGTGTATTCTTCCACCGTCATGTCACCTTTCCTGAGGATGCACCGGTTGAAGATTCCGGTTTTGGTCGAGGACTGCATCTTGATCATCCAGTCATAATTCCGCTTATGATGCACTAAGTATTAAGTTGATCAGGCCCAATGTCTCTTAGCATCACAAGTGTAATTACAAAAAGGACTAACAAGGAATCGACTCAACCCTAAACTAAGTCCGACTAGGTCGAACTTCTCTGATACCAACTGTAACACCCCGGTATTTCTTTCTACTGAGAATACCCAGGTGCACATTAGTAACACATCAGAGATATATTTCCTGCTTAGACACTGAATATTACTATAAATTTTTCGCTGAATAAAACCCAAACAGTCTTATTTACAACAAGACAATATGGTTCTCAGACCATATACCATCAGCAATTATAGTGTTCAGTATCATACAAGAAAGCGGAAGAAAGATAAACCTTAAATACATAATGTTCTAGTATACAGACAACAGAAGGGAAATAAGCTTAAACATAAAGCTAGGCTATCAGCAACCAATCCGAGCTCAACCTACTCGTGCCTCTTGGATTTCCGCTGCCCCTGTGTCTCTGTAAAACAACAACATTTAAACAGTGAGATACAATCTCAGTGAGTTCTACCGATACCCCTACTAACTCTCTCGGTTCAATTAAAAATCCTTTTTAAAATCATCACGACACCGACTGCAAATCCAGTGCTAATCCCGGTGAACGTGAACAAACAAAGTGCGGCACCGACTGCAAATCCAGTGCTAATCCCGGTGTATCGCACAGTACGACACCGACTGCAAATCCAGTGCTAATCCCGGTGTACGTACAACAAACTCATGACATAACACCGACTGCAAATCCAGTGCTAATCCCGGTGAACCCCCTTACCAATAGTACATTCTCCTATTGGCACGGAGCCTAGGTTGGGGGAGCATGACTGCCCCGCCTAGTATGTCAAAACATGGGTCGTCACCCAACTCGATATATATATAAACATATATATCTACAGTACCATGAACCCACGGTCCATCAAATCAAACAATCAATGAAACACTTTAATCCACATTTTATAAAATCCAAGTTCACACTCGCACTCTAGTTGACCGCTTTTCGACACAATTTTCAATATCAAAAACAGTTCATTTTGCCTTAAAAATAGAATATTCAGTTAGGCCTCTGAATAAGCTTTCCAACGCATCTTAGAACACCTCAATCGGGTTCCCGGATCAAAAGTTATCGCGAAACGAAAAACAGTGTTTGGTTGCTGAAATTCTGCCAACTGGCGCGCGAGTGGCGCGCGGCGCGCAAACGGCGCGCGAACGGCGCGCAAACGGCTCGTGGACTGGCAGTAAGGGGCCTGTCAAGTGCAGAATTTTGCGATTTTCGCGAAATCCGCTATTCCGCTCAATTCCGATTCTTGTTCCGATTAAAAACAGATTTGACAACCATAAAAACAGTTCCAATCAAAGTCACGCAATCATTCAAGTCAATCAAAAACTCATTCAAAACGGATTTTATCAAAAACGACATAGTTTTCCGAATAACGGTTTTAAATCAAAATCTCTCGAATCAAATCACCAAAAATTCCATTTTTAACGCGACGCGACCCGAGACTCGCTCCGATCGATTCCTAATCCGAAACAGACAATATCCAGAAATATTCCAGTCCAGCGAAAGCGATAAAACAGTTTATCAATTAATTCGAAAGACAAAAATCCTAAACGTGAGTAGAACTCACCCTTGAAGCGTGAACCACGAGCGGCCGAATCCACCGAGTAACCACACGAACATTCCCCGCTCCGGCGACACCCAATCCGCTTCCAAAGCTTCCCACTCGATCACGAAACCGCTTTTTGACCGAAATACCGATTTCCCGAAATTCTCCATGGGCACTATTCATCATCTTCTTCACCTCAAGCCACTATTCACATAAACCTCAAATCTTGATTTTTCAACCTAACTCATCCAATCGATCTTCAATACTCGAGTAATCCACCTCGTGCTCGCTCCTAAACATCGTCCTTAGCTTTCCTTTGACCTTGAACCACAAAACCTCTATTTTTTCCTCTCAAATCGAAAATGGTAAAATGAGAGAGAGTGAGTTGATGATGAAGATCTTGGTACCAAATCGAAGAGGAAGTAACGCTGAGCATTTTTCGCGTTGGACGGAAGTCGTTTTGATGAACCGAGACCTCCCCTTTTTCCTCTTCTTCCTCCTCCCCCTTTCTTTCTCTTTTCTCTCCTTTCCTTCTTTTCCTTCTCTGTTTCACGCCTCCCCTTTCTTTCCTTTCTTTCTTAATTTAATTCTTTCCTTTCTTTTTTTAACACACACACACGGTTACACATATATATATTTAATATATAATTGGTAACGTGGTCCAATTACCATATTGATCGAAATCTCCTATTTCGATTCCAAAACTTCATTGGTCCGTATTATCCGGTTAACGATCCGATGACAATCAATAAATAATTTTAGCACTCAGTAAATTTACCAGTCAAGTACTAAATTAATTTAATTGGGTTAACACCCAAATAATTCTATTAATTATTTTGCGGATGTTACAGGAAGCGAGAGATACAGAGAAGAAAAAAGAGAGAAAAGAGAAAGAAGAGGAAAGGGGCATGGAGGAAGAAGAGGAAAAAGGGAGGACTTCGGCTCATCAAAATGACTTCCTTCCAACATGAAAAACGTTCAGCGTTACTTCCTCTTCGATTTGGTACCAAGATCTTCATCACCAACTCACTCTCTCTCACTTTGCCATTTTTGAATTTGAGAGGAAAAGTTGGAGTTTTGATGGCTGTAGCTCAAGGGAAAGCTCGAGATGATGTTTAGGAACGAGCTCAAGGTGGATTACGCGAATATTGAAATCCGATTTGGAGTTTTTGAAGAATTAAAGGTTAGGGTTCAAAAATTGGGTTTATGTGTGAATAGTGGCTTGAGGAAGAAGAAGATGAATAGTGTTCAGGGAAGATTTCGAGGAATTCGGTATTTCGGTCAAAAAGAGGTTTTGTGATCGAGTGGAAAGCTTTGGAAGCAGATTTGAGCGTCATCGGAACGGAAAATTTATGCGGGGAATGTTCATGTGGTTACTCGGTGATTTCGGCTCGCTCGTGGCTCACGCTTCAAGGGTGAGTTTTACTCACGTTTAGGTTTTTAAATTAATAAACTTAAATTGTGAAATGTGTTTTGGTTTTGATTTGAGTCGAAAACGTATTTTCTACGAAAAATCACGTTTTAGGTCCAATCGGTTTTTGGATTGTTTGATTGATGATCATTGTTGTTTGAATATGTTTTTGGACTGTTTTTATGTTGGGACTGGACTGGAACAGGTATCGGAATTGATCGGAACGACAAAAATTGCGAAAACGGGATAAAATTCAGTGCTGTCAAAAGCGCACGACCCGTGCGTCCCAGGCGCATGAACCGTGCGCCCCTTTCGGTTTGTGTTTTAAAAAGATGCATTACAGGGCGCACGACCCGTGCGTATGGGCGCACGAACCGTGCGCCGTGTTCTGTCCAAATTTTCCAAACTTGCCCGAAACGATCCCGATCGATTCCAATCTTCTCCTAATCCTTTCCTAACCATTCTATAATGATATTAGGCTTATAATGCCATGATTTTTGGTATGTTTCAAAAGGGTTTTATAAAATACTTTTGAAGTTGAAATTCTTTCGAAAAGCCAAACAATAGTACTCGTGTGCGGATATGTGTCATACCCCAATTTTGTCCGGCTTAGGGCAAAACCCTAATTTTCAACCAAAAATAAATAAATCAAGTCGTGACATTCATCCTAGAGGTTAGGAAAGGCATCATGCTTGCATTTTAGAAGTTTCATAATGCAATTTAGGGTTAGAATAGCATTGCATGGCATTTTAGAGCACTTTAGAGCATTTTTAGGGTTTCTAGGGTTTTTCCTAGTTCAAAGGGTATTTTGGTAATTTCGCCAAAAAGACTTATTTTCTCATCATGCATGCATTTCTAGAGTTTTAGAGTCATCCAAAAGGTCTCAGGATCATTGTTAGAGTGGAAATGAAGTTTGGAGCAAAATCAGGGTTTTTGGGACTAAAAGGGCATTTTGGTCATTTCACTAAAATAAATAATTTCTCGGTAAAAACCATTATGCATCTCTTGAGGAATTTATGTGAGTCCAAGTGAGTGGAGTTGTGTATTTTTTTGTGCATCATGGGAATATTTTTGGCATGAAATTCGGTTTTTGAACAAAAGGACAAAATGGTCATTTCCTTTGAAGTAGGGTCAATGAATCGATTTTGGGATTGGTGAGATCATAAAATTCAGAGCCTAATCATTGAATCATGGGACATAGCCCAAAATGGTATGAATTTAGAAGAATTATCTAGAAGGGAATAAGGAATATCCCTTTGAAATTTTGAAAGGTCAAGTGTAGTACAATAGTACAAGTTGCAATTCCACTCACACTCTCTCCTTGGCTGCGCATATACAGCCCATTTTCCTTCAATTTTGATTTATTTTATTGGTTGCAAATTGTGTTTAAATCATGGCCTTCCATTCAAGTGTTAAATGCAATCCTCACCTTTCATTTGAATTAAAATGGCACTTGTGTAATAAGCTTCATGGAAAAATACAATTTTGTAATTGAACTTATCCTTCACCACCCTCCTTAAGCTGCGCCCCTCAGCCCTCTCTGTCTCCTCACTTTGTGCTTTCTAATTGCCCCTAATCCTTGTGCATTGCAATCTTGACCCTCCATTCAAATTCTATTTCAAATCCTAGTGGATTGCAAAGAGCACATTGTCACAAATACCCTTAAAATGACCTCCACATAAAAGCCCAAAATTGGAGAGGCTAAGGGACACTCTCTCATTTCTAACCTAGCACTCATACTCAGCCTCCATGCTCTCCTCTCCTCCTCTCTAAATTCGAACCACCATCATCAACTTTCCTTCCATCTTTTCTTCATTTTTCCACCATCAAAACTCCATAATTCTTTCATCATTCAAAAGATCTCCTCATAAGCTTCAATAATCATCCAAGTTTGATCAAAGAAAGGCTATTTGCATGGGGTTTCAAGTTTGTTGAGGTTGTGTTCTTCAAGTTCTTGCTCTCTTTTTCATTTCCTAGTTATTTTGTGAGGTAAATAAATTCTCCTTTGCATTTTCTTCACCTTTCGCCATGTAGATCTCTTCATCTCTTCTCTCCGTCTTGAAAGAAGCTTTGAGGACTTGTTTCAAACATTATGTACAAGGACATTGGGAGCCTTGGGTGTTTGAGACAAGTCCTTGGCCTTGAAGGAGAGATTCTTATGTTTGTTTGCATTTCTAATCATTTTTAGCATTTTTGCATCATTTTCATGAAATAAAATGCCACTTTCCTCATGTTTTTGCTTCGGCCTTGGGTTAGAAATTAGGATCCTCATGTTTTCTTGTCTATTTCATGTGTCAAAGTTGAATAAGAATGGTATATAGGACCAATAGTGCATTCGGATTTAGGTCCCTAAATTAGGTTTTCATCATCTTTTATTTTCTTTGATTTTGTGTGTTGAATAAATGATGAAATGATGGTTGTTTGAGTGTGATATACATGTGTAGATCTTAGGGTTTATGTGTGTGTGTGTCTAATGATGTGATTTGGTTGCAAGAAATTTGTTGAATTTGAGCCTTATTGTGTATATGTATGTTTCGGCCATAAAGCCATTTTTGTGACCAATTTACTTACTCAAATTTGTTGTTTGATCTTGTTTGGTAAATTAATTGTTGTGAATTGTGTTTTTTTTTACTTTTTACCTTTTAGTTTTTTACCATTCACTTAAGTGTTACTAAATAGTAAAAAAAACATTTTCTTACCTTTTTTTTACCTTTCACTTAAAACCCTAAAAAACATTTTACCTTTTACTTTTACCATTTACCTTCACTTAAATAATTCACCACCTTCACTTAAATAAGTTACCATTTCATTAATAATTTACCTTTACTTTTTACCTTTCTTAAATTACAAAATGACCCAAAACATTTTCTAGTTTACATTTATAACTTTTCAACTTTATAAAATCAACCCAAAAATACTTTTTACCACTTTTTCCTAAGACTCTAAAAACACCAAAACATTTCACCATTTCCTAAGAATAAGGTAACTAAATTTTTACCACTTTTTATGACACACTCTCACACACTTGCACTTAAATAAAACCTTATTCACTCTCTTGCATTATCATTTGCTTGTATCTCTTGCATACTCTCTTGTTTTAATCTTCATGCCTTTTCATATATTCATATCTCTTGCATATTCATTTGCACTCTCACTTGTTAGTACCTCATGCATCCTTACTTGTTTATA
Organism: Astragalus membranaceus; assembly: GCA_039519185.1. NCBI lineage: Eukaryota > Viridiplantae > Streptophyta > Magnoliopsida > Fabales > Fabaceae > Astragalus > Astragalus membranaceus. The sequence goes on from CM076849.1 coordinate 127,055,224, forward strand.
CTTCTTGCATTCTCACATGTCCATTCATAATTAAATAACCATGCATCCTCACATGTCCATGCATTCATTAATCAAATGCTCATGCATTCTTGTATGCTCATGCATCTTTGTATATACTCATTCTTGCATTCATCCTCACATGTCCATGCATTCATTAATCAAATGCTCATGCATTCTTGTATGCTCATGCATCTTTGTATATACTCATTCTTGCATTCATTCTCAAATGTTCATGCATTTACATGCATTCATGCTTATCTAATCTAGCACATCATGATCACATGCTCATCCATTTAACTTAGACTATTTTATGCCTATGATCAATTGTATTCTTTTGTTGTTGATGCCACTTAAATGTCTTGATTGAATTGTGTACAATTACCTTCTACTTGCATGTGTTCTTGTGAAGACGTAAGACTACTAGAGTCATTAAGATCCTTGCACATTCTTCCTTTGCCACGTAAGCAATTCCCTCACACACGCACAATTATTTTGAGAACTTTACTTTGCATCCTCAATAACTGTATCTCTTGATTGTATTGGCATGTTTAATCTCAGTTAGTGATCAACACGTTCATAATTGCTTGATTAGTGAATGTGTTTGGATTTCATTCATTCATGTCGCATCTTTTGGTTATGGACTCGGAGTTGGTTGAAATGTTCTACTTATTTTTCCGAAATCTTTTTCCAAATCATCTTTTTCTTAGAACTAATTTTCAAATTAAATCAAATGCTTTTTCAATAAAAAAACCTAGGGCATTTTCTTAAATAAATCATTAGCCATCACTCGAAGCCTTTGCTTGTTTGATCGCTAATGAGGAGTTATTAGTGGTAGTCACTCGAAGCCTTTGCTTGTTTGACTATCATGAAAGCTCCCACACCTTAACTAAACATAAACTAATCCAAATTTCAAAAACAACACGAGCTATTAGTGATAATTATCACTGATGCTCACCCTTTTTCAAAACGATTTCAAAAAGATAATAAAACGTTGTTACTTGTAATCACTCGAAGCCTTTGCTTGAATGATTACCGGTTTCAACTATTTCTTTTTCAAGTTAGTAATGAACGCCACTCGAAGCCGTTGCTTGTTTGGCATTCGTGAACACTCGAGTCTTATTTCTAAAAACTCAAACACACTTTCAAAAAAAAAACACTTTGTTTTGTTCCCTAGAACTACGTAGCTTTGATCCCTCTTCCAGAGAGGGTACGTAGGAGCGGGTCGTAACCCGTCAAGCACCCTTTTAAAAAACTTTGTTTTGTTCCTAGAACTACGTAGCTTTGATCCCTCTTCCAGAGAGGGTACGTAGGAGCGGGTCGTAACCCGTCAAGCACACTTTTCAAAAAAAGCCTAGAACTACGTAGCTTTGATCCCTCTTCCAGAGAGGGTACGTAGGAGCGGGTCGTAACCCGTCAAGCACCCTTTTTAAAAATCTTTGTTTTATTCCCGAGAACTACGTAGCTTTGATCCCTCTTCCAGGGAGGGTACGTAGGAGCGGGTCGTAACCCGTCAAGCACACTTTTAAAAAATCTTCATTTTGTCACCCAATTGCGAAAAACCCTTAAGCCGTTTTCCAAACGCAAAAGCCTAGAACTACATAGCTTTGATCCCTCTTCCAGAGAGGGTACGTAGGAGCGGGTCGTAACCCGTCAAGCACCCTTTTAAAAAACTTTGTTTTGTTCCTAGAACTACGTAGCTTTGATCCCTCTTCCAGAGAGGGTACGTAGGAGCGGGTCGTAACCCGTCAAGCACACTTTTCAAAAAAAGCCTAGAACTACGTAGCTTTGATCCCTCTTCCAGAGAGGGTACGTAGGAGCGGGTCGTAACCCGTCAAGCACCCTTTTTAAAAATCTTTGTTTTATTCCCGAGAACTACGTAGCTTTGATCCCTCTTCCAGGGAGGGTACGTAGGAGCGGGTCGTAACCCGTCAAGCACACTTTTAAAAAATCTTCATTTTGTCACCCAATTGCGAAAAACCCTTAAGCCGTTTTCCAAACGCAAAAGCCTAGAACTACGTAGCTTTGATCCCTCTTCCAGAGAGGGTACGTAGGAGCGGGTCGTAACCCGTCAAGCACTCTTTCAAAAAAATCTTTGTTTTGTTCCGCTTTTCAAAGATATCAAAAATATTTCTTCCCAATAAAATCATTTCTCACACGAAATAAAAAGAAAGGAAGTAGAACAAAAATCATTTCAAGTCAACTTTTTCTAAGCCACATATCAAAGTTAATGGTTCCCTTTCGGTAGAAAGGAGGTGCGGGGTGCTAATACCTTCCCCGTACCTAACCGACCCCTGAACCTACATCTCAATGTTTTCGAAAGACCATCCGCCTTTTTCAAAAGACTTTTTCCAATGTTTTAGTCTTTAAAAATAAATATTGGTGGCGGCTTCAAAATTTTTCACGTTGTCAAACTGAGGAATCCTTAACCGGATTTTTCGGGGAGCAACAGCTGGCGACTCCACTGGGGATTCTTTTTTTTCAAAAAGGCGAGGGTCAAGCCTAGTTAACCTGATGTGTGGCTTAAAGTGTTTAACTTGAAAACTTTGTTCTATCTTTTCCTCTTCTTCCTTTTCTTTTCTTACCATGCATTTCTCAATTCCCATGTCCCCTCTTCTTTGCTCCTTTTCTACAAGGTAATCTCATGCATCATACCCTTATGCCCTTATGATCCCTTATTCTTCGCTCCCTTTCTTGAGGTAAGCTATATGTTTGTTGTTGATACCTTAGTGTAGTTTATTATGTTAAACCCTAGGGTAGACGACTTATTATTGCTTGCTTCTGTCTTGCTGTGCTGGTTTTCCTTGCAGGTGGGGATGGGTAGATTTTAGGAAGTATGTCCTCAATCACACACTTTCACACCTTATGATTTGTGTGCTATGAGTGGGCTCCTATACCCGGATCCAACAAACACTTAGGGGAGTGGAGACGATTAGTGACTGTCATTCGAGACCTTTGTCTGTCTGATACTCATGAAAGTCTCAACCAGAGTACGCTTTCCTATGACGCCCCACACTTGGTAGTATTCTACATTTGTGGTGTCGGCATGAGGATTCTATAGCTCTGGTAGCCATTGTGAGGGTGTGAATTAGAACTACATGGGAAGGAACCTTTGAAGTTGCCCTAGAACTTAGGATTCCCACCTTGGCAGGACACGAGGGCATACGAATTGTATGTTGCATTATAGTTTAGGCATGTCTTTACTAGAATAAAAAAAAAATTTTCAAAAAAAAAGAGAGAAAAGGGGAAAGGGTTGTCATTGTAGCCTTCCCTTTTGCCGGTCCGTACGAAGTGACATATGGCCCACTTCATTTTCAAAAAAAAAAAGAAGAGAAAGAAAGAGTTACCGCTGTAGCCTTTCTCATACCGGTCCATATGAAATAACGTACGGTCCTCATTTTCAAAAAATAATAATATATTTCCCTTCATTAAATAAACCAGTGCGTGAGGCGGCACATAGTGTGTCTCCTAATTTTTGAACTTCCGTCCATATGCATCGCCTTTATTTTTTCCACACGCATCATTCTTATCATAATTGCATCATACCGCATTCATTTACTTACATTCATATTACATCTCATTTGCATTTTGCTTGCTGGGGATCACCAAATAGTGTACCGTCTTGTCATAGGTGCATCAGAATAGAATCGAATAGCAAGGCTTCACTTACTTCTCGCTTCCCAGTTATGAAGAAGGTTGATTTGCTATTTCGATTCCTCGTTTTCTTCACTTCTTAAAATCAAAAAAAAAAATCAAAAAAAAGAGTTTAGGCGCTTATGACAAGATAGGGCATACCTTGGTTCCCGGCACCAAGCAAACATTACATTCATACATCCATTCATACATTCATCTTAATTCTTACGTAATAAAATTTAAACAAACAGAAAAGGCAAGCTGGTTCGTCCACATCGTTAATTCACCCGTTTGCAAGCGAAACTGATGGTGTCCAATGAAGGCAGTCTGGGTCAAGATGAAATGGTGATAGAGATCCTTAATCCTGAGCAGCTGGCTCAGGAGAACCAGGCTCTGAAAGCTAAGGTGGAGGCCATGGAAGCTCAGAGGGCCGAGATAATGAATATGCTGCAAAATCTGAGAAGTGGGACCGCTGCTGGGGCCGCCGCTGTCGTGAATCCAGAAGGGGTCGTTACCTTTGTTTCTCCTCCTGTATCAGCTGAGATCATAACGGTTCATCCCCTTCCCAGGCCAGAAGTTAGTCAATCTCCGGGGACAAGCAGTCAAAGACAACCAAATGCACCAATATACCCTTGGGGGATGGCCATGAATTATACACCATCCACTGCTGAAGCCATTCCCGTGGTGACAAGTCAGCCTGCTGTGGTTACTTCTAGTGGAGCTGCGGGTGTGCCACACATTCACATCCCAAGTCCCAGTGTTGTACCTCCAAGAAGTTTTCCTGCTCTTGCTCCGAAGATTGCTGTGAATCCCCCAAGTGCTGCTTACCAATTGGGAAACTCCGCTCAGTATGGGGGTTACTACTTCAGTCCAAGGAGCTATCCTCAGGGCCAGATGATTGAAAGCTCACAGCCAAGAGACAGATATCACTTGCTAGAAGAACGATTGAAGGCAATGGAGGCCCAGATACATGAGATGATGGTCATATTGCAGAGCTTAAAGAGTGGGGCAGCTGCAGAAGTTGTCACCGTCGTGGGTCCAGTTGGTGTCACTTCTTTCATTCCTCCTCCACCACAAACTGTTCCATTCTCTGCTCCTGTGCCATCCCATCAAGGCGGTGACAGTCACAAGGCCCAGGGTTATCAGTACAAGAGACGAACCAGTTTTGATCCAATACCGATGACATGCACTGAATTGTTTAATCACCTGACTTCCAAGAACCTGATCAACACTCGGCCAATGAAGGTCCTTCAGCCGCCATTCTCCCGAAGTCACAATGCAAGTGCTACCTGCAGTTTCCACGAAAACGGGGTTGGTCACACTGTGGAGGAGTGCAGAGCCTTCAAGCATGCAGTGCAAGACCTGATAGATCGGTGCGTGGTTCAGATAGGAACCCCTGATATTGATGGTGAAGAAGAAATCAATGAGGAAGTAACAGCGGTGCCTGTGAAAGAGGGATGTTGTGATACCCTAGGGGAGCCCAGTGGAAAGTTTGATTACTTGGTCAGGTATGACGTTCCCGAGAGTGCTCAAATCCGAATGGAAGACATCCAGCCTACAGGATGGGATGAGGAAGAGGAACAATACAACCAAATTGCTGTCATCGGTAATGAATCCGAAGTTGAAGAAAGTGAGACTGGTCTGGTTCGTCGCTGCCTTGCCAGAGAAAGTTGAAGAATGGGGAAGCTGCTGCCTTTCCTGTGACTTTTAATTCAATATGATCATTGTAATGCAACTTTGTGGCTCTGCCCAAGGTCATAGAGCAAGTTGTTAGGGGCACACATGTTTTTATTTTCAAAGTCATCATCATCAATAAAAACGTTGTTTTTGAATTTCAATCAATAAAAATCAATTCCTTTTCATTTCATGTGTCTTTTCCTTGCATTATTATTGCTTGTTTGTTTGTCTCGCCTTTCATTCTGCTTTTTCGCCTCGGCAAAAAGCAAATCCACAGCAATTGTCTCTCAAAATAACAGTGCCAACGGTCCATATTTTGACTTTGATCACCTTATCAATCAAGCAGAGTGGGACGTTGAGAAAGACCGGGAAAATCCTCCAGAAGGTTAATGAAGCAAGGAAAAAGGGTTATTCAGCATCACGGGGAATCCACTGAAGTGATCAACTTGGGGACCGCTGAGAACAAGAAAGAGGTCAAGATGGGTACTTCAATAAAGGAAAATTAGAGCACAGAAAGAAATAAAAATAAGTAAATTATTGTCTTTGAGTTAATTTTTGAGAAAACGAGCAATCATGATTTGAAATGAAGTTGGACCATCCCTCCATACCCTCAAAAACCTAAAATCCCAGAAAATCCATTTCCTACCCATCTTAAGCCAAGAAAATCCCAAAGAGAAAAACAAAATCCTCTCCTACTCACCGTAAGCCAAAAAAAAAAAAGCCAAAAATCCAAAAGTCACCTCACACAAGGATCACCAAAAAAAAAAAAAAAAAAAAAAAACAGTGCATCGTTCTTTATCAGTTCACCCAAGCTCAAAAAAAAAATTCAAAAAGGGAAAATCCCAAAATCAAAAGAAAAATACAACAGAAATGTAAGTAGTGAGTTGATACGTGTTACCACAAAACCCAAGAGATCCTCGTCTCAATAAACCTTCAAACACTGTATCATTCCCATACCTCTCAATAAACCTTCAAACACTATCATTCCTATACCTCTCATAAACCGCAAACACTCTCCTTTTGACCGCGATAACCCGCCTTCCACAGACCCTTAGCCAGGAATAAAACTTCCTAATACCTCATCAAGCCAGTTAACCATCATAAACCATCGATCATCAGCCAACGCTGAATAAGACCCATCCTCCCATCAACCCCAAACACTCCGACAAGCTCAGTCATCCCTTCTCCACAAAACACCACAGTCCCGAAAAGTCCATTCTGATCAATGATCGATTGCTGCTGTTTTCTCAAAGTTTTAACTCTAGGACAAATAAATTTGTTTACAATATGCCAAGTGGGGCAATTCTGTCGCTCTTCACCCCTCTTACAACTGGGGAGATTGACCCTACACCTATCTCATCCCTTGTCGCACTCACATTCATTGAAATCATACAGGGGCAACCCCCTTTCTTCTCTAGTGTATGGGTCAGAAGCAGTTCTTCTCATCAAGGTTGAAATACCCTCTCTACGAGTAGTCATGGAGGCCAGGTTAGAAGAAGCAAAATGGATCTAAGCTCGTCTAGATCAACTGAATCTCATTAAAGGGAAAAGAATTGCTGCCCTGCGCCATGGCCAGTTGTACCAACAAAAGATGAAGGCAGCTTTCGGCAGGAAAGTCCGTCTTCCAGAATTCGGCGAAGGAGACCTTGTACTCAAAAAGATCCTACCTATCCAGACTGACTCCGTGGGAAGTTGATACCCATTCATGACGGTCCATATGAAGTCAAGAAAGCTTTTTCCAGAGGAGGGCCGATACTCATAAACATAGACGGCGAAGATCTCAGGAATCCAGTCAATTCAGATCAAGTGAAGAAGTATTATGCCTGAAAGAAATAGAGAAAAAAAGAGAAAGACAAGCCAAGTAAGAATTAGCTCGCTAGGTTGAAAACCCACAAAGGGCGGCCTAGGCAAAATCAGAGCGACCCGGTGGATTGAAAACCCGCAAAGGGCGATCCAGGCAAAAATTAGGGTCTGAAAACTTAGGCATGAAAAGTAAAGAAAGGCATACAACTCTCCTACAAGCTTGGATGAGGGAGTGATCAAGGTCAAGGACATAGATGTTTGGCACTGTTCCACAGAGACGGACAGTCAGAATTCAGCTTCTCTCCTTTTTCGTGTCTTTTTACAGTTTAAACTTTCAAGTGTAATAAATAATCGGCGTAACTTCTTGTGCGACCGGTTTCCACATTAATAAAGTTCAAATTTCTCGTATCTGTTCACTCTTTTATTTTCTGCTTTTTCTGCTCAAAATAAACGTTTCATGATGATGATGGTCCTGAACTGTAAAACATGTGCATACATCATAGGGCATTGCAAATCATTACGAGATTCTTAAGAGTCCCGGGAGAAAGCAATTCCCCAAAACCAGTTAACCATGCAAGAGAAAGCGATTGCACCCACGATTGCTTCAAACTAGCAAAGTCAAGACCAACATGCACTCGGCTCATGAACTCCGCAATTCCAACAGGTCCCTCAGTCTCGTGTAAGGAGTGTCGCGGGTTGGCTGAACCAGCAAAAATAAAAACAATATAATAAGCAAAAAAGCAATAAACAAACACAATCATGCATTGCATTCATCATGCAAAAATCATACATTCCTCAGACATAGGAAATAATAATAAGAAAAGAGAAATTCAGACATTTGCATTTGCATTCATCATAGGAGAAAGAAAAAGAAAATAACAATCATAACATTTGCATCCAAATATCTCATTTGCATTCGCATTTCATGCATTCATCGCGTGCCATCCAAAATCCTAATGTTTCCCAATCAACCATTTCATATTATTGCTACATGTACCATAGCAGTTGGACTCAAACATTTCATTTGCATCATCTTAATGTTTGCATTTCATAAAAGGAAAAGAACAACAAAAAAATCTTGCATCAAAGCATTGCATTTGCATCGTGCATCTCATAGAAAAAAAACAAAAGTGAAGTCTTCCCTTGCATACACTTGCACCGAAATTCCACAAACCATTAGGTCAAACCAGACCTTTGTGTCTTTAAACCAGACTTTTGGGGTCCATAAACCAGACCAATATGCAGACACATATTGCTCCATAACTCAGGCATGTCGGCCCTTAAACCAGATCATTGCGATCCATAAACCAGACCTTTGTGTCCTTAAACCAGATCATTGCAATCCATAAACCAGACCTTTGTGTCCTTAAACCAGATCATTGCAATCCATAAACCAGACCTTTGTGTCCTTAAATCAGGTCATTGCGATCCATAAACCAGACCTTTGTGTCCTTAAACCAGACCTTTGGGGTCCATAAATCAGACCAATATGCAGACACATATTTCTCCATAAACCAGGCTTGTCGGCCCATAAATCCAGCATTGTAGGCATCGGCGTCACATGCATCTACGTAGCATACATCTGCATTACATTTGCATGACCGCATCTTGTGCATTCATCACATGACGAAAACCAAAGTAAAAGAATAAAGGGCATTTCATGAACATTCATCATCTCAATAAACTCATCGCATAAGCATGCATCTGCATAACATGCCTTCGCATAACATGCATCCACACTCCTTGCATCATTCCTTGCATCAGCTGACGTATGCAGGTACCTCAATCCAGTGCGGCAGCATTGGCCATCTCAACCAATCAGCAGGATTCGTAAATCCATTCAGGACCCAAATGTCCCTTCAGGCCCAAGTGCCCATCAACCAACAGGATTCGTGAATCCCTTCAGGACCCAAGTGTCCCTTCAAAAGCAGACTTCACCTCGTATTCGAGCTGCGGGTAAGTCCTTCAGATCCCAAGTGGTCCTTCAGACTAGTTGTGTCAGCCTAAGACACAGCGGACGTCCTTCATGGTCAACATATCAGTTCCGGATCTGATCTTGACCCATCATGGCCGCTCGAATGCAAAGGCCCCCTCAGACCGTTTTACTAGTACCATAGCTAGTAGCGCTCCTTCAGACCACGATGGTCCTTCAATTAGAGCCTTAGTGCTCCTTCAGACCCTGAGTGGTCCTTCAGAGCCTTAGTGCTCCTTCAGACCCTGAGTGGTCCTTCAGAGCCTTAGTGCTCCTTCAGACCCTGAGTGGTCCTTCAGAGCCTTAGTGCTCCTTCAGATCCCGAGTGGTCCATCATTTTCTCTCTCGGTTAATGCACCAAGTGTTAACCATTCCCCGTTTATTCTCAAGCCCATCTATTCAAAAAAAAATATAGAAAAAGAAAAAGAGGAAAATTCGGGTCTCCCTAAGCAGACAAAATCGGTATAATTTCTGAATTCTTTATTTCTATTTTGCCTCGAAATATGTCCTGCGCAACTCATATTTCTTGTCAAAATCCAAATAAAGAGGGGCAGCTGTCATACCCCAATTTTGTCCGGCTTAGGGCAAAACCCTAATTTTCAACCAAAAATAAATAAATCAAGTCTTGACATTCATCCTAGAGGTTAGGAAAGGCATCATGCTTGCATTTTAGAAGTTTCATAATGCAATTTAGGGTTAGAATAGCATTGCATGGCATTTTAGAGCACTTTAGAGCATTTTTAGGGTTTCTAGGGTTTTTCCTAGTTCAAAGGGTATTTTGGTAATTTCGCCAAAAAGACTTATTTTCTCATCATGCATGCATTTCTAGAGTTTTAGAGTCATCCAAAAGGTCTCAGGATCATTGTTAGAGTGGAAATGAAGTTTGGAGCAAAATCAGGGTTTTTGGGACTAAAAGGGCATTTTGGTCATTTCACTAAAATAAATAATTTCTCGGTAAAAACCATTATGCATCTCTTGAGGAATTTATGTGAGTCCAAGTGAGTGGAGTTGTGTATTTTTTTGTGCATCATGGGAATATTTTTGGCATGAAATTCGGTTTTTGAACAAAAGGGCAAAATGGTCATTTCCTTTGAAGTAGGGTCAATGAATCGATTTTGGGATTGGTGAGATCATAAAATTCAGAGCCTAATCATTGAATCATGGGACATAGCCCAAAATGGTATGAATTTAGAAGAATTATCTAGAAGGGAATAAGGAATATCCCTTTGAAATTTTGAAAGGTCAAGTGTAGTACAATAGTACAAGTTGCAATTCCACTCACACTCTCTCCTTGGCTGCGCATATACAGCCCATTTTCCTTCAATTTTGATTTATTTTATTGGTTGCAAATTGTGTTTAAATCATGGCCTTCCATTCAAGTGTTAAATGCAATCCTCACCTTTCATTTGAATTAAAATGGCACTTGTGTAATAAGCTTCATGGAAAAATACAATTTTGTAATTGAACTTATCCTTCACCACCCTCCTTAAGCTGCGCCCCTCAGCCCTCTCTCTCTCCTCACTTTGTGCTTTCTAATTGCCCCTAATCCTTGTGCAATGCAATCTTGACCCTCCATTCAAATTCTATTTCAAATCCTAGTGGATTGCAAAAAGCACATTGTCACAAATACCCTTAAAATGACCTCCACATAAAAGCCCAAAATTGGAGAGGCTAAGGGACACTCTCTCATTTCTAACCTAGCACTCATACTCAGCCTCCATGCTCTCCTCTCCTCCTCTCTAAATTCGAACCACCATCATCAACTTTCCTTCCATCTTTTCTTCATTTTTCCACCATCAAAACTCCATAATTCTTTCATCATTCAAAAGATCTCCTCATAAGCTTCAATAATCATCCAAGTTTGATCAAAGAAAGGCTATTTGCATGGGGTTTCAAGTTTGTTGAGGTTGTGTTCTTTAAGTTCTTGCTCTCTTTTTCATTTCCTAGTTATTTTGTGAGGTAAATAAATTCTCCTTTGCATTTTCTTCACCTTTCACCATGTAGATCTCTTCATCTCTTCTCTCCGTCTTGAAAGAAGCTTTGAGGACTTGTTTCAAACATTATGTACAAGGACATTGGGAGCCTTGGGTGTTTGAGACAAGTCCTTGGCCTTGAAGGAGAGATTCTTATGTTTGTTTGCATTTCTAATCATTTTTAGCATTTTTGCATCATTTTCATGAAATAAAATGCCACTTTCCTCATGTTTTTGCTTCGGCCTTGGGTTAGAAATTAGGATCCTCATGTTTTCTTGTCTATTTCATGTGTCAAAGTTGAATAAGAATGGTATATAGGACCAATAGTGCATTCGGATTTAGGTCCCTAAATTAGGGTTTCATCATCTTTTATTTTCTTTGATTTTGTGTGTTGAATAAATGATGAAATGATGATTGTTTGAGTGTGATATACATGTGTAGATCTTAGGGTTTATGTGTGTGTGTGTGTCTAATGATGTGATTTGGTTGCAAGAAATTTGTTGAATTTGAGCCTTATTGTGTATATGTATGTTTCGGCCATAAAGCCATTTTTGTGACCAATTTACTTACTCAAATTTGTTGTTTGATCTTGTTTGGTAAATTAATTGTTGTGAATTGTGTTTTTTTTACTTTTTACCTTTTAGTTTTTTACCATTCACTTAAGTGTTACTAAATAGTAAAAAAACATTTTCTTACCTTTTTTTTACCTTTCACTTAAAACCCTAAAAAACATTTTACCTTTTACTTTTACCATTTACCTTCACTTAAATAATTCACCACCTTCACTTAAATAAGTTACCATTTTATTAATAATTTACCTTTACTTTTTACCTTTCTTAAATTACAAAAAGACCCAAAACATTTTCTAGTTTACATTTATAACTTTTCAACTTTATAAAATCAACCCAAAAATACTTTTTACCACTTTTTCCTAAGACTCTAAAAACACCAAAACATTTCACCATTTCCTAAGAATAAGGTAACTAAATTTTTACCACTTTTTATGACACACTCTCACACACTTGCACTTAAATAAAACCTTATTCACTCTCTTGCATTATCATTTGCTTGTATCTCTTGCATACTCTCTTGTTTTAATCTTCATGCCTTTTCATATATTCATATCTCTTGCATATTCATTTGCACTCTCACTTGTTAGTACCTCATGCATCCTTACTTGTTTATACTTCTTGCATTCTCACATGTCCATTCATAATTAAATAACCATGCATCCTCACATGTCCATGCATTCATTAATCAAATGCTCATGCATTCTTGTATGCTCATGCATCTTTGTATATACTCATTCTTGCATTCATCCTCACATGTCCATGCATTCATTAATCAAATGCTCATGCATTCTTGTATGCTCATGCATCTTTGTATATACTCATTCTTGCATTCATTCTCAAATGTTCATGCATTTACATGCATTCATGCTCATCTAATCTAGCACATCATGATCACATGCTCATCCATTTAACTTAGACTATTTTATGCCTATGATCAATTGTATTCTTTTGTTGTTGATGCCACTTAAATGTCTTGATTGAATTGTGTACAATTACCTTCTACTTGCATGTGTTCTTGTGAAGACGTAAGACTACTAGAGTCATTAAGATCCTTGCACATTCTTCCTTTGCCACGTAAGCAATTCCCTCACACACGCACAATTATTTTGAGAACTTTACTTTGCATCCTCAATAACTGTATCTCTTGATTGTATTGGCATGTTTAATCTCAGTTAGTGATCAACACGTTCATAATTGCTTGATTAGTGAATGTGTTTGGATTTCATTCATTCATGTCGCATCTTTTGGTTATGGACTCGGAGTTGGTTGAAATGTTCTACTTATTTTTCCGAAATCTTTTTCCAAATCATCTTTTTCTTAGAACTAATTTTCAAATTAAATCAAATGCTTTTTCAATAAAAAAACCTAGGGCATTTTCTTAAATAAATCATTAGCCATCACTCGAAGCCTTTGCTTGTTTGATCGCTAATGAGGAGTTATTAGTGGTAGTCACTCGAAGCCTTTGCTTGTTTGACTATCATGAAAGCTCCCACACCTTAACTAAACATAAACTAATCCAAATTTCAAAAACAACACGAGCTATTAGTGATAATTATCACTGATGCTCACCCTTTTTCAAAACGATTTCAAAAAGATAATAAAACGTTGTTACTTGTAATCACTCGAAGCCTTTGCTTGAATGATTACCGGTTTCAACTATTTCTTTTTCAAGTTAGTAATGAACGCCACTCGAAGCCGTTGCTTGTTTGGCATTCGTGAACACTCGAGTCTTATTTCTAAAACTCAAACACACTTTCAAAAAAAAAACACTTTGTTTTGTTCCCTAGAACTACGTAGCTTTGATCCCTCTTCCAGAGAGGGTACGTAGGAGCGGGTCGTAACCCGTCAAGCACCCTTTTAAAAAACTTTGTTTTGTTCCTAGAACTACGTAGCTTTGATCCCTCTTCCAGAGAGGGTACGTAGGAGCGGGTCGTAACCCGTCAAGCACACTTTTCAAAAAAAGCCTAGAACTACGTAGCTTTGATCCCTCTTCCAGAGAGGGTACGTAGGAGCGGGTCGTAACCCGTCAAGCACCCTTTTTAAAAATCTTTGTTTTATTCCCGAGAACTACGTAGCTTTGATCCCTCTTCCAGGGCGGGTACGTAGGAGCGGGTCGTAACCCGTCAAGCACACTTTTAAAAAATCTTCATTTTGTCACCCAATTGCGAAAAACCCTTAAGCCGTTTTCCAAACGCAAAAGCCTAGAACTACGTAGCTTTGATCCCTCTTCCAGAGAGGGTACGTAGGAGCGGGTCGTAACCCGTCAAGCACCCTTTTAAAAAACTTTGTTTTGTTCCTAGAACTACGTAGCTTTGATCCCTCTTCCAGAGAGGGTACGTAGGAGCGGGTCGTAACCCGTCAAGCACACTTTTCAAAAAAAGCCTAGAACTACGTAGCTTTGATCCCTCTTCCAGAGAGGGTACGTAGGAGCGGGTCGTAACCCGTCAAGCACCCTTTTTAAAAATCTTTGTTTTATTCCCGAGAACTACGTAGCTTTGATCCCTCTTCCAGGGAGGGTACGTAGGAGCGGGTCGTAACCCGTCAAGCACACTTTTAAAAAATCTTCATTTTGTCACCCAATTGCGAAAAACCCTTAAGCCGTTTTCCAAACGCAAAAGCCTAGAACTACGTAGCTTTGATCCCTCTTCCAGAGTGGGTACGTAGGAGCGGGTCGTTACCCGTCAAGCACTCTTTCAAAAAAATCTTTGTTTTGTTCCGCTTTTCAAAGATATCAAAAATATTTCTTCCCAATAAAATCATTTCTCACACGAAATAAAAAGAAAGGAAGTAGAACAAAAATCATTTCAAGTCAACTTTTTCTAAGCCACATATCAAAGTTAATGGTTCCCTTTCGGTAGAAAGGAGGTGCGGGGTGCTAATACCTTCCCCGTACCTAACCGACCCCCGAACCTACATCTCAATGTTTTCGAAAGACCATCCGCCTTTTTCAAAAGACTTTTTCCAATGTTTTAGTCTTTAAAAATAAATATTGGTGGCGGCTTCAAAATTTTTCACGTTGTCAAACTGAGGAATCCTTAATCGGATTTTTCGGGGCGCAACAATATGTTTTATTGATAACAAAACGAATTATAAGTTCTATGTGGGATTGTAACACTGACGCGTAATGATTATTATTCATTCGTCTTAACCGGTGAATAATTCACGATATATGATTTATATCGATCAAAGGAGTCGGCCCAATGTGGGTGGTTATATATGATTGTAGATATATATATTATATCGAGTTTGGGTGACGACCCATGTTGACATACTAGGCGGGGTAGTCATGAACCCTTACCCTAGGCTCCGTGCCGTTAGGAAACACTATTGGTTATGGGGTTCGCTGGAAGATGCAATGGGATTGCGGCCGGTGTTATGTTAAAAGTTATTATATTATGTTCACCAGAAGATGCAAGCGGATTGCGACTGGTGGTACGTAGAAAGGCCTAGGATGCTAGTTCATCAGGAAACGCAAGTGGATTGCAGTCAGTGTCTTACTAGATCGAAGCCTTATTATATGGTCCATCGGGATTAGCAAGCGGATTGCGGTCGGTGTTGTGTCAGATCTTAAAAATGTTTTAAAAGGACTGAGAGTGTAGATAGGGGTCTCGGTAGAACTCACTGAGATTGTATCTCATTGTTTATATGTTGTTGTTTTACAGATAAACAGGGAAAGTGGAGATTCAAGAGGCACGAGTAGGTGGTACTCGGATGGTTGCTGAAGACTTAGCTTTATGCTTAAGTTTGCACTTCCTTTATGTTGTCTATGTATTACAACTCATTGTATTGGTATTATAATTGATTTCCGCTTTCTTGTACGATATTGAACACTGTATTTCACTGATGGTTTATGGTCTTATTTATGTTTAAGACTGTTCTATTGTTATTCAGTGAAAATTTTATAGCGGTGTTCAGTATTTAAACAGGAAATATATCTCTGATGTTTTAGGAATGGTACACTTGGGTATTTTTACTCGATAAAAATACCGGGGTGTTACACAATCACAGTCAATGCACACAGTGCAACTGCATATGCTATAAGCAATGCAGGAGCATCAAATGCATCTGCACCATGGTATGCTGATATTGTAAATTTCCTTGCAAGTAGAGTGACACCAGTGAATATGACATATTAACAAAGGAGAAGATTCCTCCACATAGTAAAACAATACTATTGGGATGATCCATTCCTTTACAAGATGTGTCCTGATAAATTAATGAGGAAATGTGTTCCTGAGGAAGAACAACAAGCAGTGCTTCTGCATTGACATGCTGCACCATATGGTGGCCACTTTGGAAGCACAAGAACAGCAGCTAAGGCATTACAGTCTGGTTATTTTTGGCCTACTTTATTTAAAGATGCATATTTTATGGTCAAGAAATGTGATAAATGTCAAAGGACAGGAAATATCTTTGATAAACATGAAATGCCAAGAACCAATATTTTAGAAATTGAATTATTTGATGTATGGGGAATGGACTTCATGAGACCTTTTCCACCCTCTTTTGGAAATTTATATATTCTAGTAGCTGTTGATTATGTGTCCAAATGGGTAGAAGCAGTAGCATTACCAAATAACAATGCAAAATCAGTAAGTAGATTTCTTCAAAGGAATATATTTACTAGATTTGGTACTCCTAGAGCTATAATTAATGATGAAGGTTCACACTTCTGTAATAAAATCATTGAAAACCTTCTAGCTAAGTATGGAGTTAAGCATAAAATTGCTACAGCTTACCACCCTCAAACAAGTGGACAAGCAGAAATCTCAAATAGAGAAATTAAAAGAGTGCTAGAAAAAATGGTAAGTCCAAATAGGAAAGATTGGTCTTTACATTTAGATGAAACTTTATGGGCTTATAGAACAGCATTCAAAACACCCTTAGGAATGTCTCCTTATAGAATAGTCTATGGAAAAGCATGCCATCTACCTGTGGAATTAGAAAATAAGTCTTATTGGGCTATCAAGAAGCTCAATTTTAACTTAGATAAAGCAGGTACACAAAGAATGCTAGAGCTTAATGAGTTAGAAGAGATTAGGCAATTCTCTTATGAAAATGCTGAAATCTACAAAACCAAAACAAAGGCATGGCATGATAAGAGAATTCAAAAGAGAGACTTAAAAGAGGGAAGACTAGTTCTGCTATACAATTCCAGATTGAATCTTTTCCCTGGAAAGCTTAGATCAAGGTGGTCAGGACCATTCAAATTGGTTAAAATTTATCCTCATGGAGCAGTTGACTTGTTAGATGAAACCTCAAACACCATCTTCAAGGTAAATGGTCAAAGAATCAAAATGTACTATGGTGAACATGTGGTGAGAGATAAAGTCACCACTCATTTAAAGAATCTTTAAAAGAAAGAAGTAGTCAGGCTGATAAGACTCTTAAAACAAGCGCTTAATGGGAGGCAACCCATCATTTTTACTTAATTTTGTTCAATTTGATGTTTTAAGTGTTTTGTAGAAAAAACAGGAAACTGATGCAGCTGCATTACAATGCTACTGCATTACATATGCATTGAAGAAAAAATGTGCCCTGTACCCAAGTTCAAAAGTTTGAAGAAATTGATAAAAGTGAGAATGACAACTCATCAGAAGCAAAGTTAGAAATTAAATGAAGTGTTGAGTAACCAAGGAAGACGCGTGGCTGCACGCATGTCCACCACGACCTACCTAACGGCTACTACCTCAAATCAAATCAAACGTCTCTTAACTCCTCACTAAGAAAACCCTAAAATCATTTTCGTTATCTCTTCCACTCAATCTGAAACCTCCCACTCTAGTCAAACAGTTACACACATCAATTCCATATCCAGCAAACGCAATGGTGAAGAAGCAATCAGCATCAAATTCTTCAGGCAAACATGCATCATCATCGTTCCAAAAGGGAAAGAAAGACAAGACCAATGCACCAGCATTGATCAGTGAAGAGAAAGCTCATCTATGGAAAATGCAAATGCTACCAGAAAGAGGATACGATTTGAAGAAAGCAAGTCCATCCTTCATGGCAACAGTGGCCAATATTCACTAGGATCACTTTGTGTTGCCACGAGGAGGATACATTGAAGAGCTAGTAAGAGAATTCTATGCTGGACTGTCTGAAGGAGAAAGACCAGAGAAAAGCTACACTTCTAAGGTTAGAGGTAAGATAGTTCATTTTCATCCTAAGAAAATAAATGAACATTATCTATTGAAATACAATGGACTTGAATTTGAAAAGAAGGTAGGGAAGGATAATAAGAAAGAAATGGAAGAAATTAGGAGTAGAATTGCTACACCAGATTCTGTTTGGGAAAGATTCACACCAAATGAGGTTAAGCTTAGAAGTACTTATTTGATAGATGCTCTAGGAAATTGGCATTTGTTCATTACAACATCAATCTTACCTACTTCACACACATATGCTATGACCAAAGAGAGATTGATCTTACTAGATACAATTCTCTCTGAGGAAAATGTTGATCTAGGTAGATTGATTGCAAGAGAAATATATACATGCACAACAAAAACAAAGGGATTTCTGTTTTTCCCTTGTCTCATAACTGAATTATGCATGAAAGAAGGTGTTCCTATTGCTGCTAATGAACAAAGGAAATTCCCCCCTACTAATTTGAATGCTGAGATGAAGGAGAGAATAAGAAAAGTGAAAGAATCCGTGCCTATGCCTGCAATGCAAGAGCATTTCATGCAAAAGCAAGCTGCAGTGTGGAAATTTCAAAATGAACAACATGATTGGCTGCAGCTTGTTTTCCAATATTTGTCTAATGAATTAGGCAATATTGAGGCACCTATGTTCCCAAGCTGGGTGTTAAGAACTGAAGGACAAGAAAAAGAGGAGAAAGAACAAACTGATGAGGATAAGGAAGAAGAAAAAGAAGAGGAAAAGGAAGAAGAGAAAGAAGAGGAAGAAAAAGAAGAGCCTAGTAGAAAGAAGAAAGTGACTAGGAAACAAACAAAGGGAAAGAAAAAGGTAGTAGTGGAGCCTGAATTTGAAGACACTTATAATTCAGAAACTGAGGATGAAGATTTAGAAAAAGAAATGGATAAGGAGAGTGAAGATGAAGAAGAAAGTACTGAAGTTGAAAGTGAGGAAGAAGAACATGCTAGAGGTGTCATTCTGGAAGAAATTTCCAGACAAAAATATGCCAAGAAAACACCACCACAAGCCCAACAAGAAACAACCCACACTTCACCAATCACATCACCTATTCAATCACCAATTCACTCACCTACCAAAGAAGCATCTCCCCAACCAGAATCACCACTACCCTCCCTTACTGATCCACCAATACAGTCACCACCACAAACAACCCCTCCTCCACCCTCTCCACCAACTGAAACAGAACAACAAACTCACACTGTGCCACAAAGCCCAATCCCAACCTCACCTATCACTGAGCCACAACCAGAACAAACAATTCCTACTAGCCCTACTAACATTATAACTAATGTTGTTTCTGCTCTTGAGCATGAAAATGTGCAGGACACTGATGAAGATCCAACTGAAGAGGCAGAACCAGAGGCAGTATAGGAGGAAGAAGCTGAAGTTGTCACAGCAGCAGTTGACATGCATAGTGATGCACCTGCATCAGATGCTTCTGCATCTCAACAGAAGGCTGCAATGAAACCGCAACATGATGAGGTTGCTATGCAACTAGTTCTGGAATAGATAGCTCAAAGAAAGAGAGAGGAACTGGGAAATACACAACAATTCTTCAAACAACCAGCTGTCAAGGCACCAAAGAGAAAGATCTCTGAGGCAATCCCAATTGATGCTACTGCATCAAGTCCTGCATCACCACCAGTGGAATCAGGTGCATCTGCACCAGAAGAAGTAACTCCAACCTCCAAGCCAAAAGAAAAGAAGCAGAAAGTGAAGAACACTCCTCCTACCAGACAGAGTGCAAGAACAAGGAGTGGAGCCAAGAAATGAGTATTTGTTACATGCTTTCTGCAATTTTACCTACTATATTTTGGATGTTATCTTACTACTAACTCTTCCCTGGTTGTGTTTTTAATCCCTCTCCCCATATTTTGAACAAATATTTTGGAAGTATATTGTGAACTTTTAGCAGTGAGGACACTGTCATCCCTTAAGTTTGGGGGGAGAACTTATCATATTATCATATTAAGTATGTTATGTATGTTATCTATGTGTGTTTTTAGGAAATATATGCTTTTAATAAGTATTTTTGTATGAATGTATTAGATGTACTTAACAAAGTAGTATCCAAATACATGAAACTAATTTTCCAAAGATACATTTTCATTGGAAAATAGGGACAAGTATGAGGAATACTATAAATTGTTAAGAACATTTTAGTAGATGATCAGTTTGAAAACATTTTACAAAGATATGGTGCACCTATGGATGGATTTTTGAAAAGCAAGAAAAGAAAAAGAAGCCTTATTTCTCACAAAAATAACCAGAATTATTTTTCTTCCAAATACCTCAAAACTGAGTTTGTGAAAAGAATCTTGCTATTTAAAGAGCAATCTAATGCAAGAGAAAACTTTTGGTGAGCTAAGGTCAAAACAAATTTTGATTAAAAAGTTGGAATAGCTTAAAGAATTAAGTTTGGGGGTGTTTTTTATGATAACCAAAGGCTGAATTTGAAAAGAGAGAGCAAACAATACAAAAGAATACAAAAAGAGTGGTAAAAAGATCAAAGATCAAAGCCATATTGACCTGAATCAATTGAGCTATACCTGTAAGTGCATGATTGCATCTAGAGGTCAAAGACCTGTGCCATGCATGAATAAATGCATCCGGAGGATAGTTCAAAACTGTACCTGTGCCAAAGTGCATGAATTAATGCATCTGGAGGTCAGTGAAAAGCTGCACCTGTGCCATGCAGGAATAAATGCATCTGGAGGACAGTGAGGAAGGCAATATAAGCTACAAAAAAATAACACAGTGCAGAAACAATGCAACTGCACTGCAGAAAATAAAATGCAGAAAAACATCAATGCATAAACACTTCAAAGAAGTAATGCATCTGCATCAAAGAAACCACCAACACCAGAAAAGTAATGCATTGACTCAAAAAGCTTGGAAAAATTCAATCAAGTCCTTAGTTATGTTTAAAACTCCCCAATACTTGAGGATTTTGTGAGTCTAACCTTTCTTTTGAAAAAATATTTTTGTGACCAAAGATAAACCAATCTTTTCAAAAGGCTAGGAAGAAGTTTTTCACTTAATCATAGAACCAATCTCAACTCAGTGGGTTCACACACACACAAAGAGTGTAAATAATTCTGGAAGTTTGAAAAGAAATAAATGCACAAGAAAAATTGATGAGCAAAGAAGTTCATAGAGAGCACCTCATGAAAATCCAAAACTGATTTATCTTCTAGAAACTATAGTATTAGTTAGTTTGTCTTTGTCATTACTTGAGGACAAGCAATGGTTTAAGTTTGGGAGTGTGATAACTCTATTTTATATAGAGTTATTCAGATGTTTAAACTTAATAAATTGCTCTCTTTCAAGCAAAGATAAAGAGTTTATATAGTATTTTATGTAATATGTGATAACTTGAGTAATTGACATGGTTATAGTTGATTATAGGCCATTTTGGATATATTGTGATATGTTTGATAAGTTTGTTCAGTGCAGTCTAAATGCTCCTGCATCAAATGCTCCTGCATTGATTCTGCACTTACAACTGCACTGGCTCAGCACAATGCTACTACACTGCAACTGCATTGCCTGAAGGTTGGAGCCATCCACTTGCACATCCACTTGCCATCCACTTGCATTTGATGACCTCATACTTGGTCCCCTAAAGCAAGAACACTTCAGATTTCGTTGCCTACAATTCCCACATAGCTTTGAAGAGTCATCAACGTAGGGACACATGTTGTTAGACCTCCCTATACACTTGATTGAAGACTTCACATGGGAATCAGCTGCTATAAAATAACCATGGATACAGCCATCAAAGTTACTTCAACATGAAGGAAGGAAGCACATCTCTTGAAGACTATATAAAGACCTCACTCCTTCATTTGAAGATAGATCACAATCCATAAGTTAGATTTAAATTTCAATATACATAGTTAATTTCTATTTTGTAAGAAGGAAAGGAAGGAAGTGACAAATCCTCCTTACCACGATTTCATAGTTTTATCAAAGTGCTAAGGAGCTAATGCAACTACATTGCTAGGAAGGATTCATGCTAAGAGCTACAACTTGTGTAAACTCTATCTTGTTGTTTCTCTTTTGTGATTTCAATTATATAAACATGTTCTATTCTGTTTATATTTGTCTTGCAATGTCTATGTTGAACTAAACCTCTCTTAGTTGGAATGTTCTAACCATTTAATGAGCTTTTAAGTAAGTTTAATACAAGTATATGATGTATGCACTTTAGTTCTTGCTTGATAATACTTTCAACACTTATTTTGAGATTGATCACTTAGAATAAGTAGAATTGTAAAAGCAGACATGGTTTACAATTAAGAACTCAAGAACTAATATGGGTGAGTGTTTTACATAAATGAAACTTTGTGAAAACCATACTAAGTCCTAGACATAGGATAGTATAGTCCATGGGGTGATACTGTGGGTACTTTAAAAGACAGGAGTGAACTTATTTAGCAAGCCTAGACATAGGAAGCTTGTAAAGAAACTCTGAAGAAAAGTGACTGAAAGGCACACAACTAATGCAACAGTATTCAGTGCAACTGCATCATAACTGCATTAAACACTTATAAGTAAAATTACTTGGGGAAGACATTCCAACTAGCTTTTCTCTATTTGCATTACAACTACTTACACTTTGTTTTATTCTAACTTACTTGTGATACTCACCATCATCAACTCTCTTGTTAATTTAGTTACTTACCTCTAAATTACATAATATTGACTTTTAAAAGAGTTCATCAATCCCTGTGGGTTCGACCTGTTCTAAACACTGTATTACTTGTTATGGACTGTGTATACTTGCACATGTTTTCCACACACCACATACATTGGGCATTGCATTAATGCTTATTTATAGAGTAAAAAGTGTGTTTGACCTAATTGATCCAACGGGCGGTTACTGGCGGTTTCAGCCCAAAATCACTCATCCGAACAAAACCGCGGTTTCCAAACATAGGCCCAAATCCACCCAAATATTCTTTTGCGGGTTGGCGGATTACTCAGTTGGGTTGTATCGGGTTTAATCAACAACCGGAGAAACCAGTTTACAAAAACTCATAAAATACCCATTTAAAAACAAGAAATTCAAAAACTTTACATAAAAATATAATCTTTTTACAAGTTACACAAACAATCATACAAAAAGACTATCATCTATTCTTCTTCCTAAAAGAAAGGCAAGATCCCAGACACATTTACAATAGAAGAAGACAATGTAGAAGAAGAAGAAGAAGAAGAAGAAGAAGGCAGCAACATTGTTGTGTTTTGTCACAAAGGTAACATGCAGAGACCAAAGTTTGTAACTTGGACAAGATCGAGAACAACATAACCACTTAGATACCATTTTACAAATTCGGTGTCATTGAAGTTGCCTGGGTAGACTCACGGTCGTTGCCGTCGCTTTGAATGAGAGAGAGAAACTGAAAAGTTTTCAGAAAGAGGAAATCCAAGAACAACACTACCAATCACTAGTTATCTGGAAACTGAAACGTTTTGAGAGAGAGAGAGAATTTTGAGAGTGGAACTTGAAAGAGAATTAAATTGAACAAAGAGAAAGAAATGTTGAGAGTCAGTCAGACTTGAAAGAAGAATTAAATCGAACAAAGAACTACATAAAGGAATTAGTGGAAACCATTGTGGGAATAGGACTTTAGCAGCCTAAGTATTCGGCTTTGGGTACTATTGGCCCACAAAGAGAGAGGACTACCTAGCATACGTCAACAAATGTGACAAATGCCAAAAACAAGCAAGGAAAGCTCAACTCCCACCAGAAAAGTTACATGAAATCATTGCCCCTGGCCATTCAACACATGGGGGCTTGACTTACTCGGACCTTTTCCATCAGAACCTTGTCAATTGAAGTTCATCATAGTCGCCATCGACTACTTCATCGAATGGATAGAAGGGGAACAACTCACAGCCATCACAGCTGAAAGGGTTAAGAAGTTTGTGTAGAAAAACGTGGTGTGTCGACATGGATGGTTGCATTCCATCATAACTGAAAATGGCACTCAGTTCACAAGTTCGATCTTCCAAATTTTTTGCAAAGAACTCGGGATAAGCCTTCAGTATGCTTCAGTAGAGCACCCACAAACCAATGGTCATTTGGAAGTAGCAAACAAAGTCATCCTCCCCGGGATGAGAAAATGCTTGGACCAAGCTAAAGGAAAATGGGATGAAGATCTCAGTGGAGTACTATGGGCCTACCACACTACTCCTCAATCGGCAACCAAGAAAACTTCATATCGACTCACTTACAAAGTGGAAGCCACAATTGTAGTAGAGATCGAATCTCGTTCGGTGCGAAGAGAACTACACGAGGCATTCGAGCAAGACGAAGTTGCAAGGGTCGAACTAGACCTGATAGACGAGACTAGAGAGCACGCCCAACTTAGAGAAATCGCAGCCAAACAACAAGTTGCTAAACTCTTCAATAAGATTGTTTCACTAAGGTCATTCAAGAAGGGAGACCTAGTACTCAAAGATAGAAAATGCTCAAAAAGGAGTGCAAGAATGAAAGTTTAGAGCTATTTGGGAAGGACCTTTCAGAATCAGCAAAGACCTGACCAAAAGAGGTTACAAGCTGGAAGAGCTGTAGGAAAATTAATTCCAAGGACGTGGTATGCCACGCACCTCAAGCTTTATTTTAGTTCAATAAGTTGTAAACGGGTGATGTAACGAGGTGCAACCCTTATTATACTTTCCCATTATCAATAAAAGCAAGCATTTGTTTAAAATTACTTCTACTTTCTAAAGAAGCTCGGTAGAGATCGGAATTACCATCCGCCTGGAAATACATGCACCATGAAAATTCCAAGTTCTAAAGCAACTCGAAGAGGATTGGAATTAGAATCCTAAGGTCGTAACTCGGCCATGGAAATTTTGAGTTTTAAAGCAACTCGAAGTGAATTGGCATAAGAATCTTAAGGTCATAACTCAGCCATGAATAGTCCGAATTCTAAAGCAACTCAAAGAAGATTGGCATAAGAATCCTAAATTTGTAACTCTACCATGAATGTTGAGTTATAAAGCCACTTGAAGAGAAAGAGCATAGGAACCATAAAGTCATAACTTGACCTCGAAAATTTCGAGCTCTAAAGAAGCTCGGGGAGGATTGACATAACAATCCTGAGGTCATAACTTGACCTCAAAAGCCCAAACTTTAAAGAGTTTGCAACCACTGTGGAATCATGAAGAGAATATCGTGAACTTCTGCTGATTTTGGTCGAAAAAAAAAAAAAGAAAGTGACGTTGATCGCCGCGAGTCAAACAATTTTTTTCAAATAACGATATCTATGTAGACCATATGTCAAGGTGGTTCACCCTAAACCGACCCATTGTGTTGCTTTAATTTATTCATCATGAATATTACAATGAATTTTCTTTTTCTACATAAATATCTATCTCATTGCTTTTTTTTCTACCTACTACATGTTCGACACCTAAGAGTATATGTTGACACCCATTGTAATTTGTTCTTGTCTAAAATTAGTATTCACATTTCGTCATATATTTATGTCTTCGCATGCTTTACTTTTAGTACTTCTCACTACGTACCATGTGCACTACTTTATATTAATTCCTTCTCGTTTTCTTCTGTCTACATTTTTTCCCCTTACATAAATCATGAGACAGATCTAATCTTATATAAATAAGTCCGTCCTTAACACCTTATAATTATATCCTATTTAATTGATATATAAGTTATAGTGCTTGGCTTAACGCAAAAACTCTAGATCGAAACATTGGGAAATATTATATATATATATATATATATATATATATAATTAAAGCAATATATACTAGCATAATTAGTTGGCGGATCATGGCTTCAACGGGCATGGGAACTAGAAAGTGCTATAAGTCCATCAAGAATGACAAAAAAGTATATTCTCCATAACGATCAAAAATGGCTGGATTAAATGGAAAACGGATAAATGTATCTATGTGGTAGCTATGCACCAAATCATATTAACTAGAGTCAAGTGTACAATTATTAATTAGAAACTATTATTTCATTGAAAAAGTGACAAAATATTAGAATGGATCCTATGAATGTTTCCTGTTTTGCATTCAATTTAGGGGTTGGAGCCTAATGATACTCTAGCTCTTTTCCACAATGAGTTCAACAAATGAGTCAAAAGACCCTTACAAGCACGTCGATCTCTTAATTCATCTCAAGGAAATCATGGAGAGTCTTATTGTTGTTAAAGTCTAAAAACTACTCTAAAGTCTAAATATATCCTCCCATTTATTATGGGTTAAATACAAAGAATGATGATGTTAAAAATGCACCATCTTTTTGGTTTGTCAGACCCAAAATTGGGAAAAGCATTACTTTTTTTTTGTCAAATGAAAAGAAAATAAAACACTACTTTGTGTTGACAAATAAAGTTGTGCTTCAATTCTTACATGAGCTGCAAGGGCCTACCCTTAGTATAGCCCAAAGCCCCAAAGCTTCTTTCTAACTTGTGGAAAAAAAAAATGACTTGTGAAAAAATTGTGACAAGTTTGTTTAAAATAAATAAACATATCAATAAATAGAACAAACATTGACATCTAATAATCCTAAATACTTGATATTACTTTTCTCCCAACATAAGTTCTAAAAAATACAAATTTAAGTTCTAAAAATTGAAACTTCAAAAACATCTTTTCAAACAAGACTCTATTTCCGTGTTACATTATATATAGCACGCATTACAAAACAATAATTTCCTTTAACTAACAATCCATCTTCGGCCAAAAACATGAAATACAAGACAGGCAGAAAATAAGGGTAGCTAAAACTCTTAAGTATTCTCCAACACAAGAAGTTAACACATACCATCAGAGGTTACAGATTCAAGCTTCTCACCTAGTGGTAGTGTCAGTCGTCAGTTTGGCCCACATGAGCCAGCCCACTCCAAACCCACATGGGCCTGTAGCCAAAAGACCCGTGAGACCAAAAGCCCACTATTCAAAGGCCCACATAGGCCCTAAAGCCCATTAAGCACATTTGGGTTGGGGCTAGTCCATAGGCCCTAATTTATTTTTTTGCACAAACTGTTTTTTTTTTTGTCCAAATTTTTGGCACAAACTTGGAACATATTTTGAGCCAGCCCATGGAGTGGGCTACTTGGCCCACTTGCCAACAATGGAAAAAAAATACATATATTTTCATCGAACGACTAAATCTACTAGTTCTACCGTTGCGTAATATTTTTTGGACACTCAGTCAAAAAAAATAACTTGTTTTCAGGACATTTTTTTACATGACTACCAAAATTAATAACGCTGGTCTGTATCTATACACAAAAAGCAGGGGTAGCTATAGCGATAGGATTATTTTATGAGGAGTGTTATTTAGTAATAATAGTTTTTTTTGTAAGAAATGTAAGAAATAAACTAGAAGCTAAAATGTAGGTATCAACTAACACTACACACCAAGTGCCTTATTTTGTTTTTCTTACTTTTCTTACTTTTCTTTTCTTACCATCTAACGTTTCTCTTATTTTATATAATAAATAATAATATAACAGAATTTGTCAAAAAAACAAATAATCTAATAGAAACAACTTTGACGGCAACTCTAGGGAGTTTTCTTTAACAATGGCGTTAAATCTAATCAATTAAAATAAAATATAATATTATGTAGTTGTTGTCGTTCAAACTCTTTTTACTAGCCGCGGGATCGGTCAGAGGTTTGAAAATATGATTCCTCTATTTCTTCAAGAAATTTTGCCGAGGACGAAACTTTGTTCCTCGATTATGGGTTCTCTAACTCCTCCAAAGAGTGTTAGGATAGGTGAGAGGGACGCGAGGTTGAACTATCTACGGGGCGCAAACATAAAGAAATGCGGTAAAGATAAGAAAAAGTAAAGACTTTGCGAAAAATAGTAGATTGATATGATTGATGTGTTTTTTCGAATGTACAGTCCTACTATATATATATATATATATATATATATATATATATATATATATATATATATATATATATATATATATATATATATATATATATGAACCTCTGTCAGCCACTATTCGAGCCTACAGCAGCTGCTCACTGTTGGATTAACTAAGATCAACGCCTCCTATCACTCTGATCCCTAGAAACTCGAAGATATTTTCCACGACCTCATTAGCACGGGTTAGTGGGGTAAAACTTCTTCGCTCCTCTTTCCATGGCATTCTCCTATCCATTGACCTTCACCGCTCTAGCGCTTATCATGTCCACGTGCATTGAATACTTGCACTCCAAGCAAGCGTTCCTCACCTCGGCCACAATCTTCCTCGGACATGTTTCTTCCTCGAGCTGCCCGGTAGTCGACGCACCCTCCAAACTGAGCTTCACCCTTCCTCGGTGCATAAGCCCTTTTGATACATCCTTTATACCCTCAAGCCGAGCTTTCCACCAAATTTACCTCTCTAGAAAATACTTATATTATCAGAACCCTAATGCTTCCATGACTCAACTTGTATGACCTCAACCTTACCCTCGCCTCGGTTTCCTCTTTTTCCCTCGGCCAACCACTTAAATTATTGGGAGTCAACAGTAGCTTGTGTATTTGTATTTTGTTATGGAATTATATTTTCACAATTTATATAGAATTATACATCCATCTTTTGATAAAAGGGGACACTTAGAAAGAAAAGGAGTGCAAACACAGTATTCTTCATATATGATGATTCGGTAAGTATAATCGATACTTTTGCATTTATTACTTCACATAAGAGAATAAAAATTCAAACACGTCTATAGAATAAAATAACACGTTTGGAAGAAAAAATGTCCAAAAACTTTGAAGGAACCTTCTCCAAGTACTGAGAATATTTTTGTTTTTCTATCCAAAGAATTATGTTGAAGTATAGAATTGGAATACAGTTAGTATAAAAGTAAATAATGCAGTATAAAAAAGGTGACGCCTACGTATGAAGGAAGTGGTGGTGGTGTGGTGGTGGTGAGTGGGAGGTGGTGATGGTGGTGATGGTGGTGGTGGTGGTGATAGTGGTGAGAGGAAGAAGGAGGCGGTGGTGAGACTTGAGAGTGAGGGGAGGTGAAAGAATAGAAGTGGGGGAGTAGGAAAAGAATGAGCCAAAAAAAAATATGGGGTCAGCCCACAAAGCTCTGGCCCTAACCTACTAAAAATTTGAAGTGTGGGTTAGGGCTAAAATAAACTGATTTACTTGGGGGCTTAAAATTTATGTGGCTTTTTAGGGGGCAAGAGGATTGGACTAGGGGGCTTGGACTGTTTTGACAGTTCTAACTTCTAAGTGTCAACTTTCCATATCAATTGAACTTCCCTCCAAACCTAACATAAAGGCGAATGATATATGACGAACATACAAACAAGGTTGGGGTTTCCTTCGAAACCTCACTAATCAAGGGTTATTTATAAGTGGGTTTTTTTTTTGTACCCCCACCACCTCCCTATCTACCCCATCGACCCTGCAAAAAGACGCAATTGCCCTTCACAAAAATTAAAAATCCCGAACGTATCCTGATTTCAATTTTTTTTTTTGGAAATCGGATTTAGGTAAATCCGATTTCCACTAAAAAATTTAAAAAATTTAAATCGGATTTAGGTAAATCCGATTGCCACTAAAAAATTTAAAAAAATAAAATCGGATTTATTTAAGATGGGGTAGATCCGCTTTGAAAAATAACAAATTGGATTTACCTTAATTGGGGGTAAATCCGATTTGTTATTTTTAAAAGCGGATCTACCCCCATATAAGGTAAATCCGCTTTTAAAAATAACCAAAGCGGATTTACCTTATGTGGGGGTAAATCCGCTTTGTTAACCTAATTAATAAATAACTCAGTTAAAATTTTAGATACAAATTTCGACCGTCTTTTGGTTCTGTTTAGTGTGTGGTTCGTTAACACGTGACGATATTGTACGTCGGGAGAATAATTTAGGCTAAAAAATCAGTTTTCGGGCAACCTACTCAAATTGTAATGAAACCACATTCTTTAAATCGGAAAAATATCAAGGATCAATACTCCTCAAGAAGGGACTTCTTTCAGGACTGGGGACCTCAAAATCCTAAATTCCATCGTTTACTATTTTATATTAATTTTTTAATTTTTCATAATCTCCAAAAAATCTGAAAAAATTTGCATAACCTTATTTTGGTTTTATTAGATTTTTAGTGGTGTTTTTATAATTTTTGGATTAGTTTTGGCTGTTTAACGGATTTTTAGTAGCATTTTATAACCTTTTTTAAAAAATTAAATAAAAAACAATTTTTTTTAATAACAAAATCGGATTTACCTTAGGTGGGATAAATCCGATTTTCTTTTTTTAGGGAAATCGGATTTACCTTAGGTGGGATAAATCCGATTTTCTCTTTTTTTAGGGAAATCGGATTTATGTGCCCACCAGGTAAATCCGATTTCCAAAATAACAAAGCGGATTTACCTTCAGCTAAGGTAAATCCGCTTTGTTATTTTTGAAATCGGATTTACCCCCATCTGAGGTAAATCCGACTTTAAAAATAACAAAGCGGATTTACCTTAGATGAAGGTAAATCCGAGCGAATTGTAAGTTGGGCAGGGGTATTTTCGGGTTTTAGCAATTTGATGGGGGTAGATGGGAGTTGATGGGGGTAAAAAAAAAAAGGCCTTTATAAGTCCATCGTGGCCCATATGGCTAGGTTGGTCAAAGCATAGGAATAACTCAAGTTTCATCATGGCTACACTTAGCCGGGTAAACTTGGTCACAAGACTACCATGCATCACAATGTCATAATCAATCTCAACACAATCATTATTCATGAGTTCCAAACACAAACATCTCCAAGTTTCACTACTGAGGACTGGTCATTTTAACTTATTCATACTCACACCTCAAATTCAACCCCCTTAGATTCCAAGGAACACACTCAAATTAATTCCTTAAAACTATCCAAAGTCTCACTCTAGTCTTAAATTCTGATGGGCACAACTTATTACTCCACTAACCACCCCCTTTAATTATCTTCCTCATAACTCAATAAATGTTTTTTTTTTGAAGTTCAACCTATTAGCACATGCTAATCGATCATTTCATCATATTCCATGATTCTAAGGGACTTACAAAGTAACGGATTCTTCATTATTTTGAGTCTAACCTTACACTCTCATGATACTTTAGTAATCTACCCCCTAATGATCAACTATGTGCACTACCTCACGACATAATGATCCCAATCCTCATATCCTATCGTAGAACACAAACACTTTAGTACCACTAACTAAAATTACACATGTCTTCCTTCCTTTAACTTCGTTGATTAAAAAACATGGTGTTAGGAGTCATCTGGATCAAGAATTTGTGAAACTAAGATTAGAGAAAAAAGTCTTAAACTTATGTTTACTTTTCAATAGAGATGAGTTGGATAGGCTATTCACAGATAGCAACAAAGAATGGCCTTGTAGGTTTCTCCTCCGACGTCACCTTGCTAGAGGGATGCTTCCTTTTGGAGAAGACAGACCCCAAGAATAAAATATAACAAGTGTTTTTGAGGTGAAGGATATGGAAGGGCATGGATCTTAGTGGAAGTGTGGAACATGAGATTGTGTCGCATCATAAAGTCAATTTTAAAGAATTAGTTTGTTCAAGATCAACTTCCAACACTATGGAACCAAAAATACAGTTATTTCCCATTTGGATTTTGAGCACTGGGTCTATTAGAAAATGGGTGGTGTAAAAAGAAACCCCGGTCCAATAAGTTGGTCCTAAATTTTATATGACTTTTACGTGATTTTTAGGTCCAATAAGTTGAATGTAAAGTGAGGGAATTTCTCCCAGCACCCCCCCCCCCCCCCCCCCAAGCCTCTAAATTTTTAGAGAACTCCAAATTACACGACAGACTAAAACTCTACTTCCCTCTTCTCTTTTCACACCCCTCTCAATCTTTAACAAAAAAAATTACACCGTTAAATCCACCAAAAAATAATCAGAAGTTAGCTTTCTAACCATTTATACATTTTGGATCCCAAGTGCTCACCAATTAATTAACACAAAAATCACAGTCAAGGAGCAAAGAGCATTCATGTATTCTTAGGAGTTCTGCTTGCATCTATTTCCAATGTATCTTCTACCGAGTCGTGTTTCAATTTTTAAACATCTTCATTTCTCATTCGTAGCAAACAGTTTTCACATTACAGGACCCTCTTAAATTATAATCACTCTAAAAAAATCCAATTTAATATATAATTAAAAAAAATGTTTCGATATGCAGCCAAATTGGGTATATGATTGCATCATGGATTATGATAGATTTAAAAATTTAAATACAGAGGAGATACAATTAGTATACCTTGTTTTAGCCGTCTTCTGAGTTTATCTTTTTCCATCATCAGTCATTTCTTCAGGTTGCAATCTCATCGCTCAATAGTTAATAATTAGTGTTTAATTTTTGTAATAATAGCATAGTGAACCAATTGTTCATCCAAGATAAATAGAAAGGTGATAGATATATAAACACATTTGGAAACACGCAAGAACATTCGGCGTAGGCAGGCGTAGAAATCCTAATTTGTCTAAGTTTCTTTTATACAACAACAAACATGAAGCTAGCCCTCTAGGACATCATAAGCAGGTGTCTTCTTCACTAATGAACATGGCAAGCAGTGCCAGGTACTTCAAAAAAATTGTCCCAGATGCACTGAAAGGATGTCTCTGTGATGCTGGTTTACTTTACCATATTGAATGCTTTATGCCAAGGCCATTGCAAGTCAATATGAGGCCCTTGTAACGGTTAAGATAATCCTGCAACAAACCAAAAATGAAAAAAAAAAAGTCAAATAAACATAAAGAATCATTCTTGTAAATGAAGTATTTTGTTGAAACACGCTTCTTGTTAGACAAACACAAATACAATTTATGTAAGGAAGACTAAGACAGATATTGCTTACGATGATGTTGTAATCGTATACGTATTGCATCCCATTTTTGTCATATTCTCTCCGTTTGACTGGATCACTCAAAACTGTCCAATAAAGCCAAAGACATGTTAGATTATAATAATTTGATAGAAATTCTTGCAGCTAATTTGTAGGTGCGTAATTGAGAGAAGAATAGATAATCTGCAGAAGACTTCGCTAGATTAAAATTTCCAAAGTACAAGTCAGGGGGTACTAGACTATAATAGCAATATCATGATTACTGAACCAATAAACTAATCCCTTTCACAGTTGATGTCTCAACCACAATCTGTCTTCTCAAAGGCTTGAATGGACTGTTTTCACTATCGATCAGAAGTTTAACGACTATAAGCATTGACCAGGTATATATTGTATTATAAAATAACATGGATGTAGGTAGGCTAAAGCTCCTTTTTCCCCACAATTTTCAATATGCAAAAAAAAAAAGCACCAGCTATGTCAATAATTCCTAATTTCTTATTACAAATTATTTTCATCCCTGATATGAACCTGACTTCAACAACCCTAAAACTATATCACACTTATCATATCAAAAATAATCATGATAGTAACAAAAAACTGGTAGAGTATATAGCAAAACTGCATACATAAGCTTCGAACTTCAATGAAGTATCCATCCCGGTTAAAAGGGGAAATTCTGGATTTCAACAACACAAGCAAGTAGGAAAAATGAGTAGTTTTGGGGAGAAAGGAAGCATATGGGCTATAGATTTGCAACCTTTCCTCCACTTTTTTCCCTCCTTTCATCTTTTGGGAGGGGAGGGACTAGGGAGGATACACATTGTTAAGCTTATAAACCAGCGAGCCATCAAAGTAGTAAGCAAGTATTTTTATAAGGCTATAAACCAAATCAAAGACTATTAACCAAGCACTAATAGATGATCATTAACCAATGCATTCATAATGGAAGTAGAAAAGACAAGAAACCATTGTGTCAAGACAATAACCATCTTATCTTTTAGGCGATTTAGATTAAGGTATTCTTATTCTTAGTTCTTACTATGGTCTCTATTGGTCCTCTTTTGACAAAGCCAAACCATCTTATGCAGATTTTGCCATAATTTCCTCAATAGGTGCTACTACAACTTTTCCACCGATACACTTATTCTCAATTTGATCCTTTCTGGCATCAGTGTATGGCTACTAATCCACCACAGTATTTCCAACTCCGGTTAGCTTAGGTTCTTCTTGGCAGTTTACTGCACAGCATTTGGTAATTGGTACTACCACAAAGAATCACTCATTTTATGGCTGTTCAAATTTTAACACAACACTCACAGGTTTCTTTTGATGAATTTTGTACTTTTACATTTAATTCTATAAAAAATTGTTAGTAGCCTAACCTGTTTGGTTAACTTGCTTTGCAAAACTGGTTTACAAAACTAGTATTTCTTAATTTCTTATGTTTAAACCTAAAAAATTAAATCAGATATTACTTGCTTTAGAAAACAGCTTTTCACAACTATTTTATAAAAATTAAATCAGATAAAAAAATTGAAAAATAAAAAACCAAAACACAATCTAAGTATCACACAATCCTTAACACCATTGATGATACACGGAAAGGCTTTATCTGCAAATCAGAACTATTTCCGGTTGCAGAACCTAAGTGCATAGCAGAACATAAGCATATAAGCAGAACCAAAATCTTAGTCAATTTTATCATAAAAAAGAGAACGATATAGCAAATTCATACACAACACAACAGAGCAGAAGAAGAATAAATAAATAATAAAAAAAACAAAAACACGAATAATTGTTTAGAGTGGCATAGGAGCAATTGAAGAGGAGAGAGAGAGAGAGAGAGAGAGAGAGAGAGAGGCGCATGCATACCCTGATAAGCCTCGTTAATGTCTTGAAAGCGTGAGGTGGCAGAATCCTGGTCTTTCTGCTTATCCGGGTGCCATTTCTGCGTACAAATTCATAGCTTCATAAATCAGCCATTCCCAAAACTCAGAAAGAGAGACAAAAAAACGCAACGCAACTACGCACCAGAGCAAGACGAATGTAATTAGAGCGAATAGCATCTTCGTTGGCATCATAATCAACTTCCAAAATCTTGTAATAATCCTGTCACGAATTTACTGGTTTAGTTACACAAGCACACAACAAGAGTAACAAAACAAACCCTAATTTGAATATTAATAGAAAAATAAAAGAAAAAAAGAAAAGGTTGGGGACCTTGGGTTTGGAGAGGTCGGAGAATAAGTCGAAATTGAGATAGGAATTGGGGTCGTGGAATTGGTTGGGTTTTTGTTCGTGAAAGTCCCCTCCTTGTTCTTCTTCTTCTTCTTCTTCCCATTCCCACATCATTTTTTGGTTCAGTTGTGTTGTGTTAGGGAAAGAGGAGAAATGAATTAAAGCAGTGGTGTTGAGCAATGAGTGGTCCTTTTGTTCCTGCTGCGTTTATCCGCGATTCTGCCCACCATATATATCTGCCTAATACTATTTGATGTGATCTCCCACCTAAATATTACTTTTGTTCATTTATCTTTATTCTAAGTTTCACTTTGGTCTTTTATCTTTTTTTGTCTTTTTTGGTCATTTATCTTTCATTTTCGTTTCATTTTGGTCCCTGCCGTTAGTTTTTTCTAACGGATGTCACGCTGGCAGTTAACTGCTGACGTGGCGTCTTAAATTCATTAAATGACGTGGCATTCATTAATTGAGGTGGAAAATAATGTATTTTTTAATCCTAAATCTAATGACACAAGCAATTATTTGATGAGTCATAATTTTTGTTAATTTTTGATTAAAACTAATTAAAAAATATGGGTTTCGATTATCAGTCTCATCTCATCATCGATCTACATCTCATCTCATCATCAATGTTCAATCTTCTTCACATCTCATCCCATCCCCATTTTGATTATCAATCTCATCTCATCATCAATCTTCAATCTTATTCATCAATCATCAATCATTAACAAGAAAAGAAGAAATTAGAAGGGAAGAACAAGAATGGAAGCAAAGAAAAAAATCCAGATTTGTTCCTTTAATTCATGTTCAGAATCGGTTATAATGGGTTTCGATTTTCGTTTCAGTTATTCATGTTCTTCAGTCATCGAAAGTGAAATCGTTCCAGATCTGTTCCTTTAATAGTTCCAGATCTGTTTCTTTAGTGGTTTTAATTGTTCCTGGGTTTCTATTGTTGTTGTGGGTTTCGTTCCTGTAGTGTTTCTTTGGTGGTTTTAATCGTTCCAGATCTGTTCCTTTAATAGTTCCATGTTGTTGTGGATTTCTGTAGAACCAAGAAGAAGAAGAAGAAAGATTGTGGGTTTGCATTTTATGGTTCCTCATTCGTTCTATCGTTCCCTGTGTCATCGACAACGTCGCGGTGAAGGCTACAGTGGTGGTGGTGGTTACAGTGGTGGTGGAGGCTACGAAGATGGTAGTCGCGAAGGGGGTGGATACTGTAACATCCGCAAAATAATTAATAGAATTATTTGGATGTTAACCCAATTGAATTATTTTAGTACTTTACTGGTAAATTTATTGATTGCTAAAATTATTTATTGGTTGTCATCGGATCGTTAACCGAATAATACGGGTCAAGGACGATTTAGAATCGGAATTAGAAATTAAGGGCAATATGATAATTTGACCACGTTACCACTTATATATTAAATAAATAAATATATATATATATATATATATATATATATATATATATATATATATATATATATATATATATATATGTGTGTGTGTGTGTGAGTGAAAAGAAAGAAAGAAGCATACGCGAGAGAGAGAAAATCAGAGAAGAGAAGAAAGAAAAGAAAGAAAAGAAGAAAGGAGAAAAGAAAGAGGTTTGAAGGAAGAAGAGGAAAAAGGGAAGATTTAGGCTCATCAAAACGACTTCCTTCCAACACGAAAAACGTTCAGCGTTACTTCCTCTTCGATTTGGTACCAAAATCATCATCATCAACTCACTCTCTCTCATTTTGCCATTTTCGAATTTAAGAGAAAAATGGAGGTTTTTGTTGTTCAAGCTCAAAGGAAAGCTTTGGATGGTGTTTGGGAGCGAGCTCAAGGTGGATTGCGCAAATATTGAAGTCCGATTTGGGGTTTGTGAAGAATCAAGAGGTTAGAGTTCAAATTGGGGTTATGTGTGAATAGTGAATTGAAGCTTGAAGACAATGAATAGTAATTTCATGGAGGTTTTGTGATTGATTGTAGGTTCAAAGGTTGGGAGCGGATTCGATTGTCGTCGGAGCGTAAAGTTTATACGGGGAACGTTCGTGTGGTTATGTCGGAAAAGCGATTCCGTGGAAAGTCTCGGCTATTTGTGATTTTCATGACAATCGGTGAGTTTTACTCACGTTTAGGATTATTTCGTTTTACAATAAACTTTACGTGATTTGGTTTCGAAAGATTTGGACTTAAAAACCGTTACTTGGAAATATGTCGTATTTTTATAAAATTCGTTTAGTTTGAGTTTTTGATTGGATTGATTGATTGTGTGGTATTGATTGGGTCTGTTTTGATAGTTGTTTGAACTGTTTTTAATCGGAAAAAGAATCGGAATTGAGCGGAATAGCGAATTTTGTAAGAAAACGGAAAACCTGCACTTTTCTGCAGACGGTCGCGTCGCGACCCGTCCCCATCGCGTCGCGACCAGGCCCAGTTTTGTCACGCAATTGTTTCTGTCGCTTTTCGCGTCGCGACGGTAGCAGTTCGCGTCGCGACGGTAGCAGTTCGCTTCGCGACGCCTTGCAGATTTTCAGCAACTAGTCACTGATTTTATTTTCGCGATGGATTATGGTATGAGAACCATATTGTCTTGTTTGTAAATAAGACTATTTGGTTTATATTCAGCGAAAAATTATAGTGATACTCAGTGTCTAAGCAGGAAATATATCTCTGATGTTTTAGGGATGGTACACTTGAGTATTTTTACTCGGTAAAAATACCGGGGTGTTACAGTTGGTATCAGAGCTGTTCGACCTAATCGGACTTAGTTTAGGGTTGAATCAATTCCTTGTTAGTCCTGGTTGTAATTACACTTGTGATGCTAAGAGACATTGAGCCTGATCAACTTAATACTTAGTGCATCATAAGCAGAATTATGGCAGGATGATCAAGACGCAATCCTCGACCAAGACCGGGATCTCCAACCGGTGCATCCTCGGGAAAGGTGACATGACGGTGGAAGAATACACCGCTAAGTTTGAGAAGTTGTCTCAGTTTTACCAAGTGGTAAAGTAAGCTCCGGATGACGAATGGAGAATGCAGAAGTATAAGAAGGAAATAAGTGCTTTTATGATTTAAGGTCTCAGTTCCTATACTATTACCAATTATGTTGCCTTAGAGCAACCGGCCTATGTCGCCGAGGGTGATCTTAAAGAGAATATTGGAAAGGAAAGAAGGTAGTTGATTTATCAACCCCGAATGCAAAGTCCTAAGATATTTTCATCAAAGGAGAAGCAGGTGCAACTCTTCGATTCTTCAAAAGGTCAAGATGTTCTAATTGTGGAAAGCAACACAATTTAGAAATCGTAGGAGATGCGGAAGAGGGTCACTATGCAAAAGAGTGCACTGCAAGGAAGAGTTCCCGGGAGTCACAAGCAGCCCAAGACGAGGACGAGTCAACACTCTGGATGTTTAGACAGTTACAACTGCAGACAATCTACTGAGGGGTATGAGATCAGTTTTCAATAACTCTGTCAGTATATTATATGGTTCGGGTGCAACCCATTGTTTTACAGCACAATTTCATGCGTTTGATGATTTGGGTCTCAGCGTTTTGTTGCTCTTTCTGTGGGTCGCAAAGTGATCTTGCTTCCTCTGTGCCGCTCATTGTCTCTGCCCCGTGGCGTTGCTGGTTTGGATCTGCTTTTTGGTGGATCTGCGTGTTTTAGGAGGTACATGGTGTGCTTCTGTTTCACGGTGGTTTGATGATTTGAGCGGGATGGTGGCTGGTGGATCGCTCTTGGATCCGCAGTTATGGCAGCATCCCCCTCCGAGGCCGCTTTTTCGTCTTCGTTGCCGGCACTAGCTGAATGTCGCTGTGTAGCGTCATGCTTGGTTGTGTCACGGTGTTGGCCGGTGGCACAACACCGCGGTGGTGGCTGGTGATCGACGACCTCGGTCAAGCTCGGTTGTGTCGCGGTGTTGGCCGGTGACACGGCTTCGCGGTGGTGGCTAGTGTTTCGATGCCGGAAGACGGGGTGTGCTGATTCGGTGGGTGCCCTGGCTGTTGTTCGCAGTTCTCTCTGACGGGCTCCTCCCTTCTGACTTCAGCTCCCGAGCCCTTCCCCTCTCCTGGCCTTCACCTCTAACCTCGATCTGTTGGAGTGTGCTTAATGTGAGGATAGTGAGGTGATGCTGGGTGTTGCGATGTGGCACTCAATTGGCGGTGGGTGGTGGTGTGTGGGGGCTTGTAGGTGCTGCCTGCTTCGGAGTTTGGGACCCTTGACTACAGTTAGCAGTTCTCTTCGCTGGGCTCCTACCTTTGCCTTCAGCTTCTGAGCCCTTCCCAATCGTCTCTTGGCCTCCATCTCTAACCTCGATCTTTGGGAGTGCGCTTAATGTGAGGATAGTGAGGTGATTATGGCTGTGGTGGTTTGGAGTGTGTGCGCGGTAGGCAGTGGATGGAGGTTGAGGGGGCTATTCTGGTGTTGCCCTGCTTCCTTTTTTGGGCTGTCCTGGTCGCCTTAGAATATCTTTTATTAGAACTCTTTGGTTGTTTATTTTAGGGGCCTTTGTTGGGCTTTCTATTATTGTTTTCATTGCCAAGGGTCTTGGTCTAGTCCCCCTTGTGTTTTCATGTCTTCTCTTTATTTTATTAATAAAAACATTTAATTGTGGCTAAAAAGAAACTATAGGAGATTTGTTCAAGGGTTCTCACAGTTAGTTCTTCCACTTACTCGGTTAACTCGCAAGGGTCAACCGTTTACATGGGATGCTGATTGTGAAGAATGTTTTCAAGAATTGAAAGTTAGGTTGACTTCTGTTCCAATCCTGATCCTTCCGGATCCGTCTTTGGAATTTCAAATTTACAGCGATGCTTCTGAAAAGGGTTTGGGATGTGATCTCATGCAGAATCATCAAGTGGTAGCTTATGCGTCCAGACAGTTGAAGATCCATGAGGAGAATTATCCAGCTTATGATTTGGAGTCGGCGGCTATTGTGTATGCACCGAAGATTTGGAGATATTACCTGTATGGGTCTCGTTTCGAAATCTTTAGTGATCACAAGAGTTTAAAGTATCTGTTTGATCAGAAAGAACAGAATAACAGGCAAAGAAGATGGGTAGAATTTCTGAAGGATTATGACTTCGAGTTGAAGTATCATCCAGGAAATGCCAATGTTGTAGCTGATGCGCTGAGTAGGAAATCCATTCACATGGCAGAGTTAATGATGCAAGAAATGGAATTGTTAGAGTCTTTTAGATCTAAGTTGGGGTACATCCATAAGTTTCCACTTTAGTGGCAAGGTTTTGGTGTTAACCTTTCGCTTGCGAATGTTAACGATCAGATAGTATTATGTGCTTCCGTTTGACAAGTCAAACGTGAATACGAATATGAAAGTGAGGTGACTGTTGACTGTTTTTCACATTGCGATTAACCACCAAAGGATTAATTGATGGATCTGCTTGCAAGCGTCTGAAATTTCCGAAGTGAAGCTCGGTGTGCGGTATGGTAGTTTTGAAAAATCATTTTGTGAAAACCCGCATGCTAAAGTTAATTTTAGGAACGAATCAAGAGGCTAATAAAATCTGATTGAGGAAAATCATAGGAGGCGTACTTATGTTGAGGGGAAACTCAACGCTATTGGCTAATTCGGAAAGGAATTGGGTGCGTCATAGATAAATATATTGTGAGGAAAGTTACAATAAAGGAAGAAGGGTTCTGAGTTCTGTTTGATAGTTGTTTTGAGAACAACTGAGGTGATTTTCATTGCTTTCGAAATTAATTGATGTTCCCACGGTTTATTTCTACGTTTAAGGTCAAAGTTTTTAGTAAAACCCTCATTCCATCTTGTTGAAAAGTTTTATCTCGAAATCTTGGGGGCGAGTCAAGAAATTTCACAGATGACTTTTCCGTCACATTTTTCAATGTGTATGAGAACTGTTATAAAATTTAGAAAATTTGTTGAGAACGTGTTTACACCCTTCGAGGAAATCGTGTTTGTTCTTATCTCGATCGAGGAGTACCAATATGTGGACCTCATTTTTCAACATGTATTCCTATCAAGTGTCTTGTATTAGACCCTTTGATTTAGATTAATCAAAGTTGGGGCGTAAGCGACGATAATTGGAATGAAGCTTCGAAAGTGTTTTCAAACGCGGTGCCGAGCCCATGTAAGCGGGTGATGAGTTTCTCGTGTTGATTCGTAACAAGAGAGTTCGGACTATAACCTTAGAAGCGTTCTAGGGTAGTAGTGGATCATACTTGAAGATTGATGTGCCGGCTTGGGAAGATTTTCTACACTTATTTCGTTAATTCAAGATTGTGTTCCAGCAACTTAAGACCTTTCTGAGAATGTCGATTCTCGGTTAGTCAGATGAAAGACTTGACGAAATTTTGAGGACAAAATTCTTTGAAGTTGGGGAGAATGTAACATCCGCAAAATAATTAATAGAATTATTTGGATGTTAACCCAATTGAAATATTTTAGTACTTGGCTGGTAAATTTATTGAGTGCTAAAATTATTTATTGGTTGTCATCGGATCGTTAACCGGATAATACGGGTCAAGGACGATTTAGAATCGGAATTAGAGATTAAGGGCAATACGATAATTTGACCACGTTACCACTTATATATTAAATAGGCTAAATAGCGCTTTTGGTCCTTTATGTTTGCTCCAGATTTCACTTTGGTCCTTTATCTTTTTTTTGGTCCGTTTTGGTCCCTCATGTTTCATTTTCGTTTCATTTTGGTCCCTCACGTTAGTTTTGGTTAACGGACGCCACGTTGGCAGTTAACTGCTGACGTGGCGTCTCAAATTCATTAAATGACGTGGCAAATAAATTATTTTTTAATTCTAAATTCAGTTTTTTAACTTAAAACAAAACTGAAAAATGAAATTAACAAAATATAATAAAACTAAAACCATTAAATATAATAAAACTTAAAACAAAACATAATTCTTCAAAACAACAACAACAACATCTCCTCTGTTCCAGATCTACTTCTTCAACAACAATAATTCTTCAACAAAAAAAACAATAACAAAAGCAACAATTCTTCAACAATAACAACAATTCTTCAACAACAAGAACATCTCTAGAAAAACTACCGATTCATCAACAACAACAGCAAATCTGAACAACAACAACAACAACAAATCTGAACAACAAAACACCCACAAAACGAAGAACAAAACACCCACAAATCAGAAGAACAAAACACCCACAAAACAGGAGAGAAGAGGAACGATTTTTCCATATCTGAATCAAAACGAAACAGAACTGAATCAAAATGAAACGGAACTGAATCAAAACGGATCTGGGATGTCTCATTGTTTGTGTTCTCTGTTGATGCTCATTTGTTTCATTTTAGTCCTCTTCGTTTTAACTTGGTTTCATTTTGGTCCCTCTCATTGTTTGTGTTGTTTCATTTTGGTCCCTTTCAGATCTGAAAAAGCTAAACAATCAGAATCTTCATCCTCATCACGTTTGCAGGTACAAATCCAGAAATGCAATCAGAACGATGGAAAACGAAAATGAAATTGCTGGAAAACGAAATGAAATCGTTGGAAAAGGAATCGAAAACGAAGTTGCTGGGAATGAAACTCGAAACCCATTTACTATTGTTGCTGGAAATCAAAATGGTGTTGTTGTTCTTGGAAATCGAAACGACGGAAACAAAATTGTTGGTGTTGTTCGGTTTGTATTGTTGCTGCAAACGTGATTCCAATTGTTCATGGCCTATTATTTCTGCAAACGTGATGAGGTTGAAGATGATGATTTAATTGTTATTAGTTTTGTTTTAATGTTATTAGTTTTTGTTTATTTGTTATTAGTTTTTATAATTTAAAAAACTTAATTGATTATGTGTAATTTGATTTACAATTAAATACATTTAATGGACGCCACGTCAGCAGTTAACTGCCAGCGTGGCGTCTGTTAAAAAAAACTAACGTCAGGGACCAAAGTGAAACAAAAATGAAACGTGAGGGACCAAAACGGACCAAAAAAAAGATAAAGGACCAAAGTGAAATCTGGAGCAAACATAAAGGACTAAAAGTGCTATTTAGCCTATTAAATAAATATATATATATATATATATATATATATATATATATATATATATATATATGTGTGTGTGTGTGTGTGTGTGTGTGTGTGTGTGAGTGAAAAGAAAGAAAGAATTAAAAGAAAGAAGCATACGCGAGAGAGAGAGAATCAGAGAAGAGAAGAAAGAAAAGAAAGAAAAGAAGAAAGGAGAAGAGAAAGAGGTTTGAAGGAAGAAGAGGAAAAAGGGAAGATTTAGGCTCATCAAAACGATTTCCTTCCAACACGAAAAACGTTTAGCGTTACTTCCTCTTCGATTTGGTACCAAAATCATCATCATCAACTCACTCTCTCTCACTTTGCCATTTTCGAATTTAAGAGGAAAATGGAGGTTTTTGTTGTTCAAGCTCAAAGGAAAACTTTGGATGGTGTTTGGGAGCGAGCTCAAGGTGGATTGCGCAAATATTGAAGTCTGATTTGGGGTTTCTGAAGAATCAAGAGGTTAGGGTTCAAATTGGGGTTATGTGTGAATAGTGAATTGAAGCTTGAAGACAATGAATAAAAATTTCATGGAGGTTTTGTGATTGATTGTAGGTTCAAAGGTTGGGAGCGGATTCGATTGTCGTCGGAGCGTAAAGTTTATACGGGGAATGTTCGTGTGGTTATGTCGGAAAAGCGATTCCGTGGAAAGTCTCGGCTATTTGTGATTTTCATCACAATCGGTGAGTTTTACTCACGTTTAGGATTATTTCGTTTTACAATAAATTTTACGTGATTTGGTTTCGAAAGATTTGGACTTAAAAACCGTTACTTGGAAATATGTCGTATTTTTATAAAATTCGTTTAGTTTGAGTTTTTGATTGGATTGATTGATTGTGTGGTATTGATTGGGTCTGTTTTGATGGTTGTTTGAACTATTTTTAATGGGAAAAAGAATCGGAATTGAGCGGAATAGCGAATTTCGCAAGGAAACGGAAAACCTGCACTTTTCTGCAGACGCTCGCGTCTCGACCCGTCCCCATCGCGTCGCGACCAGGCCCAGTTTTGTCACGCAATTGGTTCTGTAGATTTTCGCATCGCGACGGTAGCAGTTCGCTTCGCGACGCCTTGCAGATTTTCAGCAACTATTCACTGATTTTATTTTCGCGATATCTTTTGATCCGGGAACCCGATTGAGGTGTTCTAAGATGCGTTTGAAAGCTTATTCAGAGGCCTAACTGAATATTCTATTTTTAAGGTAAAATGAACTGTTTTTGGAGTCGTTAATTGTGTTGAAAAGTGACGAGTTAGTATGCGAGAGTGAATGTGGATTTAACTTGTAATGTTCAATTATTTGTCTGAGGTAAATGAACCTTGAGTTCATATGATTGTAGATATATATATTATATTGAGTTTGGGTGACGACCCATGTTGACATACTAGGCGGGGAAGTCATGAACCCTTACCCTAGGCTCCGTGCCATTAGGAAACACTATTGGTAATGGGGTTCGCCGGGATTAGCAAGTGGATTGCGGTCGGTGTTGTGTTAAAAGTTTGTACTACGTTCACCGGGATTAGCAAGTGGATTGCGGTCGATGGTACGTAGAAAGGCCT
This sequence comes from Astragalus membranaceus, assembly GCA_039519185.1. Taxonomy (NCBI): domain Eukaryota; kingdom Viridiplantae; phylum Streptophyta; class Magnoliopsida; order Fabales; family Fabaceae; genus Astragalus; species Astragalus membranaceus. The sequence continues at coordinate 127,099,690 of CM076849.1, forward strand.
AGGATGTTAGTTCATCGGGATTAGCAAGTGGATTGCAGTCGGTGTCCTACTAGATCGAAGCCTTATTATATGATTCACCGGGATTAGCAAGTGGACTGCGGTCGGTGTCGTGTCAAACCTTAAAAACGTTTTAAAACTGGACCGCGAGTGTTAGTAGGGGTCTCGGTAGAACTCACTGAGATTGTATCTCATTGTTTATATGTTGTTGTTTTACAGAGAAACAGGGAAAGAAAGGACCGCAGAGGCACGAGTAGGTGGAGCTCGGATGATTGCTGATGACTTAGCTTTATGCTTAAGTTCATATTTCCTTTTGTTGTCTATGTACTACGACATTATATCGTTAGTGTATATTTTCTTCCGCTTTCTTGTATGATACTGGATACTATAGTTGCTGATGGATTATGGTATGAGAACCATATTGTCTTGTTTGTAAATAAGACTGTTTGGTTTATATTCAGCAAAAAATTATAGTGATATTCAGTGTCTAAGCAGGAAATATATCTCTGATGTTTTAGGGATGGTACACTTGGGTATTTTTACTCGGTAAAAATACCGGGGTGTTACAGATACGGAGGCGAGTGCGACTTGAATCTGGGTTTGGAAGGTTATGCAGATTGGGATTGTAATTTCAATTATGATTTTCAATTCTCAGTGGAATTGTTGTTGTTGCTGAATGTTGAATGTTTGAATGTTGAATTTCAATTTTGATTTTCAATTCTCAGTGGAATTGTTGTTTTTTATTTATTTTGATGTTTTTAGTTTTTGTTAAATTTTCAATTGGAATTAAATAATACTATTTTTGCCACGTCATTTAATGAGCAGTTAACTGTCAGCGTGGCGTCCATTAGAAAAAACTAACGGAAGGGACCAAAATGAAACGAAAATGAAAGATAAATGACCAAAACGGACCAAAAAAAAGATAAAGGACCAAAGTGAAACCTAGAGCAAAGATAAATGATCAAAAATGATATTTAGCCTTTAGAATAATAAAAATGTTTAATCTAATTTTGGGTTATATATGTTTTGGCTCACCCCAAATGTTAAAAAATAAAGGATTTTTTTTCATACCCGGCCATAGGACACTGTACCCCAAAATGACCAAACTACTAATTTTACCCCTAATTTTTTTTCCTTTTTCGGAAATACCTCAAAAAAAGTGTATCCGGAAAATATTTATCATTCCGAAAATACCTTTTTGAGGTGTTTTCGGAACACATTTGGGGGTATTTTTGGGATATTTCGAAAAAAAAGGAGGTATAAGGTTCATTGGCGGGTATGAAAAAAATAGCCAAAAATAAATTCCCTTGTCAAAAATAATAATAATAAATTTTAATAACAAAAATATCCCTAGTAAATTAAGTTCACTATTGGGTTGTAAAATTAAAACTCATAAGCTATAGTGAACTGAATTTACGTTCGGGTAAACTGAGTGCTTAGATGTACAATTTTTAAGGGATTAAAATTTTTTAAAATTTTATAGACACCAAGAACATATTTAACCCTTTAATTTATATTAGAAATCATAATATTGACATTTCTAATATAAAAATTTTAAGGTATTAATAAGAAGAAAAAAATTAAATTGTGGGGATGACGCACAAAGCAATCTATCGGATATAAGTCCTTCATGCTTCACTAGGTGAGCCCTTCAGAGTTATAATACTAACGATTTTAAAGGTGGTAAAAACAAAGTTCAAACATTTTTAACCATGTATTGTAAATTTATAATTGATTTTTATGATCGATGATTGAGAGTGTAAGCAAATTTATATAGGTGAAAAGTTTAAAAGGACTAAAACTTTAAAACCCAAATTTGTTAAGAATCAAAAATATATTTAACCGTAAAAAAAATTGTTATTATTTCTTGCATGTTTTTAACTATCATTTGTTTCTCTCCCTTTCTACACTAAACGATTTGAGGTGTGAAATAATTCTTGTAATTTCAAAACTAAAACTGCATATAGAGACGTGACTTGTGATTCTATATCACACAAGTCTTAATTCAAAATCTATCAAAAAAAAGACTTAATTAAAAAATGTTTGGTTGGTTGATTGAACCATTCTTTATGCAATGAGACAACATGGATGTGAGAGGTTTATTACAATATTTGTTTTTTCTTCAGGGTGAATGTTACCCAATCTATCTTGTGAACACTTGTCTCTTTCACTTTGGGTTTTATACCTCTTTGATTTAGCCAACCAAAGAAATCTCTATAAAAAGAAAATCTATTCCCTATTTTGCTATTTTACATAGCTTTCATCATCTATGCAGAAAAATCTAAGAAAATGAATTTCTATAAAACACATAAAAAGTATAATAAAATTCAAGTTTATCATTGGTAACAAAACTTCTTCATCATCTATGCAGAAAAATCTAAGAAAATGAATTTCTATAAAACACATAAAAAGTATAATAAAATTCAAGTTTATCATTGGTAACAAAACTTCTTCAGGGTGAATGTTACCCAATCTATCTTGTGAACACTTGTCTCTTTCACTTTGGATTTTATACTGGACCGTCCAAACCGGCCCAGCGTAAATGAAGCCCGGCACATAGAGCACGGCATAAATCCTCTCTGCGTGTACGACAGATGGCGCTCATGTTGAGCTACACATGTACTCGGTCTGAAGGATCAGCAGTTCGGATAAGGATGCCACATAGGCCAGAGGACACGCAGAGCAGCGACAAAGAGCCTGGACATGCAACATAACTCGCCGGTTACGACAGAATTTGGCTATAAATAGAGGATGCGGAAACATAGGAAAAGGGCAGACAAAACAGACTAGCACTATAACAGTGATAGATAGATAATTATCCGATCTCTTGTAATCATTCCGACTTACTAACAAATTATTCAAGTACATTGGTGCCCACCATTCCCGGCCACACTCCTATTTTCCTAATATGGTCACTACCCGCCGTGATCGTCAACCTCGTCCACCGAGTTCCTCTCGTGGCAACTCTGCCAAAAATGAGCCTCGGTCGCAAGGACGTCCTCGAACTCCTCGCCCATCCACTCCCGTTCCCATTCCTACCCAGGAAACCGTCACCTCACCGGTAACTGTACCCACCGCAATACCCGCCATCAATGAAACTCCACTTCCTCATACAACCGTTCCTGTTCAACCTACGACAGAAGAGCATCCCTTACTAGTAGGGGTCAATGCCATCATCGACGATCTCCGCAAGCAAAATCAAGCCTTGCTGCGCAGAATGGATCAGTTTCAACAAGAAAAAGATCCCAACAGCCTGGACAATGTTCAGATAGAAAAGCCCCAGTCATTGGTGGACTCCATCATGACAGACGTGGTTCCGCAAAACTTCAAATCCCCTCCTTTAGAAAGTTATGATGGTAAACGAGACCCTCAGGAGCATGTGACAGCTTTTGATACCCAAATGGCCATCATCGGAGCATATGACACTCTCAAGTGCAAGTTATTTTCAGGAACCATGAAGGGAGCGGCTCTCCGCTAGTATATGAGTTTACCCCAAAACTCTATTTCCAGTTATGCCGACTTCTCCAAGAAATTCGTCCGACACTTTTCAGACAGGAAACACCGAAAAACCACAACGGCCACCCTGTTCAACACCAGACAGGGTCCCAACGAATCCCTCCGAAAATACTTGGGTCGATTTACTGACATAACTGTCGACGTCGAACACCCAGACCAGCGGCAATTCCCCGACGCCTTTACTAATGGCCTCTGTGGCGGGCAGTTCAACGAATCCTTAGCATACAGGCCGGCATCAAACATGCAAGAAGTCTTAGCCCGGGCTGAGGCATACATGAAAGGGGAGGAAAGCTAGCAATGCTGAAAAACGTATCCAAGACGTTAGGGAGAGAGTGCAGGATCGCAGGCACCAACCTGAGGAATTTCCACGAAATACCTCCCAACGACGCGAGTCTCAACGCAAAGCCAGCCCACAGCAGGGAGGGCTAACCCCTTTAAATCAAAGAAGAGAGGTTATTCTAAAGGATATCCTCCACACCAAACTCATCCCAGAATTAAATCCGGCAAGAAGAGCTCTGGGTAGAGAAACTCACCTATGGTGCGAGTATCACAGAGCCCGGGGACACGATACAGAAAACTGCTTCGCCCTCAAAAACGAAATTGAAAAGCTGATCAAAAAGGGTCTCTTAAAGAAATACATTCAGGCCGACTCGGAAGCCTCGGGAAGCCATACATCAAAAGAACCTCGCCCAAAGCTACAATCCCAGATAGTCAAATTGGACAACAGTGAAGAAGAAGACGAAATCCCTCCGGTACAGCACATCCTAAACACCATCTCTGGCGGATTCGCGGGTGGCGGCGAAACTAGTTCTGCCCGGAGAAGATATGCTCGCCAAGTAATGCATGTAGCTGAGTCCAATCCTAATCTCAAGGCAGCAAAGGGCGAACCAGATTTGAATTTTTCTCCAAAGGACCTAGAAGGGATCGCACCGCACGAAGACGACCCATTGGTGATCATCGTCCAACTCCTCAACTTCAATGTCCGGCGTGTATTGATAGACCTACGGAGCTCGGCAGACATCATATATTGGGAAGCCTTCCAAGGTATACAATTGTCTCGTGAACATTTACAACCTTACCATGTTACTTTGGTCGGTTTCTCAGGTGAACAGGTACAAGTAAAAGGACACATCACCCTCAAAACCACATTTGGAACAGGGGATCAGGCTTGAACAATCAAGGTGCGGTATCTAGTTATAGATGCCCAGTCTTCATACAACATCATCATGGGCAGACCAGCGCTGAACGCCCTAGGCGCAGCACTCTCCACTCGTTATCTAACTCTGAAATATCCCCTGGAGAATGGGGGCGTGGGAACATTAAAAGCCGGCCAAGAAGCTGCTCGACAATGCTACTTTGACAGCCTTAGAACAAAAAAGAAAAACGCCGAACCCGGCCCAAGGGCAAGTTCTCGCAGTATCAATTTTGCCGACTTAGATCCCAGAGAAGACTTCAGTGATCAAAGACTTAAGCCGATTGATGACTTGAAGCAAATACAGATAGGTGTTAACCCTGATCAAGTCACCAACATCAGAGCCAACCTCTCCCCAGAAGAAGAAGAGCCAATCATTAACTTGCTAAAGCAAAACATCGACCTCTTTGCTTGGTCTCCAGCAGATATGCCCGGAATTGACCCAGCCTTCATCTCCCACAAGCTTTCCCTCCATCCAACAGCCAAGCCAATTGTTCAACGAAAGCGAAAAATGGGAACAGAAAGAAAGCAGGCTGCCGCAGAGGAAACCAAAAAACTACTGGATGCTTCCTTCATCAAGGAGATTCAATACCCAAGCTGGTTGTCAAATGTCGTGCTCGTCAAAAAGTCTAATGGGAAATGGCGCATGTGCGTTGACTTTACAGACTTGAATACAGCCTGTCCCAAGGACCCATACCCTCTACCTAGCATTGACGCTCTAATCGACGGGGCCTCGGGTTATCGGCTCCTTAGTTTCATGGATGCTTATTCTGGTTACAATCAGATAAAGATGCACCCAGATGATGCCGATAAAACAGCATTTATGACGGACACCTGCAATTACCTTTACACTGTGATGCCTTTTGGCCTCAAGAATGCCGGAGCCGCCTACCAACGCCTGATGGACAGAGTTTTCCATAAACAAATTGGCAAAAATCTAGAAGTTTGCATAGATGATATGGTGGTCAAAACAGAGGAAGGCAAACCCCACTTTAATGACTTGGAGGACATTCTTTTTTCAATCCGCAAGCATCGGATGCGCCTAAACCCAACCAAATGCTCTTTCGGCGTACAAGCAGGTAAATTCCTGGGCTTCATGTTGACAAACAGGGGAATTGGAGCCAACCCCGACAAGTGCCGGGCCATCCTAGAAATGCAAAGCCCGTCCAGTCCCAAAGAAGTACAACAACTCACTGGCCGATTAGCAGCACTCTTTAGATTCCTGTTTTGTGCAGGTGATAAAGCCTTCCATTTCTTCTCCTCCTTAAAGAAAGGCAACCAATTCGCGTGGACTAATGAATGCCAAGTTGCCTTCGAAAACATCAAGCAATTTCTATCTTCCCCTCCCATTTTGGTTAAGCCTAAACTTGGAGATCCGTTATTTCTATACTTGGTTGTATCAAAAAGAGCAATGAGTTCGATCTTAATCAGAGAAGAACATAAAGAACAACGTCCGGTCTATTTCTGCAGCAAAGTTCTCAAAGGTGCTGAGCTCAGGTACCAAAAAATTGAGAAACTAGCCCTAGCCCTCATTACAGCTGCAAGACGGCTCCGCCCTTACTTTCAAAGCCACAAAATTATTGTCAAGACAGATCATCCAATCAAACAAGTCTTAAGGAAATCCGACCTGGCAGGCAGAATGGTGGCCTGGTCCATAGAGCTATCTGAATATGACATTATTTTCCTTCCACGAGGAGGCATAAAGGCACAAGTCCTCGCCGATTTCATGCTCGACCTCACACCAGAGGATTCAGAGTCTAAACTTATTTCATGGATCTTGTCAGTAGATGGCGCATCTAATCTCAAAGGCAGCGGTGCAGGAATCACACTGGAAAGCCTGGACGGACTTTTGATAGAGCAATCCCTTCGTTTTAATTTCCAAGCCAGCAACAACCAAGCAGAGTACGAAGCACTAATCGCTGGAATGAAACTTGCTAAGGAAGTCGGCGTACAACATCTCAAGGGTAAAAGTGACTCCCAATTAGTCACCAGCCAGGTCTCTGGAGAATTTCAAACCAGAGACGCCCAACTCAGCAGATACCTTCAGAAAGTTGAGGGATTAATGACCGGCTTCACATCCTTTGAGCTGTTATATGTTCCAAGAGAACAAAACATCCGAGCTGACGTCTTATCCAAACTAGCAAGCACTAAAAAGCCCAGAAACAACCACACGATTATACAAGAAACGCTGCTTGCTCCCAGCATTGAAGGCGAAGAGGTGAGCTCCTCCCTCGATCACCCCGCATACCAGAATCATTGTTATTCACTTCAAACAACAGACTGGACTTCCCCAATCTTATCTTATCTGGAGAACGACATATTGCCAACGGATGTGCAAGAAGCGAAGCGACTCCGCAGAGAAGCCGCTAAGTATACTATAGTGGCAGGTAAGCTCTATAAAAGGGGATTTTCTACTCCTCTATTACGATGCTTACGTCCTGATGAAGCAGACTATGCAATGAGGGAAGTCCACCAAGGAATTTGTGGAAGTCACATAGGAGGAAGAGCTCTGGCCAATAAAATAATCCGAGCTGGCTACTACTGGCCACGTCTTAACAAAGATTGCATAACTTTCTCAAAGGCCTGCGACAAATGTCAAAGACATGCCGACCTCCACCATGCGCCAACTACAACTCTCCAATCTATCTCTGCACCATGGCCCTTCTACAAGTGGGGAGCTGACATCCTAGGATCATTCCCCATAGGTCCAGGACAAGTCAAATTCCTAATAGTGGCAGTGGAATATTTCACCAAATGGGTGGAGGCAGAACCTGTTGCTAAGATCACAGCAGCTAAAGTCAAAAAATTCTACTGGAAAAACATAATATGCCGTTTTGGCCTGCCTGCCGAGAGAGTATCTGATAACGGAACTCAATTTGCCAGTTCAATAGTGATAGATTATTGCAAAGAGCTCGGTATCCAAAACAAGTTCACATCCGTAGAGCACCCACAAGCAAACGGTCAAGCTGAAGCTGCAAACAAAGTCATCTTATCTGGCCTGAAAAGAAAGTTACACGAGGTCAAAGGTAACTGGGCCGAGCAACTATGCCAGGTCGTTTGGTCCTATCATACCACCCCACATTCTACAACAGGAGAAACACCTTTTAAACTCGCCTTCGGGTCAGATGCCATGATCCCTGTAGAACTCGGCGAACCTGGCTTCCGAAGAGAAAACACTGCAGAATCATCTAACTCAATCAATCTCAGGGTTAACTTAGATCTTCTCGACGAAACCAGAGACACTGCCCATTTGCGTGAGTTCGCAATTAAACGGCGCGCAGCTCGGCGATACAATTCAAAGGTAATCCCCCAGAGAAATGAAACAGGGAGACCTGATCCTTAGGCGAACTTCCAAATCAGATGGGGCGGGAAAACTTTCTCCAAATTGGGAGGGTCCGTATAGAATCATGCCCGAACTCTCCCCGGGAGCCTACAAGTTAGAAACTCTAGCAGGCATACCTATCCCAAGGTCATGGAACTCGGCCAACCCGCGCTTCTACTTCAGCTGAAAGAACAAAGATGCACTCTCCCTTTCTGTAAAGTTTTTATTCCTTTGTATTTTTTCACGTTGTATGTTGATATAAACCATGAATATCAATGAATAAATCTGGCAAGTACTCTTTTCTCCCACAGGGAGTTTTTAGCGAGGCTTGCCAGTTAATTACATTCTAGTGCTGATTTCATTCTCTTACTTCTCTAAAATATTCAAATCATATCCGGTTTCCATAAAGACAATGGTTCCCCCTTTTCAAAGGGTCACTCCCATTACCTTCTACGGCAATTGAAGTAAATGAAACCAAAGTTAAAAAGCAAACAAGAACTTGCGTAAAGTCTCCTTGAGACAAGGGTTCACTTCTCTTTGGAAGTCACTCCCGCTCACTTCTACGCAATTGCGGTGAGCAAAAATTAACCACTCGATCAAAAGAAGAACTGGGATTCTTTTGGATCGTTCAAGACCAACAAAGATCAGTGGTTACTCACCCATTTATAGGTCAACGGGACACTCTCAGCCCAAAACCTAGGGATAACAGGGGAACACTCAAACCCCTAAAAATCAAGTCGGTTAACAAGTTTAAACCGAACTCATTTACTAGTCGTCCTACATTACAAGGGCAAATAATACTTCAAGTTAAAAACTTGAAAAGAAAAGTAACCCAATATTCAGGAAGCGCAAGGAAGTCTGAAGGCATCATAAAGCTACAAACAGAAACCCTGAAAGCTTTACAAATTAAGCCCGAAGGCATTACAAAACAAGCCCAAAGGCATCCTAAAGGCATTCTCAAAAAGAAAACAACAAAGGCGAGCAAGTCATCACTTCTCCTTGTGCACTGCACCCCCCCCCCTCTACTTCCTCATTCACTTTGTCATCTGGTTCTTCATCACTGGAAGCCGACATCTCCACAAGCTTCCCTCCAGATATGCTCTTAAAAACACTAAGCTCCGAGAAATCCAGATCAGGATAAAGAAGTTCTATCTGAGCTTTGGCCTTATCAAAACCAGTTAACATGCACTCAGCGGACCCAATCTTAAGCTCTTCAATTTCCGCATCTTTTTGAAGCAAGGTTTCTGACTTGGTTTTCAACTGTTCGCGAACATTGGCTAACTTCTCAGTCCATTCCGCTATAGTGTCGTCAAGAGTCTTCTTAACAAAGGTCTCTTTTTCCTTCTAGGCAACCTCCTGGTCGGCCACCAGCTTCTTCAAGCGAACAACTTCCTTAGCCAAGCCGGCTTGTTCAGCTAAAGTCTTCTGGGCTGACTCAAGAGTTTTCCTGCTGGTGCGCTCTTGGACTCGGAGCTTGTTGAATTCCTCCCCGACGACTTGGCTGATGGAAGCAATTTTCAACCCATATGACTGAAGAGCCATCACCGCTTGGTCTAACCCAACACCCTCAACCCGGCTAGCATCATCCTCGGTCACTAGTTGATCTCGAACAAAATGCGAGACCGGGAAGCGTTTGTCCCACAAGGATTTAACACCTTCTTCTCCCTAAAACTCAGTAAGAATGTCAGACCAGGTTGCTGCACCTTCATCCAGTTTCGGCCTCTTGGCATCATGAGAAGCCCCAAGCAGAGCCTGACGTTTTCGCGTCTTCACTGGTTTGGGAGGAGATGTTTTTCTAGTTCCCTGACTACTGGTTGCAGCATTCAGGGGTGTTGCAGAAATGGGCACATTCCCTTCAAAAACAGTCTTGTGAATAACTTCCTTCGCCTCTTTGACCACTCCGACCTCGGCATCGCTGACGGCAGCCTGAGCTGCTCTTTTCTTAGCAGCCTTCTTCAGATAACTCCTCAGATCTCTTTCCTTCATTGAAGTCATTCTTCCTGAAACACAGAAAGGAGAAATTCAGAGTTAATAAATAAGAAGGATGCTCAAAGCGAGACACGATACAATGCGTCTTACCAAGAAATTGAAGTAACTCTTCTTCCTTTTCCTCTAAACCAATGATTTCCTTGCAGCTCATGGGAGCAAAGTTCGTAAGGAACTCGATGGCCTCTTTATACTCAGGCAACAACACACTAGTGTCTACACCAGTCACCGTGAAAACATCGCTTCGCCAGTACAAGGGATAATGATATGCCCCCTTGGCATCAACAAACATTTCTGGACAAGAAGGACTTCCTCGTACCTAAAAAAATTGATCTTTGAAGTTCTTATAAGACTGGGTAAAAGGGATCAGTAAGGGTTTTTCAGCATGGCTCGTAAATGAAACCCACTTGCCCTTGTCTACGCCTTTGGTCCTATAAAAGGCAAAGAAGATGCCTACCCTAGGAACTATATGTAAAACTCGACATAAGATCTGAAAAGCCCGCATGAAGGCCCAACTATTGGGATGAAGTTGGGATGGTGCAACATTCAAGGCACTCAAAACCATGTTTTCGAAAAGGGTAAAGGGCATTTTTACTTTCAGGTTGCTGAAGACACAGGAATACATATATGTGAACTCGTCTCTCACTCCCTTAGGTCTAGCTAAGCAAACAGGTTCTCCACTCTTACACGACTCAACAATCAAATCCTCCTCTTTACCCGTAGAAGACATCCTGTTGGCAGCCCGGAAACCGACAATACTTTCCTCAGTTAAGAAAGTTGAAGAATAGTCTAAAGCTTCAAAAACAGTAGCCTCTTCAACACTCAGATCGGAAGCCATAAATATTCTCACTCCGTGAACCGGTCGGGTGGTTCCGGCAATAAGTTCGGTTCCTGGAGAAGAAGAGGCAACTTGGTCATCTAAGGTGTTCTTAAAAACGGAGATTGGCTCAGAGGTTTCATTACCATTCTCATCCAACTCACATATCTTCACCATTCTTTCCAAACGAAACTCGAAAATGAAAAGGAAGAACAAAACGACGCAAAATAAAGAGAGAAGCAGAAGTTACCTTAGAAGACTTAATCAATGACGAGCTGGAGCGCAAACAAACGAAGTAACGTGCAGAACCACGTTGATAAGCTGGGAAGAGACAAAATCCGTAGCTATCTCAACTAAAAAACCCAAATATGGAAGCTGTGCAGTTTCTCAAAAGGAAGGCATCGCTTTATATAAACAAAGCATCTGATCCACAACGTAACCAGTCACGCGTTCCCTGCGCGTGAAGTAGCTGGAAAGAAGCAGAAGCGGCAGGCCTGAAAAGACATAAAGCAGAGCTGATGGGACATAAAAGGGCGCCAATTCCCAAGACAGAACGCATGTCCCCCAAGACAAAGAGCGCGCCGTACGTGCTACGATACGCAGCCCGTCGTCCAAATTTCTTCAAACCAACTCGGTATTAAGCGCTGACGCATCTCCAAACCTAAAAACACTTGGCATGAGAAAATCAAAAACTCTTTCCTTTCCTTAAAACTCTTCATGCTCTTAGCATTCGAGCTTGGGGGGTTGTGGACCGTCTAAACCGGCCCAGCGTAAATGAAGCCCGGCACATAGAGCACGACATAAATCCTCTCCGTGTGTACCACAGATGGCGCTCATGCTGAGTTCCACATGTACTCGGCCTGAAGGATCAGCAGTTCGGATAAGGACGCTGTAATACCCAAATTTTGTCCTCCATTGACAAATTCTTTTGTTTTGTTTTTTTTATTTTTTATTTGGACCTTGAGTTGTTTATATTTGGGTCAATACCCAACCAAAAATGAAGTTGTTGTTCACTAATGTAAAATATGGCCCAATTGATGCTCTAGACTTGTTAGTGTTTTTCTTTTACTAAAAAAGGGCCCAATTAATTTTGAGAAAAAAGGTAGATTTGTTTTTGGGTTATTTGAAACCCATTTTTTACATTCAGGAAGCCCAATTGTTTTTTTGTTTTGTTTGACAAAAAAATTATAAAAAAAAAACGAAAATTATTATAAAAAAACAAAAAAAGGAGTTAGATTTTTTCTTGCCACTAGTCTATAGTTATAGGTTTGCAGCAGACTGTGATATTGATCAACATCCCTATTTATCTATTTTTACATTGTTTATGCACTTGTTTATTAAAAAAAAAACAAATAACAATATTTAAATAAAATGAAATGATAAAAATCAGATATTTACTCTCAAAGTCCATATTCCCAGCTCCTGAACTGCTGAACAATGCAAGTTGCCATGTTACCCATCCCATCTGCTCCCTTCAACTTGCATTCTTACTTCAAAGTTAAGTTTCTAAAGCAGCTCTAATTTTACTATAAATAGAAAATTTTATTTACACTATACTAAAAAAATTTAGAATTGAGTTCTCAAAATTGAAGCTTGAAGAGAAGACCTTGAAGAGGAGTAAGGTGAACAAGAAACAACATACAGAACACTGGTATTTCATTCTTATGTGATATTACATATGCTCATATTTTTTTTTTGAGATTACATATGCTCATATTTAATTCATATCAATATGTGTACCAAATAAAAGAAAATCAGTTAGTATCCATGTTGTTTTTGTGAGAATATTAGCCTTCAATCCATAAACCCCCCCCCCCTTTTTAGAACCTGTAAAAATAGGCAAGATGAACAAGTGAGAAATAAGCATCAGGAAATGAATAGGAAGCATAAGATTATTTAACAAAAAAATGAAAAAAGAGAGATGAATTTTACCTTCACCACCAGCTCGTCGGCGCACCCCTGTCGTCTCGCCGGCAAACCGCCACCACCTCGCCGTCAAACCACCGCCACCTCACCGGAGAACCGCCGTAGATGTGTAAGCAACCTCCCCCTCATCTCTGCGTTGGCGGCCTCATGGGTGGTCACCACCATCCCTTCTTCTCCCTTTCTCTAATTCCTTTTCTTCTGTATCTCTCTCTCTCTTTCTCATTCTGTTCATTTCCAGCGCCTCCTTACTTTTCATTTTCTTCTGAACGTATGTGTGTTGGTTATTTAGATTAGGTTAAGTTTGTTTTTTTTGGTCAATGGTTAAGTTTGTTTATTTGGTATATGGAGTCTTCTAGGTTTTGGGCCATGGGCCTTTTGTATTTTACTTTGATATTTTCTTTTTTTCTTCTTCATTGAGTTCAGCCCATTTATTCCATTTATTTAAAATCACCCCTTAATCAATTCTAATTTAATTGGTCTAAACTCAAAATAAAAAATGGATATATTTTTTTATATACAATCTTTTACTAAGATTTAGAATCATGTCCCAATTTCCTTTGTTTAATTAATAAAATGGTTAACTAGATGTACATCTTGTTGACTCTGGTTTTAAGATGCCTCCACTGTGACAGCTTGGTATTCTTAAACCTAACAAAATGATTACGTTATCTTTTTTCGAAATCAATATCAATATCATACATTTTCTTTCACGAACAATATTCTTCTTATCAAAATCATTTCCCTAAAATCATTCAACTCACAAATACTTTCTCCCAAGAACTACGTAGCCTTTGATTCTCTACCGAGAGATACGTAGGAGCGGGTGCAAACTCCCGTCAAGCGCAAAAATAAACAACTTTCATTTTGTTTCTCATTTCATGTATTTGCAAACCCACAAAATAATAATAGGGGGATCAAGTCGACTGTACGGTCGGATTAATCCGCATTTTAAGACGAATGAGCTGTACGGCTCACGAGTCTTAAAATCCTTATAACCAATCCAAAAAAGCATTAATTAACAAAAAAAACAAACAAACAAATATTTTCTACACAAGAACTACGTAGCTTTGATTTCTCCATCGCACCTGGAGATACGTAGGAGCGGGGGCACACTCCCGTCAAGCACAAAAAATAAATAATTTTATTAAGTCTTTTTTTTCTCTAATTCAAAATAAAAAGGGTAAAATAAACATTTTCAAAATTAACATTCTTTTTACACAACTAATTAGCAGGTAACCTTCCTTATGGAGGATGCCGTGGGGTGCTAACACCTTCCCCATGCATAACCGACTCCCGAACCCAAAATCTGGTCTCAAGGACCCTTAACCAAACTCAAAGGGATTTTCTAATGTTTGCCCTTATAATTAAAACATTGGTGGCGGCTTCATTTTTTGAACCTTCGAGGAATCCTCACCCGGATTTTTCGGTCGCTACAGCTGGCGACTTCACTGGGGACAATTTTAGAGAGTCAAACCTAGTCTAATTAGTTGTAGGGTTAGTTTTTTAATTTAATGTTTATTTTTACCCTTCCCTTATTGTCTTTTATTTTTATTGCATATTATATTTATGTGATATGTAAACCTTAGGATAGAAGACCATTTTTGTGTATGTGTTTGTTTGTTTTGCAGCTTGGGGTTG